>BSBM01000179.1:21285000-22485000 GCA_027924585.1 Larix kaempferi | reverse complement strand
AGGTCGAAATGCGGTATCGTCCCTCCATCCCTGATAACGTAAAAAGCTGGTAGGTCTTTGAAGATGACCAACAAATCAAATGCTTTTTATAGCTTGTAGATGAATTTTCAAATACTGATATAGATGGTAATTATGGGGATATAGAAGAAAACATGCTACAAGCAGAAGGTGGAAAAGTCTCCGGGTTGACACAACAGATTGCTGGCCACAAAATTCTGCAACTAAAGAACAACTTTATTAATAAAGGATTGGTTTCATTATAACAATTGTTCGATAAGAATGAGATCCCAGTAAAACTAGCAGTACAGCCAACTACTGAGGCTGTGCAGGAGGTGAATCTTGGTACGGTGGAAGAACCCAAGTTCGTAAAACTTTCTCAGTCCCTTACAATCGAGCAAAAGAAAAGGTATGAGGACTTGTTTAAAGATTACGTAGATGTTTTTGCATGGAAGTATGAAGACCTCAAGACCTATGATACCACTATCATACAACATAGAATCCCCTTAAAGCCAGATGCTAAACCAGTAAAGCAGAAGTTGAGACAGGTAAATCCTATCTTGCTGTCGGTGACCGAAAAAAAAGTAAGGAAACTTCTTAATGCAAAAATCATCAGTCCTCTAAGATATTCAGAATGGGTGGCAAACTTAGTGCTAGTAAGAAAGAAAAATGGAGAAATCTGGCTATGTGTTGATTTTAGGAACCTGAATAAGTGCTCGTTAAAGGATAATTATCCTTTGCCCAAAATAGATCGTATTCTACAAAAAGTAGTTGGGTCAACCAGAGTCAATGATGGACGGATTCTCAGGATATAACCAGATCGCAATGCACTTATATGACATGGAAAAGACAATTTTCACTACACCATAGGAAAGTTTTATGTATAATAAAATGCCTTTTGGTCTCATTAATGCCGGTGCAACATTCCAAAGGGCCATGGACATAGCATTCGTAGGAGAGAAGGACAAATTTATTGTGATATATCTAGATGACATGACAGTATTTTCAAAGTCTCATGAAGACCACCTTCAACATCTGAAGCAAACCTCTAGGAAATGCAGAAAATTTGGCCTCTCTCTCAATCCTTTTTTGCAATGACAGAGGGAAAGCTGCTGGGTCACATTGTCTCCAAAGATGGTGTGAGAATAGACCTGGATAGAGTAGGTGTTATCAAACTTATTGAACTCCCAGGGAATAAAAAGGAGGTACAGTATTTTATTAGTAAAATAAATTTTCTACGAAGATTTATTCCTAACTTCCCTGAAATAATGAAAGAAATTACTGACATGCTAAGAAAGGATCCTGAAATAAAATGAGCCACAGCTGCGAGAGACTCTTTTAAACAAATAAATGATGCCCTAGGAGAAGCACCTGTCTTGACTAGCCCTGATTATATGATATAATTTCTTATATTCTCCTTTGCCTCTAAGGTTACTATTACATAAAAATCATGAAGGGCACGAGCAGCCCATTGCTTTCTTTAGCCGAGCGTTGAGGGACGTCAAGTTGAAATACAACACAATGGAAAAACAAGCTTACGCACTCGTCAAAGCCTTCAAGTCATCTAGGAATTATGTGCTGCATTCCAGGATCATCACATATGTCCCAGGAAGTACCATCAAGGACATCTTGTGTCAACCCGACAGCGAAGGAAAGAGGGGGAAGTGGATCTCCAAAATCCAGGAGTATGACAGGGAAATCAAGCCTACCAAATTGGTGAAGGGACAAGGTTTTAGCCAAACTCCTAGCTGAGTTGAATTACCAAGCTCTTGAAACCAATTTGATTGATCAACTTCCTAGTCAAGAGGAAGGAGATGGTCAGCAAAACCTTCCCGACAATGTTGCTGAGAAGTTTACTAGGTCTGACTGGTACAGGGACATAGTATACTATCTACAACACCTCACATGCCCGCTAGGTCTAGATAAGTCTAAAATGAGGTCTCTTAAACTCAAAGCTGTCAAGTACTGTATTTTGGATGGGTATCTCTTCTGGAAGGATCCACTTAGTGTTCTGCTTAATTGTATCGTTGAAGAAGAGAAAAAAGGCATAATGATAGATTTTTCACAAAGGAATGTGTGAAGGACATCATGCATGGAGAGCAACCGCTTATAAAGTCATACGAGCTAGGTACTTCTGGCCTACATTATTCACTGATGTTAACAAGATTTTCAGATCATGCAAAGAATGTCAACTATTCGTCGGAAAGGAAAAGTTTAAACCTTTACCCCTTAAACCCATTAGGATAGAATCACCCTTCCAACAGTGGGGCCTTGATTTTATTGGAGAAATAAACCCTCATTCCTGTGGCCAACATAGATGGATTCTTACGGCCACTGATTATTTCACAAAGTGGGTGGAAGCAATCCCCACGAGGAATGCCAATGACACGGTCATAATAGGCTTCCTAGACAATGCTCAAGCTTTTAATTCCTACAAGATGATGAGCTTTTGTCAGAATTACAACATTGATTTGATTAATTCAACAACATACTATCCACAGGGAAACGACCTGGCTGAGTCCTCAAACAAAAGCCTAGTGACTATTATCAAGAAAATGCTCAATGCGAACAAAAGGGCCAGGGACTCCCAACTAAAATTTGCATTATGGAAATACAGGATTAGTGTCAAGAGAGCTATAGGCACTTCGCCATTTCAATTGGTCTATGGAAACAAAGCGGTTCTCTCAATCTAGTTGGGTCTCCCAGTGATTAAACTATTACAACTATTACAACTAGAAAACGAAGAACCGAATGACATGGAGAGAATAATACCTCAGCTGATAGAGGTTCAATAGGTCAGAGAGCAGCTCGACGAGTCCTCTAAAATCCACCATGACAAGATTAAAGCGACCTTTGATCGGAGGGCCATTGCTCGAGATTTTCAGCATGGAGATCTTGTTTTGAAGTGGGATGTTAGAAGAGAAGAAAGAGATAAACATGGGAAATTTGACAACTTGTGGCTGGGCCATTTCAAGATCGTTACAGTCCATGACAACAACACATATGAATTGGCTCAACTCAATGATGAGAGCTTTGGGAACCTTGTAAACGAGAGATTCTTGAAGCATTTTTTTCATTACTAGTTTCCATCCTACTTTATAAGTGGATCCATTGTACCATATCGGTAACATATGTCTTTCCTTCTTTCTGTTTACAAAAGTTTGATCATTTTGTTATTTTTTCCTCTTATTATTCTGCGTTACTTCATTTGAATAATAAATAACAGGTACGACTCCACAACCCAACAGACTTAAAGGCACCAGTCTATTGTTCTCAACCCCTTCCGAAGAAAGAGGCTGTCCCTGCTGAAGCCAATGTTAGTACCAATATCCTCAGCACGATCAGTCGAAGGAAGCTCTAGTATACACCAAGCTGAGAAAGGAAAGTCTGGAGCAATAATGGTACAGATGAAGTTGAAAACAGTCACACCATGGTGTCAGTGAGATACAACTAAAGCTCAGATGAAGGGTTATTCACAAATTAGCAGTGAATGGTGCAATTATGACCCCCAAACGCTCAACGTTTTCCCAACTCAGATCGCCCCTGATGAATAACCACCACGAACACGTGGAAGCTTCAAATTGCCGAGACAGATGGGTCCACCTGATAAAGCTGTGCTGGCAGATGGCATGTCTTGAGGAAGTAAGGAGGCAACATCAACGATACCCATGCTTCAGGATTATAAAGTTGCTCGGAGTTTAATACTCCCAACACGTCCCTGGAACAAAACCGCTACCTCCATGTGGCAGCTCTAGGATCGTTCAGGGGCCTAAAAGTGGTTTGTCCAAACAACCTTTTTCAGGGCCCTGAAACCGCTAAGTCACCATGGTGGTTTTTAGACCACGGATCACCAGACAAATGGGCCATGTGAAAAGTGGACCCACTCTCAAAAGTTGAGCCCACCTGGCATAGATCTCGAAAATGACTCATCCGAAGATCGATGATCACCCGAGCATTAGTGGGATAAAATTGCTTGGAGTTTAACACTCGCAATGCATCCCTGGAACAAAACCGCTACCTCCACATGGTAGCTCCAGGATTGTTCAGGGGATTAAAAGTGGTTTCTCTAAACTACTTGTTGGGGATCCTGAAACCACTTATGGTGTATAACATACGACTTCTCAACGTACTTCATCCCCGCATGGTTCAAAAGAGGCTCCTTCAAAAGCGGTCCTGTCAGTCTCCGCCATCGGTTTGAAGCAGCGTCCCTCACCACTCATTACTGTCACCGCCATTGTACAAAGTGTAGTCCTCTCCCAACACACAAAAGTCCCAGTGAGTAGATGGGTAATCATTACCCAAGGACAACACAATTTTCAAGGAGCGAGCAGGTGAGGCTATAAGTACTCCAATAGTTGTATAAGTTTGAGTCATGGAGTTCTTAAGCCTCATTAGTCCAGAACGCAAAGCTTAATGCGTGAGTCTACAAGAACTGTCTAGATTAAGCAGGGAGGATACGTGGTTTTGATGGTGCATTTCATCTCCAGTGGAAGCACACAAGGAGCATTAAGGGCATAGACGACCAACGTTCACGAGCAGCCCGCAGATGCACATTCGCAGACATTCAGGCCACGAAAAAGTTTGAGGTCTCACTCGAGATGTCTAAGGAAACTTAGTAATTTCAATGGTTAAAAAAAGAAATAAGCCTTCTAAATGCAGAAGCACAGAAGGCAGGGTCATGTCGGTCCCAACAAAGGGTGATCAAATTGTGAAGCAGTGGTACCTGAACGGTTCAGATCGTTGAGAGAGAGATCAGGTCCTGTTTCACAAATCAGTGACGTCGATGAACTTTCGCTCCGTCGAAAACAGGTTTTGAGAGCAAAAGGATTGGATGGGGTGGAAGGTATAGATGATGAAGGTTTTGTTAGCAACACAGGGCAGTGAAGTGGTTGCATCAACATCTCCATGGAGCCAAAAAAGTGGTCTGATGGTTATTAAGCTTAGAACATCCCTAAAAGTAAAGAAGCACTGCTAATAATACGAGGTCGCCTCGGATTAGCCGGTGTTTTTCCATTTGGCAGGACGTACTGTTTCACCAGATGAATGGATTCCAGTTGCAGTCATAGATCTTAGTAGTAGTCAGTATGACTGTTTTGTGTAACAGACTTTGTTTGAAAGTACAAATAGAATTGCATAAGTCGTTGGGATGTAACAAACTCTTTGTACCAACTTATTTTGTAAATCCTATGAAGGCTATATATAGTAGGATAGGCAATGGCCAATGGTTGGCTCTTTTTGTAAGAAGTGTAACTTCTGATATTTTGTAGTACGATCAATATATAAAGAAGAACATCTTTTTCCCGATCTTGGAGTTTTATGGATTCAAACTTTCGACATGTCTAGTTAGTATTATTTTTTCCTGTTAATTCATCCTTGTCATATTGCTCATTATTTAAGAACTTCATCCTGTTTTCAATATGAGTGCTACAAGCTTAAAATTATTGTTCCTAGGATGATTATGGCGTGAAGTATTCATGTTTGGTTATCTGGAAATAATATCCTCATTTTGTTCAGGTTTAGTTCTGTGATCAGTTTTGTTAAACTACTAAATTCCTCCCTTAGGCTCAGTACGTTATTCTAAAACATTAAACAAAGATTTACTCTCTGCAGTACCTTTGTTTTGTGCCCTTCCATTAACATCAATTCATTCAAATTCTTGTAATTGGCATATTGAAATACTACCCACATTATTCCAAGATTGACTATCTGTTTTATCTTATGGTCGATGTGATTTTGGTTAAGCAAAATAACACAACAAATTTTATTGATGCCCGGGCACAGTTCTAAAAGAAGCCTTAGAACGTCTTTGGGACTAACACACCTTATGCACCTTGGAGAGTCACATGAGTTGTTGATCTTAAATGGCCCCTCTTGCTTTTGAGATTTCAACAACTTCACATGTTTTCTTCATAGTGGGGGAACTAGCATGGTCGATTATGTCTTGGCAAGTGAGGGGCTCTTGCCATTTTATGCACTATTTTTTCATTACCTCCATCTCGTTAGCTAATCACTTCCTCCTATCCTTCACCCTTCCTCTTCCTCCATGGCCCCTTGCATTACTTTGTTGTTCGACGATGGAGATCTAGATGCTTTCGTATCTAACCTTTGACAATTGCTTCCTCCCCTCTAGTTTTTTGTTTCTTGAATCAACATCCTCCAAGTACACTTATCTTTCTGTGGTTGTTTGGGATGCAACCCTTGGATTCTACTCTCATGGTAGCAACACCCCCTCTCGCAATGTGTTCTGCAAATCCAACCCTATGAATCAAAGGTATGATGATGATGATTGGAAAGCCCATCATACACAAATTCGTCAAGTCCTTCTCCATAACCTCATTGCCTACAGTGTCCTCAACAAATCATATCGTGATCTCTTGCATCGTAAGAAACATCTCTTTCTCAAGCAGATGTGACTTATGTGTTTCCCTCCATCATTCCCCTAAAATATTTGGTGTATTGTCTTTTCTCAGCATTCCATTCTCTTCAACCTCGACCCCCATTCCATGTTCACCCATATGACCAACCTCTACTATATGCCAAAGCAACCCTTTTTTCTTTTCACTAGCCCCCCCGCTCACTATTCCTTGCCACTTGACTTGTATATGGGAATTCGTGAGGCCATTTGGGAGATGAACACCAACAGAGTAGCATATAAGGAGGGGTTCCAAGCCAAACCATTCAAACATGGTAGACAAACACTTTTGGATTGCATCATTGACTTGTTTAACCATGTTGCACATTTGGTTTTTCCTTAGTCGCGATGTCACAATATCATTCACTTGATTCTTAAATCAAGAGCCTATTTCGATTTGAACAATTATTGAACAATCATGGCGAGCCACACTTTTTTTTACGTTTATGCAACAACCCTCCATTTATAGTGATCCATTAAGCTTGAGAGGATGCGTCTTTAGGATATAAAGAGTAGGTGGATTTTAGAGTGGAGCACAAGACCATTGATCGTATCCTCTCATTATTTGAGCCATTATTTAGGAGGTGAGACATCACTCTTTGAAAGCCTTTTGTTGCTTTGTAAACTTTTGAAAGGTGTTTGACTAGATTTAAAGGGAAAACCATTATTGAGGAGGTGAGACATCACTCTTAGAAAGTCTTTTCTTGCTTTGTAAACTTTTGAAAGGTGTTTGACTTGATTAAGAGGGAAGGCTTTGTTTTAGACACTTTAGATCGACATATTCTATACTATTATCACAACCATCATGTGACTTTATGAGTCTGTACTTGACAGTCTTTGCACAACTCATGGAGTTTCCTTTTTTCATTGACATTGTTTGCGATATACATTGATAGGTGGGAATCGTTTCTCTAGGCACACATTCAATAGAAGGGATGGGCACTTGCTTCACTAGGTTTTGATCTTGATCCTCTTTGTGAATGACATATTTCTTATACACCACACTAGAGGGGTTGTTGAGACAACATGATGCCTTGCCCATTTTTTGTGATCTTCGTTAGTTGATGGTCAATTTGGGAAAACCAAGGTTATGATACTTAATAGGACATAGATGGTTCTTTAGGAGTATCACTTTTACTTTTGGGGCATGGAGATTAAGATCACTACAACATACACTTATTTGGGTGTTTAGTATATGGGGTCTAGATTTTGTGAGGAACAACCTCATACTAATAAGGGGTATGGATCCATTTCTCTCCTCATGTGTCGATGTGTTTAAAACCATTTTCAGGATATTCAATCCAAGATAGCCTAAATTGTTGGAGTTAAATTGGGCCATGACTGAAAGAGTTTTGGTTCTAATTCCTGTCGCATCATCAGATGCAAGGGGAATCATCATACAATTTATACAAGTTACATGGGTTTCTCCTTCAAGTACACCAAGTCCCAAGTTGGCATTCTACACAGAGCACTTTTTAGGTATGAGAGATGGCCTTATTGTTTCCCCCCTCCAAAGACATTGGACGAATGCTCTTCAAATCTTCCTTGGGTAGTTTCGAGTTGGTTATCATCTTTGGGTAGAAATTGACCACCACATAATTAAGGGGGACATGATCTATTAACTTTACAATCTTCACTATATCAAGACATTGGATCACTTCATCTTTAGGGGCCCATCTATTATGAGATTAGAGGACAATTTTATTGCTTTTTTAGGGAGTCTCAGATCTTCTTTCTAATTTTTTTCATATTCCAAACTAGAGATGCTTGGCCTTGTACATGAAGGAGGCCTTTGGTTTTAGATATCACCTAGCATACCCTTCTTATCTTTGTCTAGAACCAGTCTAGTTGATTATTGATTTATTTCTAATGCTTCTAATAGATAGAGGCACCGAGAGATGGGAACACATAATTTCTACATTAGATAGCAAGGCAATGAGACCTTGAGAGGGCATTGATGCATGATTAGCTAGATGCTTATGGTCCTGTCATCTTAGCTCCTAGGATGTTTAACACCTCACTAGTAGTCAGGTTACTTCATCCAGGTCACAATCATGAACTTATGCATCCAAACAATGAGACATCTCTCATGCCTTTTCATTTGACTCTTACAAATCATTTTACTAGTCATCTATTACGCATTTCTTCCCTTTGGCCTTAATTGTTATGAGAGAGGGCTTCAGGGGATGTTGATTGACCCTAGGCAAGACACCCCCCTAGGAGGGTTGATGGCTCATATTTTGATTATCCATTGCACTTGCATGTATTTGCATGATTGGTTTGTTTATATCACAATTTACTAGAAGTGACTTTAACATTCCCACTTTGTAATTTCATAGAGGTACTTGTTTTTTTTTTCTTCTTCTTTCTTAGAAACAATCCCGTAGAAAACCCTCTAAGTACTTCCCCATGATTCATGTATGGTAAACGGGTTGAACCATTGGTCCTGATTACAGAGCCTAACCCAAAGGGGATCAAGAGAGTCGAACCCATGACCTCCCTAACGTGGAGGGGGGGGGGAGATCTCATGTCTGACTCATGACTCGCTTGAGCTAACCTTCAATGCTAATTTCACAGCGGTACTTAGCAGTGCCATTGAGCTCTTTGTGGTCTCTTATTGGCCATTAATAGCATTCTCTTATCTTATCTTATTTTATTTTGTCACAAACCACAACAAAGTAGATCCACCTTCTCTCATGAGTGTTTTTTTTGTTAAAACTATGATTCCTTTCAGTGTTTAATAGATTGAAAAATAATATGAATTTAGCCTAATTAATATTAATCTAAATCAACTTAAAAAAATATGCTATGCACTAGTCAAAATAGAGTAGGGAGATTAGGAAATATAGTTATGTATGTTTCTCTTTGTTGTTTGTAGTCCATTAATTCCATATGGTATGTCTAGGGTATTGTAAGAGTATGTTAATAAATGAAATTGAAAAAAAGGTAAAGTGATATTCATAAAACCGAAAAATTGAAAAATAACCAACCATAACAATACAAAATTAAAAGAAGGGATGGCTGTAATAAAATAAACCAGCTTAGATCCATCTTAGCTTTGAATTTATCATGGGCTAAGAGGTATCAAATTTCTTGAGCTAAAATTATTTTTTAGAGTGCAAAATTTGAGAGGTTAATAATTCAAGGGGTTTGATACCTCTAGAGGCTTGTTAGATCCAATGTTAAGATGGATATACGTTGATGTAGTTAATGAAATGGACTATGATAGTTATAGAAAAGATGGATACATGTTAATGTAGTTAGTGAAATGGTCTACGATAATTATATAAATTGTATGTCTATCATCATAGTGTCTTACCATGTTAGGTGGCATTGGTAGCTCATATAGGATTTTAACATTAGATTTACTTACGCTATTACAAGTGTTAAATGATACACCAAATTTTATCGAGTTTATAATGTAATGCCTATGTTAAGCAAGGTCTCAAAACAATATAGAGTTATAGAGTTATTTTGAAAACTTGCTTTTTTTAAAGCATAAAAACTTTTAATAAAAAATATTCTAAATTAGGGACATTCCACTCTTCAATTAGTGCCTTTAACTCTATAGAGATGGGTAACTTACTACTATAAACCAATGTATAATAAAACTAAAAGAGTATAACTTACTACTATAAAATAGTGTTTAAAAAAAAAAAGAGTACACGTTATGATTTTATTACATTTTCATTAGAGTATATATTTTTAGTGTACTATATTATATAAATAACAAAATGAAAACATGTTTCTTGGTTTTGTTTGAAGCCATGTTATATTTTAGTAGGTTGAAAATATATAATAAAAATAAAAAAGTACTAGTTATGATTTTATTACACATTTTCATTAGAGTATATATTTTCAGAATACTATATTAAATAAATAACAAGAGCTATGAGGTGACAATGTTCCTGACATTACCAATAGCTATTAACATGCTCCATAAAACATATCCCATAATTCTCCAAAAAAAATATATATATTTCCTCTTTAACAACATTAAAATAGTCAATATTTAATACGACTAAAAACATATTTAATCTACAAGGATTAAAATCCCTTTTTAGTTCAAACAATTACTTCCTACATTTCATTCCCTTTAAAATAACTATTATAACAAGGTAGTATAAATCACAATTTATAGAAATATATATAAAATAACTATTATAACAAGGTAGTATAAATCACAATTTATATAAATATATATATACTCTTTCTAGTAAATTTTCAA
Organism: Larix kaempferi; assembly: GCA_027924585.1. Taxonomy (NCBI): domain Eukaryota; kingdom Viridiplantae; phylum Streptophyta; class Pinopsida; order Pinales; family Pinaceae; genus Larix; species Larix kaempferi. Next base: position 22,474,363 of record BSBM01000179.1, on the reverse strand, counting down.
ATATAACATTTAGTATTTTATTACTGTGCAACTACACCATCATAGCTTAATGTCAAACATACTATCTGTTTCACTTTATCTATTTAATATCCTTTAAGTTAAATCTTTCTTAATGATGTCATCTCCAACATTTTTAACCATAAAGCATTTGACATAAAGTACAGTTTGTTTATTTATTTTTACATAAATGGATATATATTTGTATTAAAAGAAAAGAGGGGCTACATCAAGGTGGGGAGACTGCACCCACAAAAATGAGGGAAATAGGCACCTCCAACCAGTCTTCTTAAGTTCAAAATTTAACAGTAATTTTTAAGCTAACAAGACAGAACAGAAAATAACTACATAATGCTATACTTGCCCCTAATAGAAATATAAAACACTTCTACAGAAGAGAAAAAACATGCTAGGTGACCCGTGCTTAGAGGTTTTTTGAGAGACAAATCTTTTTCTTGCTGCCAGCTTCAGATTCCTCCTTGTCTTTCAGCCATGTGATCGCAGCTGGACTGTTTTCTTTGTTGCTCCGGATGCAATCAACCTTTGCTTCTACTATTCTCAGACAACTATGCAGAGAGTCAATCTTTCCCCCAAGCTTCTCATAGAATTCTTTATTTTTGCTGTTGGTGTTGCTGGCTTCCGAGGTAGAGGTTTGTGTGAGGTGAGAAAGCGCTTTCTTGAGCTCTGCATTTTGCCCCCGAAGCCAATTTACTTGTGCTTCTATATCCTGAAGATGCGAAAGTACCCCAGGGGAGGGACTTTCCCTGCCAACCGGGGAGTCCAAATGTATGAGCCCCAAACTGTCTCCCACCACCTTCCAAGCTTTCCCAGCTTCGCTTGGGCTGCTTCTCAGGTTGCCGTGTTGCTGCAACCCATCCTGCAGGGAGCTTTGGAATTGAAGTCCCCTAGAATTTTGGATTTTGTCAACCTTAATGGGACGCCAGAAGCAACCTCCATCAAACATGAAACCATTCTGAACCGGAATTGCATTATGTCCGCACAGACTCATTGCCTGATGATTCCAAGTTTGGCCATTATCTTCATTACGACGAACATGCTTCATAGGAACTCGGGAGGGGTGGAGACCTTCTGTCTCACCATTCCCAGGACTCAGCATTTCCTCGACGACAGAAGGGTATCTCTTCTGCCCAATGTTAGTTCTGTAACGCTTGCACTTCAACCCCGGAGGGAAAACCCCTGTATTCGGACCACTGTTACCGCAATCCATTCTGAGCTTTGTTTGTCGGAAGCAGGGTGAAAACAAAAGCTAGAAGTGAAGGAAGAAGGTGGTGTTATGTTCGCCACCCCTGAGGTTCATATATCCCGAGTCATGTCTGCTGCCTGCTCGCCATAAAACCTCGCATGCGAGCCAGGTGTGTATAGTCTGCGAGCGCCGTCGGAGGAGCAAGGTAGGTGGAAAAAGGTCTGGTGGAGATTTTTCCTCTGCTCGAGGTTGGAATGACCCAGTAGATGATGGTTCACATTAAATGCCATGAGTCAAGACAAGAACTAGGGTACCCAGGTCTTAAGGAGGTGGTTGCCATTACGATTTAGGGTCCCACAATTCAAATTGGCTCCAAGATTAGCCAAGGTGTCTGCCACATGGTTGTTGCGCCTCAGGATGTGGTAGAGGGAGATGGAGACCATGTTCTTAGCCAACATGAGGAAGAGAGTGTGAAATTTAGAAGTTGGAGTGTGGTACTTCTTGAGGAGAGCTCGGGCTTTCTTGATAACTAACAAGGAGTCTCCAATCACTAGGACACTCTGGATATTATTTTCCTTGACGATAGTTAGGCCTTGGATCAATGCAAGCCACTCCACCTCATTGTTCGTTTGTCTGCCTAGACCCCAAGCGTAATCAGTCTTTTTGTTTCCTTCGGGGTCTAAGAGGACCCCCCCTGCACCTGCCAACCCTGGGTTACCTTTTGAGGCTTCGTCGAAGAGGAGGATATGTCTATCTTGAGTTCTTATCCAAGATTGAAAGCTTTTGGGATCCATTCTAAGCTGCCAGTAATGATGTTTTTGATTTCTCCTAAGTTGGGAAGAATCCTGAGAATTGTAAAGCAGGATGTCTGCTACCCAGAGTTTCTCTTCAACACTTAACTGTTCTTTTTGCAAATTGGCCATGCCTCTCGAGGCAAGGGTCTCCACCCAAAGAGAGTTAGCTGAAGAGACAACTTTTTTAGGCGCTGTCCAAACCCCTTCAAAGATCTCGTGGTTTCGAGCGCTCCAAATTTTCCAACACACAAATTTGGGGAAAGCAATCCAAGCTCTTTTGAAACAAGGTTTATTTGTCATTGTGTTTGAGTAGAATTGGTGCCAGTTGGCGAAGAGATCATTCCACTGGGTGGGTAGAATTAAGTTCGACTGGATCCCCTGATAAGCTTTGTGCCAAACTTCTTTGGCGAAATTGCAATCTAGAAAGAGATGCTCCACCGTTTCCTCCTCCATTTTGCAAAGAATGCACCTTGCTGGACCTGCAATTCCTCTTTTCTTGAGGTTGTCCACGGTGAGGATCTTTTTATGAACCAGCAACCAATTGAATAAATTTATCTTTGGAAGCCCGTCTTTACTACAAATTCTTTTCCATTTGTTGTCGATATTGCCTTGAATGTTGAGTGAATCTAGATAGCAATATCCTTCATTAACCGTGTAGTGTCCAGATTTTCCCCAACCATGTTTATCTTTTATGGAGAGATGGATGGGTAGCGCTCCATGCAAAAGGGAGAGGAGGTTGTTGTAATCCTGATTTAGTTGCTCTGGGAGATCAAAGGTACGCCAACCATTGCAGCAACCTTGGTCATTCCAAGAGCAGATGTCATGAAGCGTGTGTACTCCAACTTGCTCCATCCAGTGTCTTAGATCCACGAGCTCATGAAGGAAATTCGCTGGGGGGTTACTGCTAAAATTGTCTTTCTAGATCTTGATCTGCTTCCCGTTGCCGGGTTGCCAATGGAGATTATTTTGAATTATAAAAGCAGCTTTCTTGCATAAATTCCAAATAGCTGTTCCTTTTGTTTCAGGATCAATATTATCCACGCAGCGTTTTCTGGTGCCCTGCATGTATTTTTTTTGAATAGTTTCTTTCCACCATGCTGTTTTGTCGGAGACAATTCTCCAGAGAATTTTTGCTCTGAGAGCCAAGTTCATCTAAAGCGGATCCTTGATCCCAATTCCACCATGATTTTTGTTTCTGCAGGCAGTGTTCCAATCGACCAAGTGGAACTTTTTGGTACCGTTGTTTCTTCCTCCTTGCCAAAGAAATTTTCTAAGTTCTTTAGTGATGTTATTCATCATTGTTTTGGGAGCCAAAGAGATAGAGCAGACATAGAGAGGGTAGGCAGATAGAATTGAGTTAATGAGAACCATTTTACCAGCTTGGTTGAGCCACCTGACTCCCCAAGAGTTGATTTTCTTTTTAATTTTTTCCACTAGCCCATTCCAGTCAGCTACTTTTTTCTTTCCCTTGAATATTGGAATGCCAAGATAGCTGAAGGAATTCCACTCTTGAATTCCTTCAAAGCCCAAGATTTGAGAGATTCGAGCCAGAGTTCCTAAGGGGCAGTTCCAGCCATAAATCCTGGATTTGTTAGAATTGATTTTCCCATCCGAGGCTCGAAGGAAGGAGGAGAGGACGAGGTTGAATCTCTCAGCAATAGTCACGGATGCCCCACCGAGCAGGATTGTATCATCCGCGAATTGAGCATGATTTATCGGCTTGACACCACGCACTATTATGATACCTTTTAAAACTCCCTCTTCTTGAAGAGAGATGAGCTTCCTGCTCAAAGAGTCCGCTACAAGGAGGTAGAGATAAGGAGATAGAAGGCATCCCTGTCGCAGTCCCCTTGAAGCTGCAAAGAAGTCAGTCGGTCTTCCATTGATCAGAGGGGCAATCCAGGGGCTGTGAATGCAGGCTTTAATCCATCGCACAAAAGTACTAGAGAAATCGAATTTGAGCATGATGTCAAAAAGAAACTGGTGGCTTACTATGTCGAAAGCATTGGCCATATCTAGTTTTATTGCCATACCTTGATGATTCTTACTAGTGCTGGTGTGGATAGCTTCCTGGACCATTATAATGTTATCTAGAATTTGCCGACCTGCCATAAATCCCCCTTGAGTTTCAGAGATTATTTTTCCCATTATTTTTTTCATTCTATTGGCTAGGATTTTGGTAAGGATTTTGTACGAAGAGTTACACAGAGAAATCGGCCTGAATCTCTTAATAGAGCTTGGAGCCTTGCCTTTAGGTATGAGAGCCAGGAAGGAGGAGTTAGTTGCCCCCCCAATTTTGTCCTTATTTCTTGTCCAATTGAGCATTCTTCTTAGGTCCTCTTTTATTATTTCCCAGACAGCTCTGTAGAAATTTATGGTGAAGCCATCTAGGCCGGGGGCTTTATCAGTTTGAAGTGACCAGATAGCATTTTCTATCTCCTGCTCCATAATTGGTTTATTAAGTTCCTTGTTGGTGCTGTCTGAAATCAGCTTGGGGATACCTTCTATAAAGTCCTTTTGAGCCTCTGTGTCAGTTTGACCGCTATCTGTGAACAAATCCCTGAAGTGGTTATAGGCTAATAGTTTGAGATTTTCCTGACCTCTAACTTTTTCTCCCCTGTCATCTTTCAATTCAATAATGGCATTATGGCTACGACATGCCTTGGCCTAATTATGGAAATACTTGGAGTTGCTGTCTCCCCCTTTGAGCCATAACTGTCTTGACTTGATTCTCCAAGTCTCTTCTTCCTGTCTAGCTGCTCTGAGAATATCAAATTCCAGTTCTTTTTCTTGACTAAGAAGAGCTGGGGAAACGTCATCAGTTTCCATCCTGAGCTGAAGGGTGGCGAGTTTGGCTTGTCTGCTCAACTTAACACTGGTGGGATTTAAGTAAGAGGTCTTGGCCCATGATTTGAGGGCAACTTTTGTGGCTCTGAGCTTGGAATCCCAAATGAAGCTGGGGGAACCGTGAAAAACTAAAGACCAGGCCAGAGTGATAATTTTCGAGAAGTTAGGGTGAGAGATCCAAAGGTGGTTGAAACGGAACAGGATTGGGTCGAGTTTCTCAGGGGGGGCGACGGAGAGGGCTATGGGATTGTGGTCAAAGGAGGCGCAGGGGATGGAGTAGGCACTGTTTAATAAATCCAAATTGAAGAAAGAGGAACTTACCAGGAAACGGTCAAGACGAGCCACTATGTCACCAGGTCCGCATCTTCTATTGCTCTAGGTGAACTTTGCATTTTTGAGGGGGATGTCCATTAGATCTAAATCTGCAAAAGGTTTGCTAAATTTTCACCAAAGGGGTCACGCACCACGCTGCCACCTCTTTTATCATGCTTTGAGTTGGTGTAATGTCCCCATTTTGACCCCCTTTGTATCAAAATCGTAAATGATGTAAATATTGTAATTTAATCATGGTGAAGAGCTCAAGGCCAAGGCCCCACAATTGATTTAGCGTTGATGTATCAGCAATTAAATGAATAGATGCCTACAGTTCTTGTGCTATATGGGCACAATATAAATGAAGACATCATGTAAATACGAATTTTAATGAAAATACCCACAACTAGCTACGCAATGCAACAAAGAGATGGGGCATGATTCTACAAGGAATAGGGAGGGAAATTATTCAAACCCTTGAGCCAATGGTGTAATCCATGTGTCAATGAGAAAACCCATAAACCACCAACTACCCATTTTGGGTTGGGGACCCAATCATTTAATTCTTTCAAGAAATTGGTTGAGGCAGTTAATGCCTTGGGAATGAAGAGGTATGGCAGCCAATTTCGTGTATGGGAAAGCCATCAACCTGAGAAATCATAAATTGTCTCCTTGGGCAAGAAAACACCCACGAAATGGTTCCCAAAGCCATTCTAAATAGTCAGTCTCTCCTCTCTCACACAGTCTGAACTACTGGGTCTTTTCCCAACACGTTTTTCACCATTTTTCCTGCATTTTCCATGCCTGGGAGCTCGTTTTTGCAATGGACAGTAGCTGGGAGAGAAGGGCCACGATTTGGGACTATTACGGAGGCCGTTTTTGCCCCAGAATGTCCATGGACGTTTTTCTAAAAATGGATTTGGCTTCCCAGGGTTGTTCCCCATCTTCTAGTTTCATTTTTGGGTTTCCCACGTTTTTCTGAAGTAAATGAAAACCCCATCTCTGGGCACCTCACTAGAAAAACGTTTTATCATGCCCAAGAAGTGTGGCTCTGCTGTTATGTGCATCCTGGTTTTGATTTGAGCTTGTGAGCAAGAAACTTGGACTGGTAGTGGACAGAATTGGCTTGATAAACCTAGTGGAGGGAGTAACCTCTCAAGAAGAGCAAGAGGGCTTTGGCTACTTTTCTATGCACACCCTGAGAGCACTAGAAAGGAAGGTATGGCTTAAGGGACTGTGTGGCAGTGAAGAGAATACTTCCTTGTGTTGGGTGTGTAGGCATTGTGAGTGCCAAGCTGAATAGATCTTGTAGAGGTATCCATAGCTCTGTGGTTGAGCACACTAGCTTAGCAATTCTTCCTTTCCAGTTCCTAGCAGCCTGATAAACCCAATTGTAGATTGGCTTGGCTCATTTTGGTGTATGCTTGGCTATGTGTGAGTCTGCTGTTCTCTGGTTCCTTGCAGTAATCATGCCCAGCTCGGGGGTGGCAATTTTATCAAGAGGTTGATAAGCACAACTGGCCTATGGTTGGGTGGAACATTGCAGTTGCATAGCCAGTTGCTTGGGACTACTTGGTTATAAGATAAGTATTCTCCTGTGTTAATTTTCAATTATTTATTTGATGAATATCTTGAATGTATGATGAATGTGTAATTGATACTACTTCCGCTATGTTTTTCATATATTATACATTTCCATATGTTCTTTCAATTATGTGAATGTTTGGTTAAAAGTTTATGGGGCTAGATGCCCAGTTTTAGCATCACGTCCTCTCTATCATGCTGGTATGGTAGGAGGGGATGTTACAGTTGGTAACATTAAAGTCCCCTGCGATAACAAGTCTCTTTCCCCACATATTGTCTTTGAGATTAATCAGGTCATTCCAAAAATTTGTTTTGTCCCTGCTGTGGTTGGGTCCATACACATTGCAGATATGGAGAGAGTCGTTGCTATTCTTGTCTTTTACTTCTGTTAAAATCCAGTGCCGGTTTTCCAAAGTGGATGAGATAGAGAAGTTGGGAGAGATCAAAGTTGCTATACCTCCAGAGGCTCCTCTAGAACTGATCGTGGAGCTCTGCCAATCTTTCAAAAGGCGTCGAGATAATGCCATTACCTCATCACCTTGCATTTTGGTCTCTTGGATGAGCATGAGATCTGGTTTTTTAGTGTTGATTAAGTTTTTCATGGCTTCAATTTTGTTTTTTCCGCCCAGACCCCTGCAATTCCAAGAGACAATTAACATTACTTCTTTGTTGCTTGAGATCCTGCTCGGGATCTGCCTTCCTTACCTCCATTCTGGTTTTTTGATGTCTGAATGACTTTCATATCTTCTAAACTTTTTTTCCTTCCTAGCTCCAGTTCCCTCTCCGTTTCAAGTTCCTTGTGATATTTTTGGGTTTTTGTTCCTCTGGTGTTAGGCGGTTGCACCTCCCCTGGCTCATCCAATGAGTTCGATGTTTGGTCGAGGGAGGAGGGAGGAACAAAGATACTCTTAACCTTGTCAGCCCAAGAGCCACCGGGCGTTGTGGAACCCCCATCCTTATCTTTTGTCCCCATTTCCTGAATGGATGAAGACGGAGCCAAAATTTCCTCTCTTTCCTGAGTTGTTTCTACGTCATCCTGGGCGGTGATTTCTCCTTCCTCTGTGGGTAGTTCCTGGAATTTGTTAATAGTTCTGGCCTCCCTTGGCTTGTTCACATTGCCTGAGATAGTTTTTGTTTGATTTTCTTTCAAAGATTGCTGGGCAGCAGTGGTTTTTTTCCCATTCTTAACTTGGTGCCACCCTTCTTCTTGTCCTTTCTCAGTTGTTTCTTGGGCTGCTTTGGGACAGTTTTTTACAAAGTGACCATACTCATGGCATTTTTTGCATTTGAAAGGTAGTTGTTCATAATATACTTTTTGCAGATGTTCCCATCCGTCCATGAAAAGATTTACTTCCTCTGGAAGATCTTTCTCCAGATCAACTTTTACACAAATTCTGGCACAGGAGAAAAGAGGGGCTTTGGGTTCTACCTTGTCAATGTATTTCCCCAGAGAGTTTCCAATGGCTTGTAAGGTTTCATCGTTCTAGCAATGAAGGGGGAGGTGGGGGAGACGAACCCAGACAGGAACCGCCAAGGGGACATCCTTCTCCGGATCGAAGGATAAGCTCCAGCGATTTAGGTAGAGACCACAGGGACCCATAAAGTAAGGTCCACTACGAAAAATGAGATCACAATCTGCTTTTAATTCAAAGAGAAATGTAAAAAAACCCTTACCACAGAAGCAGTGCTGCAGGCCTCCGGAGATTAGTGGCATCCAGTTCTTATTGATCCAAGCTTCCATGGTTGTTGGTGACGGCCAGATTCCAGTAAATTGTCCAATAAGCCCTCTATCATTTAACGCAATAGCTTTGAGTTTTGAAGCTGTCAACAGGATCTGGATACGGGGTGCAGCAGCCCGTTTGATGAAGTTTGCATCTGAAGGATCCTGAGGGGAGGGGGCAGGGGGGGGGGGTTAGCGGCGACCAGTGCTCTAAAGGCTGCATCCAAGAGGATCCTGCGGTCTTCAGGAGAAGGGGAGGAGGGAGACGAGCCTGCCATCGCAGGGGAGGCCCGCGAGAGAGCCACCGATTCACGCGGAGCTCATGGCTAGAGGCGCTAGGGTTCTACGCTCGCTGTCTTCAACTCGATTTTTAAAGTATAGTTTGTTTCCCCCACACATATAACTGATTTCAAGCCAAAAATCAAATCAACCATTTCAAATTATTTAAATAATACATTTCAACTCATATATATATATATAATCCTAACACATATTTTTAACCATATATACCATGTTTTTATGTACTTTTTAACTACATTATTCTCTTCACAAATCTTATATTGTAATTGGTATACACAAGCATTTATCTTTTCCTTAGTAACCAACTCATAATTTTTCATTATAAAATTATAATCTGCAAAAAAGACCGACTCTAAGACCTACTTAAAACATCACTGATATACACAAAGCTTAGACCAACAACTGAACTTGGGTCAAAAGTTGACATATTGTTTAAGCATACTGCTTAATACTGACCACGTGTCTAGATCGTGACAAAATTACAACACCGGATTGCATAAACTTCAAAAAATGGAGACAGGGAGATAAGGACTAACAGTCCAAAGTGGACTCCTTGATGACAGAAGGTCGGCTTCGTGGCACAAGAGTGGAGGTTATAAAACATTCAACATCCTTTTACGACCAGAGTGATAAAAGTGAGGTTCCACGTACAAACATGACAGTGGTGACCCAAGGATTCAGTGATCTTATCTATCTCTGTTTATTTAGTTTTTAGTGGGGCGGACTTGACAAGATAAGACGTAAAAGATCTGTCGATCTTTAAGTGTGGCCCAATTCAGATTTCAACGAAATTAAGGGAGTTATCTGCGGTCCATTGATAGAAATCTACTGTAAGCCGATTTAAAATCAGAAGAGCTGCCAAGCATGGAAACATTCAATAAAATATTGTACAAAAGATTATACACTAACCGAAAAAATAAAAAAAAATATAATCAGATCGAACGCCAAACCCATAGCTATGGAAGAATATAGCTTAAAGAAAACAGGGGGATAACTGCCCGACTGTAACCACCGATGCCGAGCCAAAATGAGGGCAGACAGGATAAAGGAAGGCAGAAAATATGAAAAATAGATGTGACTCACAATTTACCCAAACCTTGCTCCTAATATGAACAGTAAATCAGGGAAATATTTTTTCTCACGAAGTCGTCCTTTTAGTAGCGACCTCAGAGTCGGCTTCCAGAATGGTGGATAAAAGCATGAGACTCTTATATTGCCCACGGAATCGTCCTCATTTTCTCAGATAAATTCTTCACAAGATTCACTCTTTAACAAAACTTAGACAACGTTTTACAACCACACTAAAAACTGGGTTACACTCTTATGAGTTTACTGTTTTTTTACTCCCTGGCCCGACATTTAAATATCTTCGCGATAGCTAGTAGAAGTAAAAAAACTTAAATATTCTAGTTTTAAGATGTAAATCTACCGGTGGTATTAACAAAGTTTGTGTCCCTTATAAATGTTTGATCCATACATTCTTTAGTTTCTAAGAGCCTGGTTCGTAAATGATACAAAATGTTAAATAACAGACTCAGTTTAAAATATAACAGAGATTTAAATAATGTTTGACCTACAGAGATCTATTCAACATTTTATTTTGCAGAGATCTTGTTACACAAATATTGAGATAAAGTTCAAACTACAGAGATCGAAAATGGTATTCATTATGCAGAGATCTCGTTACGCAAGGATGGAAATGATAGTTGTCATACATGGATCGAATTAATATTTAAAATACAGAGATCTCAATTAAACAGAGTTCTTAAAATAATAAACCACCTATTCTAAAAGCAAGCGATATTCATTCAATGGAGATCGAAATACTATTTAGTATACAGAGGTCTCATTACACATGATTTAAAAAAACAAATAGTATTCAACCTATTGGAACCCTAGCAATATTCATTCTATGGAGATCGAGATGTTATTTAATATACAAAGACCTTACTACACAGGGATTTAAAAATAATATACATCCTGTCGTTTAGAATGGATCTTTTTAACACATACAAAAAAATAATGAACCACGAGAGTAAAGCGCTTGCCATGATGATGCATAACCAGTCATATTTTACCACCATAACTTCAAAATATACTAACATGAAACAATTACTTAAAACATAACATCAAATACTTACTTGAAATAGTGCAAATAGCTACTTGGAGAATCAACTCCTCTCAACCATAGGAGAGAGAAAATTGACTATTTTCACAACTCCACCCCCGAGCTTGTTAAAGAAATGTAACTGCGGAAGATATTCTAAATGTACTTGTCTATTGTATTAATTGTATTCCTCCTTTGGGAGATGTCATTGATGTAATTGATAATGTAAGAGTCATTGAAAGAGTCAATGTAAAACCTAGGACTTGTGTCGGCCTAGAAGAATCCATAAAAAAATATTATATTATGTAATTGACAAGTCGACCTAGTGTTGGGCCTGGCCCAAGTAAGGCATTTTTGACAAAACAGTTTTGGAACTGTGAAGTTGAGCGCAGTTTAGTTGAAGACTTTTTGGCGAAGCTAGTTTTGGGAGTTGCGAAGTGGAGCGTAGCGCAACATCGGTAGGGTAAGGAAGCCAGCGCTGCGAAGAACCTAATCCACGAGGATCTGGCAAGGCAGAAGGTTGGAAGGAAAATGGTACATATTACAGTAAGACCATCGGTGATCTATTTTTGGTTAAGATACTCCATGATTACCAAACAGATGGGTAAGGAGTACCGCGGAAGGAAAGCGACCGGTCATACATGCAGAGGAAGCACGACGTGAACCGACCGCATAAGGCCGTTAGAGAAGGAACGGTTGGATGAAAGCAACGTGACCACACGCGGAGGATGGCCACGATGGAGAAGTCGCTATCAGAAGCCAACAAGTTTGGTGAGGGGAAAACCGTGACAGTTTTGGGAAACCTTAGGGTGTTTGCCTACGCATTGTAAAGACATGACCTACGGGCATGATCTATAAAAAAGGCATATTTTGTAAGGGAAAGGGTTGCTGAATCTCAAATATTCATTGTATAATCTTGAGCAATACTTGTTGGTTTTGTTGAATGCTATTGTAAAGGCTCTGCAAGCTACATGCGCAGAGGCCTATTGAGAGAGAAGAGAGTCTATAGCTGAGTGCGCAGACTGCAACTGTTGTACACTTCCCAAGATAATATAAGAACAGTTCCTGTGGACGTAGCTCCCATCCTGGGGGTGAACCACATTAAATTCTGTGTTGTGTGATTGCTTATGTGCTTGAATCTATATATTTGCTTTGAATAAATGCTTAAGATCTCATTTATCGGTTTATATGTTCTTACTTTTATATGTATTCACCATAAGGAATGAAGATGGGAATAATATGTTAAAGTAGCGCATATGTGGATGAGTGTTAGATGCGTAAATCTTTCTAAGTCTGAATGAATGCATAAGTAGATTGGGAAAACACTTACATAAGTGGAGTTCGCGCCGTGCGATTCACTTGAAGCGCAACACTGGAAGTGCGCAGTATATTGTATGTTATCATATTGCATAAGTTGTAAGATAAATAACCTAAGGCAATTGATGAATGGATAGGAAATCCTATGTAAAGTCATTGAAATTGGTTAAGTCCCAATAGGAAGCGTAGTTATTTGTTGCACTGTCCTGTTGTCGGAAGACCATCCAACATCACGCAGTCCTTGGATGCACGATAGTCTAAGTGTTGACCGTGAGGGGGTTAAGCTTGGAGCAGTCCTCAGTCCGCAGCGTGAGCCCTACAGCTCGCTGTTCATCAGATCTGTTTACGCACTCATCACCTAGCTGTGGAAACTTGATTCCACAGCTCCCCCATAACTTTGCCTCGGGTGAGACCTCAGTCTGTTCGCAGATTGTTGCTGAAAGGGCTGGTGAAAAGGGCTTTTGTTGGTTCGTTGAACCGCGAAGATTCTGGGTCTACATTGGAAACCTCTAGAATAGTTATCTAAGCCAACAACCAGTCAGTTAGGTCAAGTCGGACCCATTGGGGGAAAAGTCACCCCAACTAAAGAATATAAATAGGAGGGATGTGTTGCTCATTTGACACACTCACTCATCCATCTCAAGCTCGCATAGGAGAGAGAGAGAAGTTCGCACAAGTGAAAGAGATAAGCTGATTTTGTCTTGGGGTTTTATCTTGTACTTGGTGAATTCTATATTGAGGAAGTTTTGTCGGGGTTTTCTCCCTTTGTAGTTTCCCCGAGAGAAGTTTTGCGTTCTTTGTGTTTGTTGTGCTTGTCTTTATTTCAGTGAATATATAGTTTAATTTTATTATGTTAAACAAGTAAAAACTAATATGGTATCAAAGCAGGCCTGAAAGAAAACATTGTATAGCCTTCGCAACTGCAGAAACTAGGGCTTCTTATTCCGAGAGATCTCTCCACATATCAACTAAAAAAGAGGGTGCATCTAACTCGCCTCACTAGGCCGTGTCTTTCTATAGAAACATAATTCAATTCCGATAATTTTCATTTTTGGGTCCACCACTTCAGCCCAGAGAACTAGGGCATCAAGTTTTTGGAAGATCTGCTCACATATTTGGGAGCTTTGCTCAACTTGCCTTGAAGATACGTAGTTTTCCAAAATCCCGAAGTCAGAAAATTAGGGTTTCTCTGTCAAACCCTAGGTCAAGGTAGAAGCAACACTAGTACAAAATGAGAAATAAGTGACTAGGTGACTAAAAAAGTTAGTTACCACTGTTTTTTCAAGGGATAAATGACTAAAATTGAGCAATTTTAAATAAGCCAACTAAAAATGACTAATTTAGTCACGAGAGAAAATATATGACTAGATAACAAGTGACTAAAATAAAAATGACTAGCATAAATGACTAATTTAGTCACGGGAATATAAATATGACCATCTAACAACGATTAATGTGAATTAGTCGTTTTTAGTTGTGTCACGCTGACAATGGAAAATTACAATTTTGATAATGAATTTGTACAATATTTTACTAAATTTTAACAATGCATATGGATTTAGAGATCTTACTATGGGTCCATTTGAGACTTCAACTAGAGGTTTAAAACCTTGACGACCCATGCAATCTTTCCGATGAATGATCTACAACATAAGGAGTGGTTTATAACCACTTTAATACCTCACACCAGAGTTCCACTAATGCAGAAGAAGATTCCTTCCCAGAAAAAAGCCTTAGAGTTGGCTATGAAGTTTGAAGCATCACTTGCTGGAGAGAATGGAGATGGTATGTCTCAAATCCAGTTCCAGTTGGTGAACTTGTCTATTCAGATGCAAGATATTAAGAAAGTTAAAGAAAGGAGAGAAGATATTTGGTGCACTAGATGCAAGGAAGAAGGTCATTCCAAATACCAATGTACGACATTTCATGATTATATTAATGATGTGAATCCTAGTCCATTAAATCCTGGGATGGGTGTATGGTGCAGAATTTGTCAGATTAGAGTACATCAACTAGAAGAATGATATCCAGTTTAAGTTTTGTCGGTTTGTCAGACATTATGAGAATAAATGTCGAGCATACCAGCTACTCAGAGAGTGAACTGTAGAAAAATTACTTATGAAGGGAGAATATCAGACTAAAATAAGCAATGCACAGTTCAATCAACCAAGAGGTGGATTCATAGGCCGTGTACGAGGAGGATTTGGTCGAGGAAGAGGACACGTAATATGCTATAATTGTGGTACTCTTGGACATTAAGCTAGAGACTTCTCAAATCCCACTTAGACATGCATGTATTGTAGGAAATTAGACCATACCATAGAATACTGTCCGCAGCTTATATCAAAGTGGAAGGAAAAGCAGAATCCAAATCCAAATTAGAACCAAAATGTATAGAATATTTCCATAGAAACACGACCAAAGAATCCTACTGTCACTGTGGTAACAAGAGGTGGAGCTATGGAAGGTGCTGATAAAGTAAAATCATAGTATTCAGTGGGACTCGAGGGTAAGACCAGTAGCTCAGAAGCCACCACAATTTGATGTGCAAAAGGAAAAGGGGGTTTACTTTGAATATCGTGATGAATTTATGAAGGGTGCATAAAGATCCTACCCGACACTAGTATTTGAGGAATGGCCTATATATGATATGCCACCTCGCTTCAACCAATCTATATCAAAGAATAATCTAGGAAAGGTAAGTTCTATGTACAAATTTTTGAAGAGTTGTTTGGATTTGATTAAGGATGAAAATTTATTAAGGGAACTGCACAAGTTAATTGGAGAATCCAAGGAAGAATTGAGGAAAGAAAGAGTTGTAAATCATGTTCATAAGATAACAAAAACTGGTAGGGAACTGCAACTTAATGCACAGATTAGTGACTACGGCATGGATTTTGTTATTTTATATTTGGGTTTAGATGTAAATATTCTGACCAAACATACATGGGAGAATATGGGGAAGCTAAATTTAGTATGGTCACCTATTTAGTTGTGGTTGTTGAATCAACAGAAAGTTATACCATTTGGTAGGATGGTTGGTGTTCTTATCGAAGTGGAGGGACTGTGTACTGTTGTAGAATTTGAAACTATAGAGATTGTTGATGACAATAATATGTATCCTACACTATTGGGAATGTATCAGGCTATTCAAAATCAAGCATCATCAACTTCAAAAAGAGGATGCTTTCGTTCGAGAATGATGAAATAAGAGTTGTTGCACCTATGGATCCGCTAGAAGGACAGAGGTATGTCGAACTGATCAAAGAATATTATGATGCTCATAATTTAGGTAACATCTACAATGTATCCTCCAGTATAAATGACTATATTAATCCTACAACAGATTGCACACTAAGTTGGTGGAGCATTAGCTCCTACTCATGAACATGTTACATGAAGTTTCAATGCAAAGATGTGCCGGTGTTACAAATTCAATACGATGGGTCGATAAAGAGGTATGTGACCTTACCACTTATGAAGGTTTACCTAACTTGGATAAGTTTATTGTTGAATTTGAAATTAAGGTACCAGAACAAATAAAATTGTTAGCTTTGGATGTGGCCTTGAAAGCAATGCGACGAGATGGTGGGATGTGCATAAGTAGTCTTTAACCGGTTGGTCGTAGTGCAGAAGGTATTTAGAAATCTGGTTTGGTGAGGGAATTCCACATGTTAGAGAGAAGTACATTGATTTAACTAGCCATAGCGATCATCTAGCCACCTGTAGTGCAATCTGGAAAAACATACCCAAGCAAGAGTGGGTACACATGTTCATTCATACACTTGATACTATACCAAGAAATTGGTATATGTCACTGGAAATTCGACATGCAACTGCAAAATGGGATAATATGGCTATGCGCTTCAAGAAGACATCAAATTATGAGGATGAAAGTACCACAATAGATGCGACTCTGTAGATTATTAAGGAAAATGTTTTTGAGGAAATTTCGAGACCAATGTCTAATCTGACGCAATGGACTACGACAGTGGAAAAAATGATGGAGTGTTACAACATTAGTGGAGGATCGGAGGATGATGACCTAAGGGACATTCATATTCTAGAAACTAAAGGAATTCATGATATGAAGGGACTAGATATTTCGACTGACAAATTTTTGAAGTTGTTGAAGATTAAAAAGGTAAATATTGGCTCCCCTGAGAATCCTAGTTTCACAAATATTGGAGATTACCAAGATGATGAAACGATGGGTAATATTACTGATCTATTGCATGAATTTAAAGATTTTTTTCCTACTAAATTTTTAGAAATGAAGGGGATTGCTGGTGACCTGGGAGAAATGAAGATCCCATTGAAACTAGGTGCCAAGCCAATTAAGCAAAGGTCGTATAGATTGAACCCAAGGTATAAGGAAAAATTCAGAGCTGAGCTCGGCATAATGCTTGATGTAGGAATCATTGATCATGTTGAAGAGTTAGAGTGGATCAGTCCTATGGTAGTTCAAGACAAGAATATTGGTGAGATTTGGATTTGTGTCGACTTAAGGAAATTGAATGATGCTTGTCTACATGATCTCTTTCCAACTCCATTTACATATGAAGTGCTCGAAAACGTCGGAGGTCAAGAAGCATACTCCTTCACAGATGGATTATTTGGATATCATTAAATAAAGATTGCCAAGGAAGATCAACATAAAATGACATTTGCGATAGAGTGGGGTTGCTTCCAGTATACGGTAATCCCCTTTGGGCTAAAGAATGCACCTATAGTTTTTTTAAGGGTGGTTGTTGCTACATTTAAAGAATTCATTCATAAGTTTATGGAATTTATTTTGAGGATTGGATAGTGTATGGTTTGCTTAAGAATCATATTGAAATCTTGAGGTTGATGTTAGAGTGTTGTAGACATTACCAGATTTCCTTGAATTTGAAGAAATGCATATTTTGTGCCCCATTTGGTATGTTGCTGGTGGATCCTTCTAAGATTGCTATTATAGTTGATTTGCTTCCTCCTACTTCAGTTCGACAGTTGAGAACAACTTTAGGTCACACAAGATATTATAGGAAGTTTATCAAAGGCTATGCTCAAATTACAGTGTCGATGGAAAAGGTGCTCAAGAAAGATGCGATGTTCTAATGGAACAAAGAATGTTAGCACAGACTTGAAACATTGAAGGATAAAATGGTTACAACACCTATTATGGTATTCCTGGACTGGTGAAAAGAGTTTCATGTGCATGTTGATGCATCTTCGGTCTCTCTGGGCGCGGTGCTTGCTCAACCAGGTGAGGGTTCTATTGACCACCCTATTGCATTCGCTAGCAGAAAATTGTCCACATCAGAGAGAAATTATACTACAACAGAAAGGGAAGGGATAACTATGGTATATTCCCTACAAAAATTCAGGCATTACCTGTGAGGAGGACATTTTAACATGTTTACAGATCATTCTTCCTTAAAGTACCTCGTCAACAAGCTAGTGTTGGGGGAGAAGATCTGTTGGTGGTTGCTACTATTTCAAGAATATGATTTTGAGATCATTGTCAAGCCAAGAAGGATGAATTTGGGGCACGACCATCTTTCGAGTTTGGAAACAAGAGAAGAGCTGAGTAGTTTAGAAGATAAATTCCCATATGTGCAACTCTTTTCGGTAAGAATGGTTTATGATTACTTTCAATATATTTTAACATTTATGTCTACAGGTGTGGCACCAGAAGGATATACGACTGTGTAGAAGAAGCAGTTAGTGGTTAAGTCTGTGGACTACCAGCTGATAGCTGGTCACTGATACAAGCGAGGACCGGATGAGGTATTGCATTGCTGTGTTTTGGAGCACGAGAAACCAATCATATTAGATGAGGCTCATGATGGAGTTACGAGAGGCCATTATGTAGGTAAATATACTGTGCAAAATATATTAAGAGTTGGGTTGTGGTGGCCTACCCTTCACAAAGATGCTAGGGAATATTGTTAGAACTGCAACGTATGCCAAAGAATTGGGAAGCCATTGAGGAGAGATGAAATGTCGTTAGTGACTCAAGTTTTGTTGCAAGCATTTGAAAAAAATGGGAAATTTATTTTGTGGGACCCATCAACCCACCTGTAAAAAGGACTGGTGTGAGGTATATTATTACAGGTTATCTTACTAGATGGGATGAAGTTGCACCAGTACATAACTACAATGTTGCGACTGCTGCAAATTTTCTCTTTGAAAATGTAATCACCAAGTTTGGATTTCCTCGAGTTTTATTAAGTGATCAGGGTGCACATTTTTTTAATGAGACTATAAAAGCACTTACAAAATAATTTCAGGTCAACCATATAAGAAAGAGTACTCCATATCACCCACAAGCAAACAGGACCGTCGAAACATTCAATAATATTTTGGAACATGCACTAACAAAAGTTTGCAATGTGAACCAAAACAACTGGGATTTGAGAGTTCCTGCCATTTTATGAGCTTATAGAACGACATGTAAGTATTTGAAAGGTCAGAAACCCTTCAATTTGGTGTATGGAAAAGGGGCTGTGATGCCCATGGAGTACATTATGCCTAGTTTAAGAATTATTGATTTCACCAGTATGTCTGAAACTGGTGCTGTCGAAGAGAGGTTGTCATAGCTACTTCAGTTAGAAGAAAAAAAATTCATTGCGGGATTTCAATAGTAGGTGCAGAAAGATCAGGAAAAGGCATGGCATGATAACCACATCATCAAGAAGCACTTCCAGTAAGGAGACTTAGTTCTTCTATATGATAGTAAGTTTTCCAAACATATTGGAAAATTACTAATGCATTGGTGTAATATCCCCCTGGGCTATAAAAGAGTCTTAGGGACATATCATTATCTCTATAGGGATAATTAAAATATTTTATTGCAATGGAATAATTTTATAAATATTTAATTTAATTTTATACAATTTAATTATGACAAAATATCGATAATTCCAAATAAATTAAAATAAAATTCATAACTAATCAATAAAAGTGAACCAAGGTTGGTAAATCTTATCCAAAACTATATAAAATAACTATGCATCCATCCTAAGCAATAACATAGGTTACTTGCACCTAAAAAGGTCATTTTCACTTAATCATGATTAACTAGTAATTAGTGTACTAACTGCGACACTTAGTGCATAATTGAAGACAATTAGCATAACTTCATTTGTTTATCACCTAATAATCATTTATCAATACCAATGGAAAATTAACACCTAATATTATGTAAATAATGACGAATTATCATTTTCCAATTAATGAAACAAAACAATTACGAAAATGACTCCACAAGACTAGTTAACTAGTATTTAACACAAACAACTAGTCTTGCATGAATTCAACACACAACCATGAAAATGAACCAAAAATTGAACCTACATACATTATACATATATTTAAGCATGCACATACATCCAAATAAATTTTCAATTGCAGCTCAGATCCTTTCACATAAATGATGATTCTTTCAAGCTAAATCAATGCAACTAGTTAAAAAACATTGCTAGGAATTTAACCCAATCAATTGTACTGAGTTCCAGAGTGCAAAGAGGAGAGGGTAAATATATGGAAAATAGAAATATAAATCAAAATTAAAGTACCAAAAACAGAACATATGGCTGTACATTCCAAAAATTACGAAAACATAGATTCAATTTACAAACTAGTTACCAATTTCCACCGATTTGAAGCTAGTTTCAGTTTCTAGTTTCCAAATGCAAAACAATAAGAAAATATTGAATATTGTATCTCATGGAAATGATATCATAGTTCAAATACAACCAAATGGATATATCTTTCCTCTCATAAAAAGTCCTCTTATTAATTAATCAAACTAGGTAAATCTACTTCTCTGAATTGGCTAGAAATTGAGGAATCAAGTAAGATAAATGCGTAAAAAATTTGCAGAGTCATTTGGAATCCATTAAAAATATAAATAAAATGATTATAAGTATTATAATAGGTATAAATAATGTGAAAATTTCTTCAAACACTTCTCATGCAAAGTCATATATCCATTTAAAATAATTCTTTCGAAGGAGCTAGTGAATGGAAACAAAACTAGGATTTTGATATGCAAATCTAGAACTATCTAGGAAATATTCCACACATTTATTCATACATTTAAAGTTTAATTATCATATATAATATCAGTTATCTCACTCAGAAATTTTCTCAAACATTTCACATGCCAAGTCTCGAAACTACATAAAACAACCCAACTGGTGAACTAGTTTTCAAACTGAGGCTATAAAGACTGTAGAGAGGTGTTTCCAATAATTCCTAATATACTACGCATTAAAAGTACACATAATATAAATATCAAAGGCACAATTATCATATCTGTAGCATAGGTCCCAAATAAGCATTTTTCTCAAGCACTTGTGCACAAAATACCAAAAACTAGTTAGCTATTTTTCCCAAAAATTAGTAGTATACTGTAACTAAAATATATGAGAGATTTATTCCATAATTATCTCATACATTTCATGTGAAACCATATAAGAATCATATTAAATCCAAGTAATTCAAATAAACATGTAATAAATTACTTATCTTGTAAAATACGCAATCGAAATCGACCATGCAACGTTCCAGCCAGCTATAGACACAATGCAAGTCAAAAATCACTTTGAAATGGTCATCCCCAAGAAATAAACATGATACCACAAGAAAGAGTGCACTCAGCCAAAAAACCCATCTAAAATTGGTCCAAGCACAATCCAATGGCAAGTGGATTCCACATCACTTCCAATCTAGGATCTCCAATGGCAATTCTAGGACAAAGTTTTTAGGAGAAATCAGTCAAACCAAAAACCAATGGAAAGTATTCCTCGACTTCCACTCCAGGGAAATTCCAGAGGCTCAAGTACAAAATATTCATAAATATATCATTCCAACCTCAAATCCAATGGAAAGTGGATTCCACATCACTTCCATTGCAAGATCTCTAGAGGCAATTCTAGGAAAAAATAGTGGAAATTCCAGAGTAACTCAACTTGGGCACAGGATCAACAAGGGCGCACCAACAAAAAAAAACTAATGTCAAGAGAAACCAAAACCAATCACACCAGTACCATATGAAAAAAATAGACAATAACATGCATAACCAACAAGAGAGACTAGCTCCCATCGACCCAAATCCCATTTCCCAAGAACAACTTGAATTGGGGGGAGAGAGGGAGACACAAGGGAGGAGTTACATTCCCAAATTAGAAAAATGGGAGTTACACTTATCAAGAGGGCACATTAGAGGGGAGAGGAAGAGTCTTCATCAAGGTGGGAGTTACAAATTTTCATGAGGGGTGCACTAGGTGAGGGAAAAACTCTAACTCCAAATAAAATTAATACCATAATAAAATAAAAACCAAGGGGTAGCATAACACATGAGGGTGCACAAGTCGAGAGGGTCCACCAAGTCCACAAGAAGGGTGTATCATATCCACATAGGTCAAAACACAAGGTAATACCTTTCCCACAACGCCTTGCTCATAACATCATGGTTCCTCATACTCTTTTTCATGGCATCGGTTGATCCGATTATTTTACTTTATTAATTAATAATGTTAAACATAATAAAAATAATAATAATGTACAAACCATAGTCTGGACACCTTGTTCCATAATATCTAACATAATAACAACAATAATATGCTCAGGGGCTAAACTAGAGGGTCATTACATCCCTCCCCCCTTTAACCATGCATCGTACTCGATGCATATTACATACACGCCTTTACAAAAAGATAACAAACATTCCCATACATGCCTCAGAAAGATAACATCTTTCTAACCACAATACTTCCCACTACCATGTACTTTCCTATCTGTCTCCACTGCCCATGGGAGAACTAAGACTAGTAGAGTGGACTCAAGGAAGCAATGGTCAATCTTCAATCCCCATGACAGGGTCTTCAAACCTCTTTACAAGGCCTTCACACTTCAACGAAGATACATCCACCTGAAAATCATATTTCAATCACCCATGTGATTAACATCAGACATAAAAATATATGATACATGATATTCTTTATCAATAATACTTTCTTCACATTCCAACAACACACAGTTAGCAACACACACACACACACACACACATATATTGTTCATCTAGATACATAAAATACATCTTCAAGATACATGATACAAATAAATGAAATGAAATACATTAGTATATACAAGGTACATGAGATATAGATAATTCTTCAACAAAATACTTGAAATGCATATACTTGAATCTTATTCTAATCAATTTCAATCATATGAAATGCATCAGGTATATCAATCAATTTCATGAAGTGCATCAAGTATACCATTCAATCTCATGAAGTGCATCAAGTATACCATTCAATCTCACGAAGTGCATTAAGTGTGTACTCTTTCTTCATGAAATGCATTCCAATGCATATACTATACCTACATATAGAAGAAATGCATCATGCATATACTCTATTAACAAGATGCATGAAGTGCATCTAAAATATATGAAATGCATTCCAATCAGTTAAATCACATTATATGCATTACCAAGATTCTTTTACATGATTTATCACCCAAATACTTTCCCTACAAGGATGCATGAGATTTACCATGATACTTTACAAAGATGCCTTTCAACAAAGGTATTTGATATACCACAAGGATAACCTAACAAGATACTTTCAACAATGATCACAAGGATATTTTTCTAACAAGGATAATTGTATTTGTATTGGATATATAAGGATACATGAAGTACATCTTAAACAAAGGTACCCGAATCATGCTTTAACCAGTCACACAGTTAGTACATACTTTTCAACAATATATGAAATACCCCCATGATATTACCATATACTTACACATGAAATGTCACCAAGATACCACCAAAATACCTTTCAACAAATATCACAAAGATACATTTCTAATGAAGATAAAAAAGATACCTTTCTAATGAAGATTTCAAAGATATAGATCACAATGATATTTTTCTAGCAAAGATCACAAAGATCACCTGAACATTTTATGCACTTAATGTAAACAAGTAAGTAGACTTATATACAACAATTCCAATCTAACTAAGAAACCAAAAAGGTCCATAATGACTAGTAGTTAAACATATTGCCTTTCATCTCCACACAAGTATAAGTATTCTTGAGAGAACATTCAAAAATCCATTATACATCAACTAACAGTAATTAGTATCAACCGGTAACATCAACCAATATCAATCAAGCATCAATCATACATGCGTCGGTCCATAATACATCAATTCATAATACCTCAACCATTTATCAATCATATTTCGATCATATATCAATCATACACCAATATAAACCAATGAAAACCATACATGCATCAACTGACCATACAAACATAAATCATAGTACATAAGCCATAATACATCAATGAGAATACATCAACCAGAACGCATCAACCATAAGCAAAATACATCAACAAGATACATCAATTATAAGCAAAATACATCAATCAGAATACATCAACCATAGTACATCAACCTGAACATATCAATAAGAATACATCAACCGGAAGCAAAATACATCTATCAGAATACATCAACCTGAAAATATCAATTAGAATACATCAATCGGAAGCAAAATACATCAACCAGAAGAAAAATACATCAACAAGAATACATCAACCAGAAGAAAAATGCATCAACCAGAATACTTCAACTAGAAGCAAAATACATAAACTAGAATACATCAACCAGAATCAAAATACATTAATCAGAATACATCAACAAGAGTACATCAACCTTAACACATCAATCAAAATACATAAACTAGAAGCAAAATACATCAATCAAATCAAGATACATCAATCATAATACATTAATCAAATGAAATTAATATTTAACAATCACATATATCCCACATCTGTAAACATCGATTCACTGGTACAAAATGAGAGATAAGTGACTAGGTGACTAAAAAATTTAGTCACCACACTTTTTTCAAGGGATAAATGACTAAAATTGAGCAATTTTAAGTGAGCCAACTAAAAATGACTAAGATAAATGACTAATTTAGTCACGGGATAAATAACTAGTTCCTCCATACAAATAACTAAGGAATTTCCTTTTCTTTTTTCGTATTTGATTCTCCCAAACCTCCTTACTAAATAGTAACCTAGGGGTGATTGAGAGTTTCATCTATCTTCATTTGAAAGGAATGTATTAGCTTAGCTATTTTCTGGAAATTGTACCATATACCTAATGATAAAAGGAAGAGTTTCTGCTATCCTTTTTTTTTCAAGAAAAAAAACAGTAACTTGTTATTTATTAAAATCAAAGTTATAGAGGTCTGATACAAAAATGACTTTCCATGCCAAAACATAGCATATTGCATAGTTCATACACAAGATATATATTTGACATGACCATCTCTTGATTAAATCCAAGTGCAACTAACAAATTTGTTTTAAAAAAATGAAGCATAACACTGAACACAACTCAGTAGAAAAGGTAGTTTCCAAAATCAACCATCCGGTCGAAAATGAACTCCTCAAAGTTTACATGGCCATCCATAGGGACAACAACAATCTTGAAGAGGGAGTTTGTCTAGCTATTTAATTATCTGTATATATGATCGAGAGAAATGCAAGAGAATTCCTTCATTAAAATATTTATCCTCGAAAGCCATTGCTTTCTTGATTTGATAGCCCATTGAATAAAATGATATATTTGTGGGCTTTACCTCCATCTTGGTTTCTTTCATTGATAGCCACTTTATACTTTCCAAATATGACTGCAACATTGTCTAAATGGAATTTTTTTCCTACTTTGTACTCAAATCCAAAAGGAATAGTCACTAATTTCTTTCCACCAGTCTTAAAAACCTGACATGTAAATGCTTGAATTGCCTAGCAAACTCAACAAGGATCTATTAGGTGATAACAACAATTAGTGTAGGGACTTGTCTATACTATTTCAACTATTTTACTAAGAAATGGTGAGTTTCCACATCAGCAAATGAAAGGATTACCACAAGTTTCTAAAAATCTATATTCATTAATCAAAACTCATTAAGATCTAAAGCCATTTGAGAATTAAATTCATACATGATAAGCAAAATTCAAACTCATAGATGGTAGAAACTTTAATCCATTCATATTAAAACAATGAAGAAGTACATCCTTACCATGGACCTTGGTGTGAATCCCTCCTCCATTGCGATGAGCTTTCTTTCCTTCACCCTTGCTTTTGAAGAATTTGAGCTCTTCTTCCTCCTTCAGAATCTTTTCAGCATGACATTGCTCTTCCTTTGTGTACTTTACAATGCCTCCCATGCCTTTCTTATATAGCACTGGGAAATGAGCCTTAATATTTTCTTCTAAATGTGGGATTACTCCTTTTCCTCATTTTAGATTATTTTAACCTGAAAACCCACTTTTCCATAGTTTTTAGGCTTTTTGCACCACTTTAAGCACAATTAATGCATTTTAATGCATTTCTTTTCACTTTTTGATTAGTGTAGTTTAAGTTTGGACCTTTAATGAGTGGTTCGATGACCAAACTTGTTCTCCTTAGGTTCTTACTGTCTTCACCTAATCCTTCCATTTATGGGAGAAGTGATTAGATCAGAGAGGACTTGTCTATGAATGTACTTGTGTTTCTGTCTTCATGTTGTGGGCACATAGTAAAAATGTGCTTCTTCTGTCACATGACTAGGGGTGTTAATTTGATTGTTAACAGATGCCCCCTAATGTGTGAGGTTAGAAGCAGAGCTAAGGGCTGAAATACATTAATAAATTTTATACTCTGTATATTGATACTCTTTATTGTTCAAAGAAAGGATAAGGGAAGGAAAACTCACAGGAGCAGGATTGAGGATCACACCTGCAAAACATAGCAATTTCTCAAATATATAATATCTTCCTGAGGTGGGAATACCCATGTTCAGCAGTAAAAAAGCATGGCCACGAACAATACACAGTGGATCCATGTCAAAAGAAATTTTTTCTGAAATGTAAACATGCACTTTGATAAGTGCGAGAACAAAGTCTTTATTGAACTTCTGACATGGCAGTGTAATCTTGCGCAACTCAGGCAGTGCATCGATGAGTGATACAACTGTTTTTCCTGAGGTCTTCAATACAAACCAACGATAGTACGAGTTTATATCATGCGAATAGGTGATTTGATGTCGAGCATAATAAAACACCATCTGATTACCGGTCATTGATGTATACCATTAACAGATGCGAAGAGACCCATCGATAATGATGATGGACTCTAAGGTATTGAGTACAAACTAACAAGTGTGAATAGATGTTATGAAGTCGAACACTTGTAGAATCAAACAATCAGGGGTCATTGATGTATACCCACTATCATTTGCGAGGAAACCTGCCACTAATGACTGCAAGATCCAAGGTACTCTTGGGTTTCTAGATCCATGTCCTAGATGATGATTTGATGTCGATAGGAATAGATCCATTGGAAGGAGGGCATTGATGCATCCCACATCAATCGATACGAAACAATGATCAATAGTATGATATAATTTGGTAGAACTGCAAGATCCAACACTGTATTTTGACACAAGGAAGGCCGACATGATTGGTCAGGAATATTTGAGGAATGGCCGGCTCGGTTTGGACTTCCCTTGAACACATAACACGACGCAAAATGGATACTTGGAAACATAGGACTTTGAGTAACCGACCTTACTGAAATCCGCTAATGCCAGATGCATTAACGAAAGCTCCATAGGTGATGGGAAGGATAACCCATTGGTGGAGATATGTTCAAAATACCGGTACAGTTTCCTAAGGAAAATGCAAATGGTGTACTGACAGCGGATACAAAATGATGTGCCGTGTTCAAGGGCGACAAGGACTGACTGTTGCCGTTTTCTTTAAGGTTTATAATATGAAGTGATTCAAGTCTCTCCCTTTTTGGATTTTTGTGTTTTTTAATTTTTATGCTTTTTAATTTTTTTTAAAAAAGAATAAAGAATGTTATGATACATAGGAGGGAACGAGTGTTGCATGGGTGTACGCCTATTTTTCAAGGGCACGGGTTAGGCCAAGGCAAAGATCCATCTTACAAACAAGGGCTAAGCTAGTTGTGCACACTCTTACAACTGTTCCCTCCTAGGGTAGGCTATCTGAAGCAGGATTATGTGTCGACGGCCGGTGAAGTAATACCATGTGACTGAGGTTATCCAATTTCGTGAAATCGCCAAGTAGGAATGTTTCAATGAGGTGTACTTAGCTTGAGTCTTGTGAAAAATGCCAAAATCATAGATCATCATGAATCATGGTCTGTCTTAACTACCCGAATCAAATAGTTCGAACTGTCAAAGTCTTCAAGTCCTGAAATCAAAAACCATTTCACTACCCAACAATTTAGTTAGACACTCGTTTAGATGTGCATTTAATATCTAAAAAGATAGCCAAAAATGAGTAATTATGCATCTTTCTATCATTCAAAAGGATACGGTTTGTACATGTATGAATAAAAGATAAGTCAAAATATTCATGATTTACCATATGTGTTCGTTGTGCAACTGATGTATGAGAGGAAGCATCCCCTTTTAGCTTGAATTCCTAGAAGCTATGAACCTTTAGTTTTTGATATGCCAGTAGTGGGTTAGTTTTGATGTCAAACTAGAAAATTTTGAAACAGTTTCCCATGTTTTCGAGTTTTTCCAAGTTTTTTCATTTTTTTGTTTGTATGAACCATTTTTTTTTGGGTATTATTTGTAAGAAAAAGAATCAAAAAGAGAAATAGTATGTACACTATTCCTTTTGGTGTGTACAAAATTTACACACTTTTTGGGTTATGATGTAAGCTAGGTTATTTCGGTTTTACTTATGTCCTTAAATGATGTGTTCAATTAAATTAGCCATGAAATAATGTACATGCTTTCTTTTTGGTATGATGTTAATGACTTAGATGCAAATTAAGTATATAGTTGGCCAAAGAATCAACCAAACTATTCGGACTTCTAGGAACGTGTATATATTCAATAAACTCGAACTGACGCTCTAAAAGATATACTCGTAGAAACTTTCTAAACAATGTATTCTGCAACATTGTTGGTTGTAGATCTGAGAAAAATTCCTCCTGAACTAAGAACTTCATTATTAGATGTGAAAACGACCCATGTGGTGGAAGCAATGTTCCGAGAACTACAGCTGGCGCCATCCGCATATCCCAAATATGTGAAAGATTCTTGTGCCATCTTCCAAAGTGACAATGTCAAGCAAGATAAGTGTGTGCCTGAAATAACTAAGGTACAAAAGTTTATACAAAGAATACAACATAATACAACAAATGGTGCGAGGCATCAGTGCCTACGCGAAGTATTTCTTCAAATAGAGACCATTTTTGATCTCCGACATGGGTTCCCCATCAAAATTGACCAATTCATAAGCTCCCTTTTTTAACACAGTTTTGACAACAAGTGGGCCAAACCATTTAGCTACAAATTTTCCTTCTCCTATTTTATCTTGGTCTTGGTCATAAACTAAAACCAGATCGCCTTCAGAAAAGACTCAGGGATAGATGGACTTGTCATATTGTGTTTTAACCCTCTAATTGTGTGCTTCTACATTTAGAGAGGCTTCCCTTCTACTTTCATCAAGAGAATGGAGATGGAGAAGTCTTTCGTCTTCTGCAGAAGTGTTAGGTAGGATTTTGACAGTTATCTTTAATGATGGGATTTCACATTCAATCGGAAACACAACTTCCTCTCCATAAACCAATTGGAAGGGAGTGAATCCAGTTGTGGTTTTAGCGGTTGTTCGGTAATCCCAAAGAGCATTAAACAACATCAAGTTCTAGTTATTCTTGTTTTTATTAATCGTCCTCTATAGCATAGTTTTCAAAACCTTGTTGATGGCTTCTACTTGTTTGTTAGCTTGAGGATAATATGGCGAGGAAAAGTCCTGCCGCAATCCTAACCGATTTATAAGTTCATCGATACATGAATTCCTAAAATGACTTCCGTTGTCAGTAGTGATCTCTTTGGGTACACCAAAGCTTGCTATCACATGATTGAATAGAAAGTATGCTGCAGTTTTACCTGTGCAATTGAATGTAGGCATCGCCTCAACCCACTTGGTAAAGTAGTCCACTGCTACGATGATGTAGTGGTGGCCATCGGCTGAAGGTGGGTTAACCGTCATATAATCAATGGCCCATTTTGAAAATGAACCCACGGTTACTACAGGGTGTAAAGAAGCAGGATGTGCGCGCATTTTCCTTGTGTAAATTTGGCAAGGATGACACTTTTTGATAGCATTAATGTAATCTTTGAAAATTGTAGGCCAAAAGTATCCTGCACGCAAGATTTTCTAGGCAGTTGCCAACCCAGAAAGATGACCGCCACATGCCCCAGCATGGCAATCATTCAACACTTGTTAAGCTTCCTCATGTACTAAACAACGTCTTAATATCATATCAATTCCTCGACGGTACAAAGTATCCCCGATGATGAGGTATCTTCAGGCTCGGTGTCGAATACGATGTCGTTCAATACTAAAAAACTGAGGATCGATCCTTTGGGTTTGAAGATATATAATAAATGCTCCATACCAAGGATCAGAAGTTGCAATGAGGAATACATGTTCATCTGCCCAAGTTTCAACAGATATAGTACCCTCCTTCTGTAGGGGTAACTCAAACATTAATTCAGCAAATGCCAACAACTTCTTGGCTTTGGCGTTTTTGAATTCGAGGTCAAATTCTTGTAAAATTACTATCCATTTTGAGTATTTGCACCAATGATATGGCGTGACAAAATGTGTCTCATGGGGTTCATTTCAGCCACTATGGTTGTTTTCCTTGGAATTATGTAATGTTCAAGTCGTTGGACAACATGGACTACTGCCAAGGCCAACTTTTTGACCTGGGAATATCTCAATTTGGGACCTGCAAGGCCCTTGCTAAGATAGTAAATAACATGTTCTTGAGATGATTTGTCTTCTTGTGCTAAGACCATTCCAATTGTGGAAGGAGATGCAGCTAAATATAGTAGAAGTCTCTATTATAGTTTGGTGGACTAAGCACCGGGGCAGAGACCAAAGCTTTCTTTATTTCATCAAATGAACGTTGAGCTTGGTCATCCCATATGAATATTGCATCTTGTTTTAAGAGACGCATGAAACCTTTAGCTTTTTCAACAAAATTCTCTACAAATCTCCTCAAGTAGTTAGCTTTCCCTTGAAGGCTTTGAAGTTAAGTGATTGTTTTCGGGGAAGGCAACTGAAGTATTGCATCAACCTTGATGGGATCAACCATGATCCCCTTTTGGGACACTACGAACCCAAGTAACCTTCCAGAGTCCACACAAAACATGCATTTATGTGGATTTAACCTAATGTTGTACTTGCTGCAATGCTCGAAGATGGCTTGTAAATGTGCACCATGTTCAACTCTCTTTTTAGATTTAGCTTCCAAATCATCAAGGTAAACCTCGATGATATCCTTAATATCATGAAATGCATATGACATAGCTCTTTGAAAAGTAGCTCCGACATTTTTAAGGCCGAATGGCATTTTCCGATATGCAAAATTCCCACAAGGGCATATAAAAGCTGTTTTATGTTGGTCTTCCTTTTTTATCTGGATTTGGTTGTAACTGGAGAAGCCATCCATAAACGAAAAGATTTCATTCCCGGCACATTCATCGATGATCTGATCAATGAAGGGTGTGGGATAGTTATCCTTAGGACAAGCCAATTTTAGATCTCTAAAATCGGTACAAACCCGGATAGTTCCTTGTTTTTTGTTAACTGGAACAAGATTGGATACCTAATCAGTCAAAGGAACAGGATAAATGAATCCAACTTTTAAAAGCTTTTCGACTTCTACTTTAATGGCAGCTGATTTTTTAGGGTTCATTGGACGTAGTTTTTGCTGCACAGGTTTAACATTGAGATAGGTTTTGATCTCATGTTCTACGATACTGGGATCGATGCCTGGCATTTATCCATAAGACCATGCGAACACATCACGAAACTTTTTAAATAAAGCAGTGTAAAATGCTATTTCCTTAGGAGAACAATCCGCACCTATGTTGATGTGCTCAACGATGCCAAGTTTGATAGATATATCAATTTGGATGGTTTTCGAAATGTTCGCCAAATTGCCTTCTGAACTCACATTGTGTATTTGGATAGGGCATTGGTACTTGCTAATGTCATCATCAAAGTAAATTTTTTTCGCCAAATTTCCTTCTGAACTCACATTGTGTATTTGGACAGGGCATTGGTACTTGCTGATGTCATCATCGAAGTAAAAATTTTCAGGTTTGACTTCTAATGAATTGATCTTAGGAAGAAACGAGGATTTGTGATGCATATCCTCCCAGGGTCGTTCGGAGAGGTTCATGACCTCTAAGATGGCTTCATCTGAAGAGAAATTTTGATCTAGGAGACCATGGGTATTAAGAGATTTCAAGGCCCAAATAGGTGCAGTATAGGGATCATATTCCTCCATCTTGGGAGAGTTTTGATCCGGTTCTACCAAAGCCATTTGAATAGCTTGATAAGCGAGCTCTACGACAGAAAAGGGAACACTACTTTCCATTTTATCATGTGGTGCAGAAGTATGTGTATTTCCATCATTCCTTTCATCTAGGATGTTCTCTTTGGAGGTTCCAACTAATGAGGTAGAACCAATCTCCGATATGGAGTTAGAAAAAACTCTTAATGGAAAGTACACTTCCGATGTAATGGTGAAAATCGGAGCAGTCTTAGGGGTTAATATTGGCGGTGGAATTGGAAAAGTTCCCAAAAGGGATGAGTCTTTAAACATTCCAACTCCAACATCCTGAATCACCATCATTGCATCCCCTACAAAAGGTACATTCGAGTGGAGACCAGTTTCGGGTGAGCAGTAATCTAGTTGATCGATTGTAACAATCTTCCCTTGGTGGGGGAACCGAATGACTCGGAATACGGAAGATACTACAACCGTCATCTTGTGTATCCAACTATGTCCCAATAGAAAATTGTAGTCTATGGGTGCATCCACTACCTCAACATCTACCTGAACTATTTCCCCCCCCAGTTCAATTGGGCAAGCCATGATAAGTCCATGAGGTGGGAACGAATGTCCATCAAATGCCTTGATAATTGTGTGGGATGTTGCTAAGGTGGGTGATCCCAAAGCTTTCCAACAAGCTAGTGAAATGACACAAGTGGAGGCTCCTTCATCTACAATGGTTCGAAAAATATTCTTACCATGTGAAGTTACTTTAATTTGGAATGCAATTTGTGAGGGAAGCCTACATGTGGGCTATTCTAAGTCAATGTGATCAAATTAGTGTCTGTTGGATCAATAACACCGATAGTAGACAATAGTGCTTTCTGTTGAGCGGGACAACTTTGCAACACCTCCAATGCAGACATTGCACAAGGAGCTTGAGCTAAATCTTCAACCACATTGTAGTTTTGAGCAGCTCACACAATGGGGTTGTGTGTTGTTTTGCAGAGGACCCCTTTTGGATGTCGAGGCACCATGTCTATGGTTGGTTTTTCAATATTTAGAAAACCACTAGGCTAAGATCCAACTGTTTCAACATACTTTGAAGGTATATCATAAGAACGAGCCCTTGTTTGGATATGGATGTCATGTTCACCGATAGTGAATATATTAGCATTGGGTGGATTGCCCACTGGTGGGGGGTTTTCTTGGTTTCCTCCTGGTGGAGGTGCTGGCGCCGCAAAAACCATCTGTTATTGCTGGGGGAAAGGTTGAGTTAGGACGGTAGGTTGTGGTTTCCCTCCTCGTTGTGCCAACATGCGATGAATATCATCCATATGAGGACAAAGATGAGTAGGATGGTCTGCTTGGAAAATTTTACAAGGGTACTTGTTCTTCCGATTTTCATGATTTCCTCCATTAGGATTATTCACCTTAGGTGCATCTCTTTTCCCAGGGTTAGCATTAGGATTCTTCTTCTATTTTTTCTTTTTTCCTTTAGGTCCACATTTTGAACCGTAAGTACTTCAGAAGTTTGGGTAGGAGTTGCAGATTGCTGAGTTTCTTGGGCAGCTGTGGGTTGCAGATTTTGAACTGACATTTGTCCCAATTGTTGGGTAATCTGTCCAACTTGGTTAACGGATCCAATCAAACCATCGGTATGAAGTCCTTTGGGCGGCCTAGCTGGATCAGACGCAGGTCTTACAGCATGAGGTATTAAGTCATACAGTGTGCCCGATTGGGAATATACCAAGTCCATTTGGTGGGAACTCTGAATGAGTTGTTCTTCAGTCATGGCTCCTGACATTGCTACATCTTTGGATAGAGTAGACAATAGGGATTTAATGAACCAATCTACTAAGAATTGGTTAGGTATTTCAACTTTAATAAGCCTTCGATGCCTCCTCCACTCATGGATGTGATCCAAGATGTGAGTAGTGGTGGATTGCCTAAGTGAAGTTAAAAGATTTGTTCCTGTCTCATAGTGGATAGGTAATTGAAAATGTGTCAAGAAGACCATAGCTAAAGATGAAAAATATGTGAATTTATTGCGTGGCAACTCAATGTACCATTTCGCAGCAATTCCCGTTAGGGTCCGCTAAAATAAACTTAACCTAACACTATCATCAACCAAGGAATTGGATGAACACCACAGATGGAATGTCATCACATGATTGGATGGCTCTTCCCCTGGGTTTCCATCAAACTTGGGTATGTTTGAGTGTAGTTTGGTTGGTATGGTTGGCCACCCATTCAAATGTAGAACAGGGTCATTAGTCAGCCGGGATAAATCCGGTAGATTCAATGTGGCTAGAAATGGTGACTTGGATGGTGCCGGAGCAAATTTTTGATATCCAGGTGAATCTTGATGGCTCCACTGTTGGTTTCCTTGGGTTTGAGAAGTATTCCAATAAAGGTTACCTCCTTGCGGAGATTGCATCCAAAACGGTGGGTTACTTCCTGAAGGTTGTCCATTCCATTGTGGAGTAGGATGCATGTATGGATTGCCCCCCTGCGGAGGTATGTTCCATTGAGATTGGTTACTTGGTGGAACATTGTCACTCCATTGTGGTATAGGATTAACGGGTGGCTTGCCCCCTTGCAGGGATATGTTCCATTGATATTGGTTACCTGGTGGAACATTACCACTCCATTGCTGGTTAGGATTCATGGGTGGATTTCCCCCTTGCGGGGTTATGTTCCATTGAGATTGGTTACTTGGTGGAACATTACCAATCCATTACTGGTTGGGATTCATGGGTGGATTTCCCCCTTGCAGGGGTGGACCCCAATTAGATTGGTTACTAGTTGGAATTGGACCACTCCATTGAATGTTTCCTTGGTTTGGATATGCGTTCCAAGGTTGATTGCTCCCTTGCGGGGGTGGTGCCCAAGCAGAAGGGGTACTTCCTGGAACCTGCCCACTCCATGGTGGAATGGAGTTGGTGGATGGGTTACCTCTTGGTGTGCTACCTGTTGGGGGTATGGGATTTCCCCCAGGATTTATGTTAGGAAATTTTAGATAATGGATTCCCGAGGTACTTCCACTAACTTGTGGAGCATTACCCCAGTTGGCATTACTGTTCCATGGTCCATTAATTCCACTAGGGATATTGAGATTCCAAAGTGAAGGATTCCCCCCAGGTGTAGAACTTGGAAGACTGTTTGGTATGCCAATAGGATTTTGGTTTACTCCTAGATTGTTTTGACCTTGAGTAGCCAAACCATATGGGAAACCCAAGTTTGGTAAGGAAGACCCTCCAATAGGGATTCCTATAGGCAAAGTGGATGTACTTCCGGGATTGGGACCCGAAACTGTACCAACTGGAATTGAAGTTCTAGTTGAACTTATGGTAGCAACACATAAACTAACTGTTGGGAAGGTGGTAGAGGTCAAATTGGAAGTATTGCTACCTCCAACAACTGTTTGAGGTTGTGATGATATGGTCCCTTGTGATCCCGATGAAGCTATAGGGATGTTGGAAGTATGGATACCTCCAACACTTCTTTGAGATGGTGCTGATGTGGTCCCTTGTGCTCCTGATGAACTCATAGGGATATTGGAAGTATTGCTACCTCCAACAACCGTTTGAGGTTGTGATGATGGGGTCCCTTGTGCTCTTGATGAAGCCATGGGATTAGATGTTGAATTTGGCATGTGTATCAAATGTGCCAAAAGAGGATTGATGGTGTTCAATGGTTCACTGATGTGAAGTACCACTAGGTTTGAAATATTTGTCAGAGGTGGATTTACAGGATTTGCAGTGTTGTCTTCTAATGTTTCAATTGCAATTGGAGCAAGAGGATCAACAATTTCTATGTTTTCCTTGATAGGTGGTGTTGCAGTATTTGTTTGATTTGTTTCTTCTCTATTGTTGATAATTGAAGTTAGAAGTGTGTTAGTTTCAAAGTCAAAGTGCCTTGTATTTTGTAGCCGTCTCCGCAATGTAGCGGGGCCTTCAATTTCTGGTGACTCACCTCTATGCTGCCGTGACTGGCGAGTCGGAAGATTAGCCACTTTGAAGAATATTGATAAAAGGATGTGTTTAAAAAGTTTTTGAAAACAGAATCAAACAATCCTATGGCTTTCTAGACTCAACCAAATAAAAAGTGTCCACACAATAAAAATTCCCTAGAGATTTCAAGCAAGCAAACTTACCCTTCCAAAGAACCAAAGCTCAGTGAAAAGCTGGATTGTAGGGCCTTCCGAAACTAGTAGCTGCTGAGGGATTTCATGTCCTCATACAATTTCTATAAGAGAAGGTGTGAGAAACAGTTACAATAAACTTTAATTGCTAGGGGTGCAAGTGTTTGTTCATGACCAATCACCCTCCCAAGGAGTAAAAGTTCCAAAGTCTGTCTCGGGTATTGCAAGTGTGTCCCACTCACAACAACCTATATGATATCCTAGGAATAGCCACTAAAGTTACCACTTCACAATCGACGGTCAAGCGAAACAGTTGTAAGTCGAGGACAACTCTCATAACCAGAAACTCTAGAAACAGTGATGTCACCCCGAGGACTTGTCACTAAACACAAAATCCCTTCGATAAGCTCATGTCCCACTAAATAAGAAAAATGTGGGAACCACCCTTTACTTATCCAGATTGACCTTGTGCTTGGCGCATGTTTTAGAAGTGCTTTCCCGACAAGCGTTTTTTTCTACTAGTGGATTTACTCTCTTTAATCCATGCTAGTTTCAGTGTTTTGCAGCCCAGGAGTGTTAACTCTCCAAACCTAATCCAGGGCACTAACCTAAACTTGTTGGTGATATGAAAATCAAAAGTTTGTCAATTTTAGATTAAGCGCCAATTTTAAGTGTAGTTTTCTTAGTTTGAGGAGTGGAAATGAAATTGGTGGTGTGTTGACTCGAAAACAGGAAAATGAACCAAACAATGCAAAATGCCCACTACTCTACCTTTCAATTCGATGAATATTCTAAATTAAGGAAGAGTTAGAGGTTCAAACTAATATTGGAACATTGTAGGGGTTGACATCCAACCTATACATTCCGATGTCAATATTCTAGTTTTGTACAAATAAATCTATCTCCCATTTAAAGAATTCCTTAGCATCCTAACCGGTAATAGTTTTTTAAGAATTCAGTGATGTTATTTGGAAACTAACTGGTAATAATTAAAGAATTCATTTCCCCTAGCACAAAAATGGTGGTTACAGTTCATGGATTTAATGTTGCAATGGAAGGGGTGGTTACTACCCTCGTGACAGCTTCACTTGATACTATCAAAAAAAGGTTGCAAGTCTTTGAAGGAGAAGAAAATATAAAATCCACTATAGCACAGACCGTCAGAACTCTGGTGAAGGACAATAGATGTGGTGCTTGTTATAGAGGATTATGCCATATATGGGTGTTTATTGTAATGTCTCCTTGACTTCATCAACATGTGATGAAAATGGTAATGGGGTTTGCGCAGAGGGTTTAGATGGTTTGGAGTTCGATACCTTCATTTTCTCACCGAGCCTCCACAAGGGCTTGCCAATTGAATCTGAAAACCATTGTGGCATCAAAATACTTTACTGGATTCATAGAATTTGAGCGAAAACAAAGGGGAAAATAAGAAGAGGGCACTTTGGGAGATCCAAAGTTCAAATTGTTGAGAGCAGAGGGGGAGAATTTAAGGGGCATTAATGAATCAATGGATTTGGGCATTGGCAAAGAAGGAAATCGTGGTTTGGAAGCTGAGGAAAATGTGGAATTGAACAACATGTGATAAAAATGGTAATGGGGTTTGCACATAGGGTTTATATCACTACTGCATATGGGTCGATTGTTCCACGAAAATTTTCCACGTTTTCAACATTCGTGGGTTAAAAAAATGATTTTTTAACTTTTTTTTTGTTAGGGCATAAAAATCGTGGCAATATCCACGTTTTTGAAAGTTCCACGAACATTCGTCGATATAGGGACAAAAAATCTAGGTTTCGGTTTTCGTGGCAACATGGATGAATGTTGAGCTATATAAACTACACACTCTCACCATGATTTTCACATTTTCTTTTCTTGAGGCACATTGAGCATGGATTTTGGACTTGCAGGGTGATTGTATGAGCTTGGATATTCTGCATAGCTTTGATTTTGAACTTGCAAGGTTAGTAATGTGTAGTTTTTTGTCTATATTTTTATAAGGGTTAGATTTTAATATTGTTTAGTAATGAGCTGGCTTAGGTCATGTTAACTTGCTTTTTTGCCTTTCTAATATTGTTTTCAAGAACTTGCTATCATTTTCATTTAACTTGCTATATTTTTTTCAAGAACTTGTTTTTTTGGCTTAGGTCATGTTAACTTGCTTTTTGAAAATGGCATCTTTCAAAATGTTTTCTCTTGCAATTGGTACTATATCTAGTGTGTTTGCAGTCCTATATAACATTTGACATACATAATGCTTGGGATCTATTACAATCCTTTCTTCTTTTTGCTTTGCATATTCAATGTCTATATGGATCCAATTTTTTTATGGCTTGACCTCATCAAGATTTGCTACTTACCTAATTACTTGTCTTCAACTATTGCAATGGATCGACTAAATAGAGGATTTTCAATAGTTGACCTTTAACCAACTCATTTCTTAGCTCTTGTGTGCACTTCTCAACATCATTGATTTTCTCTATCTTACCTCGAACCATTATTAACTCGAACCTATAAAGTATGATTATGGACTCACACCCTTCACTACCTAATGGATACTTCACAATATTTGTCAATAAACTAGTTAATGTTTCCAACCAAATATGAGCTTCCCAAGGTGATATCCCATGTCATGTGGGTGAAATACATCTACAATATTGGTTAAGAGCCTACCCTCTTTGGTGGTCAAACTATATGATCAGGTCTTCAAACTATACAAGTAGTTATCAATTTTCCAATATTTTTGGTTCCTTAACATTTGACATTTACCAGTTTTTTTTAGTAACCAACTAGAACTACTTCTAATTTTAGTGCTCTTGATACAATGCATTCCTAAAAATATGGAAAGAATATTTATTTAAAATTCCAACCACTGCATGGGTACAATCTCCCTCCAAGTGTTCACATTAAACGTTAGATTATATTAACTTACCATCTTTCCATTCTCAATTCACTTTCTCACAACCAACTTATAACCATCTTTCCATTCATATTAACTTTAGTCTTCATGTTTTTCTTTATAAATATAGAAAATATTGGATTATAATATACTATATTCAGAAATGTACTTATAATATCTAATGTAATTGACAAGTTATAATTTTGTATGGTGTAGGTAAGACAATTACTTGTACCACTACAAGGATTTGTCACTATGAATGAAAATGCAAGGAAGCTTGCTTAGTTTAGAGCTGCATTAGAGGTGAGAGGAGATGGAAAATGTTATTGTCCTTGATTTGATTGCAGGGGCTTGCAAAAAAGAAGACTTTTAATAGAAATAGCTGAAAGACATTGTAGGGAGAAGGGGCACGCCGAAGGGGGTTATGAATATCATCCCCTGGTAAGACTATTTTTGGGGTTCAATTTTAAATATATTCACTGTAATATTCATCATGTCTGCATGAATTTTAGTAAAATGTCTTATTTTTTTACTAGATGTTCTATACAAACTAATTTTTCTATGTTGTTTGTAAATTTATAGACAATGCCCCAAAAATGTCGCGCTCCAGAGAGTTATTTGCCAAGTACTAGCAAAAATACTCATTCACAGCCCGACGAACTTCTACATAAGAATATTGAAGATGATCAAGTAGTTATTTCTGATGATATAATGGATGTAGATAACATTAGTGACACAAATCAGGAAGATGAGATACATAGATTGATCCAAGACACATTTTCTCCAATGGATGAGGACAACCAGGATGATAGTGATGATGTTGATCCTCTACTTGAGAAGTCACGTCAACCTCTTTATGAAGGCTCAAAAACAAATCTTTTATCTGCTATATTGTTGTTATTGAACTTGAAGGTTTTGAATGGATTATTAAACACCTGTATGACATAGATACTAAGGTATGTAATTTGTTTTTTTATTTTTGTCTGCATGTTCACAATATCTATATATAGAAAGGGTTGACTTTTTTCCTATATTGTTGCTATTGTTATTTAATGTGTAAAGTTTGGATGCGATATTGATGATTAATATTGTTTCCATTGATTTATTCTTTTGAATTTTGTAGATTGTTAGGTGAATTTCTATTACCAACTTCACATATTTTACCATGCACATATCGAGGGATATATGTAATTATGAAAGCATTTGGTATGGAGTATCAAGCTATTGATGCATGTCCTAATGATCATATCATATACTATGGACAATATGCATTAGAAAATGAATGCCTACAATGTCAAACAAGTAGGTATCGAACCGATAAAGTGACAAAAAATGTGCCTCAAAAAGTTCTTTGTTATATTTCGATAATCCCACGTTTCCAGCGGTTGTTCAGGTGTCAAAGTATAGCATAGTTTATGGATTTCCATGCAAAGAACAGAAGTCATGATGATGTTCTTCGAATGCCTGCAGATGGTTCTGCATTGAGTTACATCGAAGAAAAGTGGCCAATTTTTAAAGAAGATCCTCATAATGTTAAACTTTCTTTGGCAGTTGATGGTGTCAATCCATTTGGAGAGCTTCGTTCTACCTACTCAATGTGGCCTGTTTTTGTTATAAACAATAACCTTCCTCCTTGGATGTCGATCAAGAGAGAGCACACAATGTTGGCAATGATTATTCCAGGTACTTAATTAATAGTTATTTTTTTAATTGAAAGTCTGATCAGTAAATATTTCATTGATTTGTTTCGTGCATGATAATTATGTCTTTTATATATAACGACATATAGGCGCTAAATATAATTAATCATGTATGTTTGACCAATTAGGAAAGTACCAGGTTAAAGATATGAATGTATATGTTGAGCCTCTTATTGATGAGTTGTTGAAGTTATGGGCTGGGGTCACTATGTATGATATTTCTAGACCAATCGGGCAAAGATGATTTCAATTCCATGGAAACTTGCATTTACAATTCATGATGCTCCCGGGTTAACACATTTTTGTGGTATGTTGTTACTTTCTTTTGTTCCTTAATATTTTATATATCTGTTGATAATATCATGCATTGTTTTAAATTGTAATGCTAATTTGCTACACCAATTCATATATCTTGTAGGTCTTCAAACCAAGGGTAAAATTGCATGTCCATTTTGCGGTCCTAGGATAAAATCTCGTCGTTCAAGGAGTTTAGAAAAGGAAGTGTTCGATGAGTATAGGCACTTTCTGCCTAAGAACCATAGTTATCGAAATACAGACAAAGAAAAATTTAACGGTAAAGAAGAGAATGGAAAAAACCCACGAAGAATGACACCTCACCTATGGAAGGTGAAATATAATAGAAACCGTCAAGGTATGCCAATTTTTTTTTTTTGTATTGAATTATGTTCAACGCGATATGCTATACCATTATTGATTAATTCGTTTTAATTTGATTTTGTTGATGTTTCATGAATGTCGTTAAGGCACACGAGGAATCAAAATTTACCCGATTCAATTCAGTAGGTTGCCATACTATAAGCACCTGCAAATAGTTCATTTGTTTGACACAATGCATATCGAGAAGAACATACCAAAAATGTTGTGTCGAATACTAGATGGAAGGACTGACAAAGAAAGAATTGGAAAGATTTGTAGTGACATCCAAGAATCTAATCACGCATTGCAAAGTGTGATCATTAATTCTAATGGCGATGGTCGTCAATAGAATATTAGTCTTCCTTGGTGCTTGATGGAGCAACAGAGCAATATTGTAAGAGAGGTCATAAAAAATATCAGGTTTCCGACGAGTTTTTCGTCAAACATAAAGAATATCTTGATGAAAAAAGGTGATTTTGCAGGGGTTAAAACACATGATTGGCATACATTCATTAAGGTAATCATTAGTCTATAATATATTTCATTATCGGTATGCACTATTTTATTAATTTTATTCTCTTATTTATAAATAAATATTAATAATTATGTGTTTTTTGATACAGTATGTTCTACCTTTATCTCTCCTAGATGACTTTGACAGCAACATAAAACATATTATTTATGTTCTTGGACAATACATGAGGTAAGTAATGTTTTACATGGAAAATGTACTTGGTCTGTGGTCTGTAGCGAAACTTATTGACATATAATATGTTTTTCCCGCAAATATTATATATGCCTTGACATATTGTTTTATTGCATCATTTGTAGGTGGCTTTCATCAAAAGAAATCCATAAAGAAGATATAAGGCATTGGAAGAGAGAAATTCCTCGACTAATGTGTGAAATCCAACAGTATCTACCTCCAACATTTTTCAATGCACAAGAACACTACCTCATACACCAAGTTGAGGAGATTGAATTATGTGGACCAGTACACACAAGGTCGATGTGGATGGTGGAGAGGCAGTTGAATTCATTGAAGGATTTTGTTAGACAAAGATCACGTCCCGAGGGTTCTATGGTTGAAGGATATATGGTATATCAATGCATGGTGTACATTAGTGAATATCTACCTAAATTAGCAGAAAATATGAATGTGCCTCGCATTTGGCATCTCGATTCCATCAACAAATTTGAAGGGGAGGTCCTATTGGGGAGAGGTACATTGAGGACTGTGAAAGGTAATTATTTTTGTACGTTGTTGAATTAATATGTTACACATTTATTTTTTCCAATTTTATATTATCATACTGTTTTTTAACTCTTTTTAATAATTATGCATTTTCAACTATATTAAACTATGTTCCTTTAATGATGATCTAATTAATTATGAAATTGAATTGTTTTTTTATCATATAGTTGGTCGAGTGTGGGATGCTTTACATTTATACATTGCAAACAACCTTTATTGGATGGAGCATTGGATAAAAGATTGTGAAGAATTATTCGGTAGGTTGTTATGGGAAGGGGTTAGTAACATGATTAAAACAGCTCATCGTCTTTGACATCAAATTCCTGACCTTACGTCGCAAAGAGAAGTTGATTTAGCCTATGGTTTAAAAGATAAAAAGGTAAGTAATTTTTTTACCCACATTTTTTCTAGTTACTTCGATCCATTTTTCCAATTATTACATTTCGTTTGTTTAAGTTTTCAATTATATTTACTAACTCCTATATGACGTTTATTAATTCACAATGTATTTTTAACCTGTTGTCAATGTTGCAGCTCAAACATCACAAGGCTATGTTGTGTAATGGTCGTAAATTTCGTATCAAAAAGTTGGATGATAACAGGAAAACCTCGGATTGTGGGATAACTGCAGTCTTTAAGGTCACCAATGTTTCCTCTAGAAGTGATAGACATCCAGAAAAAACCGAGAATAGGTACTATGGGCATTTGGAGGACATTGTTGAGTGTGATTTTAATTCCTTTAAAATAGTTTTGTTTGAGGTGAAGTGGTACAGGCTACGGATGCATGAACGTGATCCTGAAAGAACTATTATTGAGCATGCTAATGGATTTACCATGGTTAATACAAGGGCATTTGAACCGGGTACAGAGCTTTATGTTCTTCCAAGTCAATGTGAGCAAGTCTACTACTCCGAGGTACCGTGTAAAGCAGGTTGGTCATATGTTGATTGATACGATCCAAGAGGAAGACCAATAAAGTATAATCATGTACTAGATGATGAAGATAATCACGAAGAAGAAGAGGATGATGATGATTCAGATCAGGCTGTAGTCGATGTGTTAGATGAAGAAGTTGAAGAGGATGATCATGCAAATGTATCAGACGATGATTTCATTGACAATATGGATAACTATATTAGTGAAGATGACTTTGATGCTGATGATGATGTGAATGATCCTTTCATCAATATCTATTCAGAACCAGATCCTGATACAGATGTTGAGTTGGATGAAAAAGAAGATGAATGATATTTAATTGTTGAAAAGTAGAGGTACGCAATGTTTTTAGGTTAAATTAAATGCACTCACCATATTTTCATTTTGTTGATTAACTTGGTCATATTTGAAAATTAGTTTTCTAATCTAATTATGTTCTACATGTGCAGTAGCGTGGGTGTTCCTGGAGGTTGTAGTGTTAATGGTTTGAATCGAACATGTGTCGATTGAGCAAGATACAAAATTGTGTTATAAGATTTCTGTGTTATTTTTTGGGTTATTTCATATTAGAACTCTACTAGACTCATTGGAAACATAAAAAACTTATTTTGAGTCTTTCATTGGAAACATAAAAAACTTATTTTGAAAGGGGTTCTATCCTTGTTGATCTTTCTAAGCTAGTTTTAATCTTGTTGATTGTTCATTACCATTTGTAAGTCCCCTTAATCAATCAACCATTTTTGTTTCATGAGAACTAGATCTTGCATCGCCTGATGATGTCTTTTCATGCAAATATGTCGACACTTGGATCCACTTCATCGGAATCAAATTGTACACTTTTAGTTCATCTAGTACTATATCATTCTTCAATATCTACATCTCAATGGTCTAAACATCCCAATCGTTATGATCGAGTGCATCCTTGCTCTCTATCCATATATTGAAATTCCTATTGGTATGCTAATTTTTAATTTTTAATTAGTACTGTTATTGATAAAATTGTTATATAATACAAATATTGTGATACAAAATTGTTATATAAAACAAAAATTGTTATATAATATGTCATGAGAACCTTTAAAATTGTTGACCTTGGTGGGTTAAAAACAAAAACAAAAATATATGTTATGTTGGGTTTGATGTGATTACTTTTGGTCATTTGCTAACTGTCTTTGTCAAGCGTAACGAAAACGATCTGTTGCTCTCGTTCGACCGCACCAGCTAGTGCTTGCAACTGGCAACAATTCCATTTCCTCTTGCAACTCTCACCATGCAATTGCTACGAGGGGGGTTGAAGTTGGTTTCGTGTGCTTCGGCCGTTTCTGCAAATCCCTATAGACCCTCAATGGCAATCGTAAGTGGATTCTAATTCACCAGACTTGCAGTAATGGAACTCAAATTTGTCTAAAAAACAATGC
Organism: Larix kaempferi; assembly: GCA_027924585.1. NCBI lineage: Eukaryota > Viridiplantae > Streptophyta > Pinopsida > Pinales > Pinaceae > Larix > Larix kaempferi. The sequence goes on along the minus strand of BSBM01000179.1, from coordinate 22,429,767 downwards.
TGGAGATAGAGCTAGTATTGGTAGACCCTAAATGGTTGCTTGTGTTGATTGCTGAGATAGGGTTTTTCGTCCTCTGCCAACTATTGATATCTATGTTGGAGATATGTCCAATCATGAATTGATTATGAATGCTGTGGTAAATTCGATATGGCAATGAGTATTTTTACAGGTTATGTGTGGTCCTTTGTTACTCGTTATGCTTTGGTAGCGTTTCTGCTATGTTATTAGGGAGGTGCCATAACAATTATGCATTGGAATGTGAGTATGTGGAACCCTTTTTGATAAACTTGTTTACAAATAGGGAGGTAAATTTTGGGGTTGAGCTGGGAGGGTTTTGCGCAAGCATTCCCTCATAGATATTCCACCCCCTGCAACCGGCTCTTGGTCCGTGACCTCCTTCACTGTGCGTGTTCCTTTGGGATTTTGAAACCCTCCTGTATTGAGTTGAATTTATGCATTTTTGGGTGCGAATTAGGTGTTGTTGATTTCATTTGTTAATTGGGTGGTTTTGATTTTATAACGAAACCAACAAATATGGAATGCTTGTTGTTGATTGATGTAAAGGCTGTAGTTCTATTTAACACATAAATAGTGATCCAAAGTTCATTGATATGGTTTTTGAAAACAGTTCCAAACCAGTTTTATTTGGATATTTTCGTGCAAGTGGATTCTAGGAATATGAATTAGATATGTGCTCATTATCACATTTTGAGGGTGTTTATGCCTGCAATTTAATTTTGATTTTAAGCAGTTTTAAATCTCTCTGCCGGTAGCAACATTCTCCTTGGTTTGAGATGATGTGAGTTTGGAGCTTTGCTGTAATCCTAATTTTGGTTTAAGCAGTTTTGTATCTCCGCCATTTGCCACATTCTCTTGATTTGGGCTGGTGAGAGTTTGAGGCTTTTCTGTTATCCCGCAAGTATTTCTTGGGTTGTTTGCCCATGATTCGAAGGCATAGTTTAACCTTCATGGCCATAGAAGAATGATTGTCTCAATGATATTGTACCTAGCTTTTACATTTTGGTTTTGGAATTTCAACCAGATTGCTTTCCAAGTTGTATGTGAAAATTTTAATAATTTTTTAAAATAAAACACTATGTTTCTGGGTATCAATGCTCAGGATGTGAATTCTCATTTGGTCTGTTAAGCTCATCTAGATTTATACTTAGATTTTGGATATGATAGCTATTTTAATTGGCGATATTAATGTGATTGCTTCAAACGAGGTCTTGAATTTCAACTTGTAGCCCTGAAAGTGCTCTGGATATCACTACTTTGAACACCATCAATAGATTCCATAAGAAAACTTGAGTAAGATGTAAATTGTATTACTTTTGATAGAAAATATGCACTTGTGTTCATTTCCCTCTATAGATTATGACAGGAAATGTTATTGAAAACAGACTCACATCAGTTTCACCTGCTTGTAAATTAACTCTATGTTAGATTGTTCACGGAGTAGTCTAATGCTTCGAAAATTTTGCTTGGCGTTAAGACTATTTTGTCACATAGACTAATTTGTCACCTTCTTCCGAAATCCCCGTCATTGTCTTCAGCAATCCCCTCCTTGGTGCCCACCTCGTTAGGGAATCAGCTACTCTAGGTCTCTCATTAATTCATCATAGTGACGGTTTGGTAATTCCCAGTCCTTCCTACCCTGCTCCCTGTTCACTCTCACCTCTTCATTCGCCTATTTCAAATGACCCCCCTGCATCTGCTGAGACACCTTGACAATGCCAAATTGTGCTCAGATTATCTCCTTTTACCCTTCGGTTGTTTGCTTTCCTGGGAGACTCACTTCATATTACTTGGTTGAAATAATAATTGATACAATGTGCATATTTATAGCACATAACAGGCCTCCTAGGCATCAATCATGGCTTGTCTTTCACAACCATCTGCACATAGTATTTAGACGATGCTCCCGAGTGTATAGTATTCCCCACACATTTGATTGCAACTACGAGGTACTATCCACAGTGATTTGACTCTGAATCTTGATTCACCTCGGGCTTAGATCTAAGGTGTTTTAATGTGTCAATGAATAATAAGAGAATATTTGATTCACAATGGTTACTAATAAGAGAATATTTGACACAGAAGAATGCTGATAATTTTTAAAAAGTGGGCCTGAAACAAGCTAGCATGGTGCAAGCGATCCCGAGGCCCATAACCCACAAGTAAACATGGAAATCTCTGCTTGGACCAATGGAAAACATCAGATCTATACTATTGATGATAATATGACGTGGTTGGATTATATGCAAGACTGGAAACCTAGGTGGGAGTTGAGACATACTGAAGTGTTAGATGCTAACTTACAGGGATCTGACACTTTTATTAGACTAGTGCCAGAACTCAGAAGAATGCCTATGGGATCCAGTATTGTACCATAGATGATTTACAACAACTCCCTGAGAAAAGCAGCCGATGCAAGCAATTCGTTAACAAACCTATACCATGATCTTACCTTAATCTCGACAGAGGGCTCTACACATCACCCCGGGCTATGACTAGACCAACAGTACTACTGTATTAACCGGATATTTTCTTTGGAAGCATGGCCACATAAAGATGATAGTCTCCGGTTTCCAAGTACTATACACACTTATGAAAAATATGCAAAATTATGGTGGAAATTCTTGAGAAAAGAAAATACAGATAAAACATATTATACCATGCTAAATTTTGGACTTCAAATTCCACAAATCTTTGAGGATCCTGCATTCTTCATCCCTGATTGGACAAGACACTGGTGGAAGTCATTCGGCATCAACCTGACAACATTATCACCAGCTGCTATTTATAATCTGAAATGGGGAGTTGGACAGTCTCTCGAATAGGTCAAAGATATTTTGTAGATAAAGATTATTGAGGATCAAATCCTTGGGTACTACATTAAATACAATCAACAATGGCTTGTCAAAAGCCGCATAGATGTCCACATGCATCATAATAGATGCGTGGTTCGGAGGTCTATTTACTCAAAGGCATGGTGCAATGAAGATAACGCCTATCGAGAAATTTTTGGTCCACCATACTCTGATGATTTATAAATATCTCAAAAGTATTTGGCTATGAGTGGGGCCTGTCCATTCAGATTGTCATGAAGATTGTAAAGAAAGTCGTAAAAACTTTTATATCTTACTATTGAATGTCATAATAACTTTAAGATGTTTTCCATAATGGTTGGTCATGGTTTGGTTGTTTCCGACACTTATATCTCTTGTTGATTTCACTTAAGTTAAGGCTTAAATTGTTAAGGATTTGAATGTGTGTTGTGTAAGGGTTGTTTGAGGGTCTTACATAACATTCCCCACACATTTAATTGCAACTAACACATTGGTCCCGAATGTTGTTATTTAATTATTTATCCTAATGGTAATATCAATGACCTCTATGATTTTGACTATTAGGTGCTGAGGTGGCATCCTTCGGTTGTTTGCTTGCTTGGGAGACTAGAGTGCTCCCCTTATTTGGCATATCTTGTAGTTATTTGGAGGCATAGAAACCTTAATAACAGTCTATTAAAAAGGTCATTGATACCATTAGGATAAATAAATAAATAACAACATTTGGGAGGAAATCAGCCTTGGTACAATCAATTCAAAGTCCTCAATAGACGATGTTATCCAATTCTATAGCATGAAACATTGGAGGTTTACTGTTGCTATGAGGTCCAAACTCCACTCAACACGCCCATTATTTCTTCTCTTAGCCTTTCCATACCTCAAATTTTGCAAGTGTCTCATGTTGTAAGAAGACATGGATAGTCTTAATTTTCACTCAAAACTACCTCACATCCACAAAAATGGCCCAGAACTAAATGAAGAGGTAGAAGGTGAAGCGTGTCTACTATTGTTCAAAACATTACCCATATATGTTTAATTACTGTTGTAGCTTGTCATTATAGGGCCCAGAACTACCCAAATGTGAGGTATAAATCATGTTCATTGCCTTCCATTGTCCATATTTGGCATGGGATACCCAAAATTCATTTTACAACTAATAAAAAGGAAAAATCACACTTTAGACTCGTGAATTGAATATGAAAGTACATTCTGGTAGCTATTACAGGAAACTATTTTTCATTAGAACATCCACCGACAACTTGTTTTAGAGCTTTAGGAGCAAGTGAATTTACCATAAATAGTTAAGAGAGAAATTTGTGGAAATTGACCATGGGAGCATATATGAATAGGTATCTTCATAGGGTATTGAAGAACAAAACACTATAAGAAGATTTCATTAGTGATAAACCCTAGGTGTCACGGTACTGTTTTTTTGGTTGCTTTGTATATATTCATATTATCGAGGAGAAAAGGTCTGAATTGAAATTCTCCATTTTGAAGTGTGTTTTTGCTGGATATAGTGAGTACTCCAAGGCTTACAGAGTAAAAAACCAATGTTCAAAAGCTTCCTGAAACCAAAATTTTTGCCTTGTCTACATTTGGCCTAGTTCTCTTGATGTTGTGTGTTACCCCCTTTTTGTGATTAATGTGTTTATCTTACATTACATGTCATTGAAAATTGTATTAGAACATTGACCTAACTGGTAGTGTTGAATTTTCTTCAACAAAGTGACCGACTAGGGACTACTCTCAGGTTGACATTTTTCTGGTTTGGTCCTCCTGCTTGGTTGATGGATACACTCATTCTTGATTGAAATTTATTATTTAAAAAAAAACCAATATAGTCGAAAAATCAATATACACATAATGTCTGAAAATAGTCTTTGAAAATCAAATTTCTCATGGCCTTTTGAGTGCTAATTTGCATGGATTTGAAATTTGCAACATGTCTAAGGTGTAATATTTCACCTAAGTTAGTTGATGTATTTTGCGTTCTCTGCTGTAGTATTTTACAAATTATTTGGTTAAGATGTATTGACATGAAACAGTTACGAACACTGCTGCAATGTACTCCTGAGTGGACCCTCTCACTGTAGTTATGGTTTGTTGGGTTGATATACTCAATTAATGTTTCTTAGTTGAGTGATTTTTCCAAACAGTTCACTAACAAACAGTTTTCATATGCATTAGCATAAAATACCAACATGTAAATTTTAAAAATGAAGGGTAGGATGCCAAAAATATGCCATCCAAAGAAAGAGGGTAGGCTGCCAATAATATGCCCAGCAGTGTTGGAAGGACCAAAACTGGGTGATATACTAGTTAACTTCCTACATCCACTAGGGTTAGGCATGTCCCTCCTAAGCCTCAAATTTGAGGGAAGTAAATGTGTACTTTCAAAGAAGAGAGAAAGGACCGTCTTGTTTATTCTTATTTTATGGAGTGTAGGTACCACCAAATAGGTATCTGTCAGATCTATCTTCCTCAAGTGATGATGAAGATATACTCAGAGAGGTTGAAAGTGAGACGAGTTGTACTAGATCTACTGGTTTTATATCAACTAGATTTGAAAAGATAAGGAAAATATTTCATAGACGCATGAAATATTTTATTGCCAACGGTGGGTCATGTAATTATGATGTTGAGAGAATAGGAGACATGGATTTGCCATTGAGGTATAAACATCTAGTGCAACAATGGGTACCTAATATGCTACCTCAAGTGGACACAGATTTCCTCATTATAGGGAGGATGTATCGCATCGCTCCTTCATCCTTACATGGATTGGGGCTATTTTCCATGGATGGAATAATGGTCCGCTATGGCACTGTAACCGAATTGATGGAGTATGTAGGACCACTATATAGATACAATAACTGGTTGATCTTGGTCCAATATACTCGAAGTATGCGGAGATATGGAGTTCCCATGAATTATATTCAAATAGCAGAAAAAAATAAAAACAAAGGGGCGACTATGTGTATTGATGGGAGACCAAAAGTGTATGGAAACGTTGCTGGATTTATAAATAGTACACGACCAGTGACAACAAATAAGCAACCAAATTGCAAATTCGAAGCACGCGAACATCATTGTATATTTGTATGTGCAATAAAAACAATACTTGCATGTGAAGAGTTGTTGATCAATTACAACTTAAATAGAATAGATGTGGCTTCTGCGGTCCAGGGGAACCGTGGACCGTCAGAAAAAATATGCCTCATAAGGTAAATGCTAAAAGTAGTAACTAAACATGACTACAATAACTAAATGTTCCATTTTTTTTTTGTTAACATTCGATTTCCATAGTTGCCATTCGCTTTATTCATGCTTATTATGAATATTTCCATGTGATTACATGGTGATTACACTGCTATGAATATCTCAATTTTGTTTTTGATGCAATTATTGACTATTGAAGTTTTTTTAGGGTGGCGGCAGTGGAAAAGCACATGCCTCTTCCACGATGCAGGGTGACCGTGGAAGGTCAGAATCTACGCCTCGTCAGGTAAATGTTAAATATAGTAAATAAATATGACTACAATAACAAGATGTTCCGATTTTCACTGTTAGCATTCACTTTTTCTGTGCTTATTGTTAATATTTCCATATGAAAGCATGCTTATTAAAATGTCGCAGGAGTCTGCTCATGGCCATGGAGCAGTTAATGTATCTTTTACTTCTGAGGTAAAAATTAATATTAATACAATATCTCATTTTTCTTTATGTTACAATTATTTAGTTTGAGGTAAATGTTTATTTATTGATTTATTGTGTCGGTGTGGCGCCATTGGAAAGGCACCTGCTGCTTCCATGGTCGAGGGTGACCGTGGAAGGTCACACTCTGTGGCCCGTCAGATAATTGTTTAGTAAAATAACTAAATGTTTTGATTTAGTATATTCACATTTTTTTGAGCTTATGATGGATTACTGGTTCATTTTCTGACATTATGATGGATTACTGGTTCATTCAGGAACGTGGAAAGGCACCTGCTGCTTCCACGTCGACGGTTCGTCATGGACACTCACCAGTCATAACACCGCGTCAGGTAAGTGTTAGTGCATAATAGTAACTTAATCTTCATTACAATATCAAAATTTGAATGATGTTAAAATTATATTGCTTAATTTAATTTATTGTTTGATGAATTTAGTCATGTGCACACGCTCTGGGTGATGAGGGGTTTGAGGAAGAGATTTTCTATTCCACTGACCCAATGCACACTTTTAGAGTAGCCTTGAAAAAGGAAAATTGTGAAATGCTTGCCTTGGCTCGCCAAAGGCCCTTGTCATAGGAGAACAAGGCAAAGATTCTAGAGCTGCAAGAGCTTATAAAGTCTTATGGGGTAAGTAGCATCTTCACAATTGTTTTTAAGCTATGTTGTGATTTCATATCTGATATTATGTTTTTTATCATTCCAAGTGATCTGATAAAGTAAAGTTTATTGTTTGTAGGATTTTTAAAAACCCGTGACTACAGAACCTGCTGCGACAAGTATAGGTAGCAGTGATGGTCCAATGCAACAAAAAAGAAGCAATGTACCAATGAGGCTTTTTGGCACTCCTGCAGTTGGCCTCGATTCCATTGATGACGACACTGGTGAGAGAGAGCATGATGCCATGCTGGAGCATGATGAGACGGAGCCTAGGACTCCACATGACTCTGGAGATGAACGTACTGTAGACAACCAAGAAACTTTTCCTGGTGCAACATGAGTTAAAAGCATCAGAAAACTAGATCTCACCTTTCTGGTGGATGACTCTTGTGTTCCTATCAAGATCCAGAAAATTGCTGGTATTTATCCATTAATTTTTTGATTTTAATCATGAAATTGAAATAGACATACGTTGAAATTATTATAAATTAATGGATTACATGTTTCTCTAGGAAACTATGTCTTCTACAGGCATTTGAATGACAAAGCCTTGGAGCTGTTTGGCCCCACCATTCACACACGGTGGAATAGCCAATATAGCACTAAGAGAGATGAATTGATTGACCACATGATCAACTTGTTCGACAATACTTTCAACAGGAAAGTTGTTGCAAGGTTAGCCGATGAGAATTTGAAATATACCAGGGTCCAATATAGGGAAAGATTGCAAGCTGACCTCAGGCATGAGCACCCTCCCATGGTTCCTGAGAAAGAGTGGAAGGCACTGATAGATGATGCAAAGGAGAACTTGCAAAAAAGAAAAGGAAAACAACCACGGCCTGGTAAAGCAAGGTACAACATATATCATCTTTTTATTGAAATAAGCTCAATTGTTTTTTTCTTTCTTATTTTAAGTAATATTTTTGATATCTAAGGTTTTTGAAAATTTTCATATATAGGCTACCTGACACCTCCAAAGCAACCAAGGCTAGAATGGAAAAGCACGGGCAACATAGACTGGGCCAGGGTGGCTATAGAAAACTAAAAGCAAGAATTGTAAGTATTAAATGATTAATTGTTGGGAATATTTATTTAACAGTAACGAACAAATATCTGATTTTGATACTGGAAATTTTAAAATGTGTTATCATGCATTGCGGGGAAATACGTTCCAAGTTGCTGCCACCGACGAAGACCTAAAGCTTGGTTTTAAAAGTGTGGTTGAACATCGAAAAAGCTTGGGGCAGATTCCAATCTCCCCAATGACGCAAATGCAGGTATATCACCAATTATAGTATACTATTAAAGTCAATTCAGTACTTCTGATTATACCACCCATAACTAAAATTTTATGTTTGTTTTTAAGCAACAATGCAACCGCAGCAGTGAATCTAGCAGTACTCAGCAAGTACAAGTTGATGTTGGGGTGAACATGTCCCATGATAGTGTGGAGCATAGTGTCCATTCTAGTATGTATGCTTTGGAAATAGAAAAGTATACTGGTATTAGATATATATATTTCCTGGCCTAAACTTATAAATTTTCTTCTTTCAATAGAAGAACATGCAGCTCAGGAGCATGAACTGCAAGGGGAAGCAACTATACCTTCAATTAGCACCCCAGTTGTCACATCTACAGAGACTGGTGAAGAGAAATATTGTAATTTTAATCAAAATAATGAAATATTTATTTCAATAATAATTCAACGTCATATATATATGCACCTCGTTTCCATTGTTGCAGTTCACACCCCTACAAAACTGCCTCGACGCCCTGCTCAACGACGTACAAGAAGTGGCATAAATGAGGGCATGGAAACACAAACAATAATAGGATATATTGCAGTAAATACTGCGCCAATTGATGATTGTGATATTGCAAGTTTTTTCAATGCAAAAAAACAGAAATCAACGAAAAAGTAGTTCATGACTTGTATTTTGATGGATATCGATGTTGTTAGTATGACACATTGTTAGTATGTAACATAGATAATTTTTTTTGGTTTAGTCACGAGGTACTTATCTTTTATGTGATGCTCTTAGCAATTTTCCCATTTATATCTTTTATTTTCGTAGAATTTTAATTTTAAATTTAAATGTCATCACAAGTCATTGTATGCTTGTTTATAATTATTTTGTATTTTAATACTCAAATTCTGTGTTTTCTAACACATCATCACTCCCGTATGTGCTACATGTTGATATATTAGTCTGAAAAATTGATTCTCTTTATACTAGATATATTAGATAGGTTCATCATGACTTCGATGATCATCACTCTTTATAATTTGATTACTGCCCAATACATCTCGAGGACCAACTTCAGCACAGGGACCACAGAGGAGTGCTGAAGTTGATAGAGATCAAATTTATGTTGTAAAATATTTTACTGTTGCTTTAGCACTATTTAGAAATAGTACCACACTTCAGATCTGATTTTTTATTAAATGTTGACGTGGAGATCTTCAATTATACCTCTGTTATTGTTATATGATCAATATGTTTATTTTATCAACTGTAACTGAAAGAGATGAAAATTATGCTATAGAATTACTGCCCATTACATCTCGAGGACCAACTACAGCACAGGGACCACAGAGGAGCGCTGAAGTTGATAGAGATCAAAATTATTTTGTAAAATATTTTACTGTTGCTTTAGCACTATTAAGAAATAGTACCACACTTCAGATCTGATTTTTGGTTAAATGTTAACGTGGAGATATTCAACTATACCTCTCTTATTGTTGTATGATCAATATGTTTATTTTATCAACTGTTACTGAAAGAGATGAAAATTATGTTATAATATTACTGCCCATTACATGTCGAGGACCAACTTCAGTACATGGACCACAGGGAGTGCTGAAGTTGATAGAGATCAAAATTATGTTAACACATGTGGCTTTTATTTTCTATAGTACAAGGTACTTATCTGTTATGTGATGCTTTCAGGATTGCATAGAGAGAAATGAGGGATATTTTTATTTGGTATCCCACGACCCTTCCTCATACTGTGATGATGAACTTTCAGGTTATATAGAACGGCTGTACATTTGAGAGAGATATGACTGGTTGTACCTTCCCCACCTTGATTGATTTATGATTGGTCTTGTGGTACCTTATCTTTCACTGGTGTTTAATGGGGTCATTTAACCTCCTTGAGTAACTTTTTTAAAACCACCTTGTTGAAGTTTTGCTCTTATAGAGTACTATGGTTGTTTGGCCACATTTGGAGCATACCCTTGGTTCTAAGGGTCATGGGTCTTCTACTACCCACACCTATGTTATGACCATATTTTATATTTTCTTATTTTATGACCATTGTTTATATTTGTACCCACACTTCAGATCTCATTTTTGGTTTAATGTACCTTCCCCACATTGATTGAGTTATTATTGGACTTGTGTTACCTTGTCTGTGACTTGTGGTTAATGCGGTCATTTACTCTCCATTTTTTATATACCACCTTGTTGAATTTTTGGTCTTATAGAGAAGTTGACTTTGATCACCTGCGATCAGTTGTGGTGTGCTGATAATCACTTCTCTTCTGCTGAGACTTGGTTGAAGTTTATAATTTTTTTACTTTGTTTATGCTGACTTCATTGACCTAATCAACTCCAGTCATTTCTCTCTCTCTGGTTTGTACAACCCCTCTTGAAGGGTCAGCTGGTTCCTAGAGAAGACTGGCCTCTCTGAGGCACACACAGTCTTTTATGAAAGTAACATTTTTGAGTATATTTTCAAGAATGGTTTCACACCGAGGTTGGTATCTTCAACTAAATCTCTCTTTTTTTTATATGATATATATGTTTATTTTATTACATGTTACTGAATATTGGTTTATCGTTTTAGTTTGCTTGTCACTGTAACTCATTATAATCTGTTGATATGGCAGTTTTGAATTTACCAAAGAGCATGTGTTAAGAACTTACTAGTTGTACATTTGGAGTTTGAAGGAGACATTAGCAGTCACCTACAGGACTTATTCTACACAGTTGAGTATTCACTACTTCATTAATATCAAATTGTGGTCTTTTATGAACAATCTGGGCATTGTGGTCTTTTACAAATTGCAAGCTACAGAAATTCTGGTGGTTACCGAAAGTTGGAGTTTCGATGGCGATTGGGAAACCCAAAGTTGGAATGTGGCACACTCCAACTTTGGCACCTTCCTTTAGATAAGTCTCGTAAGATAGTATAGAAGCCTTCACACACCAAAAATCACCACACGAAACCCTAGTTTCAAAAAAAAAAAACTGGAAAAAAGTTGGCACAGGTCATCAACTTGGAAAATCAGAAAAATTGAGAGAAAATCAACAAAACTCATCAAGTATAAATTTAGACCTTAAAATTTCAAAAAAATTGGTGAGTTGAAAAACATAGAAAACTTGGGAAAACTAAAGAATATGATAACGTCTCACTTGTGACAGTGATCTTCATTCTTCCTCGCTCGACACCCAATTGATTACTTGGTCTTTTCCATTGACAGGAAATTAGGATCATCTCCATTTAGGGAATCTTCTAGCAGTGAGTTCCCCGAGGTGGGCTGCAAGTGATGTGCCCACTGGTAATGAACCAGATCTTTGCTTCCAATTGAGGGAAGATGGTCCATTTGAAGATAGAAGGCTTCCTCTAATTGTATCATGCCTTGGCCTTCAGACAGGAAATTCAATGAAAATGGGAGTCCTTGATTGAGACTAAACCATTTTAGTGGAGAGATTTCATCCAGAAATGATCATAGAATGAGATATAGACACTGTGGGAAAACATGTGATGATGTTGATTTGTGTGTGATTGCATATGCATCTAGAAAATATAAAGAAGGTGTCATGAAATCAAATGAAATTCTGGGTAACAGCAAGTGCAGAGAAGTTTCATGTGTCACATGAGAAGACGGCAATAGATTATGGAGAAAATCCCATCTCCATGAAGTGTTGTATGGAGTTAGAAATATTTGCATGGGAGATGTAAACATGGTTGTGCTACATGTAAAATTGTGTAATTTGTCTTTGTTTGAAGTTGTTTGGTCTTAAGTGAATACATCTTCCCATTTGAGTGCATGGTAATTGCATTGTTTGCATGTGGTGCCTATATAGTTCTATGGTATTTTTGGCAAATCCTCTTACATAAAGTGCACTTGACAGTGAAAATTTATGCAGCTCATCAAAATTTGCAATTGGGATCTTTATTTGTTTTGGTTTTTGTTGGGTTGGTGCATTCATTGGATCAGGTGGCCTCTAACATGGAATCTAAGTTGGGCTCTTCTATTGTGCCCTAGCTCAAGTATTTTGCAAGTTTGTTATCTTGTGGTGTGATGTAGTTTTGGGGTTCTGCATTCAACCTGCACATGCCTTCTTTGTGCATTCTTTTTGGTGCGTTGCTTCCCACCTTTTTCATATCCGCACAAGTTAGAATTTATTTTGGTTGGATTCCTTTGTTGTAACTTAAATAATTGTTTGTTGCTACATGCTTAGTGTGCTTCTAGGAGACTTGGTAAACAAGGGCTTTGGCAAAGGTAACATTGATTATATCAATTGACTTCAAAGTTTATTTAGAAATATTTTCAACCATTGGTTCCACTCTATTTATTTTCTATTCAATAAGCCTACAAAAAGTTGCTTGTTCAAAAATGCAGTGAGTGTTGAGAATAGAAAACCGTAGCATTGCAAACTTCAAATGATAGAATTTGTGGAACAATTGTTTCCTATAGGGTATTCATGACAAGTAGAATTGTGATCTTATTTCCTTGTAGGGGTTTAAAGTAAAAATTTATCATGTCATTGCTTTAATGCAAGATACTGGGGCTTACAATTCAACGGCTATCCACATGTGCTTAAGATTGGGGCTTACAATTCCTCATGTTTATACATTTAGTTCAAGTTCTTGAGATATCTATCTAGGACTGTGTTTGTTGTTTACAAGCTCATGAAAAGTTTGATGATAAATGACTCTGAGAAAGTTTTATTAAGCATCTAAATATATACCAATATAGAAGCATATAGACATTCTTAAGAAGTGAATAGAGCTAAGGTATAATTCTTTGTAAGACCAAGCTCATACATTGCAAAATGTTGTTTAAGCCTTGTGATTATTCAAAGGACACAAGGATGTGAAATCTGAGCTTGAAGAAGAACAATTTGCAAAGCATTGAAACATATTGATAGCATATTTGAAGGACTTGTGTTATAACTTGAAGACTGAGCATATTCTTTGTGACCAAATTGAAGTTGAGTTTGAATAGTGTTATGGGAGAACATCAGTTATCACTTGAAGACCGAGCCTATTCTTTGTGACCAAATTGAGTTTGAGTTTGAATATTTGTGCCATTAAAAGACAAAACTTGAAGTTGAAGAATTGATTGTTGAAAAGGGATAAGTATGAAAATTACTTGAACAAATTTTATTTCTGTTATTGCTTATCATAAAGACTTGGTAACTACTTTAAGGAATACAATGCAAGATTATTTGTTTGATGAAGTTTGATAGAATTGGAAACCATCATTAAGCAGACTTGTTTGTAGATCTGAAAGGAATCATTGATAAGGATTTGATTGTAGATGTAAGAGCTAGTTCATGAGAAGTTCTTTTGGTCTATTTGAAGCAAATCTATGACTGTATCGTCGCATTCAATTTTTTTTTAACACTTCCAGGTATCATCTCTATATTGATGAACATGGATGTAGGGTATAGAAAATGTTTCCACGCAGTTGCTGAACCTGCCACGAAATTTTGTGAATGCTTACGTGGATACTGCGACGAGGATTCATGGAACTATAAAAGATATTCCACGTAGGTGTTGAACCTACCACAAAATTTTGGGAATCCATGCGTGGCTACTGCGACGATGATTCGTGGAACTATAAAAGATCTTCCACGTAGGTGCTGAACTTGCCACGAACGTTTGGGAATCCATGCGTGGCTACTACGATGATGATTCGTGGAACTATAAAATATCTTCCACGCAGGTGCTGAACCTGCCATGAAAGTTTGGGAATCCATGCGTGGTTACTGAGACGATGATTCATGGAAGGTTCAGCATCTGCATGGAAATTTATAGGAGTTATTTATCGCTATAGTGACGAAATTGTGTGGAAGGATTCATTTTCCGTAGATATGAGAACTGTTGTGTTGTTGACATGTGGCAACAACGAAGCGTTTCTATTGCCACGACGTGGAATTTTCATCCCTATATCCATGAATCACTTTCCACGAAAAAAAAACCCCAATCATGGCAACAGGGATGAAAATTAGTGGCTATTACAACGATATTTCGTGGCAAATTAGACCATATGTAGTAGTGTATGGTTTGGAGTTCGATACCTTCTTTTTCTCACCGAGCCTCCACAAGGGCCTGCCAATTGAATCTGAAAACTATTGTGGCATCAAAATACTTTACTAGATTCAGATAATTTGAGCGAAAACAATGGATAAAATAAGAAGAGGGCACTTTGGGAGATCCAAAGTTCAAATTGTTGAGAGCAGAGGGGGATAATTTAAGGGGCGTTGTGTGAAAATACTCACAGCAGCTCTAAGAGATGATGTATACCTCAAAAGAGTAATTATGATTAAGCAGGAAAATAGAAGAAGAGTGGTCAATGCAGTATAATGAGCAGCAGAATAATAATACAGTAGAACTCGGATAGAAGCAAAACTACTTCACACACACTGATTAATTAATCACAATATGGACAATAAGTAGTACAATGCATGAGGATTCGAATGCTTGAGGTGGAAATTCGAATTAGCCTTCATGGAGTGATCAAAGGATCAATGGAGTGTCATCGGAGCACAACTAGTAGTCTATCTCATCATCGGTGGAGTCATCAATGCACAAGTAATTGTCAACCGTCAGTCAAACTGAGTCTAACTGAGTGTGGTAGGTGTAACTGAATGTAACTAGCACATGGAGACACTAACTGAATGAAGGAGGCTCAGTGGAGGGCGCATGAGGAGCTAACTGGAGTCAGAACAGGTAGTCATGTCTCATCGGAGGTCAATCAGAGTGATAACATCAGTTATGGGTCAATCGGAGGTAACTCAGAGTGATAAATGAAGTGTAACTGGACTGGTAGGTGAGAAAGGTGCCCTTCTCATGCAGTAGGTGAAAGGAGGGTGCATGATAGGCTAGGAGGGATGAAATTGAGTGGAAGGAAGCTCTGTGGGATAGCTAGCTGAGGGCTAGGTGTTGGGACTGATGACTGGAATGCATGCAAACTCTAAGTGATGCATGCAAACCCTAAAAGTGCATGCATGACTGAAAATGTAAATGATCAAAATACTGGTGGGACTAGGATGGAGTATAGGAATATCCTAACACCACCCCTTAATCCATCCTAGGCCTTGGTAACTAAGACCAAAGGTCACCCAATACAATGAATAGTAACAGTCAATAATCCAAGGAAGTGGGGAAAATTTCATGGAAAAAATACCCCCCCCTCAAAACAGACTGTAAGGCACACATAAAAAATAAATGCTCCAAACTCAAGCAGGTGTGATGCTTGGTCATATGTCTGGAGGTATCTTCTTCTTGGGAAGAAGTGGATCATGATCAAAAAGCATGTGCTTGTACTTGCTCTTCAGATCGAATGTGATGAGAACAAATCCAAAAGTATGAGGATGATCCTTGTACCTGTGATTCGAATAAGTTGAGGTAGGATAAAAAACATGAATATGCAGATAGTCTTTTGTCTTCTCCTTCGAACCATCATGGGTGAGATTATGCCAAAAAGAACCATCAAAAAATAAAGATTGCTTGGAATCCAAATCAGATCCAAGACTTGAATCATGGTTGCTTAAGATCTCCTTTGAACCATTTGAGGTGAGATCTAAACCAATAAGTGCATGAGAAATTTTCTCAAGTGAATGGCAATGGCCATTATATTCAATAAACTTCTGAGAACATGTAAGAATGATCTTACAGTAGTAAATGAGAGGTGATTGCTTGGAATCCAAATCAGATCCAAGGCTTGAATCATGGTTTCTTGAGATCTCCTTTGAACCATGAGAGGTGAGATCAAAATCAATAGATGTATGAGAAATTATCCCAAGCGAATGGCCATGGTTTCTTGAGATCTCCTTTGAACCAACAGGGGTGAGATCAAAACCATGATGTGCATGAGAAATTATCCCAAGTGAATGGCAATGGCCATATTCTTCAATAACCTTCTGAAAGCATGGAAAAATGATCATATAATAGTAAATAAGAGGTGATTGCTTGAGGAGAGCGAATGCATTACCTCCAATAGCTGATTTTTTCTCTGAAATAATCATGTGATCATGATGCAAACCAACAGACTCTGTTGCAAGAGAGGATTTAGGACCTTCTGCAATATCTAGAGTGTGAGTCGGCACAGAAAGAGAAGAAAGTTGGAGCATGAGTGTAGAATCTGCAAGTTCTTTGTGGACAACTTCAATATGAGATGATACTGGTTCATGATCTGAGAGACCATCAAGGGGAGCGAATGCATCACTTTGCTTGTTCTCGAAAGGGTTTGGACAAATTCCTTCATTATGTCTGCCAAATCTTTCATCCAGGTAAGCCCATATCTTTATTGGAGATGAAATATAAGGGAGGTCATATACCATGCATAGAGACATAGCATAACACATGACTGCACTAGCTTGTTCACCTTCACTTAACCAGTCATACTCTTCATCATAAGATTCGAACTCTCTTTCAAAACAATAATCAAAGAGACCATGTCTCTTCAAATGTGCTATAATTTGTGGTTTCCATTCATCATATTTGAATGGAGAAAGAGGAGTAATTCCTGATGAATACATGGAAGTTGTAGAAGACCTGCAAAAACAATAGAGAATATCTGCAACTGCTATTGCTGCAAAGATGTAGAAACTGCTGCACTTGAAATCTTGGTAATAACCTGCAAAAAAATCTCAAGAATGGAGATAAACAATACTCTCAACATGCTCTGATACCATGTGAAAATACTCACAGCAGATCTAAGAGATGATGCATACCTCACAAGAGTAATTATGATTAAGCAGGAAAATAGAAGAAGAGTGGTCAATGCAGTATAATGAGCAATAGAATAATAATATAGTAGAACTCGGATAGAAGCAAAAATACTTCACACACACTGATTAATTAATCAAAATATGGACAATAAGTAGTACAATGCATGAGGATTCGAATGCCTAAGGTGGCAATTCGAATTATCCTTCATGGAGTGATCAAAGGATCACTGGAGTGTCATCGGAGAACAACTAGTAGTCTATCTCATCATCGGTGGAGTCATCAATGCACAAGTAACTGTCAACCGTCAGTCAAAATGAGTCTAACTGAGTGTGGTAGGTGTAACTGAATGTAACTGGAACATGGAGACACTAACTGAATGAAGGAGGCTCAGTGGAGGGTGCATGAGGAGCTAAATGGAGTCAGAACAAGTAGTCATGTCTCATCGGAGGTCAATCGGAGTGATAACATCAGTTATGGGTCAATCAGAGGTAACTCAGAGTGATAACTGAAGTGTAATTGGACTGATAGGTGAGAAAGGTGCCCTTCTCATGTAGTAGGTGAAAGGAGGGCGCATGACAGGCTATGAGGGATAAAATTGAGTGGAAGGAAGCTCTGGGGGCTAGGTAGATGAGGGCTAGGTGCTGGGACTGATGACTGGAATGCATGCAAACCCTGAGTGATGCATGCAAACTCTAAAAGTGCATGCATGACTGAAAATGTAAATGATCAAAATACTGGTGGGACTAGGATGGAGTATAGGAATATCCTAACACGTTGATGAATCAAGGGATTTGGGAATTGGCGAAGAAGGAAATCGTGGTTTGGAAGCTGAGGAAAATGTGGAAATGAACAACATGTGATGAAAATGGTAATGGGGTTTGCGTAGAGGGTTTATATGGTTTGGAGTTTGATACCTTCATTTTCTCATCGAGCCTCCATAAGGGCCTACCAATTGAATCTGAAAACCATTGTGGCATCAAAATAGTTTACTAGGTTCAGAGAATTTGAGCGAAAACATTGGAGACAATAAGAAGAGGGCACTTTGGGAGATCCAAAGTTCAAATTGTTGAGAGCAGAGGGGGAGAATTTAAGTGGCATTGATGAATCAAGGGATTTGGGCATTGGCGAAGAAGGAAATCGTGGGTTGGAAGCTGAGGAAAATGTGGAACTGAAGCATGAGGGTTTTAGGAATGAAGGTTGGGTGGATGAGGGATTTGGGGATGAATATTTTGGATGGAGGGTTGGTGGAAGTGTCAACGACTTCACTATGATATCCCACTACTTTGTGGTCAATTGTGATGGCTGCTGCTATGCTCGGGATTGTGTTTTTGGCAAAGTGCTGGCAGCACAAATGCTAGAACAACAAGCAGCTAAGGCTACAGCTCTGTGCTAGGGATGAGGTATCTTGAATTTGTCATTTTATTTATGTTGATGCTTGGTTTTTAACGTGCTTTGAGGCCTACATGCTATGTAAGACCGATTCTATTCGAATCAAAATGGAAAATTAAAATTAATCAGGATTTAGTCAAATGTTTCAATCTGTGTTTGAAATTCCGAGTGATGAAATTTCTTAGTTCATTTCGTTTTTTGCTGGAAAATGTGCGATGGAGAGAAAATTATGGTTGAAAATATTTTTGTGTTTATTATTTAGTATGTGGTATCACTCCTAGACAAAAATGTTGTTTTTATATTATACACATGGGTGTTTTTCAGTTTTGAATTTTGTAAAATGGTATGAGATTTGTCTTAAGAAAAATGAATTTGTAAAAATTCATTACACAGAGGTGACCATACAACTCGAGTGGAAGAGATGTGTTTCAAATGCATTTGCACCTGGGTTTTTTTATTCCTATATGCAAATTTATAGATTTAGGGTTAAGATGGACCTATGTTATTTTATAGTCCAAGTCGATTGGGTTGATCCTTTAAATTTGTGTACACTTGTAACAGTGTATTGAGTATAGATGGTGCAATGGGTGCATACATTATTGATTCTGCACACTAGCCGATATCCAACTTAACCTAGGTTTGATCCATCCAAGCTTGAGGATGCATATGACCCTCGCCATATTTGCAATCATGTCTTTGAGTGATTACTAGATATCCAATGTTGCTTGAAAGACCAAGTGATGACCTTGAGTGTTTTGTGGGTCAAGGGGGAGAAAAAATGGAGGACCTTTCAGTCACTTCCATATTCTTCTTTCTCCTCTCCATATTTTACGCTTTCTATCTAACGATTGATGAGTGGTGAGTCTCATAAACTCTACAGTATGCATCAATTCCCTTTTAGCATCGATTTTTTCTTAGTAGCTAAAGATTTTCCTTTCAATAGGAAAGTTTCTAGTTTCTTTAATGATTTTGGTGGATTGGCTTATGTAGGGGGCCTCTCCTTGGGTTTCCATCTAGATCCCTTCATTCTTTTTCATTCAGACGGTCTGGGAAAGAATAAAAGTGTTCTTCACTTCCTCTACTATCTAGGTCTCAGACGGTCTAGTGCTCCACTTCTCCTTTCATCTTATTTGTTGGTTTCATCTATAGGATGAAGAGAACTATGTTTTAGTTTTGTTGATGTCTATTTAGAAATGTGAGATATGAGCCGCAAGAGGTTAAATATGGGATGTCGATTGCTGAGGTTGGGAATTCCAAATAATAATGAGGGATTGTTTTTCCCCTTTAAGAAGTTGAATCCAACCTCCTTGTTAGTTTTTTCAGAATTTACTTCAATTTGATCTAGGATCTTAACTGAGAGAACAACATGTACAACATATCTACATCATATCAATTATGGACACAATAATGCAAGCACACAAGAGACACAGAGTTTACTTGGGGAAAACCATAAAGGTGAAAAACCCCAATAAATTCCTCAGAGATAGATAGAGCAATGATACAACCCAAGCATAAGAGATAGACATCTCCTAGCAGCAGCTTCTCCTCCTCCACAAGTGCGACACTCTCCAAAGAGTGTGTGTGAGAATAGAATGATCAAATAGAGTGCCTCCCTCACTCTATTTATACTTGAATTGACTTTCCTAATAACCTTTACTAAGTTGGCCTTAACTTAACCACATAACATAATGCTGACTGGGACGACCCCCAATAGGGTGGTCTAATAACCCTTTGACCCACATGACTTATACAGGGTCGACCCCAACAAGGTGGTCTAATAACCCATCAAGTATAAGTTACGACACTTACAATATAAATGATGACACTTCAGTATAGAGGAATAATAACATCTCTATAGGAATACAAACACTTCTGTATAGAGGAATAATACCATCTCTATAGGATTAAAATATACATATATGAAATACATTCCGAAGTTACATATACATCAACACTCCCTCTTAACTAGGAAGGTATTTGTCGACATAGATATGCTAGCACAAGCCTTCTTCTCTGGATCATCAATTGCGAATCATCGTCCTCGAATCATTGTCATCATCACTGATGCTGCTATCTCAATCAATCTCTGAATCTACTCGTCATAGGAAGTTCTGCAGAGCCAATCCTTTTTCATACTGGATGTAGGCCCACCACCTGCAGGTCTTCATCATCACTGGCCATACTGTGGAATCCTCAGGACTTATTACGTGCGCCACAAAACCTTGAAAGAGCATCCCAGGCTGTTATGGGTACACAACTCTGACCTATAGGATCTCCCAGGATCTTTTACATGTGACAGTCACAAAACCTTAAAAGGGTGTCTTTCCAAGCAAGAACCCTAAAGAGCATCTGAGGCCTTTTTCATCCTGTCCAGTTCTCCAGGTCTGATTACATGTGACTCCTATGACAAAACCTTAAAAGGGTGTCTTTCCAAGCAAGAACCCTAAAGAGCATCTCAGGCCTTTTTCATCCTGTCCAGATCTCCAGGTCTGATTACATGTGGTCATGGCAATGCCTCGAAAGAGCATCTAAGGCCTTTTTCATCCTGTCCAGATCTCCGAGGTCTACTTACATGCCATAGGACAATGCCTCGAAAGAGCATCTGAGGCCTTTTTCATTCTGTCCAGATCTCCCAGGTCTACTTACATGTCCTCCCAGAGCAATGCCTCTAAAGAGCATCTGAGGCCTTTTTCATCCTGTCCAGATCTCCCAGGTCTACTTACATGCTCATCTGCACAACCTGTCCACGGCCACAGAGTATCAACCTGATACTCACCATACATCATCTTGATGTACACATGATCATCCTGATCATCATCACTGCATCATCCTGATGCATGTCATCTGGAGCAACATCCTGAAGATCGTCATCCATGATCATCCTGATCATACAATGCATCCACCTGATGCATACACAGTATCTGCCTGATACATATCATTATACATGATCTACCTGATCATACAATGTATCCACCTGATACATATACAAATACATGATCCACCTGATCATACCTGATACATATCAACATACATGATCTACCTGATCATACAATGTATCCACCTGATACATCTACAGATACATACACATGATCCAACTGATCATATCCAGCATCCAACATGATACATACATACATATACATATAAATGATCCAACTGATCATATCCAGCATCCAACATGATGCGTACATACATATACATATAAATGATCCAACTGATCATATCCAACATCCAACATGATGCATATATACACATACAGAGCAGTAAGTGGAGCATCGTCCTGATGCTCATCATCCAGCGCTTATATCCATAGCCATGGAAGGATCCTCCTCTCACCATGCTCGGAATGGATCCTGCAAATGTGTCCATCGCTTCTTCCTCGAAGTGTCATCAATCTGAAGAACACCAAGCCTCTCTCTGAAGTACTCGAACTTCACTCTAGCTAGTGGTTTCATCAACACATCCGCAACCTGCTCATTCGTCGCAACATATAGGAGCTTCATTGCTCCTCTCTGCACCATATCCCTGATATAGTGATATTTGATCTCAATGTGCTTCGACTTGTCGTGGAACACCGGGTTCTCAGATAGATTCACACAACTCTGGTTGTCACAAAAGATACCAATAGTCTCCAACGGGATATCAAATAGCTTAGACAGTAGCTTCTGGAGCCATACTGCCTCACAACTAGCCGAACAAGCGGCAACATACTCTGCTTCGGCTGTACTCAGTGCTACGTAGGACTGCTTCCTGCTAAACCAAGAGATCACACCTGATCCCATACTGAAGTAGCACCCAGAAGTGCTCTTCCTATCTGCAGCACTGCTTGCCCAGTTCGAATCAACATAACCCTGCAGGTTGAAATTTTGATTCGCATCATACTTGAGCCCATAAACAACTGTACCCTTCAGATACCTTAGAATATGCTTTACAACAACCAGGTGAACACCTCTGGGATCCGTCAGGAATTGGCTCAATGTGTTCACCGCAAAGCAAATATCTGGCCTCATGTTCGTGAGGTACATCAAGCATTAGAGAGATTTTGAGGTCAAAAAATGGCCTCTTAAGAGATGTACTACAAAAATATGAGATATATTAAATAATTATGAATTGGGAGTTTTATGGGGTAGGTATATATGACAAGTCACCTCCCACAATATAAATAACCATGGTTGAGTTGCTTTTCAAAATTCACTAGAAATAAAATTAATAAAATAAGTCTACATTGATGTGACTAAGATTCATTGTAAATTCCCAAAAATTTATTGTCCTTTAGCATTGATTTGTCTTGAACTTGCAAATGAAATTAAATAATCAAAAATATTTTTAAGAGCTATTTTTTTAATTTTATGTTGACTTTTTATATTTAGTACTTTTCTCATGAATTTAATATAATGTAATTTAATTGAGAATTTATTTACATGTAAAATGTTAATAATATTATTATAATCCACATTGCATTATTATTATTTATTAAATCTATTATTATTCTTTATTAGTTTGACATTATTTTATTAAATAGAATGGAGTGAATATATAATTTAAAATTAAAAACATAAAAATGATAATATATTATTTTATAAAAAAATGTGAAAGGACTTTCTTTATGAATTAAGAGTACTTCACTTGAAAATGACAATAATATTATTTTATGAGAAAGTGTGAAAAGACATTCATTATGAGTACTTTACTTGAAAATGACAATAATATTATTTTATGAAAAGACTATCATTATGAGTACTTTACTTTATGACTTAAAAGTACTTACACCACTACCTTGGTTAACTATGTGTTTTCATCCAGAAGAGAAAATTTGACAAATAAGCATTCTTAACTCATTCAATGCCACTTCAACCAAGGGGGGTGATGTCATCTACTAGAATGTGATTGGTTGTTTTTTATAGTACATTTTCTTTGTTTTGAGGCCATTTTTTGACCTCAAAACTTCTCTAATGGACCCAATCATCTGACGATACACAGTGACATCAACTGGATCAGATGAAGCATCACATAGAAGCTTCAGGTTTGATTCCATAGGTGTGGCCATGGTCTTGCAGTCCATCATCCCGAATCTTTTCAGGATCTCCACTGCATACTTCCCTTGTCCAAGGAAGATAACATCTGCACTCTACCACACCTCCATGCCTAGAAAATAGTGCATCATCCCCAAGTCCTTCATCTCGAACTCGGCAGCAAGCTTTCTCTTGGTATCAACAATCAAACTATCATTACCTGTAACAAACAGGTCATCCAAGTATAGGAGTAGTATCATAGGATTGCCTTCCTCAACCTTGTAGTAAAGGTTGGAATCCGCTTTACTCTTGGTAAATCCCAAACTGGATAGAAAACTGTTCATCCTACCATACCAAGTCCTAGGAGCTTGCTTCAAGCCATACAATGCTTTCTTCAATCTGCACACATATGACTTCCTGTCATGTGTCTCAAAACCAAGTGGATGCTCCACATACACTTCCTCCTCGACTACACCATTCAAGAAAGTAGTCTTGACATCCATATAGTGTATCTTCCATTTCATTACTACAGCCAGAGCAAGTACTGATCTGATGGAAGTGTACCTGGCTGCAGGAGCAAAAGTTTCTTCATAATCAATCCCTTCTTTTGGGAGAAGCCACGAGCTACAAATCTCGCTTTGTATTTCTCTATGTTGCCATCTGTAGCATGCTTGATCTTATAGATCCATTTGGAAGTCACAACAGACTTCCCTTCAGGTCTTGGGACTGCATCCCAAACATCATTCTTCATGATCGACTGATCATGGCATTCTTCCATTACTTCATCACAGATCTTGGGAACTTCAATATCTTCAATATCTTCAGTAGATATCGTTATTGCTGGAACAAATGTTGTAGTCCTTCTTTTGTAGGTGAAGGTATACGCCCTTTCCTACAAAACAAGTTAAATTGCATGATTAGAAACATCTCATAGTTTTCAGAACAAATTCTTACACATAAATAAATATGTCATATAGTCATGCAATTATTTTAGCCAATGCTTCAATACAACATTCATCCATATCCTGTAACTTTCTAGATGCCTTCCAATCTCTACTAGAACATTGTTAAGAGTTTGCACTACTCCCAACATGTCAGCAAAGAGGTTTCATTCTAGATAAGTAGCAATGGAATGTTGTACAGTGCCATAAGCCACTTACCCATCACATGCATATTAGTAGTATACTGTTCATTAATGCAATTATTCTAATATGCATAATACACAACCTAAGTCTAGGAACATAAGCATATACATCATTGAACAACATTATTTAAACAAACAAATATGTAAGAAATGACAATTCAAATACTTATCTTTGTTTGGTTGTTGGGTGGAATCCCTCTAAATATTTGCAACTCCATTCTGATGTGGATTGTGAGAAGTGGTCGACTCCCTCTGAATATCTGCATTCTTGCAGAAATTACTGGAGTGTGCTCCCTCTTGGTCTTTGCTTCCTGGATTACCTGTCCTTGAACTTATATCCATCCTCAATCACTATGCATGATTACAAGTATTATTATTGTGATATCCTCGAGATCTCATACATAATCATACATTTATTAGTATATTCTCAATACTATCAAAACACAATAATCTTAAGCATGTATAGTCATGATCATTTCAAACAGAAATAATAAGCATTAGTATTCAAGGACTCTTATGGTTAGTCATATCATAAATTAAAGTAAGAAACATAATATGCCTAAACTCGTGATTACTCACTTTCATGACTCTTCTGGTTAGTCATATCATCAATTAAGGTAAGAAACATAATATGCATATACCCATGATTATTCAAACCTATGAATAATCATTATCAATCATGCCATGTATACTTATATAAGAGATCTTATCACAAGGTAGGATTCTAACTTGATATAGGAAAAACATACCTGGATTAGTATGTTAGCTAGTTATGTCTAACATACCCACATGATGTCTTCTTGTTCTCTTCAATGACTTGTGCTAGTAACCTACATATCTCATAGGTTAACCATTATAGAACCAAGTTATACATACCTCGTAAATAGATCTTCTAAGTGATCCATGACAATGGATGAATCTTTGTCTTCATGTCATCATGATCATATGTTCTTGAACTAGAACATGATTTGTCTTTCTTGGTGTACCTTTCATGTTAGCGGACAACATAAACCTCATACAACACTATAATGCATTAGTACAATCATAAGTGTCAACACCCTAATCAATGAATATCTTCTATCATGCATTCATAATTTTATTAAGGTGATACGATAAGTCTAAATTTAATCAAGATTGTACTAACCGTAATAACATGAAGACAAACATACCATAAACTTAATCATGAACAAATATCGAAACATACTTGGATAAGTCATACCTGTCAAGATTGCTTGTAATCTTCTTATGTAAGGCCTTAGCCTCATCTTCCTCTGAAATAGGATCTTCTTCACTTATGCAGGTGACCAATCTATTCTCTTCTAGGATTAACCAAATCCACTTGATTTGTAGGAACTAGATTTGGAGCTGGATTAGGGTTTGTCAAGGAAACCCTCAAAATTCAAACTTTGAATTTCAAACTTCTGAAAGGATAGAAAGATGCACCTTGATGAGCTGATCAACCTGGTATACTCAGAATTTGAAAACTGCAAAGTTTCACCCCTCAAATTTGCCTTTGAAACTTTCGGATCTTCTGGACAGGATCCTGAACTAGGGTTTGATAAATCCCACCCTTCTTCCCAACAAAAAGGTTCGATCCAAAGCTCTAAAATTTGATTTTTCTGAGGAGCTTCCAGCCATGGTCACAGAGTTAAAAAAATTCCAACTTTTGCAGAAGCCCTAATTTTCCATTTTTTCGATCAAGGTCCCGAACTAGGGTTTGATCAAGCCTGGCCTTCTACCCAACCAAAAAATTTGATCTTGGTCTCTAAATTTTGATTTTGATGAGTAGTATTCAGCCATGGTCTCTGATTACAAAAAGACCAACTTTCTCCAAAACCCTAATTCTCGTAGCCATGAATGAAGGTGCTAAAAAATAATTCTGTTTTGACAGAAATATGCACCTGATTGTTTCTAGTGTAACTCCAAACTTTCCGATCCACAGGGTTTGAAACTTTTTTCTTGTGGTATCCTTACCTATCATCTTTTCAACCCCATAGGTATGACCTCAAATGGATTCTCTGAGAGAGAGTTATGCCAAGTGTCACAACGTGACCTGTTTATGGGAAAAACTAGGAGAGCAAACTTGTACGGCATGCCACGTGTCACTGGTTCAGTTTTGGTGTCTGAAAATGTTATCTGAGCAAGTACAGTCCATGCACTACTTGTCACATTTTACGAAATTTCATTTGGAGCTTCCTATTCCAAGTTATAACCTTTTTTCCTAGGTCACCTGTTTATGACTCAAATATGGAAGAGGCATAAACCCTAGATTGTACAGATCATAAAACACAAAGTACAATGAATTAGAAGTTTTCCTTTTGAAAAAAGGTACATGGGGATCAGATCTTCAACCTGTAAAAGTTTTAGATCCGAAAACTTTGCCAAAATGGATTTATAGCGAAAGTTCTACAATGACTGGTTTTTTCTATATCAAGCCCTAGCATCGCAAGTGCAACAAGTGTCATACATGCCATACCATGTCTTCTTTTAGGCTAGTTATGATACCATGTTAGTTTTTCAGAATTTACTTCAATATGATCTCAGATCTTAACTGAGAGAACAACATGTACAGCATATCTACAACATATCAATCATGGACACAATAATGCAAGCACACAAGAGACACAGAGTTTACTTGGGGAAAACCATAAAGGTGAAAAACCCCAATAACTTCCTTAGAGATAGATAGAGCAATGATACAACCCAAGCATAAGAGATAGACACCTCCTAGCAGCAGCTTCTCCTCCTCCACAAGTGCGCCACTCTCCAAAGAGTGTGTGTGAGAATAGAATGATCAAATAGAGTGCCTCCCGCACTCTATTTATACTTGACTTGACTTGCCTAATAACCTTTACTAGGTCGGCCTTAACTTAACCACATAACATAATGCTGATTGGGCCGACCCCCAATAGGGTGGTCTAATAACCCTTTGACCCACATGGCCGACCCCCAATAGGGTGGTCTAATAACCCTTTGACCCACATGACTTATACAGGGCCGACCCCAACAAGGTGGTCTAATAACCCATCAAGTATAAGTTACGACACTTACAATATAAATTACAACACTTCCGTATAGAGGAATAATAACATCTCTATAGGAATACAAACACTTCTGTATAGAGGAATAATACCATCTCTATAGGAGTACAATATACATATATGAAATACATTCCGAAGTTACATATACATCAACACTACCCAGCCAGATTGTCTCTCACTTTGTTGTTCAATCCACCCACCTATGCATGTGCTCCATTATCAATATGGGTGAGGTGGATCTCACTCCCCCTAGATCACAAACAATATGATGGGAAACATGATTACCCTACATTGTCCCTCTATGGAACCCAAGTTATTTTGGTTCTAGTCATGTTCAATATTAAATGATCAAGTTTTTGAGCTTGTTGATATTCACATCTTCTAGTAGTTCATGCTAGGCCAATATTAGGGGTTCCACTCCCAATCGACCTTAACACTGAATACAATTTTTGGTAAGCCTTGTAGAGAACATGGGGGTGAGATTGGGTCCAAAATTGAAGATATGTACACATGTGTCAAGAAATCCTTGTGCTGTAAGTTCGAACTCTTTCTTTAGGTTCCCCCATGGCCACCTCAAGGTGTCAGATAAAAAAATGTGGCAATGTAACTTGGTCAATGTTATCATCCTGAATGAGAATGTGGAGGTGGGCTTGGGCCTGTAATTGGGTTATCACTAGAAATTTTCAACCCATAAATGCAAGATGGCCTCATGGCTACCTTAAGGTACTAGATGAAGCATGTGATATTGGAACCTTGACTGAGGGTAATGGTTCTTGGAGGCTTCTTCGTTTGTTTTATCCATCGACATTTCTATTGAGTGTCAGCCTCCCTTGAGGGATTCGTTGGATGCTTGTGGTCATATCCTCCCACTGAAAGAAGATATCATTAGGCTACTAGTGGATTGACATATATTGGGAGTACATATAGGTCACATGGATTCACCCTCCTCAAAATCTTGTTCCAAAAATGATCTTCTACAATGGCCAATGGGTGCCTTTTATAGTTGAAGGATGGTTTCATTGTTGTCTCGATTACATTTAATGCAATTGGTCACATGGCCTCAAGATTTTGTTCATTTAGTTGTGGGTTGGTCTCAACGTTTATGAGTTGAATCAAACCACCATATCTCGCTAATGGAGAAGATTTTCTAGTTATACCATTTCCTAGAGATGGCTCAATCTTTAGATGTCCTATTTATTATGAGATTTGGGGAGGATACCACTACTTGTTCCATGATTTTGGAGGTTATGTTTCCATCTTCTTTCATTACCCTATTCATGGGTGTCTAACCTTATACATACAAAAAGTGATCATTCACAAACTAGAGATATTGTTAGACTGCTCCAAACCTTGCACCACAGGCCCATTACTTCCTTATTTGGCATGCCTCAATTATTGTAGGTGTTAATCATCATGCAATATTCCTTGACATGGATGCAGAGGACATAAGATATGTGAGGGAACACAAATAATTTTGTATGGTTACTAGATGCATGAATTCCACATGGTTACAAGGTTGTGCCCATTCCTTACATAGTGTTCCCCCCCCCACCTAAATCAAGTGGTTAGGCACCGATCACTAGTTTATTCCCTTCATCCTTGGATGTTAGGGGATTTTTGACATGATACTCCTTTTTTCCTTCCAAGTTCTCCTAGCTGGGGTCTCTCAGCATGAGGATTCATTAGATGATCTTATTCAGAATTACACGGGCTCCATCACAACAATTGATGATGACAAGGATGCCTAACCTCCCTCCTCTTCTTATACTTCTATCTTTGATATTGATTAGTGTCTCTTTTCTTTCCAAGGTTTAGTATTTTACCTTCCAGTTTTCCATTTCTCATGTATTTCTCTTTTTCTTTTGCTTTGTATCTTTGATTAGCATTTAGGAGTGATATTGACACCCCCACTTTGAGGTGTTTAATGACTATATCTTCTATCCACAACAACCTATTCTTTGGTCATTCCTAGACATTACTAAATTATCTTATCTCATATGATATAATGCTTTTATGTTCCCCCAAAGCTCAAACACAATACAAAGGACATCAAGAGGGATGATGTATCAATGCAAATTTGCATCTTTTCATCTTTTGTTTTTATTGCTAGAACTATTAGAAACATAAGATATTTTACTCTCATATTGCTGCTTTGAATATGAGCTTTACTGCGATTTGTTTGCCATCATTTGCACCTTGAACTGTTGTTAAGAAAATTGTTCATGCTTGCTATTACATATGCAATTCTGAAGCATTCTTTAAAAAGTAAACACATCAAATTTATAGGTGGAATGTATGGTAAAGTGCGGGGAAGAGCAAAACTGCAAATAGATAAATGTTCTATTTATAAATTTAGCTATAAATATTATGCTATACCAACTTGGATACAATAACTGAGTGTGACACATAAAATTTCTTCTTTAGCACCATGGACCAGGTATCCTTAACGTGAGATGTTAGTGCTAATCCGATGCTTTGTGGTTTGGGAAAGAGACACGATTGAAAATGTCATTGAGGGAGATCATGATCTATTTTTGTTGGACAATGTCTATATGTTTTGTTAAAATATCGTAAGATACACCATTGAAATAAACATAAATTGATAAGGGAATTGTTTGGAAGTTATTTCTTTAAGAGAAAAACTAGTAATAGATGCATCACTCCTGATGTAAAATGTTGGATTTTACATTATCCATCCAACATTGGATTTCAAAAGTGAACATGAATTTACAGTACTCTTTAAACTTAAAGTAAGATACAAGTTATTGTACATATAGGAGCAAACATCCAGATACGTGATGTTTATGGATGTTTTTAAGAGCTTGAGTTTCAATGAAAAAACCATATTTAAACTTCAATATTAGATGAAACTATTTAATTTTTGCTACTGTTGATAAATGATCATGCATTGTTCATCCTCGAAAAATTATTTTATAGTCTCCCTCTGCATTTATATTTTCCATTTATGGAAAAGATATATTCACAATTTGAGATGAACTAATTTCTTTAGCATCCCAAAAATGACCACAAAGTGGGTTAATGGGACTCCAATACAACCAATGTGGATACATAGTGGGAGTGCCAACCATCTCTTCACACAATTGTAAAAGAAGAAGCTATTTTTATTAATTTCCAACAAAGGACAACAAAAGTGGGTCAATAGGATTCCAATAGTACCAGTGTTGGTACAAAGTGGGAGTGCTAAAGTATGCCTTAGTATAATTCTAAAAGAAGGAAAATATTAATATATAAGAACAAAATAGGGCTAAGTGCATAGTGTCTATCTAATAGGGTATAAGATAAGGCATTGGCATAATACAAATACTAGAAATTGAAAATCTTGGCACTACACAAAAGAAAAGCATGAGGTCAAGGGCGATACTTAGCCACCCAATGGAGTTCTCGAGCACCCTGTTGTAGTCCCAAGGTTCACGTGGTTACCATAGATACATTACATGTTATAAGCAAGCATACACAATGATACAGATACAATAGACAAGAAAGATAGAGAGAACACAAGCGTTTATATTAACCAACAAGAGAAGAATACAATCATAGAACCAATCTAACTAGTACATCGACTCAACAACCTATATATATATCTTGTCATTACAGTTATATAACCGTCTGTCGGTCTAACCGACCGACCTGACCTATACTAGTCGACGCGACCTGTTGACATATGCTTTAGAGTGGTCGGGCGGAGGGCCTAGTCATCAAGACAACCTAGGCCCCTCCAACATCTCCCCCACTTCAAAATCTTTCTTCGTCCCAAAGAAATGGAGAGATCAAAATACAAAAAGAATCATTAAGACAGTTATGAAGAAGGTAAGCTAGAGCTGGCAATATCAGATATTTGTAGACAGGCTTCAAGTATAACTTCGGCAGAAACAAAGAGATGGTGCTGGAACTCTTCCTAGGCGCGCAACAAATTTTGAATGTCGATAGTCAATGTCGTGAGCTTCGACAAGTTTTCCTTCTTGTTGTGGGTGGAAGTAGTCTGTAAATGGATCATGTCGGGTCCAAATATAGTAATTGTTTCCTGGCAAACAACAAGTAAATGTCGGAGTCGGGGCTGAATTTCTTCCAGTTTGTTGAGGCCGGAGCGTGCTTGAGATATCCACTGTGCTTCCTATTTTTCTAGTTGGTCCAGTTTTTTATTTTCCATGATGATCTGATTTTCCAGCCTTTCAGTAGTTGCTTCGTCTACGGTCAAGCGCTAACAGTGAAGTGTTCCTAACAAGGTTCTTGTCTTTTGAAGTTCTTTGTAGACTTTGCCATAGTGTACATACCAGTTGTTCAATACTTCGGTAAGTTTTTCTGCTTGAATATCATACTGCTTGAGTAAATTGAGAGCTTCTGTAAAAGCTGTAAACTGATTTTCCATGAGGGAAGCTAACTCGACATCCTGGTCCTATTGTCTCTTGAGAAGCTCGGATTGTATCTTCGACACGACAGATTCAAATAGCTGATATGCTCTATCAAGAGGTGATGTCGTGTCGGAGCTTGATGGAAGTGTGATGACTTGCTGAGCTAACTCTTCACACTTAGCGAGAAACGTAGTCCTTTCTTCCTGTAGCTGGAGTAACTGGTCTTCAGATTCATGTCAGCAATATCTTTGTGCTCTGAAGACTGCATCTTCGAGTAAATCAAGCTCTTCTTGCGATGCCAACTGTGGCTGATAGCTGACAATAGCTCCAAATTGATCTAAGTAGACTGAGAGAGTGTTTTTCGATTGATTTTGCTACGTTTGCTGACTTTGTAATTGCTGTTGAAGTTCTCTCTCTTTACGCTTGTTTTCTTTGTGTTTCTTCTGGCTGCTTTTCTCTTTTTCTTTGTCTTTACTTAGGATTTGCTGTTTTGGCCCTTTTTCTTTGTCGGCTGTTACTGGGTGCATGTCGATGGCTGCTTGTGTTCTAGCAACAACTAGTCTTCCTGGACTTGTATACTTGGTTCTGCTTCTGTAGTGGCTGGATTTCCATGTTCAACAGTTTCGGCATCTAGTGGAATATTTGTTGGTATGCTGAATGTATCCATATTGCTTGTACTAGTGTCTTGAATGCTGATTTGTTTTGGTGGTTCTGTCGTGTCGGCTGCAATTTCTTGAGTTGCAGCTGGTTCCTTGGCTTGATTCGAGGCAGCTTCAACTCCTTCTGTTGTTTTTGTAGGTGGACTAGACTTGGATCCGTCGGCAGGGAGACTCGACTGACTTGTCGGGAAGGATGATGGGTGGACTAATGTCATAAGTGGACTCAATAAAGTGGTACTACCGAACGGACCCGGACCAACTAGACTTGACTCAATTTCTTGAACTGCAGACTCAACATGGGGAATGATTACTTGGGAAGGATTTTCACTATGATTGGCTGCAGGTCGGGTGGACTCACTTGTTGTTGTAAAGGTTCGACTGGAAGAGGGGTATAAAAAGTTGTTTATTATGAATAAATCAGACCTAATGGGTCGGGGTTTCTGATATGATGGATATTTTTGTGACCGATGACTTCTGGTATTGTCGATGGTAGAGGTAAAATGTCGGTTTCAATAGTGTCGGGGGGAGCCAAGTTATGCAGAACGACGACTGCAATTGCAAAGATTGGTTGTTGAATGACCATCTCATGCCAGTTGGGACATAGCATCGAAAGGTTTGCGATAAACTGACTCAAAACGACGTCTGTTGGGTTAATAGGAGCAGGTAATGCTAAAGGAGTGCTTTCTTCCTCTATTGCAGTCGTGGAAGAAGGGGGAGTAAGAATGGTTAGGTTGGCATGGGGTTAGACCAGAATATTTGGTTTCTTGATGCGAACTCTGGATGTTGGGTACTTATCTGTTTCCAAAAATTTTCTGAACTGGTCTTCGACAGGTAACTTGTTCTTAACTGCATCCACACTGCATCTTCAAGGTTCTGGGTGGCAGTATGATACAGTTCGATCTCGTCGTCTTCTGTAGGTTCTTGAAATGTTATCTTTATTTTACCTTTCCCTTGAGTCGGTATTACCTTATTCTATCGGGCTGTAAGCAGTTCAACTGCTACCTTCTGTATATTGTCATCCTTCAAAAGATGCTCTAGATTGTCAGACTCTGTACTACTATTCGACTGTTCCACGGCTTCTGCTGATTCATTGTGAGGAGTCTGTGCAAGTGCTAGTACCTTAGGATTAGGTATTGACTCAGGTTGATAAGTGAAAGTGTGCATGTATAACCGGCTTTCGTATGCTTCTTCCTTTTCTACATCACTGAGTGGCTCGAGATAAGTGAAGTCAAATTTTCTTGCTTGGGGCGGAATGGCCAGTACTTCATTGGATTGTCAACTTAACTCTGTGAAAATTTCATTTACTGATGGGTAGAAGTTGAGTCGGTTTTCCTAACCTACTGCTCCTTCCATGAACCAAACCGTTGTATCATCCAAAGAGAGTTGGATGTGTGCTGTCGGGGGTATACTTCTTTGGATGTTCTGTGGAACCCTCCATCTTGTTGCTTTTGTTTTGAGTTCTATAAACCAGGCTTCTAACCAAAGTTTAACCATTAGTGGACCATGTCCGCTCGCTCCTAGTGTGAAGCAACGAAAATTCTCCATAACGACAATTCGTTCTTGCGAAAAATCCTTGTTTCCTTTCGGCCGAAGGTGGATCATAGCAATCCATATAAGTACAGATGGGTAACAGATGCTGGACCCTTCCTCTTGACACTTATGGCATGTGTACTTGAGTATGGCGGCCGAGAAGTCTTCCCACTTATATACTTTTTTGAGCATAGCCATATTCATGACATCTTCCAACATGTCGGTCTTCAAATCTGATCCCCTTCCTCTCCGTGAAAGCGCACGCGACATAATTTTGGTAGCAGTTTTATAGTTACCATATACAATCTGACTTATGGCTATACCTCATGAGTTCTTCCTAGTAGGCATATTGACAAATTTGTTGACCAAGTTCACTCCCGAACTTGTCGGTACGACATCTCCCTTATGTGATAAACCGGTTATCTTGTTGCTAAGTGCTCCATCGATGTCGACCGGAACATTGAAATAAATCTTGCCATTGTGATACTTGCTAACAATAAATTGTGCAATGATTTCTTTAAGTCCTCCGAAGCTATCCAACAAGGGTGCCTTCATATACTATAGAATTGTGGCTGTCTGTAGCCGCTGTACTTCCTCCCTCCAGCGGCCGTCTGATTCCTTCCCCCACTCTTCAATGTCCTTCCAAGCTCTCTTCCAAGTAGGTTCTAACGATTTTGCATTCCGAATCATCTATAGTCTTGTTTCCAGTGGTGATTGTTCTTTTTCGAGCTCTCTAACTGTCGTCGCAGTGGCCCTGGTTGTTGTTAAGGTTTTCCTTGGAGCCATGGTGGTTTTAGGGTTCAAGAAGTCGAAAGTTGCTTCAACAGGGTCAAGGAGCTCTGTATCTTGGATTTCAAGTTCTTGGCAAAAGAGTTCCCAAGAATCCTCGAGCTCTGGATTTATGGTGGAATTGCTCGACACGGGTGAACGAGACGTAGAGGCCTGTATTGATGGTTGATTTGACAGAGGTATTAAATTGAGTTGACAGGATATCGACGTCCTGTCAGGTGCATTACTTCTGGCGTCGTGGGTATCTTTATGCTTTATTTATTTGTCATCATGATGCTGCGATACCTCGTTTGATGTGTTATGTTGACGCCCTTCTCTAGATGAGTTTTGTCGGTCCGTGCTCCATTGTTTCTGTCGTGTCTGATTTTCCTCTATAACTCGTCGGCGTTCTTGTCGATGTCTATAATATCGACGGTTATGCACTGGGATTTTCTCTTTTCTCTTTCCATCCTTATTCTGCCAATCTCTCGTCATTCTGCTTTTGTCATGCTTTGCTATTTAATTGATTGCTTATAGTACTTCTCTCATTCAGTTACTTCTTTAACTGTTTTTTTTTATAGAGAATATTCACAACTTGTATCATTTAAGTTGGGTGCCATTTACTGCTTTCTTGAAAGCACTACCTTGTAACATTTTTAGTCGGACTGATCCGTTGGGATTTAACGTTTCAACAATATAGGGACCCATCCATTCTGTATGCAACTTCTTTGGTTTCCCTTTTACACGGCTATTATAGAGGAGTGCCAAGTCTCCAAATGACATATTTTTCTGTTTGATATTTCTGTTGTGCCATGCTTTCTGCTACTGTTTTTGGACTTGTTGATGTTCTATTGCCATTTGTCGACTTTCATCCAGCTTCAATAGTTGTAATAGCCGTTCTTGCCGAGCATATTCGACATCAATGTGCAAGACTGCTGCAATAGTCGGTGCCTGCCATCGAAAATACAATGGGATGACTGCTTCTTGTCCATAGACGAGTGAGAAAGGTTTCTGGCCTGTTGTTCTTTTGTATGCTGTTCTATATGCCCAAAGAACAATAGGTACTATGTCATCCCAGTCATCTTTCTCTGTGTTGCATATTTTTGTCAGTCCTCTTGTGAGTGTTTTATTGAACGATTCTATGGCGCCATTCGATTGAGGGTGGTATGTTGTGCTTATTCTATGATCAACTGCAAATTCCTTAGTCAGTGCTTCAATGGTTTTACATAAAAAATGCGTACCTTGGTCACTTATCAATGTTAGGGGGCATCCAAAACGTGTTATGATATTTTCATAAATAAACTTGGCGGCAACTTTGCTTGAACATGTTTCGACCAGCTCTGCTTCTGCCCACTTGGTGACATATTCCATAGCAGTGATAAGATATCAAGCACCTGTCTGCCTCCCCACTACTGGAAATGGCCCAATAAAATTGATCGCCCAGATTTCAAATGTTCGGCTAGGGTTAATTGGGACCAATGGAATTTCTGTTCTTGGGAGCGGTCGACCCATACGTTGACATCTATCACACTTAGATACAAATTCTCGACAGTCTTTATGAACTGTCGGCCACCATAGTCCGGCTTGCAGAATTTTTCTTGCTGTTATGTCCACATGATAATGTCCTATGGCCAGTGCAGAATGAGCTTCTGCAAGTATGTTCTGTCATTCATGCTCAAGTGCACATCGACTTAATATGTCATCCAAGCCAAGTTTGTAGACGAATCCATTGATCAGAGTGTAGGGAGCTGCTTTCATAGCCAGGATCTTCCTCTTTTTCTCAGTCATTCCTTCAGGGGCTTGCCCATCCTCGAGAAATTGTGCAATTTCCGCAAGTTCTGAAGGGACTACTTCAATACGAAACAAGTGTGTGTCTGAAAAATCATCTTCAATTCCTATCAGCTCCTCTCCTGTGTCGACTCTTGACAAGTGGTCTGGCCCAACATTAGCCTTTCTGGGTAGAATAATTATTTCGAACTCAAATTCTTGAAACAATAAAATCCAGGGACACAACATCCCATCATGTAATGGTTTATTGACTAATTATTTTAAAGCTTGATGATCTGTATAAAATACAAAGGGGTTAACCAATAAATAATGACGGTATTTCTGCAGTGCGAATACCATACCTAATGCTTCCCTTCCAGTCATGGAGTAATTTATTTCAGCTTTATTCAATTTCCGACTGCTGAACGCATTAGGGTAATCCATTCCATGTTCTCCAGGTTGTGTTAGAATGGCACCGATTGCTATTCCAGATGCATTGATATGCACATGAAATTGTTTCGACCAATTCTGAAATCGAAGGATGGGTGCTTCGACGATTTTTATTTTCAACATGTTAAATGAGATGTCGCACTCCTCCATCCACTTGTAATCTTGATCATCCTTTAACAGCTCTTCAAGAGGGTAAGTCATATCAGAGTAATATCTGATGAACTTCCTGTAATATCCGGTATGACCCAACAGGATCCATACTTGTTTCGGATTGATTGGAGGCTTTAGGTCGAGGATAATTTTGATCTTTGCATAGTCGACCTTGATTCCTTCTTTGCAAACTACATGGCCCAGTAATATGCTGATAGGTGTCACAAAAATGCACTTTTTAATGTTCAGCAACAACTGTATCTGCCGACACCGTTCCAACATTAGTCAAAGCCATTTGCAATGATCCTTTAGCAATGTATAGATAGTCCAATCATCGAAGTAGACAGCCATGGTTTTGTAGACATATTCTTAAAATGCTTTGACGACAATTCTTGAAAAGATTGCTGGTGCGTTCTTCAGACCGAAGTGCATAACTTTGTACGTGAATGACCCAAATTCGCACACGAATGTTGTTTTTTTCTGATCTTCCTTTGCAATAGGTACTTGGTTGTACCCCAAGAATCCATCTGTGAAAGAGTAGCACTCATGCCCTGCAAATTCATTAATAGTTTCATCTGCAAAAGGGGTTGGAAAGGGATCTGTGAGTGTTACCTTGTTCAACTCACGAAAGTCGACACAGATTCTCAGTCATGTCGGATCTTGTTTCTTTGGCTGAACAACCATCGGGCTTGCTCACTCCGACTAGTGGATAGGATATATGATTCTTGTTGCAAGCATACTATCGATCTCCTTCTTAACAATATCTTTATATTTGTGAGCAAGTTTATAGGGTATCTTCTTTACTGGCTTGGAGTCTGGTTTAATATCAATTTTCATCTCGCCCATCTCCTGCACAATTCCTTTCAAGTCTTTATAATCTCGAGCAAATAGATATTGAAATTATTTGAGTATACTGGTGATTTGAGCTGTTTGCTCCTCATTTCACTAATCGCCAATTTTTGCCATTTTCGGTCGGTCGTCTTTTGAAATATCTACTTCCTTTGTTTTAATCTTTGTGTCCATCCATTCTGGTGCATGACTGTCACTTATGGGTCTTTCACCTTCTTTGATTTGTGTGAATGCTGGTGGAAAGTCTTTTTCCCACAATCTTTCAGGTTCATCTTTTTTGACAATCTCTGTGCTAAAGATTGTTTTTACGGGCTTTGACATATTGGGGTGATCCTGTCTCCATTGAAAACTCTTCCCGACTGATTTCCCCATTTTGAGTCTTAGTCTTGTTGAATGCTGGCTTCCTGTTGACTTTATGTTATAGCAGGTAGTAGGTCAATAAGTAGTCTATTGTGTTCCCGTAAGTACTGAGTTTTCTGTTGGCTGCAGAAATTCTTTGATAGTTTTACTTGCTTCGACCAACTTCTCCTCCTATGGAGAAAACTGGAAATCCCTAATGAAATTTTCCTTCAAGCCTTTCCAAATGAAAGTTTCTCCTCTCGCCTCTTCCATCTTATACCATTTAATGGGTAGATCATCAAGTGTTCTAGGGAAGAGGTGAGGCCATGCTCTTTCATCTTTATAGCCCAATTTTCTCCATTCTCTTTCGCAATAGTCGATGTGGATTTTAGGATTTTGTCCCTGTGTGAACAGAGGGATGTCAGCCTGATTCGTCAGCTTCCTTCCTCCAAACCTTTCTATAAAATATGTCGATGTGGTATTCCAGCTTTGGAGTTTCAACTAATGAGTGTCCCACCATCTCGTAGCTTGATCAGTAAATGTCTCTACCAGACTTTGTAGTCGGCCTTGCTCTCCAACATGTTTTGATACATGTTTGACATGTACAGTAGGTGAATCACATTCTTTGTACCTTAATGTCAGATTACTTGTTTGTGAACTTCTGTCTGGAACAAGTGTTGGATATGCTCGCATTTTCTGTTCAAATATCTTTGGTGTATATGATACTGAGAGACACTTCTTTATTTGATTCTTTGAGATGGATTCCATCGTCCAACATTCTTTCACGTGTAAATCATAGTTCTCTATCTGCCAGTCATAGAGTTCCACATCAGAATTATATCCGAGTGAAACATGATCTCCAAGGTGGAGTTCTCCTTGGCAATTTGGTTCAATGCGATATTCATTATTGTTTATTCAATAAAGCTGTCGAATATCATTATCTACTTCTGCAGGTTCCTACCATGGTTCTCCCTGAGACGGGAATATTGGTACGATAACCTTCTTCCCATTGCCTTTCAACTTGATGCGACTTTTGTCTAAGGAAATTGAAGCCTTCATCTTTCGTCCCCATGGTCGATCGACCAAGGCGGGGAAAGAACTCGCATCATTCTTGGGATTAATGATCTCAAAATCTACTTTTGTCGTGATGCCTTTGATGGAAGTTTCAACTCCTTTCCATACTCCAATTGGCTCAATTAATCCTTGATATGAAAGCTTTAGATAAATGCCCGATTCTTGCAATTGTGGTCGACCGCGTTGGTCCCAGGTATCACGAGTCATGATATTCACTTGGGAGGCAAAATCTAGTATGACTTGTCGTACATGATATCCATTTATGTCGAGGTCGACCAATGGGTCAGCATCATTTTTCTCTTTTTGATTTAGTCGAAAAATGTTTTTAGTTTGTCTTTGCTCGACGTGTTTATATTTCAATTTATGCAATAGGTCAATCATTTTTCCTACAGCTTCATCATTTGAAATTAATTTGAACAATTCATTGCGAACTTCCTATCGGTTTTGTTCAATATCTTCATGTGCTGCTAAGTCACAAAATATGTTGGATGCATTTTTGTACAAAGATTTTTGTTTCGTAGGATTTGGGTAATCCTCTTTATCTACCATTTTACTTATCTGTGGCTTATCTTGACCAATGTGAGTACCTTGCCTAGTTACAATTTGCAAGTTTTTTGTTTGTAGCACATCATTTTTGGATACACAAGATAAGACATGAACATTCTTTTTATTATTTATTTTCTCAATCATGGTAGGGAAATCCTCTAAATAGTGATTGCCTACCCAAAACTTTGTACAAAATTTAAGATCAGTTCTTTCCTTATAGGGGCATTCTGCATGCCGATGATCCTCACTGAGACATGTGAAACACAAACTAGGTCGATTAGGTCGAACTCCGCGACCACCACCACTGCGACCACGACTCTGGTATCCTCCGTGCCTATTGTAGCCATCATATTGACGGTCGTTATACCTTGGGTATCTATCGTTCCTATTCTGATTGTACCAGTTATTTCTTCCATCATTTCTCTCAAATATGTCGCTTCCTGTATTTCTGTCATGATGCTTCTCGATAGAATTTTTCTGGTACACTGCATGGTAATTTTGCCGATTTTTCAGGTTCATATGACATTCTTCAATCACATGTGTATTGACTTTGCAAATTTGACACCATTTTGACTTCTTGTTTTCCAGATTGTATGGACAATCGTTTGTGGTATGCGATTCATACTCTTTGCACAAATCACGAAAGCATTTGGTTTGAATGAGTTTAACTTCTTGTCGCCGATCCTCAATTCGACAAGAATCTTTGGTATGCCTTGAAGTTCGACGTGTTGTACACCATAATTATAGCCCTTTCAAAGTCATATTTCGGATAGCTTGTTCCATACTTTCAAGGCGTTCGTCGACATGTCTATCCATGGAGACTAGAGGGTATTCGTCATCCATTTCAATCTCCAATGCTACTTTTAATGCCTCTACATAAGTATTAACACTTTGTCGACGGACATGTATTCTGATTTTGCTTATGAGACCGGAAATAAACCATTTTCTTAATAGATTTTCTTCAATCTCATAGTCTAGCTTGCTGAGGAGGTATTTGAACCTCTTGTCATAGTCCTTGACAGTTTTTGTCGGATTCTGGACTATTGTCTTCAGTCATTCAACCGCCAGGCATGTCGCATCTTCGATCATGAAAAAGGCCAAAAAGATTTGTTTAATTTGTGACTTGGTTGCATTTGGTGATTTTTCTATATACCCCATATACCATGTCAGTTCTCTTTTTCTCAGCAAACCAACAAACTGAGCAACCTGTCTTTCTTCATCGGTAATTTGATTGGCTGTCCGTATCGCTTCACACACAAACCAATGTCTTGTCGGGTCTTCGTCACCTTCATAGAATGGAAGGTGTGTTGTTGAGTGCGACATGTCTGCTGGTGTATTATTTTGAGAATTTGATGGTGGTGTAGGTGGATTATTTCCACAACCAGAACTTGGTGCTTTGTTAGATTGAATTAGTTGTCTATCTGAGTTGGGTTCTCTATCTTCAGAACCAGTAACTAGAACTTCTTCTGTTTCGCTAGGTCTGTCTTCTTCTACCACTTCTGTCGAAATCCAATTAAAGTTCTCCTTGAATGGGATTTTGCTGAATCCCAGACTTCCCGATGTACTCGACGAGTCACTCAAATTTGGTATTGGCAGGGGGGTGCTTCTTCATGCTCTGAGTACACTAGGTGAAATCTTCTATTCGAAAATTCAGGTTGAAAAGACACCCAATTTCCTTATTCCGGCCAATGAATCAATAATATATTGATATCATTGCCTTCTTCACTTCGACGACTCCAGATTCCCGACTGACCAGCATGGAGGCCAAGGTTTTCCTCGACAATTACCTGCACCCTAACACTTTGTGTTAGATGAAATGGAGAAGGACGTGTTACCGTTTCAGGTATCTGAACTTGGAGAGCTCTACCATGCTCTATCCACAAGTCTTCATCCATCGGCGACAGGTCTTCTTTGACGGCTTGATCATCGCGGGCTCGTCTTGAATTTGAAATATTTTCTTCTGCATCTGCCGCGACATTTGATCCTTGTGTCCTCCGGAGTGCAATTTCCTGCTCCCGCAGCTCTTCACACCACTATCTCCTTTTTTCTCTTTCAATTTTTTTGGATATCTGGTGTGCTTTTATGATTCAAAAGTCTTTATTTGCCATATTTTCTTCCACTGCTGGCCATGTCGTCTTGTCATACGTCATTTTTCATCAGTCTAGGTACATCAGAACATGCTTCGTCACCCCCCCAATGTCGGCCCAGAGTTTTCTAGATCACTGGGGAAGTACAGACCATCATTTGTTCAAGAAGAATTCCCATTCGCACTCCTTTACAAATCTTTCCCACTTACGTTCTTTCTCCTTCCAATTAGAGTTCGGAAGGGGTGGAAGCAGCAACGGTCGTGTCTCGACAATATGCGCAACGCCTTTGTCGATAAAAAATTTGAACAATAAGGTCGGCAGAGAACACATAAATTGATTAGCTAATTTGGTGAAGAACTTTCTTCTAAATTCGTCAACAGAGACGTGGTCTTCGATCGCCTACTCTTCACATAAATTGTTTGCAATCTTTTCACACCACTCCGACAGATTCATGCATCCTCCATTGATCGAATTCGACAACAGCTTCCTCTCTGCTTCATCAACTAGTCTTTTCATCCAGAAGCTTCTTCAAGGCGGTCGGCACGGATTCTACAAATCTCTCATGGGTCTCGGAGAAGAATCAATCTCTCGCTTGGCTAATCGTTAGCTTGTTCCGTCACGCATACTTCTACAGGTAATTCGCGATTTTCTTCTCCCACTAATATCTAATCTCCTGTTCTTAAATCATAGGTCATGCTGCTACTTTGTCAATGCATCAACCACGGGGGGTTCACTCAGTGAACTTGTTACATAGCACGATCGTTCGCATGATATTAAACAATATCCCTAATTTCAATAAATATTGGAAAATTCCTCCTAATTTTTTATTGTTGAACCCCCCTCCCAATATGCATTTCCAATTAATAAAACCCCTAGTTTCACCAAATATTGTATGTATCCATTTTTATCAACCCATTTTTAATACCCCCTTTATATCATATTATGAAGTTGTAACAAATAGGAGCCCTAACACATAGAAGTATAAGCAAACATTATGCTAATAAAATAACAGTATAATGCTAATAATAATACCACCATAATTGCAGGGGTGATTGATCAATTTGTAGCTTTAGATAGTGGAAGACCCAACGAAATAGTACTGGTGAAGGAAATATGCATAAAAGGAAATCCGGTCAAGATATCAACATAACAAATAATTTAAAAGGATGATAGTCCAATTGTTAGTGCAATGCTCAGAA
This sequence comes from Larix kaempferi, assembly GCA_027924585.1. Lineage (NCBI taxonomy): Eukaryota > Viridiplantae > Streptophyta > Pinopsida > Pinales > Pinaceae > Larix > Larix kaempferi. Next base: position 22,386,193 of record BSBM01000179.1, on the reverse strand, counting down.
AATATGAGAATTGCAAATGTTTCACACCATAGCCTGCCAATCTACCGATTTTCTATCATGTAAATATAAGTATAGCCATAGAGAGCTCATGTTTTCTATAAGCTTAATAAATTAAACTCTATAAAATTGAAAAATTGAAACCCTTTCGTAGATGGACTCCCATACCTTCCTATCAAAACAAACATCATTGATGTTTGAACCCAAATAAACATAGAAAAATTTATCTTACTTTCCAATAACACCATATTATCATGTGCATATCCTGGATTTGGGTCATTCACAAGATGCAATGAATTTCCTCCACTTTAACAACATTTAGTTACATTTTCTTGGGTTATATCTATTTTTTTTATCTTTACAGGAGAGGGGAAAATATCCATTGTTAGGTTTCAAGCATGCAATAGTTATAAAGATACATAGATGGTGAAACATATACGATACCATTTCATGGTAACGATAACACATAGGGTATATAAATAAGGGTTTAGATTTTCACCTATGTTCATGTCAATTCCAACAGAATACTAAGATGATTCCTCGAATATAAGAATTGAAATTACAATTATGAATGTGCCAAATATAACTCAATCTAACAACCATTCCTAACTGGTAATGTGAAAATGTTAAAGAAGAATACAAAAGTTGAAAGAAATATTTAGTCAAGAAAGATTGATCTAACTTTTCTTGGTTCCAATGAGCCAAGAAATATTGATCTCACTTTTCTTGGCTGTCATGGATAAAGGTTTGATTGAATCTCAATACCAACCTAAACCCCAACCTAAAAAATGAAGAGTTAGATCTTTTTCTTGAATGCCTACAAAAAATACAATACAATTGTTCAACTCCAAAAATCTCAATTGCGTACATCTCTTAACTTATAGATGAAAACCAATATAGCATGAATTCAAACCAAGCCTAAATAAGTTATTAAATGAGGATTTCTCAAGGCCAGTAATCTAAATAGACTTCCATTGATATTATCATTGGTACACTATTATCAAATTTATGCAAAACTTAGGATCATAAGCAATATCAAATAAAAATGGAGGGTCCTTATGTTTTAGGTGGGTATGAATTGAGCCCATGATTTGGAGGTATGAATCCATCCCACGATTTGGAGGTTATTCCTAAACCCACCCGAATAAAATAACCCCCAATATTTATATCACTATGTCAAATTTAAAACCCCCCCTTGACCCCTTAATATGAGACAATATATTTTTGATATTTTTAAGAGAATTCAAACCCCCAATATGAATGGACGTGATATGATATTGCCTCGCTGGTGAACCCCCTGTGGCATCAACCGGAAATGGAACCAGATGTTGTAGTCCCAAGGTTCATGTGGTTACCATAGATACATTACATGTTATACGTAAGCATGCACAATGATACAGATACAAGAGACGAGACATATAGAGAGAACACAAACCTTTATATTAACCAGCAAGAGTAGAATACAATCATAGAACCAATCTAACTAGTGCATCAGCTCAAGAGCCTATATACATATCTTGTCAATACATTTATATAACCGTCTGTCAGTCTAACCGACCGACTCGACCTATACTAGTCGACGCGACCTGTCAACATATGCTTTAGAGTGTTCGACGTGACTTGTTGACCTATCGATGACTTGGAATCGAGATAGATTGACGAGTGGTCATGTACCTGTCGGTCGAAGCAGACAGTAATGAAACTTATGTTCATTAATGGGGAGATCGACTGCTCAAGAAGAAAATGTATTGTGAACAGGACGACCTGTACGTAAGGTGTGATATAGACAGACTGAAGCAGTCGTGTCTATTGACTAGAACAATACTGCAGTAGACTTCCAATTCAAACTGTTGAAATCATGAACGTTGGATCATCAAGCTGTTCACATTGCTAGCAGACTTCATGGTGGTATCTTTGTTTTCTATACCGCTGATCATTGGAATGATGGTAAGGCTAGTCGTAGAGAGGTTCAAACTTGTTGATGAAATCAAGAATTCCTGTAAGAACAAGACATTATCAGTAATGGAAGATGCTGCTATCTAGTAGATGTGCTACTGGATATTCACGTCCTTTATTTACTGAAAAGTCCGTTGCACACTTTCTGTTCACCGACTGGAAGCTTGTATTTTATAGCCAACTGAATGCTTACCGACCACCAGAATGACATAGCCCGATTAACAATTTATTTCCAAATAAAGGGAGCATACAATATGATAAGTGCAGCCATCTAGTAATGAAGGAAACCGATCAACGCAAAAAGGATCCTTTCGACTGGCTAAAGGAGGACTTTTCTCTCTATTGGTCGGTCTCGACAGGAGAATATTTTTTTGACAGAAGTCGACGCACTTTTAAATTCGGCGTGTTCAATACTTATTTGGTCGACGTTACAAGTTGTTGCTATTAATTATTGGTCTTTGAGTCGACGCACTTTCTTTCTTTCTTTCTATTAGTTATGGTCGAACATTTAAATATGGGTGATGTATGTGGTTGACCACTTCGGTCGATCCACAAGTTTGGTCGAGTCCGGTTCACGTGTTAAAGTGACTCTATTTATAGTGTATTCGGTCGACCATTTTGGTCATATTTCAAGTTTGGTCGATGCCTTTAGTCGATGCTTAGTTTGGTCGGAACTTTTGCAAATATGCGTTGATGTTATGGTCATATGGTCGATATGTAAATATGGTTGGGGGTACTAAAAGTAGTCGAAACTCAAAATAGTCGGGTCATTTGTTGATATTGTAAGTGGTTGAGTCTTTTAATATGGTCGAGAGCCGACCTTTTTGTATTATAATTTTTTAATTTAGCCGGTCTCTAGCCGACTTAGTAAGTCATGTTGATTCAATTAAGTCATGTCGAGTCGATTCAGTTGACCAATATCAGTCGGTATCGACCACAAGCAGCAACAACACATTTAAACTTGTAGGAAGCCTCACGACAGAAGTTGTCGATGAAGATAATATTCAAGTAGAATCCACCAACACATAGAAGAAGAGATTAACGCTAGATGATGACAGTTGAATTGATTGAACCCCCTGGTGTATATTGCAAATATATTCCTGGATTGTGACCTCGGAAAGCCAGAAGACAGAGAAATGGAATAGAAAGTCGAAGAGCCAAAAGGCCCCGCATGCCTGAGTTGAGGGAAATGACGACCAGATGGAGATGCCAGCCAGATGAGCCAGTGTGAGACTTAAAAAAAAAATACCTTGTTGCGGAAGAGGATAGTCGATCGCCATTGTGGGAGGGTGAGACTTCGATGGACTACTACCAGATTGAAGACAAAGGCTAAAGAGTAACCAGTCACAATAGAGCCTTGTACACGTGTGTTTTCCTATCAAGCTGGTGGCTGTCGCGGCTGAGCACCTATGTAGACCGGTATGCATGGTTGATGCATAGTGAGGACTACTTCAGTAGTAGTAGAAAACTAGGATGTGGATGCATCTTTCTTTGTTTTCTTCGGGACGAAGAAATATTTTGAAGTGGGGGAGATGTTGAGGGGACCCTTTGTTAGAAAAACAGGATCGCAGAGCAATAACAATAAACAAAAATGAAAATATAATCACACATACACATTACAAGAGAGACAGATATATCGTGGTTCACCCAACTTGGGCTACATCCACACTGAATTTTCCAGTCCTTATTATTATTACCGTCCAGCAAGGTGAAGGGATACAACCTGCAGCACAACTGCTGCACTTCCTCTTCTCTGTTTTCACAGTCTCTCTCCTGATCTCAGAGATCTTTACAATGCATAAAACCTAATACATCATCATCCCTAGCCGTATTACAATGTATTTATTTTATAAGGGAAATACAATGGGAAAATACCACGGGATACCCAAAACCATGGGCCTGCAAAACAACTGGTGAAAACCATGGAACCCCGTGGGGGGGCGATGCCCCCCCACACCCCCCCGCTGGGGTGAGTGTACAGTCCACCTACATATCATATAAAACTTGGGTACAAACACGACTGATACAATATCATCTATGAGACTAGAAGATCTGGCTCCACAACCAACACCCTTCGGGCTCCTTAGTTGTCATCAGTTACTTATGTAATAGTATAGTTAAAGAAGCAATTGGAGCGGGTGCAACCGCTCCAACCACATATAAAGATGTATAAATAATACCATCAAGATGAATATAACCAGTTGGATGCATTCGAATCATCTCCCTTGTCTTGATTATCTCTATGTGTATGCATTTACTCTTTGCTTGAATACAACACACCTTGAGGCATGTGAGGGTGTTTTGTTGGATCTCTCAATGAATGGTACACCCTTTTGCACCTTGGGGTACGTGAGAATTGTGTTTGGTGCAGAAGGTTTGCCGAAGGTCAAGCACTATTCTAGTTGGAAATTGAGGGTGAGTGATGGGGCAGAGATGCGGGCCTGCCCTTGGAGTTGTCAAACACTCTAAAAGAATCAATGCACTAGAAAATCGTATATTTTGGGGAGTGAATTGCACCGAGGGGACCTAACTATATAACCTTTGGAGTAGAACACAAGTTAGGGATACCAATTCCCCTAACATCCAAAGCAGAGGGGAAGAATATCTAGATAGAAATCTAGCCACTGAGAATGTAATGATAAGTTTAAATATATTACAGCCTTAACATAATAATTATAGAACATTTATATAAATTGTAGGTGTTAATAATTGAATAAAAACATAGTAATTTGTAAGATGAATATTTTATTTATCCTTTTGTATTGAGGATCCAATTTCCTAAAACAGTTGTCAAGTATCTCACATTCCATGCCCAACCAATTAGCTTATGACTGCATCTAGTTTCACACTATATAGTTTTGTACTGCTAAGTATTTCCACATGCTTGAATATATTCACTAATAATTTGTTGGAAGTTTTCTTAAACTTTTTAATACGTTAAGTATCTTTCAAAGATCTCTTCTTACTAGCTCTAAATTTCTAAAACTTGAAAATTGGATTGGATGTCTTTGCAAAAACAGGGTCCTATATCAATAACAAGGGATGGCATGTGAGAGACATCGCATTTGGCATATTTTATCCTTGAATGATCTATTAATACATTTCATACAACTTACTCTTCCAAGACTCTTTCCTTACTGACATACTACTCTCAAGGATACATCATGCCTCAAGCATGCTTGTGGAAATACCAAGACAAGCACTGGAACTTGGTGGGAAAGGCACAAAACGAATGCCCTAGGAAGATAAGGTCCCTTTTGGACTCTGGAGCAACGATGCATTTAATAATCCACATACAAAATGCACACAACTTCTTACTTAATTTCTATTAACTGTGCAAATCTTATTGTTAACATGTTATTAACAAGCATCACAATAGCACTTCCTTGATTTTTTTTTAACCCTGCAATACTTATTGGCAAGCTCAAATTTATATGAAATATTCTTTGTGTGGAATATTTTTTTCCAATTTTAACCATCATTGTAAGAGGATCACATTCTCTTACAAGAATCTAACTATTAGATTCTCAAAAGAAATTTACTTTAATTGCACATCGGGCATTTCACCTCCCCCGTTTTCAGTATAGGTGTCATGAACCTCCTTCTATTTGCTAATATTGCAACCAAATAATTTGAGAAAATTTCGGGCTTGAAAATTAGAGGTATTGGAGAGTTTTGTTATTGCCATAATGTTTGATCCATCAATTCCTAGATAAACAAAGTTTACTAGATCTTTTTTTGAACATGCTTTGTGGCCTACCTCTGTTTGAGACAATTCCAGATGAAACTTAGATTGATCATAGTGGTAGAGTACTGATTTAACTCTTTATACATCAAGAGAGGGTCTCCTTTCTCTTACGCGAACTCTAACATGAGAGACATCCATAGAAAATGGATATAAATATTATATGCAACAAGATTGGAATTAAAATAAGTGTTGGCAAGATTTTAAAAAATGACACAAAGTTACAAAACAAAATATGGAAACTATGTATATAAACAACGATAACTGAGTATAGGAACAAGCTGAAAACCTCCAAGTACAATAGGTGGTAAACAAGGTCACTGGCAGGATTTTGGCTTATGTCATGTTCATGTATATGGATGCATTTTATAAGGTCTTCGCTCATTAAGTTATGGATAAGGAAGCCTAGAACTTTTGCTCTCATAACATATAAAGTAGAGGCAAGTGGACAACCTTGGAAAATAGCCCCAAAAGGGCCAATTTATTTAGACTTACACCCGCTAATGGAAATATAGGTTGAAATTTCAACCAAGAGTGTCAACTGCTTGGATTAATATTTGTCCAAAACCAAGTGCGTTAAGCATATCTAGGGCCTAGTATGAACAACCATTTGACCCAATTGCGTGCCTTTTCAGAATCAAATGCTTCCAACAACATTGAATAGGATTTGAGATTTCTGGTCAAACTGACCACTTGGATGGAGGAACATTACATAGTTGTTCATGGCCAGTTGTTCCCAATGGGATGGTATGTTCTGTTTTAAGGTTACATCCATAACATGTATGAAGGTTATAATATTATGTTTGCATCAGGTAAATTTTGGGTTAAAATACCATTTAAACATCAGCCACATCAAGCTGAACTATCCATGAACAAATCATGTCTATCGAATGCTTGTGACAACCTTCTACAACTCCAAATGCAAGACAAGGTCAATTTTCATGCAAATTGAATCTCTGGAGGTCAAACCCCTTCATAAATGCAATGAAAGCTCAACTACTTGGTAGCCAAGCTTGTTATTGCTTGCGCCTTCCTAAAATAGAATACTAGCATTACTGCAATCCTAAGGAATTTGCCAAACAAGGCACCAGAATACATTCGTATAACCCTCTAGCTGTCTTCTCTACATCAAAGTTTACCTTGATTGAATCCATAAAAAATTATCAGAATATATTATTATATAATATTCAATCCTTTTTGACAACATTGACCAAATATGTCTTTTGCCCCAAAAAACTATTACTAAGACCTAAAAGTGTAGAGGAAAAGGAAGGAAGAATATATTAAAGCATGTGCTCAGATCTTCAACTCCAGTAACTCTGCAGACTTCATAGAACTGGCTCCACCAAATACATTGGATTATGGTCCTCCAGATGCTATGATGAGGCCATTCCATTTCGGTGATATGGGCACACATTCTTCACCTGCTATGTATTTGCAATCTTCACAATTTGCTTTCCCAGGTCCTACAATATCCTATATCCAACTTCGTGAACAGTTTCAGCAACCCCTTGCTCGTGTATGGGTGTAACTAGCATGCATTATATTGATATTTTTATTTGTTTAATTAATATCTTATGCAATTTATATATATGGATGTGTCTTTCCTTTTCCTAACTTATTTTTAATATTTTCTCTTTCCAGCCTTATCTTCAACAACCGCCTGAATCAAGTTTTGGCCAAGCCTGGCACCGCTAAGGTTCTGGCCCTACCTGCACCTGTCAGCTATGCATACAGAAGGTTGGCTTGTTGTAGAGTTTTTTAAATCTCCAATTATGTATGCAACACAAAATCTCTAGTTTTCATCTTGAATTTTTATAACGTTATTTCTTATCATTTTCGATGTAGCTTTTATTGACATGAATCCTCTATTCTCTTATTGATATATTATTTGTTAATTGTAGTTTCATACTAAAAAGAGAGATTGTGACAAGATATTTTCAATATGGAGGAAAGGAAAGGAAATACTCTAATAAATTCCCTAATCAGTTTGTTGGGACAACCCCTAGTTGGGAAAGCTAGTCAAGTCGCTTGGCATTGTTGAGTGAGAGTTTTCCTTTTCCTCTAAAGGGAAGATACTACATGATCTTCTTCTTCAAAATTCCATTTTCAAAATTGATCAACATATTCACCTTTTCTCCCCTCATATTGTTAGTATTTCCCATGCATTTCTTCATAAATTAGCTACCCTATATACAAACTAAGCATGATCTTATTCAATAGAGAAAAAATGGGCCTAGAAAAGTATGCATTGTGGAATTTGAGGGAATGTATGAAATTTACCATCTAGGAAAAAAGTTTAGGTATTGGGAAGCCCATTGATAGAGCTCATGAGCATGGGATAGAAGAAATTGTTCCACCATAGTCTCCCAATAGGAACTCATAGCCCTATGCTTCCATGTGCTAAGTCATTACCTAACCCATAGCCTATGAGGTGAATATTCATCATCTATTTTCTAGTTATCCTATCAAGAATCTGATCGAGGTAAAAATTATTGTAAGACATATATAGACACAGTAGAGAATGGGATTTGGAACAGTTGGTTATGAACTTTGAATCCATGTTTGGTTGTATATTTCTATCCTTGATGTCTCAAACACCTTATTACTCCAATATTTTGTGTTGTGGGGTACCTTGCCAGTTTTCCTGGGATAAACCTTAATATAACCTCAAGTTTTGGCCAAGCCCGGCGCCGTTGAGGTCATGGACCTGCTTGCACCTGTCAGCTATGCATGGAATTTGATCACCATCATCTACTTCACATGTTAACCTACGTTCATCAAAATATCACATGATTGTTACTTGGTTGAATTCTACAATGTTACCATAATAAAATTTCCACAAGTTCAAGCTTCTAGGTACCATATTTCATCCTTCATTTCAGAGGAAGTCCATGATCCCATTCCTTTCTCTCTATACATACATGAAAAAGACACCAACAAAGGAAATTTTTAAGTTCTATACATATTTAAAGATAACCCTTAACCATATATTTTATAGGCCTTGCAACGCCTCCATCCACTTAATAACAAGTAATGAATCCCCCATGATCTGAATTTTTTGTACTCCTTTATTAGCTTCCAACCTTAAGTTCAATTTCAAGGGCAATCGTTTGGGTTTGTTGTTTGAACACTTAGCCAATCTCGCTTTGATCTTGTATCACTAATTGTAATAAAGGTATACAATTCCCCCATGCTCCATCTACAAAATGGTTTCCCTATGTAACACCATCAAAATTATCACATGCCCTTGTTTTTCCAATAATCTTAGGCTTCATCACTCTAGGTAGTTTAATAGAGTAACTTGCTTAAAATACCAAAGTATAGATAAAATATGTGAGGCATGTTGTTGATAAGGATGGAAGCTACCTTCAAAAAGGCTCGAGTTCCTTTCTATCTAGATTCCCCATGCCACACTAAGTGGTAGATCTCTATTTGTATTTGTCAAATGATTTTGTCTCCAACTAGTTAGTGCTTCCACCACATATTGTCCCCCCCACCACATTTTCGTCTTATTACGTTGCACCATAAACCTCTCCCTTCCATGAGTCTACACATACCCTTGGCATCTAGATATCTAGAAAATAATGGAATAAATTTTATCCCCCAACCACCCATTTCCTTTGATACTACAATTTTCCTCCAAGACACCCATGGAAAATGTTTTCTTTTACTCTGCCCAGCTCTAAGGAATTTGAAACTCATTCTTTTCACCTTCTCAAGAACACCTTTAGGAATGAAAGATAGCGAGACCCAATATACCAGGATTGCTTCAAGCACATATTTGATTAAATTTTTTTTCTACCCTTAGGAATCCACTTGTTGCACCATAGAATTAATTTCTTTCCACTTTGGAAATCATCCATCCCCAGTCCCTTTAGGTATAATGATTTGGATTTAGGTAAAATCCTAGATATTTTATACCATATTGTAAATTTACTTTTGGGCATTTCTTGACTACTAAGGTTCTTGGATATCAGGTGTGAAAAGTGACAATACATCTGAAGCAGTGAAAGTCTCGACAACATGTTCCAAAAACTGTTGCTACAGGAACAATTCACTTTTGGATCACTCATTCAACTGTTTGGCATCCTCCAACACAGAAGAAATAGGTCATTTAGGGTTGCTGCTACAGGTAGCCACCATATTTGTTGCTTAGAAACACCCAGACTTGGAAATAATATGTTTTATTGCTATTTACCACTGTAAGAAGGTTAGAAACAAGCCTGGATACTACAAAATCTCCCATTACTTAAAAGTAGATTTCAAAGGTGTATTAATCTGGGCACTTTTTACTGTCTTCAACATGATGGATGAAGGGGACTGTTTAAACCTCCATTATTGCTGTGAACATTGTTTTTACTATGAAAAAGGGAGTTTCTCTTCTACATTATTTCCTGTAGCTTTCATTAGCTATTTCAGAAGCTCAAACAAAAATTCTCTGTGTTAGAGGCCAAAACAAACCCTATTTGCTAGAGTGTTAATGAAGAACTTTTCCTTGTCATTCCTTTGCAAAAATTAGGGGGTGGGGGGGGTGGGTCTAACATAGAGTCATTGTGAGCTTGTTGATGACATCCATACCTATTGGAGCTGTCTTCACGAGTGGTTGTGGGTGTGCTGCTGGATGTATGGTCACTGACAACAAAGTACAGAGAGGTTGTGGTGTTAGGGTTATTCAGAAGGGTAAATCTGCTCAGATAGGAAAAGTTGATTCATTGAGAAGGGTGAAAGAGGTTGTCCATGAGGTACTGAAATATTTCCTCATTTGAAGTTTTTATTGGAGATTTTTAATTGTTCAGGTATAATCAAATGAGTGAGGTGGATTGATATGCGGGTGGTTGTCAAAATCCGAATTCTTGGTGAGCCTAGGGTTTTTATAAATTAATGAACTTGTTACCATTCAAAGTAATAGGAATTAGCTTACACTAGTCATCTTTCAAGACATAATTAACAAAAAATATTGTACACAAATATTCATTTGTGCACTAGAATTAATAACTCAGTTGATTGCACTGTAACCTGAAATTTACCTGATCTAGTGCTTTTAGATTTTTACCTTTAGATTGTCCAGAAATATGAGAATGCAAAGTCTGATATTCAATGTGTAAATTCTTGCAAGGAAATATTTAATTCGTCAATAATAACAATACGAGTTTAGGAAAATGGAAAATGCTTCGACTTGTATATTTACACTGATAATTTCTAAGTTATAGGCCCATCTCCCTCGCGCCCCCCGCTGGCATCCATATCCATTTCAGTGCAACTTAGGATTTTACTCCATCCGAGTTACATGAAACAAGTCATATCATTGATTTGTATGTTGTATGTCTTGAAACCTTTTTATTTGGTAGCATTCAGGTGCTCTTGTGCCCCACTTCAATTCCTTCTACTCCTAGTATGCTTATCTTCTCTGCACACAACATACTACAAAGTGAACTTAGGTTGGGATCCTATCGAAATTACCGATTGTTTTGTTTTGGATGGTAAAATGAGATTCTATTAATGAAGAATATATATTTACAAAACCATAATAGGAGGATTTCCAGTTCCAAGTCCGATGATGGTTATTACAACTCGTATTAATGCCCTTATTCCTGATTGGTTGCTACTATCTTTGCTTATGTGTTCCGCACAGATGACCAAGACATTGCCTCTGATATATTGTTTCTAGAATACACACAATTAAATTGTTAACGAGTTGAATTTAGTTGTTTTGAACTGGATGAGCCAGTTACCTTGGTTTCTATGGTCATTGAAGAAATATTCAGTGCATCACACAAATCTTATATTTGTGAGACATACTAGTCCCTCTTTCATTACTTGTAAATTTAGATAATGTCAAACAAATATGGGCATGAAAAAGCATTGGAAGCCATGGAAAATCAAGTGAAGGATGAGAAAAAAAAAACCCAGTGTTATGGCTTCATTTATGAATAAGATAGGGGAAAAGACTGCTGCTAAGTCTAGAGGTTCAGGGTCACCTTTCAAATGTATTGGGTTAGTTTTAGCCCAATAGATGAATTCAAAGAGGGATGAAGAGATGCATGCTTCCAAGTGACGTATAGAAAAACTTGAAGGTCTTGTTGCAGCTCGACAAAAGGAGGTACATGGATTCTCTTTGCAATGATACCTTGGAATTGTAGAACAATATTTTGAAAATCTAGTGGCAAGTTGTGCAGATGAGGCCAGCTGTAATTCCTGACTAATAGTAATTACCAAACCAAAGGAAAGCTGTAAGCATCTTTTCTAAAAACACAACCAATAGTCAACATATTATAAAATGAAATCATAGATGGAATCCTCCAACTTTAGCTCGTATTACCTTCTGCCATACCACTGATTTCATTCAAGGATGTAGTGATGATTTAAGTTTCTGGCATATCTATTTGATGGATGCAGTGTTGATTTAACCACTAATTTCATTCAAGGATGTAGTGATGATTTAAGTTTCTGGCATATCTATTTGATGGATGCAGTGCTGATTTAACTAGCAATTATTTTACTTGCAGGAGTAAATGTTTTAACATGTATTGGTTTTTGTATCATTATTATCTTTTTGTTCCCTCTGAGATATTTATGATGAATCCTAATATGGTGACAACAGAGAGCAGAAATTTGACCTATATTGTTTCTGAAGCAGTTATTGTGTTTTTGCTTCTCAGATATTCATGTTCAATGCTAGGCTAGCTGCAACAGAGAGTATGACACATGATGTCATAAGGGATTTGCTTGGAGTTAAACTGGATATGACCAACTATGTTGTGAGTTATCTTCTGAGCTCATAGGTCTTACTGCTTTTGGTGTTAACAATTTTTATTTCTCTGATATTTTTGTCATCTGCTTTTGTGCATTCATACTAGTCTATACTAGATAATCAACAAGTACAAAAGATAGCAGAAAAAGAACGACGCCAGAATGAAGAGTCACATGAAAAGGTTTGTAATTTGGAATATGCTCTATAATAGTTGTCAAAGCAGCTCAATGAGAAACTTTCCGAATCTATTTACTTGATAATGATGCAAGAACATGAAGTGCATAAGCTAATACAACAATTGAATGATTTAATTGAAGAAAGAGAGAGGTAACTACATGTTGTAAAGTTATGTCTTAATTGATCATGTGATTATTATTCTTAGGCATGGACATGATCATTTGGTAATAGATTAAGTAATCCTAGATAGCATGTCCATATTTTTGATTTGGAATGCTACCTTATCGAGGAACATAACCTCTTCATTGCACTAAGATTTTGAACTTGGTTGAGCAACTGGCTTGACGCAATTAATTGTAGACAAGCGAAAATGGTGGCTGCTCGAATTGCAGCTAAAAAGCTGCGATAGAGGGATCAATTCCTGACTACAGAGAGTGATATGGAAATTTATGCACCTGTTTTATGAGCACATCAATATTGACATTTAGATGAATTTGCAGGTACTTTAACATAAATTGTTATTTCTACTATTGTGTCATTTTACTTAACTCGTATCTGTCTTGTTGGAGTAATTATTAATTAAACGTAAGTAACATGTTCTAACTTTTCTTGTACTTAATATTCTCAATTGTGCTATTTCAGACCCGTAAAGTTGAATTGAAGTCACAGTCATACACCCCAAAAATTTGGTAACCTCCAAACATGTGCTAATTTTTTCCACATATTTATGCTTGGTTTTGATGTACCTGATGCCATTTCACTTTTGAGGTTGGATGAACTGTATGTTGAGACATTTATTTCATGCATACTGGATTCATCCCTGGTAGTCTAAGAAAGTATTTGCAGTTTTCATATAGTGTCATATCTCTTCTTGTATAAAATGGCAATGTTAAGAGCACAAGTTAAATAGGTATCCAAAAAAAGGGGTACACTTTCAGCCTTATTTTAAGCCTAAATAACAAAGATCGATATAGAAATGTCAAATTTTGTAAGGCAACCGACTTTTTCTTCTAGTAAATCAGGAGCGACAACCTGTCCAAAGAAGTGTTAGGGCCAACTTATATACCCTTTCTTCCTTATATTTTACAACAGATCTATATACATCACTCTATTATGGAAAGAGGATATGTTGAAGGTTTGATGTATTTCTAACCCACTTCCACTTTTCTCTATAGAAGATTGCTCGAATGCTTGCATCTCATAGCAACTTGATGCTAATGAGGGTTCACTATGCGATTTTTGGTCCATTTGATCATACCTCGGCATACTATCATGGAACGATCAACCTTGGGGAATGTTTGAAAAGGAGATCCAGCTTATTGAGCGTTTTGTAGCGGAATATTTTTTAGAGTTACAAGAACATTTTCATGATGCATTTGAGGTAGCTAGTGTTGAGAGTATTGTGTGAAGGAGCTAATTTCTCCTAGATTTGCATAATTGATCACTTGATTAGCATTACCCCAGACAAGCTCTTTCCTGCATTGCTTTATGCAATTCTCCTTCTAGCTTCCAATTATCAAGCATGCTTAGTCCTTTTATATGTTTGTGGATGCATCATATATTCTAATTAACTGTATTATTTCCCTTGGATCTATTTACTGTGGACCAGCCAAAGTTCAAACAACACTTCCCAACAGTTGGATAAGCTGTTCATATACTGTTTTGGAGGATGTGATGCAAGGAGCAATATGATGGTGGTAACTCATTTGGGCATGCTTGGAATTCTTGGCACCATTGTGTGAGAATCTAGCATGAAAGATTCTTTTTCAACCTGTTGCATAGATTTAGACCACATGTTTGTAGAGTGCATCGATTAGACAAATCCCCAGGTCCTATAGAGTCTTAGAACATTACACATTTTATGCAACCACCCTAAATCTATGGAAATTATTTTCCTACATAATGCTTTTGTTGGCAAATTGTTTTATATGATATTCTAGTAGAAGTTGTTTGAGAAACATTTTCCTAATACTGGTGAAATCTTGGATGAAGTTGCACTTTGTTAGTTTTCTCACCTTTAGTAGCTTTTGTGCATATTGGATTTCACATTTTCCTTTTGTAATTGCATTTTAAAATGGGAATCCCATCCTATTCATTGTGATTCCTAGCTTTATAGTGTCTTCCTGCACTTTATTGGATCTATTGACTGTATCCTCTTAGGAATATCACAGTCATTGTCTAGGTTTCATTTATCCAAACTAGGAAGGTAGAAGGAATATGACATATTGAGAATGTTTCTCTCAATATTTCAATTGGTCAAACGTGAGAAGCAAATCGATCTAGATTAGACACAAAACCTAGATAAAAACTTGATGCTTGGACTTGTTTCAAGATCTTGAAAATATCATCCATTTGTTTGAGCAATTTCTTGAGAGGCTAGATCTTGATTTCCTAGGTGTTGATTTGATAGGTGGGTGAAATATTGGTATTCACAAGGAATACCTTGCATTCTACTTTGATGACATCCTTGATCTCGATAAGTTATGGAGGAAACACCAACCCATAGTGACGTTCTGATTTGTATGCCTATGCTAGTTGGAAAAGGGTACTGGAGGGGTTGATAGAATAAAGGGATATACAATAATGGACAAAAGGAGTGTTGTGTTTACTGTTTCATATATCTTAGGATAACATCTAGGGATTGTTTCTTTTAGGGTTTGTAACGTCCCCATTATTGACCCCATTACATTCAAATGTAATTGATGTAATATTGTTATGAAATCATGGTGAGGAGCTCAAGGCCAAGGCCCCGCCATCGATTTATTGATGCATATGGTTTGCGTGCTAGCCAGGCACATTGGAATTTCAACATCATGTAATATGCATTTTAATAAAAATACCCACAACTAGCTATGCAATGCAACAAAGAGATGGGGGCATGATTTCACAAGGAATTTGGAGGGAAAACATTCAAACCCTTGAGCCACTAGAGTCAAGCCAAGTGTCAATGAGAGAACCCATCAAACCCTCAACTACCCATGTTGACTTTTGTACCCAACCATTGATTTCTCCCAAGAGTTGGTTGGGGAAGTTAATGCCTTGGGAATGGGGAGGTATGGCTGTCCAAAATCGAGTATGGGCAAGCCACCCTTTATGCAAAAATGTGTTTTCCTCCTTGGGCAAGAAAAGAGCCATGAATTTCTCACCCAAGCCATTATCCATGAGGATTCTTCCTCCCTCACGAGTTTAGAGCTACCTGGGCGTTTTCCAGGCATGTTGCAGTGTTTCTTCTTTTTCCCCAGTAGAGAAGGGTGTTTTTCTGTGATGTATACCAATGGGGAAGAAGGGAAATCGAATGGGGGTTCAATAGAGACCGTTTTGGGCTATTGAAGGCTGAGATATTGGGGAAGAAATCGTTTTTCCTCCCTGTGGTTGTTTGCCCCATCCCACAATCCGTTTTTGGTTGGGAACGTTTTTGAGAAAACCCATGGCCATCTTATTGGTAAATCCTACTGTCTAAATGTGTATCCCTGCCCCTGTTTGTGCATGCTGTGTGAGAGAAGAGTATGTTGGGTATGGGTTATGGGTATCCATAGCTTTGGCTTGAGCATGAGTGTAAGCCTCCAGGTTTCAAGTGTAGCCTGATAAACCCAGTTGGACTGGCTTGGCTGAGATGAAATGGTTAATGGGCTGCGTGGGAGCCAGAATGTTCCCTTTCCTTGTGAGAATCATGCCCAACTCGGGGGTGGCCTTCGGACGGACTCAGTATAAGCTGTTGAAGAGCCTATGGCTGGGTGGAACGTTGCAGCGACATAGCTAGTTGCTGGGGCAGTTGCATAAGGAAGATAAGTATTTTTATGCCTCTATATTTACTTCTGCACTATATTAATTCAATGACTGACGATATGCTGTATGCATGAGTAATGTGTGTGGATGTTATTTTAATTCCGCTGTGCATAGTTGATTTGTTTTACATCTGCACATTAACATTTTTATTTATATGAATCTAACTAATGGACTGAGATCATGTGAAATCCCTGAATATGGCATCATGTACCCTGCCTTGCCATGGTTGAATGGGTGGGTACGTGATAGTTGGTATTAGAGCTGCTGGTTGCAGCATTGGACCTTTATGGGCCAAACCCAATTACCGTCATCACTGGCAGAAGGGAAGATTTCAAATTTTCCTACGAGTTTCGGAAAATTTTGTTTAAGTCTATTTCGGGAAGAATTCGGAAAGTTGTCCCGAAACTGTGGAAAGATTCCGCGAATCGTTCCGCAACACGGAAGAGTTCCGCGAACCGCCCTGAAATTTGTGGAAGGAATTCTCTTCCGAAATTTGCGGAAGGAATTCTCTTCCGAAACTGCGGAAGAGTTTGGCGAACCTTTCCGCAATTGCGGAAGAGTTCCGCGAATCGTTCCGCAACGCGGAAGAGTTCGGGAAACCGTTCCGAAATTTGTAGAAGACTTCACCAAATCGCCCCGAAATTTCGGAAGCATTCGACAAACTGTTTCGAAACTGCGGAAGCGTTCCACGAATGGCTCCACAACTGCGGGAACATTCGCCGAATCGCTCCGCAACTGCGGAAGCATTCGGCGAATTGCTCCGCAATTGCGGGAGCGTTCGGCGAATCGCTCCGCAACGGGAGAATTCGCCGAATGGATCCGCAATTGCGGGAGCATTCGTCGAATGGCTCCGCAATTGCGGGAGCCTTCGCCGAATGGCTCCGCAATTGCGGGAGCGATCAGCGAACCGTCCCGCAATGGCGATAGAAAAAAAAAAACTCAATTTTTGGATAGAGGTAGCATCCGGGCTCAGAATGGGATGATTCCTATGGGGCTCGGAGGCCATTGACGAAGGCCATGAAAGAACTAGTGAAGACCCCGAGCCCATTACACTCCGATTTGACAGAAAATGGATAATAGTGACTTTTGAAGGACGGAGTCCCGAGGCTTGACGGAAGGTCGGTTTGAGCTGAAATTGATCAGGCACGACCATGAAGCAGGCACGATGTTAAGTTCAGAATCTTGGAGCCAAAATCCAAAGGATGTGGAGTCGGGGTGAGCAAGAAGGCCAAAAAGCACTGTTCCGAGCCACTTTTTCGGGATTTTGAAAAGCTGGTGGACAGTAAAAGTGACCCTAGATGTGGGAATCAAAAATTTTACTGAACTAGACATTTCATATTCTCATTAAGAAGGACAGTTTCCGTTAGACGAAGATTTCCCAGAAATGCACCGTTTGGGAGATGGCCATTTTTGGCCCAAAATTTGGAATTTTGGAAAAATGTGAAAAGTGAGAAGTAGTAAAACCCAGAAATTCATAGAAGATGAATGGTGCATCGGAATTGAAATCCGGGAATTGCTGAGTGTTCCTTGTTATATGGACTAACTTCACCCGATAGATAAGTTTTTGTGATTCCTCATAGCTTTTCTTCCGCAGGTGGCTAAAGTCGGCATTCTGGACCAAAATGCAACTGTGTAAAATGTGCAGAATTGGAGTGAAAGTTGTCATTTTTGAAGGGATGCAGTTTCCGCACCTGATGTCGGAATGGAGCATGAAGACAGGAATTGGAAAGCTTGTCCAACAGGGAACAATGATGCATGACCAGAGTTTGAATGAGGTCTACATATATCATAGAGATTTAGTGCAGAAGAGTGCCAGCGGCTGTTTTGACAAACAAACTTTGTTGTCAATATGAGCAATTTCTACAATTGCATGATATGGAAGAGGAATTCCATGTTACGATGAGGGATCGAAAATGGAAGAATTCCTTAAACCCCTGTTGGTTATCATACTTATAATTATGAAATTGTCATATGGCATAAAAAAATGTTAAAAATGTAAGGGATTACATAGATGTATATGCACTAGATGGCATCTTAACAAACATTGCATAGTGCATATGGAAATGCTTGTGCATGAATGGGATATTGCATATTGGTAAAATAATGAAGTATACATATGCAATGAACCACTAATGGAGAATATTGTGGTTGATAATCACTATTGATGTTGGTATTGGTTGTAGGACCAAAGATAACAAAGAGCATGGCTAAATGTGCTGAGGATGTTGTTCCATGAAGCCAACAACCTTATGCAGAAAGGATGGTGCAACAAATCTATGATCATAAAGTTGGAAAAAGGACTGAGCAACCTTGGTAAGAGGCCAACTGATCGGGTAACATCAGGCGATGTTAATGGTAACCATGCAGGTAATGATTATTGGTGCCAAATTGCATGAATGTTGAAAGAGGATTTGGTAAGATCTCTTCAACTATGTTTGAGCTATGTTGAGTTAGTTTGCATGTGATATTGAATACCGATTGGGACTGTTAACTACCAAGCTTGGCGAGGTGTGGGTAAGTGAAGGAAATGATCCTTACACCCTATGACTGTTTAGAAATCTCAATGCATTCATATGAATTTATATCATGCCATGTGTATGTTGGTTATGTGCCTAATAACCAAAGCAAGTGAGGACTGGTGGTCCTGATTATGGTAATGCAGAATAGTAAGTACATGAAGATACAAATCATGAACGATGGGCTGCTAGAATGCTCTGTGGAAGGACAGAGTTGTATGAATGATATGACTGTGAAATAATGAGTATTTACGATTTATTTAAGTTGCATGGATAGTGTGACTATGTCTTGAAATTCTATTGTGATAATAATGCATATATAGAAATGTACATATATTTCATTTCATTTCAAATGTTAAACAGCTGAAGGTGTTTGAATTATTGAGTATTATAATTCAGAGGTCACTTCAGTGACTGTTATGGCAATGAAGGATTATGTGCGTAGATACTCACAACGTGTTTGGCTGATTGAAGTTTCAGTTTTCAGGTAGAAAAGTCTTGCATATGGCAATGAGGATAAGTCCATAGTAAATACCGGGATCTACCATGTGCAAAAGCCAAAGGTTATGAGAAGGTTCTCATGGTTGTAAATTTACGCATGAAATGAATCTGAAAATTGTCTGGTTTAAGTTTATGAGAATAGTCTCATAGTTGCAAATCTAATTTCTGTAGGAAAACAGAGTTACAAATTTCAGATTTGAGAATTTGCTTATAATTGCTAATGATTGTTTGGCTTATATAGAATTGTGTCAGGAGGACATGTTGTAGGTGGATGTTCAGGTATGGTAGCAAGGGTGAAACCATAATGAGCAGAGCAATACCACTTACAAGAGCCAAACAATATGAGGAGAGACTCATTGCTAAGCAAATCAATTTCTGTAGGAGACATAATTGTAAATTCATATTGAATTTAATTATTAATGCTATTGATTGGTTATGGAACAATCATATTTGAAGCTTATTGCTAAATGTTGCTGATTGTTTGGTTGTTTGATAAAGTGTGCCAGGATGACACATTGCAGGAAGACCATGTGTGATGGCCTGCAGAAGCCAAACTAGATGGGAAGGATCCCATGCTTTGGAAATGGGTTTTGGGTGAAACGCCATTGATAATGTCTCAGCCAAACCGCACGTCGGTAAACCACGAAAGTGAAACGGTAAAGCTATGCCCAGAAGGCATGTGAGACACATTTGAAAAAGGAATGAGTATTCTGTGACCCTAGACAAGAACATTCATGTTTAAAATATTAGGGTTAATATGCAGAGCATGCTCTATCTTATTTATATCATTGCAGACTGCTTGAGTTTGATTAGGGCCTACATGGCGCACATCGGAAAGGGGGTGCATACCTTTCCTGGTGCTGGGTCATGATAGGGTTTTCAATATTGACTACACCCTAAGGGAATGGACGCATTCCTGGTGTTTCAATACTTGGTAGTGAATGATATGGAATATGGTTAAGAATTGAACAGCAATACTGATGAGCTTGCTTATCCTTCTTGTGTTGTCAGCCTACACAGATGCAGATTGATACTGCACATTAAAGGGCAAAGTGAAGAAGGGTACGTAAGGAGACTGTATGGGAATTGGCAACCTTTCTATGCTCACGTGAAATATTACCAGAAGGGATGGAAAGGCCTGAAGAGCTGTGTAATAAGAGAAGGTATCATCCTTGTGTGAGTAGGGGCCGTGTTAACCTGCAGTCAAGAAAGTCACCTATAAATTTCCTAAGAGGAACCACCGATTTGCACAAGAGAAGGAGTGGCATCCTTGTAAACCAAGAGTTGATGTGTGTGAAGGGTTATAGTGCAAGAAGGTGTGGTGACATTGGTAAAGGCGTAAAATCTCTATTGGGACAGCAGTGGGAGGGCGGGCGCCAAGGACTGACTGAAAACCTTGAGATGCCTATGGCTCCATAGTAGAGCCTTGACCTATAATGGTCAGATGATACAAGAAGGTGTGGTGACATTGGTAAAGGCATAAAATCTCTATTGGGACAGCAGTGGGAGGGTGGGCGCCGAGGAATAACTGAAAACCCTGAGATTCCTATGGCTCCATAGTAGAGCCTTGACCTATAATGGTCAGATGATACAAGAAGGTGTGGTGGCATTGGTAAAGGCATGAAATCTCTATTGGGTCAGCAGTGGGAGGGTGGGTGCCAAGGACTGACTGAAAACCCTGAGATACCTATTGGGTCAGCAGTGGGAGGGCAGGTGCCGAGGAATGACTGAAAACCCTGAGATACCTATGGCTCCAGTAGAGCCTTGACCTATACTGGTCAGGTGGCGCAGTTTCCTTCCATTGGTCGATGACCCAGACGAATGTGCTGGCTCGGCATTGGAGAGGGCCAACCAGGTATGGGACTGGTTGGGCACCACCAAATGCTTGGTAAATCCAGCCGATGGGGAGGCGTACTGGTTAAGCATTAACTATATCCAAGTCCATAGGCGATCCCAAGGCTTGCAAAGCGAAGCAGAATCCTGTGGACCAGAGGGGAAACGCACAATACAGATAAGTATTCGTTTTCATTTATGTCTTGTTTGGAATAATGAAGATTACAGGTATAAGTCTTTAACATCTAAGCTGATACACTATTATTTCTTTGTGGAAACCTTGGTCGTTGCAGGAAGGAAAGACCCTGAAAGACTATAAATTGTTGGTAAATCCAGAGAGTAAATGAGTGGGCGATATAAATTGCTGGTAAATCCAGAGAGTAAATGAGTGGGCGATATAAATTATTAAGAAATCCAGGGAGTAGCTGGTTGAATGCTATAAAGTTCTTGATAAGTCCAGAGAGTGACTAGTTGGGCATTAACTACTTGATATGGTAGAGCAGCGTGTACGCTGGCCCAACACCCCTTAAACAATTGATAAAACCAGTCAGCGTACTGGCCTGACATTGCCTGTTCGAATGGTTGTGGAGTAGCCTGCGTGCTGGCCCAACCTTCATTGTTGTATCCACGGGAAATCCAATGCTTGGAAAGTGAAGAAGGATCCTGTGGGATAAAGTGAAGACATCCAATACAGATAAGTATTCAGTTACCTTGCAACTCTTGCTTATGAATATACATGTGTATATGATTTAATTATGATTTCTTAAATTCTTATTTGGAGATAAAACCTATGAAAATACACTAAACATGTGAATTGACTCAATGTTTGAGTGTAGGTATTGCTAGAAGCAAGGACTATGAAAGCATCTGGAGGATGTGTGTGGACATATGACTGTCCTAAAGAGCTCAGTATGAGCAGTAATGAAAGATGGTGCTAGTGGAACTGTGTGGGTCCTAGAAGCCAAAGGTTCTGTAAGCAACAACAAGGAAGGGTTCCCTAGTTGAAAAGCCATTAGACAAACCTTAGACACTAAAGTGTCATAGCCAAGAAAGGGCAAGTCAAGCATTCACATTGAAGTAAAAGAGGCCAAGGAGCGTAGAACCACCAGTGATGGTGTGGCTCCGGATTGGAACAAGACTAAGAGGGGGAAAACTCTTACTCTTCTCTTTCTTTTGACTGATGCATCTTAGAAACAAAGGATTGTTGAGTGCATGTCATAAATGAAAACAAATTGTGTTTCATTGCTTGAAATGAATTGTGAATGCTGAAATAGTTATTTTCTTGTGAAAGGATGAACATGAATGAGTTCATGTGTGTGTGGGAAAGCATGAAATGTGTGGAAGTCTCATGAGTAAAGCATGGACGTTCCAAGTCAATTAGGAAAATAATTGACTAATTTTTATTATTGTGTTATGCTTGTCCTAACAGGAATTGCCATGATAAGTCTCACAGATAGTTGCCGGGACAACAAGAAAGATGGCATCCATGAAATTCCAGACTTGAAGATCAGCTGGAAGGTGAATAACGGAAAGGGGTTGCGTTGGAGCAATGCCCACCTGTAGAGTTGGAAGACCAAAGCTAGCAGGAGAAGCTTGTGGAAGTTAGAGGACTTGATCCTGAAAGTTCAAAGTAAAGAGACGAATTGCAGGGCAGACCTACCACCAGTTGTGAATTTTGGACATGTGTAAAGTGGGCATATAATCTAAAGTATTGGAACACCGAGGACGGTGTTATTCCAAGGGGAGGGGAATGTAACGTCCCCATTATTGACCCCATTACATTCAAATGTAATTGATGTAATATTGTTATGAAATCATAGTGAGGAGCTCAAGGCCAAGGCCTCGCCATTGATTTATTGATGCATATGGTTTGCGTGCTAGCCGGGCACATTGGAATTTCAACATCATGTAATATGAATTTTAATAAAAATACCCACAACTAGCTATGCAATGCAACAAAGAGATGGGGGCATGATTTCACAAGGAATTGGGAGGGAAAACATTCAAACCCTTGAGCCACTAGAGTCAAGCCAAGTGTCAATGAGAGAACCCATCAAACCCTCAACTACCCATGTTGACTTTTGTACCCAACCATTGATTTCTCCCAAGAGTTGGTTGGGGAAGTTAATGCCTTGGGAATGGGGAGGTATGGCTATCCAAAATCGAGTATGGGAAATCCACCCTTTATGGAAAAACGTGTTTTCCTCCTTGGGCAAGAAAAGAGCCATGAATTTCTCACCCAAGCCATTATCCATGAGGATTCTTCCTCCCTCACGAGTTTAGAGCTACCTGGGCATTTTCCAGGCATGTTGCAGCGTTTCTTCTTTTTCCCCAGTAGAGAAGGGCGTTTTTCTGTGATGTATACCAATGGGGAAGAAGGGAAATCGAATGGGGGTTCAATAGAGACCGTTTTGGGCTGTTGAAGGCTGAGATATTGGGGAAGAAATCGTTTTTCCTCCCTGTGGTTGTTTTCCCCATCCCACAATCCAATTTTGGTTGGGAATGTTTTTGAGAAAACCCATGGCCATCTTATTGGTAAATCCTACTGTCTAAATGTGTATCCCTGCCCCTGTTTGTGCATGCTGTGTGAGAGAAGAGTATGTTGGGTATGGGTTATGGGTATCCATAGCTTTGGCTTGAGCATGAGTGTAAGCCTCCAGGGTTCAAGTGTAGCCTGATAAACCCAGTTGGACTGGCTTGGCTGAGATGAAATGGTTAATGGGCTGCGTGGGAGCCAGAATGTTCCCTTTCCTTGTGAGAATCATGCCCATCTCGGGGGTGGCCTTCAGACGGACTCAGTATAAGCTGTCGAAGAGCCTATGGCTGGGTGGAACGTTGCAGCGACATAGCTAGTTGCTGGGGCAGTTGCATAAGGAAGATAAGTATTTTTATGCCTCTATATTTACTTCTGCACTATATTAATTCAATGACTGACGATATGCTGTATGCATGAGTAATGTGTGTGGATGTTATTTTAATTCCACTGTGCATAGTTGATTTGTTTTACGTCTGCACATTAACATTTTTATTTATATGAATCTAACTAATGGACTGAGATCATGTGAAAGCCCTGAATATGGCATCATGTACCCTGCCTTGCCATGGTTGAATGGGTGGGTATGTGACATGGTTGTGTCTAGGATGTCAAAATTAGGCAAAAGGTGGCAAAAATTATATAAAAAAAAATTCCCCCTAAATTCCATGCTTGGATCTTACCATATACCCATTGGACTTAGTCCAATTATGCATATACCCATATTTTTTTTTTATGTTATACATGCTTCTTCACTGCCCAGAATTACTTCTTAAGGCTGAGGTATGCCTTGATGTTCCCAAACTATGCCTAGACTTGTTGATTCAGTCCTCATAATGGACTTAACTTGCTCCAAATATCTAATTACTTAAAGACATTTGGTTTTTTTTGTGTGTACAACCATTGTCTTTTTCATAAAAAAATACTTTGCTTCCTTGGGAATTTGTTATGTTCACCATTCTTTCCTCTTTTGCTTCATCTTGGAAGAATCCAAGAATCTATTCAAGGGATACCAAGTGTAGGATCACGAGGTCAGATATGAAAGTATGTAAAATAGGCTCAAATAACTCAGATTTACAAAATATTTCAGATATGAAAGTAAAAAGGAGGTTGATGTGTCCAAATTGCAATGTATGTCTTCCATTTTTCCATACTTAGTGAGCTTGAAATTAATGTAGCTAACAATGAACCACAACCAATGAAATTTCTTTTCTTTCCAATATTTCCAGCTGCCACAAAATAGTTTGTTTCAGTTGCAATGAGGCAGAGTGTGAATGAGTAGAATTGTTGCTCCCTACTTGCAATGTTCATGCCTCCTCTAAACCCACGAATCGACTATGTGTAGATATTTTTTGGGTGAATTATTCCTTGGGACCTATCCTATTCTACATTACGGACCTCGACCTACCTATATGATCATTCTTGAATGTATCCCTTTTCTTCATTCTTTCATTACATTTATTAATAATAATAAAACAATGGCCTATTAGTTGAGGTCATTGAATGATTGAATTCAAAATTGTTGTAGGTGTAAGCATCATGGAATATTGCAAGAAGAGTGTTTGTATTATTCTAGGTTGTTCCATATGTAACCCTTAGGGTACACCAATTGAGATTCCCCCCACTGTTCTATTGTGGATAAATTCATACATCATAAAGCCTACTTCTTTAGCATTGGAGCAATAAAATTGTCTTACAATCCGGGTCTTACAGAAACATTTAACAACAATAGAGTTTCCATCTCTCAAAAATCCCATGTAGATTCCAACAGATTCAATTTATTCAAACTTGAATATGAAGAGCTATGTTCACTTGCAATGACCTAACAATTAAGGTAAGTCTCCTTACTTGTTGATGGTATTTTCCTAAAATCCTTTTTTTCATTCATAGGGTAATAGTGAAACAACACTAATATTTTTTGTCATGGTTATTCTATTCGGTTTGAACTAGGAACTTGTTGGAAAGGTGGATCAGATGGAACATGAGTTTTCAAGCAGCCCGTTATAGATAGTGCACTTACCATAATTTTTTTACCATAACCAATTGATTAAGGCCAACAGAGCATCCTTCTGTCTCACTCAATTTGGTGCTCAGGTAGATACCATTTGAATACATCTTGTTTAAACATTAGGATGCTTTCTAAATCTTCATGGTGTATATCCAGTCAATATTTTTATTTGGTAGAATAAAGTGAGATTATTTTATTAATGAAACTAAGATCATGTAAAACCACCCCAGCTATACCTGTGGGTGGGAAGAAAGAACTAGAAAATAAACTCAACTGTTACCCCTATTGAAATATATCTTTTTGCTCCCTTTTACAAGGAGAAACATCATGAAAGATGAAAAGTGTTGAATGATTGACATTTGCCTCAACTTTCTTTCATATCTTGTGAACTTTGGGGACTTTATTTAGTTGCCTCCACTACAGATAAGCCCTTCTGCTGAAGTGTTTTGTGCTTTATTTTGAGGCTCCATACGAGAAGGGGAAATTTTGCAGTGTTATCTAGGGTGTGAGCCTCATCCTTGGATTTTTCTGTTCCTTCATTATAAGGAGATCCAATCTTCTGCAGTATTGTTCTTTGCTTTATTTTGAGGCTCCAAATGAGAAAGCTTGAATTATTTAGCATAAACCTTGCAATTAGATAATAAATCCGACTTACATTCACTCACTATAAAATATTTCCCACTACCACTATTTCAGAAACTGGAGTGAATTCAAGATCAATGAATTTTATGAACAATAGGCTGTGTCCAACTATCCCATGGGCCATGATACAACAAAAATCCCAGAAAAACAAAAGCCTAAAACTGCATCTTGAAAAGTAAGCAAAGGATTTTCAACCAGATGGCTGATGTTAACATTTATGAAAATTCTTCTGTGTTTTATGACCATAAGGGCCCACTTTCACATCTTTTTTTGGACCTCATTTTGTGTTAGAATTGTCCATTTCAAGTAATAGAAATCCATTTCGGAATTTTTAATTTTTAAGACAATTTTCAGCATTTTCTTAATGCTTTTAGAGCAATTTAGAATTTTGTTAATGTTTATATGCATTGATGCATTAACTATAGTTTTTATAACTTTTGTTACATATGAGAGAAGGGACTTACAGTTAGTTAAGATGGACATCCAAATATGATTGAAACTATCTGAAGGTTCTGTAATATGTTCATGGAACCTGAGAGAAACATGCACCTGTGTTCATTTTACAGGGGATGGTGGCTTGGAACACATTGGAGGAAGATGAGTTTGGGACACCATTTGATCATCCTTTTCTTCTATATAAACTGAAATTCTCCTTTCCATGGCATCATCCACCATTATCTTCAAGTTACTTATGATTTTTCAGTCAAATTCATATATCTTGGCATGACTCTAGATGACTTAGTAGATAGTTTAACAATGGATGCATGCTTGTCATTCCTATAAATTATGGTATTTTTGCATTTTGCATCATTCAAGAATATGAAATAATAATTACCAAGTTACTATAGATCCATAATGGCTTACCTTGTACTAGTCCTTCAAGTATCTCAACTGCATTTATAAAGTGCAAAATATATTTGCACTTAATAAATACAGTTGAAAGACTTGAAGGACTAGTACAAGGTAAGCCATTATGGATCTATAATAACTTGGTAATCATTATTTTGTGTGCTTTAATGATGCAAAATTTGTTTGAATATCATCATTGTCAAGCAATAACAACTTCTTAAAGGGTGCTAGCTCAATGGTAGAGCACCTACCTAATTATAAGCAGGAGATTGGTGGTTTGATTCCTCCGTACCCTATCATAAATTAGTGACTAAGAAAACGACTAAATTTGCATATATACGACTATTAGTAGCTAATTTCTAGTATCTTATAGTGCGACTAACGTTTAGTCGTATTTAGCTTAGTCATTAATATGTTATCATCTAGTAGTTTATTTAGTCGTATATTTGGTCATTAATTGTGGCAATCAATGACTAAATCAGTGACTATCAATGACTAAATCAATGACTATCAATGACTAAATCAATGACTAAATCAATGACTAATAAGTCAACCAATTAATGACTAGTGAAATACGACTAGCTATAAGATAGTGGAAATTAGCTACTATTAGTCACTGACTCAAAAATAGTTGTTTATAGCCGAATTTTAGTCATTTTTTTAGTCATTAATTCCTCATTTTGTACTAGTGATTAGTTTCCCAATAACAACACCCAAGCACATCAATCATACCAATATCAACTAATAGCGACAATAACAACCAATAGAAACCATATGAATAACAATATCATCCATACAACATCCACTCAACATCAACCATCGTTCATCAATCACACACACAACAACCAATAATAGCCATACATACAATAATGACAATATTGTACATGTATCAACCATTAATCAACCAACATCAATCATTAACAACCAATAGTATCAAACGACATAATCAACCATTCACACATCATACATTGACCATAACAATCATTTTAAACATTTACTATTTATCATAACATTATATGTAATTATTAGCACATGACGATATATGTAGTATCCATATATTAATAATACATGTATGCAACCAACATCATCACCCAAACACTACTAATACTGCACTTATGTAAACACTCAACACATACACAATCATACATCTTTCTTGCATACATATTCCATCAATAGCAATGTTATACATTGCCAACAATCCAATTTAATACCCATATACTATCCATACATTACATTACTAATTATTTACATGTAGCACACTACTTATACTATCGACCAAAGTGAATACATAGTCACCTCAAACAACCCAACATCCTACCACCAAAATCTTCTAATATTCTACGATAAAATAATTACTAGCTATACAACACATCATCATACATTCATACCATACACCATACTTACTATTACTATGTATTATTTCTATACATATGCCAATTTTGTCTACATACATATTATAATTCTTCATTAATATATCATATTATTATTAATCATATACACAACATATTAGTCATATAACCTATATATCCTATACACTCGTATAATTATTATTTTATACCATAATACCCATACAATTACAATGGTATAATTACTTAATCCAATGCTATCATATTAGGTACGCATTATAACAAATATACTAACATATTAATTCTGATCACACCATACTTCCCAATACTTCCCAATACTTTCAAACACTTCCAAACACTTTCGAATACTCCCAAACACTTCCAAATAATTTTACACTTCATTACATAAGTTCGCATCTATACAAATATATATACTTTTAATTACTATATTTATCACACATGTTATACAATTATATATATATATATTACATATACTATATATAAAATTTCTATTATGCTATATTCAATATCATATACCCCTCATCTATCTTACACCACATATTATGTTATAAATATTTAAATTTATGTCTCATATATATAACATTATCATGCACTACTATTATCTCAATCTGGCCGCATGATACTGATAGGGGCCATTGCAGGGTTTTGGGGAGGCTAGGGTTTGGAGCGATGGAGGCAGGGTCGGTGTAGCTCTCTGTAGGCAGCAGGGATGTCGTAACCCTATCACTGTCAGGAAGGTCGCACGGCGTTTGAGGTGGAGTTTCGAGTGCTTAAGGGTTTTTTATTATTACGTGGTAAGTAAGTTATCTTTTCTAAACCTTTTTACCTCCTCAACCTTACTTTGAAGGTTTTTATTGTTTAACTACCATGGAGTTGCTCGCTGAAGTTGACTATGGAAGTGATCATTTGAGGCATAATGATA
Source organism: Larix kaempferi (assembly GCA_027924585.1). Classification (NCBI taxonomy): domain Eukaryota; kingdom Viridiplantae; phylum Streptophyta; class Pinopsida; order Pinales; family Pinaceae; genus Larix; species Larix kaempferi. Next base: position 22,356,607 of record BSBM01000179.1, on the reverse strand, counting down.
TGTGGTCATCACCACCTGGCGATCCTAGGGTTGATAATGGCGCCTGTTACTATGGTGGTTGTGGGGAAGGGCGATCTTGGCCGTCGGATCCCATATCCATCCTAGGTCTAGCCACATAACAGAGCTCTGTTTCACTTTCTTTGTTGGGCGAGTCAGGGTTTTCCCAGCAGCTGACAGTTTTAGATGAAGTTTTGGTCGCAGGTGATAGGGGGGGCCAATATTTGGGGTTATCAGGGTACCAACCTACCACTTTTTTCTCATGTTGCTTCAATATTGGATATAGGGAGTGTACCAGAGTTTTTAAATTCATCTGGTGGTTCATCCTTCGGAACGACTGTTCATGGTTTTAATGGTGGTTATCCTGTAAAGTTTGGCACCACTGCTGGGGGCTCATTTTATTCCTCTTCAGGTGGTTTTGTAGCAGCTAACCTGGGCACTGCTGAACAACGGGGATTCCCTAGTCCGACCTTGGCTTCATCGCAAAGGAATATTGATCAGGATACGGGTTTTGTGACTTCGGGGGCGCAATGTTCGTGAGCCAAGGGGAGAAGGAAATGGCTTAAGAACACGAGTAAGGCTCCAAACTACTCATTGGGGGAGGATATTGGTTTTCAACAAATCGCTGTAATGGTTAAATCTGTCATGGTCGGTAGGGTTTATGGAAGGTCGGTAGCCCTCAAGAATGTTATTCAGTGGGCTTCTAGGGCCTGGTTAGGGCATTGTGGTTACGTCCCGAGGGTGGTGGCTCTCTTGGGGGGATGGTTTTACTTCCATTTCTCCTTGGATGCACATTCACAATGGGTTTTAGGTTTGAAATGGAGTATGGTTAATGTGCCACTCTCCTTAAACCATGGAATCCTCTTTTTGATGCTAATCGAGAGCGTATGGACACCATTCCTCTCTGGGTTCGTCTTCCGAGGCTTCCGTTACATTACTAGGATGAGGAGCATTTTAGGAGGATTGGTAATTTGCTGGGGACATATTTGGATGCAGATTTCTCCTTCATTGCATCTTCAGTGCAGAAGGTAGCTAGAATTCTGGTCAATATCAATGTTAGGGATGGACTGGCAGATGGTATGGACCTTTGTTGGGGTCCGTATATTTTTCCTCAAACCCCCGATTACGAAAATGTGCCGTTTAGATGCAGATGCTGTCATGAGTATGGCATCCGACCATTGATTGTCCCCTTCCAGTGCATATTAGAATTGGGTCTTCTTTGAAGCAGAGGATTTTGGATGAGGAAGGTTGTTCCGAATCGGAAGGAATTATTGCAAGAAATTCTGTGTTTGAGCAATTGGAGTCTCCCACCAGAAATGTGGGGGTTGCTGTTCCTTTGGTAGAGGATGGAGTTGTGCCGGACTCTGCATCTTTTTTGGAAATGGAAGATAGTGTACACACCCCAATTATGGACGAGGCCCTTGAAGCTTACAAAATACTCTTCTACGTTCGCTGGATTTGGCATCTGGTACTACTTCTTCTCCTTGCACTACTCCTTCCTTTAATTTCCTTTTTAAGAACTTATCTTTTTCGGGTCTTGATTGGGTGGAAGGTCTCAAAACCTTACACATTTCATCTCAATTTTTTTCACCTACCACTGTCTCCTTGTGTATTCCATTGAAGCTCCCACCCGTTGAACCTCTATTGTTGGAGATTACTCCTAATATCGTCTACGAAGCTCCCCATGTGATTCAGTCTGAAGTTTTATAGCCTACTTCCCCTTCGGGCTCTTCCGAGTCTGGTTATTACCTTCACTCCATGACCAAGCCTTCAGCTGGTGGGATTGGGAAAGATAAACCTCGGTTGGCTAAGGTTAGAGGTCGGAAGTCATTTATATCTCATGCTAAGACTAGAGCTTGCACGGACCTTAGGGATGGAAAACAACTTTCTATTGAAAGGGCACTTAGAGCGGTGAATGCCCAACAGGAAGGGTATCGATGAAGGTCATGTCCTATAACTGATGGGGTCTTGCTAGTCCCTATAAAAGACCAGCATTGCGTCGGATGTTGGAACAGGAGCATCCGAATATTTTGTTGTTACAGGAAACTATGTGTGGGGGTGTTGAGGCTCTAGGAAGGTTGGAGTCTTGGTTCCTGGGATGGTGTTTTGAGGCTTCTGATGCTCGGGGGAGTTCTGGGGGTTTGGCGGTTGGGTGGAGGGAGTCGAAGGTGTGTGTTACTTCCCTCTAGGGGATGGAGTTGGTTTTGGGGATGTCTTTTTGCTCTCTGTATTTTGACAGAGAATTTACTATTGCTAACATCTATGGGCCATACTGTGATAGGGTACGATTCTGGGAGATGTTGTTGGCAAGGGAAGTGATTAAGGGTGACTCAATGATCCTGGGTGGGGATCTTAATTTCTCTCTGGGTCAGGACGCAGTTTTGGGGCCACATGCACATGTGGACCCTCTAACTTATTTCTTTATTAGAAAATTGACTGAAGGTAATTTGGTTGATGTCGAACCTGTGTGCTTAAAACCATCCTGGAGGAAGAAAAGGGTGGGGGAGGATAGGGTGGCGAATAGGTTGGATCGTTTCTTACTCTCTGAGTAGCTAGCGGATTCTTTTTTCTACATCAAGCAGTGGATTGTGTCAGGGGAATGCTCAGATCATGAACCCATTTTTCTGGAGTTGAAGGTTGGCCCTATCAAGCCTCCTGCTCCATTGAAGTTTAACAAGATTTGGTTGAAGGACCCCACTTTCATTGACCTTTTTCACAATTTATGGATTCCTTATCAGCCTGGAAACTATAACTCTACAACTTTTAATTTTGCTAAGAATATTAAAATTCTCAAGGAACCGATCAAACAATGGGCAGCAGACAAGAAAATCAGGGATGAGAGAGAACTAAAGTTGATCGAAGAGGAAATAACCTCCACCTCGTTTTGCCCAGGGGGAGGATATATTTCACAAGCATCGAAGGATACTCTTGTTCGTTTGGAGGAATGAAGGAATCTGATTCTCATGAAAATTGAAGAGACTTGGCGTTTGAAGAGCAGGGGCATTTGGTTGGAAAGTGGGGATGAAAACTCAAAATTTTTTCATGCTTATGCAGTCTTGATGATTTGGATGGTAATACACAATCCACCTTTGAGGGGATGGCTAGAGTGGGAATACAACATTTTCATGATCTTTTTAAAGCCATTGACAGAGTGAATATTGAGGAGGTCATCAGGGTAGCACCGTTGTTCCCTCGTTTTGTTGAGGAGGAGGATAACAGGATGTTGATGGAAAACATATCGGCCGATGAATTAAAAGAGGTTCTCAGTAGTTTTCAGAAGGACAAAAGTCCCGGGCCAGATGGTTGGACCATTGAATTTTTTCTTGCACTCTTTGACATTATTGGTGATGACCTCTTGCAACTGGTTGAAGATACTAGGAGGGAAGGCAGGATTCCAGCTAGCATCAATTCCACATTCATTGCACTTATTCCTAAAGTGGAAACTCCTACTACACTTAATGATTTCAGGCCTATCTCTCTATGTAACTGTGTGTTTAAGATTGTCACCAAAATCATTGCTCGAAGACTCAAATCCATCCTCTCCACTCATATTTTGGAGGAACAATTTGGGTTTCTTGAAGGTCATTAGATTCATGAAGCTATTGGAATTGCTCAGGAGGGCTTGCATAGTATAAAAACTAGGAAGATGAAAGGGGATGTTCTAAAAATAGATCTTTCCAAAGCATACGACAAAGTCAGCTGGTTATACATTCATCTGCTGCTTTCACATTTGGGTTTTGACATTGGTTTTATTCGCTGGGTCATGAGCTGCATCACTATGGTATCTTTCTCGGTCCTTCTAAATAAGCAGCAAATTCCTTTTTTCATTCTGGGCGTGGCCTACGACAGGGATGTACTTTATCTCCTCTATTATTTTTACTAGTGGCTAAAAGTCTAAGTCGAGCTATTAAGGATGCTAAATGGCTAGGTCTCTTTGATAGTATCTTGGTAGCCCCTGGAGTACACCTTACTCATCTACTGTTTGTGGATGATATTCTCATTTTTTGCTCAGGATCTCGAATGGAAGGACTCAAAGTAAAGGAAATGTTGGATCTTTTCTCTCTTTCTACTGGGATGGATATTAATGCTGTAAAATCTACTTTGACTGCCTCATTGTTAAATGAGGAGGAATTGCTTACATACACTGAACTTTTTCCTTTCACACTTCTTACCCTTTGGGATGGTATCAAGTACTTAGGTTTCAAATTGAAACCTAATGATTATAAGAAGTAGGATTGGGTATGGCTTTTAGAAAAATTGGAAAAACGGTTGAAAAGTTGGAGCTTCAAGTGGCTTTCGAGAGCAGGAAGATTAGTATTGGTTAAATCTATCTTGGAAGCTATACCGGTCTACTGGTTGTCATTGGATTGGATTCCTCGAGGCATTTTGGATCAAGCCAGGAAGATTTGTTTCAGGTTCCTATGGAGTGGTAAGGAGGACGTCCATGTCACTCCCTGGGTTAAATGGGAATGTATTGCAGCCCCGAAATATTTAGGTGGATGGGGTCTGAAGAACATATTCCATTTCTCAAAATCTTTGGCAGCAAAGTGTGGTTGGAGGTTAATTAAATTCGAGGGGTTATGGGCAAGGGTTATGATCCATAAATATATAGAGCCTGAAACTATTGAAAATTGGATCTGCTTTCCATTAAAATCTCATGCTGGTGGTTCATGCATCTAGAAGGTTGTGGTATCATCCTTTCATGTCATCGAGTAGAACTTGGTATGGGATGTTGGCAATGGATAGAGGGTGAGGATCGGGAGTGATCCTTGGGTTGGTTGTGAAGAACAACATTTGTTGTCTGAAGGGACGATTGAGGCTTTGGGACACAGGGGCTACCATTTTCTCTATCAACTGGATGATCCAGAGAATTTGTGGATGGGGAGGCCTGCATGGAGGTCAACAAGTTATTTTGGGCAAGGGGGTGTTATGGAGGTGGAGTTAGGTCATTATATATGAGCTCTTTGTATGTATCATGTATATTTGAGCGAGCAGGAGGATGAGCTTGTTTGGGATGGTAATCCCTCGGGTAATTATACTCCCAAAGGAGGATATCTATGGATCAGTGAGGATCATATGCCATGGGATCCGGTATGGTGGTGGAAGATACTGTGGAAACTTTAGTGCCCTCATAAGACTCGCATATTTATGTGGTGTGTGTTGGTGAATAGGGTCCCGACATGGGATTTTCTATAGCGTCGATGTATGCAGGGTCCAGGCTGGTGCTACCTATGCAATCGGGAGGAGGAGAATGTGATGCACATGTTTCTTTCCTGCCCGTATATTAATGCAGTCTGGGTTATTGTATCCAAAATTCTTAAATTTCCATTTCGTTGGATGGTGGATTCTCTGGATGATGCGTGAAGTCATTGGTATCCTAATCCAATCTTCTCATCATATAGAGCTCTTCCTTTAATTATTATCTGGGGGGTATGGCTTTCACATAACAAAAGACAATTCTCGGATATTGTTGGTCTTCTTGCACTTACGGCTATTAATAGCTGTGGGATCTTCTTGTCTAACAAACATATTACACAACCTTCTCCTTCCAGAGTATTACAACCTATGAATATTGACCGTTCGTAGCCATGGGGGTTCTTTGACGGTGCCTGTCAGAATGAACACTATGGGGGAGGGGCTCTTCTGTTTCTGTCTACTGTACATTACTTTGTGATGTCGTTGGGACTTGGGATGGGGAACAACAATTGGGCGGAGATTTTAAGTCTTAGATACCTTATCTCCTTTGCTATGGAACGAAGAATCAAGATCCTTAATATGTATGGTGATTCATTAAATGTGATTAAGTGGGTCTCTAGTACTCAACAGTGTAATAATCGGCGAATATCATTTGTTCTGGAACAAGTTCAAAATGCCACTCTCACATTAGACACTTTTACTTGGAGGCATATTTTTCGAGAGAACAACTCAGAAGTGGACGGGGCTTCGAAAGAGGGGCTGTTGCTAGGGGTTGGGACTTGGAAAATCAAAGAATTTCTGGAAGGTGTGGGCAGGGACTACTACCATTGCCCGTTTATAGAATGAAGATCCAACAATTATTTGCTGTTGTTCACCTTGGCTGTCCATGTTTTTTCTTGAAGTATGAATGTGCAGATTGAGGTTTTTTGTAGGTAAATTGGTATCTTAGTTAAGATATTTTGTCAACATTTTGATGAAGATTTGGATATTTTATGTATAGTTTATGTAAACTGTACAACACAACTAGCTCGATTTTTATTATTTTGTAACAGATGTTAATGCTTACGTGGTGAGAACATCATGATATTATCAGTTATCAGTACTCAAATAGTAATCTTATCAGATAAGAATGACACTCTCTAAGAGTGAATACGATCAATGTAATTTCGTACTCTTTAAGATGAAATGAAATTACGCTTTTTTTTCCAGGAAAAAAAAATCATGCACTACTATACTACCTACTTACACACATAAAATAAATAAATAAAATTAATAGAATATGAACCATTAAGGACAAGTGGCTCATTTCCTCAAAAAATAAGCAAGGAGTTACATCCCCATAAATAAAATAGAAGAGAATATGAACCATTAAATACAAGTGGCTCATTTCCTCCAAAATATACATGGAGTTACTCACATACATTGAAAATAAACCAGCATAGATCCATCTTAAATCCCTATCTATCAAGCACCGAGAGGGATCCAATTTCTTGAGGTGTATTTCTTTTTTTAAATTTAAACTCAAGAAATTTGATATCTCTTGATTGATAGACCTGGGTTTAAGTTTTAAGTTTTTATTTTATAAACGAACATCTGTTTTTTATTTTATTTTATGAGCCGACATGAATTTTTTTAATTATTTTGTTACAAACATTATTTTGTTATATCACGTTACAACATCTCCTCCATACTGGACTGTAGAGCACCTCGTTTCACTCGGTGCAATAATAAACAATAAATAAAAATAAAAAGGAAGATGGAACCACTATTAAGACAAGTGGCCTATTTCCCCAAAATAGACAAGGAGTTACTTATCAATGTAACCACCACCATCCAAGTGGCATAAATAAGCCTATAAAAGCATACCATCAATAGAAAATCCAAAATCCATATAGGGTATAAATTCCACTTAATAAATCATATTAATATTTAATAATATTAAAAATCTATCATCTTAATAAATTATCATTAAATTAATATTGATAATGGTACATAGTACATACTTATAATGACAATTATTTACCTATCAATTAATAATCATAATGTACCAGTAAATAAATCATACCACATGAAGCATTTCAATATTAACAATTCAATGAGCAGTAAAAGAGGCAATGCATGATGAACAAGAATTGACCAATCAAGTCACTGAACAACAAAAGAGGCAATGCACAAGCATCAAACAATCAAGTCACTGAACAATAAAAGAGGCAATGCATAAGCATCGACCAATCAAATATTTGAAGCAATAAAATAGGCAATGCACAATGAATAAGCATTGAAAAATAAAGTCACTGAACGAAAAAAGAGACAATGCACAAGCATCGATCAATCAAATCACTGAACAGTAAAGAAGGCAATGCAAGGTGAACATGCATCAACCAATCAATCTACTCGATTATTAGATACACACCACATAGTACTTACCAATCAATCTATTGAACAATAAATACGCAATATTAAATAATTCTAAAGCATACAACAAACTGATATCTGAAGTGAGGATTCTTATTCTTCCATTAACATATGGGAGGTTAAAATTCTTCCATAAATAACATTTATAAATTTCCAATGCACATAAACATAAAATTATGACTCCGTAACAGGCCCAACAGCCGCAGAGTTGGAACCATAGCTCTGATACCACCTGTAATGTTCCCAGGGGATATCAAAGGGTCTTAGGAACATATCATTAGCTCTATAGCAATAATTAGAATATTTTAGCACAACAGAATAATTTTATAAATATTTAATTTCATTTTCTACAATTTAATTATGACAGAATATTGATAATTCCAAATAAATTAAAATAAAATTCATAACTGATCAAGAAAATTGAACCAAGGTTGGGAAAGTTTATACAACACTATATAACATCATTATGAATCCATCCCAATCCATAACACATGTTACTTTCACCTAAAAAGGTCATTTTCACTTAATCATGATTAACTAGTAATTAGTGTACTCATTGCGACACTTAACGTCACTTAGCGCATAATTGACGACACTTAACATAAATTCATTTGTTTATCAAATAATAATAATTTATCAATCCCAATAGATAATTAACACTTAATATCATGTAAATAAGGCCTAATTACCATTTTCCAATTAATTAAACAAAACAATTACTAAAATGACTCCACAAGACTAGTTAACTAGTATTTAACACAAACAACTAGTCTTACACGAATTCAACACACAACCATGACAATGAACCAAAAATTTAACCTACAGCCATGATAAATATATTTAAGCATGCACATAAATCCAAATAAATTTGCATTTGCAGGTCAAATCCTTTCACATAAACGATGATTCTTTCAAGCTACTTCAATGCAACTAGTTAATAAACATTGCTAGGAATTTAACCCAATCAATTGTACTGAGTTCCGGAGCACAATGAGGAGAGGGTAAAGATATGGAAAATATAATTCTACAACAAAATTAAAGTACCAAAAACAGAACATATGGCTGTACATTCCAAAAATTATGAAAACATAGATTCAATCTACAAACTAGTTACCAATTTCCGCCGATTTGAAGCTAGTTTCAGTTTCTAGTTTCCAAATGCAAAACAATAAGAAAGTATTGAATACTATATCGCATGGAAATAGTATAATAGTTCAACTATAGCCAAATGGATATATCTTTCCTCTCATAAATAGTCCTCTTATTAATTAATAAAACTAGCTAAATCTACTTCTCCGAATTGGCTAGAAATTGAGGAATCAAGTAAGATAAATGCATAAACAATTTGCAGAGTCATTCAGAAGCCATTCCAAATATAAATAAAATTATTATCAGTATTATCATAGATATAAATCATGTGAAAATTTCTTCAAACACTTCTCATGGAAAGTCATAAATCCATTTAAAACAATTCTTTCGAAGGAGCTAGTGAATGGAAATAAAACTAGGATTTCGATAAGAAAATATAGAACTATCCAGGAAATATTCCACACATTTATTCATACATTTAAAGTGTAATTATAATATCTAATATTACTTATCTCACTCAGGAATTTTCTCAAACATTTCACATGCCAAGTCTCGAAACTAAATAAAACAACCCAATCGGTGAACTAGTTTTCAAATTGAGGCTAGAAACACTGTAGGGAGGTGTTTCCAATCATTCTTAAGATATTGAACAATAAAAGTACACATAATATAAATATTAGAGGCACAATTATCAGATATTTAGCAGAGGTTCCAAATAAACATTTTTCTCAAGCACTTGCTCACAAAATACCAAAAACTAGTTAGCTATTTTTCCCAAAAACTAGTAGAATAATGTAACAAAAATCTATGAGAGTTTTATTCCATAATTAGCTCATATATTTTCTCATAAATTTAATGTGAAACCATATAATAATCATACCAGAGCCAATTAATTCAAATAAACATGAAATAGAGTACTTATCTTGCAAAATACGCAACTGAAATCAACCGTGCCACGTTCCACCTAGCCGTAGACACAATGCAAGCCAAAAATTACTTTGCAATGGTCACCCCTGAGCCACAACCATGATGCCACAAGAAATAGTGCACTCAAACACAAAACCCATCTAACATTGGTCCAACCAAAATACAATGGTAAGTGGATTCCACATCACTTCCAATTCAGGATCTCTAGTGGCAATTCCAGGACAAAGTTTTCACGAGAAATCAATCCAACCACATTTCAATGGAAAGTCTTCCTCGAATTCCACTCCAGGGAAATTCCAGTGGCTCCAAGACAAAAAATTAAGAAATGTATCATTCCAACCTCAAATCCAATTGCAAGTGGATTCCACATCACTTCCAATCCAAGATCTCCATAGGCAATTCCAGGACAAAACAATGAGAATTCTAGAGTAACTCAACTTGGGAACATGGTCAACAAGGGCACACCAACCAGAAAAAAACTCATGTCAAGAGAAACCAAAACCAATCACACTAGTACCAAAGAAAAAAAAAGAGCCAAGAGCATGCATAACAAAAAAAAGAGACTAGCTCCCATCCACCCAAATCCCATTTCCCAAGAGCAATTCGAATTGGGGGGAGAGAGGGAGACATAAAGGTGTTAAATTTTGAGCATTAATTCACAATACTCTAGGGTCTTTACTGAGAGAATAACATGTACAGTATATCAATGCATATCAATCATAGCAAGCATATCAATCATCACAAGATGCAATCATAAGAGACAATAGACACACAAAGTTTCCGTGGGGAAAACCCTAAGGTGAAAAACCCCACAACTTCCTCAGAGATAGATAGAGAAATAGCAAAAACAAAGTACAACCCAAGTACACAGAGATAGATTCCTCCTAGCAACTAATCCTCCTCCTCACATGTGCGCCACTTTCCGAGTGAAGGAAGTTTGAGTTTTGAAGTGATCAAATAGAGAGATCCCGCTCTCTATTTATACTTGTTCTGAGCATCCTAATAAACCTATGGGTCCGACTTGTCTAACTCATCCTAATAACCCCAGGTTAACTTAATCAGGGTCGACCCCACACATGGTGGTCTAATAACCCATCGACAAGTTAGGACACTTGCGACACTTGTCAAAACAAATGACAACACTTCCGTATAGAGGAATAATACATCTCTATATGAGTATAATAAAATACATAGATGAAATACATTCCAAAATTACATATACATCAACACTCCCTATTAACTAGGAAGGTATTTCTCGACACAGATCTGCTAACACAAGTCTTCTTCTCTGGATCATCATCAACAAATCATCGTTATCATCACTGCTGCTGCTATCTCAATCAATCTCTGATTTACTCATCATAGGAAGTTCTACAGAGCCAGTCCTTTTTCATACTGGATGTAGGCCCACCACCTGTAGGTCTTCATCATCACTAGCCATACTGTGGAATACTCAAGACTGATTACGTGCCTCTACAAAACCTCGAAAGAGCATCCCAGGACTGATTACGAGCACACTGCTCAACCTATCGGCTCTCCCAGGATATTTTACATGTTGACCTTCACAAAACCTACTCAGAGCATCCCAGGATGTTACAAGCAAACCAATCTACCTGTCTGGATCTCGATAGAGCATCCCAGGCTATTACGAGCACACCGCTCTACCTGTCCGAATTTTAAAGGATCTTTTCTATGTGAACTTTCGCAAAACCTACTCAGAGCATCCCAGGATGTTACGAGCACACCGCTCTACCTGTCTGGATCTCGATAGAGCAACCCAGGCTATTACAAGCACACTGCTCTACCTGCCCGATTTTTAAAGGATATTTTCTATGCAAAACTGTAGCAAAACCTACTCAGATCATCCCAGGATGTTACGAGCACACCACTCTACCTGTCTGGATCTCGATAGAGTAACCTAGGCTATTACGAGCACACCGCTCTACCTGTCTGGTTTTTAAAGGATCTTTTCTATGCTACCTGCACAACCTATCCACGGCCACAAAGTATCAAACTAATACTCTCCATACATCATCCTGATGTACATCATCACATGATCAACCTGATCATCATCATAGCATCAACCTGATGCATATCATTTGGAGCAACATCCCGAAGCTCATCATCTGTGATCATCCTGGTCATCATCATAGCATCAACCTAATGCATATCATCTGGAGCAACATCCTGAAGCTTGCCATCTATGATCATCCTGATCAAACAATATATCCATCTGATGCATACAAGGTATCTACCCGATACATATCATCATACATGATCTACCTGATCATATAATGCATCCACCTGATATACATAATGCATCCACCTGATACATACATAAGTACGTGATCACACTGATCATACAAGTATCCACCTGATACATACATAAGTACATGATCACACAGATCATACAAGTATCCACCTCATACATACATAAGTACATGATCACACTGATCATACAAGTATCCACTTGATACAAATCCATGATCCAACTGATCATATCAAGCATCCAACATGATGCATATACAAATACATGATCACACTGATCAAAGCATCCAAAATGATGTGTACATACATATAAATGATCCAACTGATCATATTCAGCATCCAACATGATGCATACATACATATACATATAAATGATCCAACCGATCATATCCAGCATCCAACATGATGCATACATACAAATGTATGATCAAACTGATCAGAGAATCCAACTGATGCATATACAAAGCAGTAACTAGAGCATCGTCCTGATGCTCATCATCTAGCGCTTACATCCACAGCCATGGGAAGGATCCTCCTCTCACCATGCTTGGAATGGATTCATCCGATGTGTCCATCACTTATTCCTCGAAGTGTCATCGATCTGAAAGACACCAAGCCTCTCTTTGAAGTACTCGAACTTCACTCTGGCTAGTGGCTTTGTTACCACATCTGCAATCTGCTCATCTGTCGCAACATACAGGAGCTTCACTGATCCTCTCTGCACCATATCCCTGATATAGTGATATTTGATCTCTATGTGTTTCGACCTATCGTGGAACACCGGGTTCTCAGACAGCTTCACACAACTCTGGTTGTCACAAAAGATACCAGTAGCCTCCAACGGGAGATCAAATAACTCAGACAGTAGCTTCCGGAGCCATACTGCCTCACAACTAGCCGAACATGCTGCAACATACTCTGCTTCAGCTGTACTTAGTGCTACACAGGATTGCTTCCTCCTAAACCAAGAGATCACACCTGATCCCATATTGAAGCAGCACCCGGATGTGCTCTTCCTATCTACAACACTGCTTGCCCAATCTGAATCAACATAACCCTGCAGGTTAAACTTTTGATTCGCATCATACTTGAGCCCATAATCAACTATACCCTTTAGGCACCTCAGAATATGCTTTACAGCAACCAGGTGAACACCCCTCGGATCTGTTAGGAACTGGCTCAATGTGTTCACCACAAAGCAAATATTTGGTCTCGTGTTCGTCAGGTACATCAAGGACCCAATCATCTGATGATACATAGTGACATCAACCGGATCAGATGAAGCATCACACAGAAGCTTCAAGTTCGATGCCATAGGTGTGGCCATGGCCTTGCAGTCCATCATCCCGAACCTCTTCAGGATCTCTACTGCATACTTCCCTTGTCCAAGTAAGATACCATTTGCACTCTGCCACACCTCCATGCCTAGAAAATAGTGCATCATCCCCAAGTCCTTCATCTTGAACTCGGCTGCAAGCTTCCTCTTGGTATTGACAATCAAACTATCATTACCTGTTACAAACAGATCATCCACATACAGAAATAGTATCACTGGATTGCCTTCCTCAACCTTGTAATAAAGGTTGGAATCTGCTTTACTCTTGGTAAATCCCAAACTGGATAGGAAACCATCCATCCTACCATACCAAGTCCTGGGAGCTTACTTCAAGCCATACAAGGCTTTCTTTAGTCTGCACATATATGACTCCCTGTCATGTGTCTCAAAACCAAGTGGCTACTCCACATACACTTCCTCTTCGACTACACCATTCAAGAAAGCTGTCTTGACATCCATCTGGTGTATCTTCCATTTCATCACTGAAGCCAGAGCAAGTACTGATCTGATGGAAGTGTACCTGGCTACAAGAGAAAAAGTCTCTTCATAGTCTATTCCCTCTTTCTGAGAGAAACCACGAGCTACAAATCTTGCCTTGTATTTCTCTATGCTGCCATCTACAGCATGCTTGATCTTGTAGATCCACTTGGAAGTCACAACAGATTTCCCTTCAGGTCTTGGGACAACATCCCAAACATCATTCTTCATTATTGGTTGGTATTCTTCGACCATTGTGTCCTTCCATTCTTTCTTTTCTGCTGCTTCTTCATAATTGGAAGGTTCTTTGTTCATGATATCACAGAGTAAAGCAACATAGTTGGTATGAGATCTAGTTCTCTTCTTTGCTCTGTGTTCTTCTTCTGGAATGCCATATCTTTCTGCATCTTGAATGAGCTCTCTAGCCCATGCAGGTTTCCTCTTGTGAGAGTTATTCTCACGAGGTGGATCTACAGGTTCTTGCCAATCTTCAATTTCACGAACTGCATCTGGAATTGCTTCAGTCATAATAGTGTCTTGAAATCTAGTTTCCTTAGGTTCATAATCTTCAATAGGTGTCTTCCTTGATTTGATGAATGCTGAGTTTTCATCAAATGTCACATCCCTGCTGAAATCAATCTTCTTGAACCCTGGAAAGTATATTCTGTAAGCCTTTGAGCTTTCACTGTAACCCACAAAGATACCCTTCTTTCCTGAAGGATCTAGCTTGGTCCTCTTTTCCTTTGGGACGTGTGTATACTGGACAACCAAATATTCTGAGATGGCTGACTTCAGGTTTCTTACCAGAAAAAACCTCTTCTGGTGTCTTGTTGTCCAATATATTGTGGGGTGTTCTGTTTTGCACATATACAACTGTCCTAGCTGCTTCTGCCCATAGATGCATAGGTAGATCCTGGTCATGCAGCATTGCCCTTGTTGCTTCCATGATTGTTCTATTCTTTCTTTCTACAACTCCATTATGTTGTGGATTGTAAGCAGCAGTCAACTCCCTCTTAATCCCTGAATCACTGCATAACTTCTTGAAGTTACCTGAAGTGAATTCTCCGCCTTTGTCTGATCTGAATGTTTTGATCTTCTTATCAGTTTGGTTCTCCATCAAGGTTTTGAATTCCTTGAACTTATCAAACACTTCATCTTTGTTCTTCAAGAAGTTAAGCCAAGTCTTCCTGGAGAATTCATCAATGAAAGAGACATAGTAAGCATACCCACTCAGAGAACTGGATGACATCGGACCACATACATCAGAGTGGATAATTTCCAAGATACCTTTTGCCTTGCTTTCACTGCTTGGAAATGCCTTCTTTATGTTCTTTCCTTTTGCACATCTTTTGCAAACACCTTCATGCTTGGTCTTGATTTCAGGATGACCTTCTACAACTTTACTTGCAATTGGTAATGCTCTGTAGTGCATATGTGCAAGTCTTCTATGCCAAAGTTCATTTGGCTCCATGGATTCATGTACCATGTCATGTTCAAGTTGTCCCTTTAATTTGTACAATCCTCCCTCTTGCTCTCCAATCACCACTACATCATAAATAGTTTTAAACTTTGGCCACATTAGGATTTGGCCATCTACAAATGAAACCCTCATGCATTTTGCATCCAATGCAGAGATGGAGAGTAAGTTCTTCTTGAGTCCACGTACAAATAACACATCTTTCATTTTCAAGGATTTTCCAGATTCTAGGTTGTAGGAGGCTTCCCCACTTACTTTGATAGGGTATTGATAATCATCCCCAAGTTTCACTTTATGGGGTGATTCATGTTCAGACAGATTTACAAAAGATTCTTTAAACCCAGTCATGTGTTTAGAAGCCCCACTGTCAATTAACCAATCATTACAACCATGAGAAATAGTACCTGTGAGAGCAGAGATTAGAACATGCTTTTCTTCACTTGATAAGTCATCATCATCACTTTCTTCTCTAGCTTTCTTCCTGGGAGGTTCATCATCTTCAGCAGCATGAGCACGATATCTTCTTTTGTTATTCTTCTTCTTCTTGTTGAAGTTGTTGTCTTTCTTCTTCTTGGGGCAATTTGAAGCAAAGTGTCCCATTTCATTACATTCGTAACATCGAACATGAGAAAGATCTTTCTTCTTGTGGTGAGAGTGAGAATGTTTCTTGCTATGAGATTTATCCCTCTTAAACTTGCTTCCCTTGGTGTGAGCTGTGAGAGAGTGATCTTCATTCCCCATCTTTTCTTCTCGTGCCACAAGCCTTGCTTCTTCTTGTGAGCATTCTTCCCACAGTCTGCTGAAGGATACCAACTTCTTTCTTGCACACATTCCTTGGGTAAAGGAATCCCATGACCTTGGTAGGCCATTCAGAGTGGTCATGACAACTTCACCATTCTCCACCATTTCATCCACTGCTTCTAGTTGTTCCTTGATCTGAGAGACCCTAGAAAAATAAGATTGAATGGATTCTCCATTCTGAAGCTTTACCCCTTTCAATTGGTTTCGCAGAGTCATCTTCTGATTTATGTTCTTCCCTTCAAATAGCTTGGATAGGGAATCAAACATCTCTTTGGGTGTCTTCAGAGATGACACATGGGGGATGAGATGGTCCTTGATAGAATTAACAATGATTCTCTTTTCCTTGACCAAGTTCTTCTTATGGAGGGCTTTAGCCTCTTCTCCCTCTGGGACAGGGACCTCTTCCCTTATGTAAGTATCCAATTCATTTTCTTCCAGGATTAACCCAATCCTATACTTCCAGGCTCAGAATTTATCAAACCCTTCAAGCTTATCCTCAAGTTTGGTGTGGTGAGACATCTTAAAGAGTACTTCAAAGGGAAATAGAAAAGATTTAGGTCTTACCACTTGATTTGCTGAAAACTGGATTTGGTCCCGGATTAGGGTTTGTCAGAGAAACTCTAAAAATTCAAAATGTGAATTTCAACTTTCTGAAAGGATAGAAAGATACGCCTTGATGAGCTGATCAGCCTGGTGTATTCAGAATTTGAGATCTGTAAAGCTTCACCCTTCAGAAATGCCTTTTAGTCTTCCCGGGTTCACTAAGGAGGACCCTGAATTAGGGTTTGAGTTTCCCGGAGAATTACCCAGCCAAAAATCTTGATCCAAAGCTCTAAACTTTGATTTTTCCAAGGAGCTTCCAACTATGTCTTCATATTTCAGAAATTCCTATTTTTGTGGAAACCCTAATTTTTAGGGCCAAAACTGAAAGTGCTTAGAACTGAATTCTGATTGGACAGATAGATTCACCTTGCTGAGGAGAGTCAATCTATCATATTGATTTTCCAAAATATATGGAGAGAAACCCAAAAACAAGAAGCCCTAGCTTCCGCAACTACAGAGTGTCTTCTTCTCAGGTTAGCTATGATACCATGTTAAATTTTGAGCATTAATTCACAATACTCTAGGATCTTTACTGAGAGAATAATATGTAAAGTATATTAGTGCATATCAATCATCACAAGATGCAATCATAAGAGACAATAGACACACAGAGTTTCCGTGGGGAAAACCCTAAGGTGAAAAATCCCACAACTTCCTCAGAGATAGATAGAGCAATAGCACAACCAAAGTACAACCCAAGTACACAGAGATAGATTCCTCCTAGCAGCTGATCTTCCTCCTCACATGTGCACCACTTTCCGAGTGAAGGAAGTGTGAGTTCTGAAGTGATCAAATAGAGAGATCCCGCTTTCTATTTATATTTGTTCTGAGCAGCCTAATAAACCTATGGGGCCGACTTGTCTAACTCAGCCTAATAAACCCAGGTTAACTTAATCAGGTCCGACCCCACACATGGTGGTCTAATAACCCATCGACAAGTTATGACACTTGCGACACTTGTCAATACAAATGACGACACTTCCATATAGAGGAATAATACATCTCTATAGGAGTATAATAAAATACATAGATGAAATACATTCCGAAGTTACATATACATCAACAAAGGGAGGAGTTACATTTCCAAATTAGAAAAATGGGAATTACACTTCTCTGGAGGGCACATTTGAGGGTAGATGAAGAGTCTTCATCAAGGTGGGAGTTACAATTTTTCATGTGGGGCGCACTAGGTGAGGGAAAAACTCTAACTCCAAAAACCATTAATCCCGGAATAAATTAAAAAACAAGGGGTATCATAACACATGAGGGTGCATAAGTCGAGAGGGTCCACCAAGTCCACAAGAAGGGTGTATCACATCCACATATGTCAAAACACAAGGTAACATTTTCACCACAACCCCTTGCTTGTAACATCATGGTTCCTCGTAGTCTTTTTCGTGGCATCGGTCAATCCGATAATTTTATTTTATTAATTAATAATGTTCAACATAATAAAAATAATAATAATGTGCAAACCATAGTCTCGACACCTTGTGCCATAATATCCAACAATAGCAACAATAATATGTCCATGGGATAAACCAGAGGGTCATTACAATTGGCTTGGTCCGTATATAATAACTTTTTGATGGAGGGAGACACAACACAATTGCAGAAGTTAGATGGAGAACTCCTTAATGGTTTGGTGAATGGGATCCAGCTGAAGCCCTATAGGGACAACCATTGCTCATTGTAGTAAAAACTCTTGATTCAATGCTTGTACATAGAAAAAATAAAATAAAATTTGTCTATAGATGTCTTATAGAAACCCCAAGTTATTTTCTTGTTGATGTTTTTTTGTCGAATTTATTTCTATCATTTGGAAACCCCAACTTATACTCTCGCCGAAGTGATATATCATTTGAAGGAGTTGGTGGTCTGTCGCAGTCCTCTTTGTCGAAGCTATCAACCTATCAAAGTTGTAGTTGATGGGAATTTATTGTTTCTTTTAAGATGAGATTATTGGCGACGTTAGTAAGATTTTTGTATTAATTGCTAAAAAGACTGAAGTGTGTGAACAGATTCGCTGTTGCCACCATGATGATTGCAAGGATTGAGTACATTCAATTCACATTGGGAATGATAGAAGGATCGCACAAGGGAATTGAGTTTAAAAGTATACCCCTTTATCAGTCGGAACTCATTGTTACTTTAACTTTGAAGCGTATTGAGTACACCAGAGCTCGGCCTTAGTACGCAGAGCGAGAATTCAAATTTTGTAGAGCGTTAGAATGCATGTTGATTTATCAACAATCAGTGAGTTGTAGGGCTCCGTCGAAGAAGTTCCCATTCGAAGCTCTATTCTAGTTAGTCTTGAGTATCCAAAATTTGTCTCTCCGCACATTCCTGTAAATATGCTAAGGAATTCACAAAAATCCAATTGAACCAATCCAAAAATGCAAACCAAGGTGAGTTATGATGTTGAAGCATCTGGATCCGTATCCACAAGTCTTTTTCCAGGCTATGTTCCTCCACGAAGGACGGGTGCAAAATCTGTTAGATTGGAAAATAATGTTCGGTACTCATTAGTTATAGTTCCACTTCCTAAGTGTGTAATGGTCCGAGGTGACATTCTGAAAAACATTAACAAGCTTTCTTATGCAGACCATGAAATTGCTAAATTCCCTGAATTCCATTACAAGAGTTACATGCAGACTGTTACTACGCCTGAAGGCAAGCCATTGGAGCTTGAGCCCATGCAGTGGGCCATTGGACTGAAGAGAGTAGGAGTTTTGTCGTTAATGCATATCCTGCATTTTTGTTGGACTAAAAAAGCTAATGTCTGCATCAAGCAATTGCTGCTTTGCCTCCATGGAGGATGTTTGTGGCTAGAGACCAAGGTGTCGATGGATACCGATTTGATAGAAAAAATCACATGGTTGCTCAAGGTTGGGATAGACCCTTCTCAATATTTTGTGGGAAAGGAAAGAGACTGAGAATTGGTGGTTAGGATGACATTAGAGAAATCTTGAGGTCTAAAATGGGCCTCCTAAGGAAAATTTTAAAATAATAGTAGAAATAATAAAACAATATTAGCATACCTCATAAAATTTTGGAGGAAAAAAAAACTACTTCTTCAACTCGTATTTTCAACTTATCTCCCTGTATATTCACTCAAATTTCGATTAGGAGTAGTTGTTGAATGGGGAATTCATTTCCACATCCAACGAGTACCCACTCAGAATACTTTTGGTGGACCCCACTGCCCAATAAACAAGAAATACAATAATCATCCTCACGTTTTTTTATTGTATTTCTTGTTTATTGGGTAGTGAGGTCCACCAAAAGTATGCCGAGTGGGTACTCATTGGATGCGGAATTGAATTCCCCATCCAAGGGATTCTCTTGATCGAAATTTGAGTGAATATACAGGGAGATAAATTGAAAACACGTGTTGTAGATGTAGTTTTTTCACTTTGACCATTTTACCTTTTTACCCAAAAAATGGTGATTCATCCCCCATGGTTGACATCATCAGTTTGAATCCTATTGGTTGATTTTTATAGTAAATTTCTTTTGTTTTGAGGCCCATTTTTTACCTCAAAAATTCTCTAATCAATAAAAATACAAATTTTCGCAGAATAATCGTGGGTTTGACGTGGTCTCTATTAGTGACCAGGAAGTTCGCTTCGCTGCAAAGGCATTGGAAACCAAGGTTTTAAGGAAGGTTTCACCAAACCAATTCACTGCATCTTTGATTTCTACGACAAAGCAGTGTTCCCAAGGAGTACAAATGAATTGGGAGACCTTTTTATTAAATGAGTTTCTTATTGATTGTGCAAATGCTTAAGACATTCATATTCCCTTTACTTATTCCCAAATTCTGTTATTGATCTCATTTGTAGGGTGGGATGATCCATAGAAATATCAGGGCATTGACCCAATTGGGCCTTGTTACGCCTCTCAGTACATGAAATTGTGGTACTCTGACATTAGGAGTAGGAAGCATTAAGAGAGTAATATTACACTATATATGCAACTAGAGGAATTGCGATATTATGCTTTGCAAATACCATGTGTTGATGAGGTTGTTGTGGCGAAGTACCATGGCGTTGCAAGGTTCAAGGAGGGACCTCACTACATATACATTCAAGCGAGGCATGAACCGTATGCAATGGATAACTATAGACTTTAATTTGGCCCCAAAAGAAGTTGATGCCATCATCCAAGAGTGGCCAGTGGAGTGGCAGGATCGATGAAAGGAGGGTACCTCGGGACATTAACAGAATGCAAATCAAAATACATATAAAAATAGATCTAGGGGTGATTAAGGAAACCTGCCCCCTTCAGAGCATGAGGACCAAGATTCAAGCCAGACTCCAACTTATCTGGGTCAAGCCAGACTCCAACTTATCTGGGTCCGAGAGATAAGCACAAGGATGGCACATCGACACGGAAATAAAAAGTAGAAAGAAAGCAATTATAACATTGTACAATCTCTAACAGACGCCGATGTCAAAATCCTATTCAGCAGGATGGTTGAGGTTGTTGAGGAAAACCAGGAGATCACAAAAGAAAAAATGGTCCAGTTGTTCAGCAGCGTGACGAAAATATTAGATACACTATGCCAAGCAATTAAAAGGATTAGCATCTTGACACTGCAGTAGGCTGCTGCGCCACACATTGAGGTTGTGCAAGAAGAAGAAATTCAGTAGAAGCTAGATCCATCATCATCGAGCAAAGGAGTGGTCAAGGTATTTCCTAGAGCACTAAGCTTCAACGAGGCATGTCCAAGTATGCAAGTTCCAAAAATGGGGTATGTGGAGTTGAAGTTATCTGCATTACCACTTTTTATGTTACATAATCTGCAAGAGAGCATCGTGCAGGAGATTAAGACAAGGGAGAGGTCCCTCTTGGACCTTATGAAGAGATACATAATTAGGCTGCAGTGTTAAATGATCTGTCTGCTGAGCTTCAATAGGACAAGGAATTACTTCATCAAGAAAAGCAGAAGTTTTGGGAGACTGTCGAAGGAACATGCCACACAGTCATTGATGCATAAATAATCGATGAAATGACTTCGTAAGAGAAGTTGAAGCATTTACAAGCTGTCATTTCGGGTTATAGACAAAAAGTACAAGAATTGGAATTCAAGATGGTACCCAACACCCCTCCCGAAGTGATAGAACAAATATAGTTAGAGGTCCAAGGCATTGTCCATATCATGCAAGAAGTAGAGGCTCAATGTATGGGGAGGTATCACAATCTTGGGATGTGCTCTTTGAGGATGCTGAGCTAGAATTTGTTACTACTAAAATAGGGGTCGTTGAAGAAAAGATGAATAGTCTGCGGGTTCAGGTAAAGACTCTGGCACCAGTCGAGAGGATCATGAGAGCTGCAGAAAATAAATCATTGTACAACGAGATTAACAAGTTGAGGATGAACCATATGCAATGGATGGAAAGGGTGTAAGAGATCTAGTCAGAGGTTGAGCACATGTCCGAAGTTATTGGGAGTCAAAATACTTCCATCCAATCGATAGTTACCCAGACTGTCGAGCATATGCAAGAACACATTACTGTTGAGTTGGTCGAGGTCATCAACTAGAGGAAGACATTCAACATTTGATCAAAGTAACTAGGAAGATATATGAGGAGTTCTGTCGAGAATGCAGGAACCCATATCACAAATTTGAAGTGGATTGGGACAAGCCACATGTGAGTGTTGGGGGCCTATTGTGCTTATGATTGATTGCGGTTGACCATGCTGTAAAGCACAATTAAACATGGATTATGGTATAACATGGTCAATCACAGTGAACCACAATTAACCATAGTTAAATAAACTCAATGTGATAATATACATGAAGAATGTCATGGTGTGACATAACAATTAAGGAATGTGGTAATTCGACATAAGTTAGCAAAGATGAATGTCAGAATGTGACATAAAGTAAATAATGTTCATTCATTATGATTGACAATGACTAAATGTGATCGAATTTGATAGACTATATTTGATTATGATGATTTTGGTTGATATGATTGTTTGATGATGGTTGATTATGTTTGACAATTATTAACTATGGTTAGCCACGTTTGACTATAATCGACTATGTTGATTATGTTTAACTATTATTGAATAAGAATAAATATATTTAACTATGATTAATCAAATTTAACTATAACTAATTATATGAAATAACATATGCATCTTTATTTTTAATAATTAATTATTGATTTTTGATAAAATAAAAATATATAAAATTTTGGGAAAAATATCAAGAAAAATAAAACTAAGAAAAATAAAACTAAGAACTTAATGTACTTCTATAACTACTAAAAAAATGCAATATTATTATTGACATTATTTCTTATTCAAATTTCTATATAAAAATCATTTTCCAAAACTTAAATATGAAAAATAATTTATTTACAATTTATTATTTTTTAAATTTATTTAATCAATATCTTCCTCTCATTTATTTTTCATCTTCTTAAATATATAAAAAAATCACCAATTTAAAATCTGAAAACTAGTAGTAAATTAAATCTCTTACTATTTATTTATTCTGAAAAATAATTTATTTTTTATTGGAGTAATCTAAAAATTCGACGATTTGGTTTGGATGGGGCCTTTCACCGAAATTTGATGTTTTTTTTTCTTTTCATAATTTGAATTTAACTATGTATAAATGACGATTTTGATAGTAGAAATGGATTCAACACCATCAAACCCCTGAGACACCCAAAATTTCAGAGTTTGAGAGTTGCAACCATGATTTTTAAAAATTTATATCGGATTTTTTCAAAAATATACCGACAAAATCAAAATTTTATGTTTAAAATCGTAGAACTTTTAAACTAGGCGCTTTTTTATTTACAATGTTATCTTCATTTCGCCATTGTATAATAAATTAATGTAGGTCCTACTAATCATGCATTACACCGTAAATATATTCATACTTTATCGTATTTAATTATATTAGTTAATTATTTATTAAATTTTATTCCAAATGTTAACCTATTAAATGTATATAATTTAAAATTATATAATAAATTTGAATATCAAATTGAAAATCATTTTAATATTAAAAAATAAAAATAAAATATTTAAAGAAAGCAGAAAAATCAATTATATAAATGAAAATATAATTAAAAATAATGTAAATTAAATCAAATATTTGAAAATATAAATTATAAAGTAAATAGGATGAAAATGTAAATATTTGAACATTTTTCTTTTCTTTTTTGTGTTGAAGTGTTATTATTATGATGATGATGGTTAACGTCCATTAAGACCAATTTGGTTTATTGGATCTTAAAAAAAAATAAAGGAAATTATTTGAATTCTTGTAAAATTTTATTCCTATGCTCAAAGAGCTTAGAAAGAAGCATTCCTAGATCGCCATAGTTTTTACAAGTTAGAAGGTTATGAAGGTTTGCATTGTAGAAAAGATTATGAAACTACAATCAAATGTGGGTGTATGTAGGGCACTCTAAAAGAAAGTGACTTTCATCCTCAACATTCCTAGTCTTGCAGAGATTGCAAATCCTTTCCAGCCATGGTATTTTAGGAGTTGTCCAGCCTCTTGTTTCATTATGAAGTTCATGTGAGTTTGTTCATATCTTAGCTATATTGATTTTCTTCTTTAAGATAATTAAAACATAGAGATAATTTTGATTTTCCAGATTAGGATTAATAACCTCCTTATAATATCTTAATTTTCTTTTAATCTCTATATCTTTCTCTTTTCACATAAATATTAATATTTTCAAAATAGAAATCCATTCATATTAATATAAATTTAACTTTATTTGTACCAAACATAAACCAAAACCATGATTTATATTTTCACATATAAGCTCAATATAAAACCTAATTACCTCACTGTAATTATTTTGCTTACAAATTTTAAAACAATACGTTCCAATCTATCTATGGGTAGGGTTTGGTCTTATACTTACTCTTATAACCAAAGAGGAAACGTGTGGATATTAAAGAGGGCACATGTGAATATTAAAGAGAGAACACACGGAAATTTTATGTATAGGTATAATTTGGTTTAATATTTAAATTTTTAACAATACGAGAGAATTATGCGTAAACCGGAGTTTAGTAGTTTTTAGTTTTTGTTTTTAAATTTAAAAAGCATTCAAAAACATTGTTGGAAATTCTTTTCATTTCACTTTGAAGTCTTACAAATCATTTTCATTTTTAGTGTGGAGGAACATTTTCAATAAATATATATATCAAAAAATTATTTTTATTGTGGAGGAATGTTGTAGTAATAAATGTAATCTATTTTGTTGTTTTGTGAACTTTGATTTTTATTATTATATGTTACTTAGAAATAACATGTGGAATAGATTATAAGAGTTAAAGGTTGATTTCGAGTTGAGAGATTCCACTATAATGTTGCATGAGAATGTCCTTACCAAGTTTAAAAGAATTGGGGGTGGTCGAAAGATATTAATTGTAATATTGGAGTTAAGCAAGGTTATCCCCTCTCCCCTACCCTCTTCTGCATATACATCAATAAGCTAGAAAGATGTTTAGAAGAAGCATGTTGCACATACACGATCTTAGCTGGAATAGTCATCATCCTTCTTCTCTATGTTGACGGTAATGTTCTTATGGCAAGGTGCCCCTTTGATTTTAATAACCAATTAAGAATTCTCAATGATTTTTGCTCTAATATGGGTATGACTATTAACACTGAAAAAATTAAATTTATGATTTTCATGCCCCAACGGACCATCCATGTTGCAACTACCTGTGCTAGCCCTGACCATAGGGGCCATGATTGGCCCCTTGGGGTGCAACCATGGTCCCTACTAGGTTAGGCAGTAGAAACCATGCCCCTGCCCCCACCTACACTTAAGGGCTTGGCCATCGTTGCCACAACTACAAAGAGGGTTCCAAGCCCTGAGGGCCAACTCAAAAAAAATAAAATTGAAAAAAAATGAAGATAAAAGCACCTTGTTAGGAAACATCTCTCTCTAAATAAAGAGTAAAACACCATAAATTTTAGAAGAAATGGAAAATAGAAAAATTCATGACAAAATGAATGAAATGAAGAGAGGGGAAGGTTTTATATTTTCCTACTGATTTAAATTAAATACTATGTTAAGGAGAAGTGGATGGAGTTGCAGAACTTTTCCAATTTTTTTTTTAAATTATTTAAATTCATATATACGTATATTTTTAATTTATTTATTTCAAATGATTTAAATTGGTTTAACCTCACAAATGTCTTAACTATGATGAAGGAATGCCATATTTCTAACATAATGAAGGTATCATCAGTACAATTGCGATGATCATTGGGGATAAAAGAAAAAAGGTGTAATTTTATATAATTTTTAAAATTTTCCGACATTACAATGATTTTTTGTCAATATCATCTGAAAACAAAGTCAAAATTTGCACCCAAATGTAGTAGTAGAAAATATTTACTATTACTTTCAAAATTTCACCAAAACGAAACCACATCAGCATGTCTAGACTAAAGTCCCACTAAATATTTCTGATTGCATCATAGGCCTTGTCTAGGTCAATTGATAAGAACAAGGGTTTCTTCCATTGGGGATTCACCTTGTTGACCAATATCTTATAATGTTCATTCATAAAGGGGAGTTTTTAAATTGTGGAAAATAAGGTTAATATGTTGTAGGTATTGGGGGGAGGGGAGTAGGGTTTATAAGTATACGAGGCGATACAAAGGGGTATCTAGTAAAAATATGGAATATCTCATAAAAATGAGGTTTTTTTATTTGGAAATATGTATTGGGAGGGGACTCAAAAAAGGATTTTGATAGATATTTATCAATATCTAGTGAAATTAGGGGTATTATTTAATATCCCATGAATGAAGCCACTATGGCATAGTTTCATTGAGTGAAGGCTTCGTGGTTTCTTCTAGGTCCCCTAGCCCACTTAGTTGTTTACCAAGATTCAAAATATCTTTGCATTTAACTAATGAATGTAATTTACCTCCAAATACTAATAGACTTTGATGGAAGCTTTAAGGATTACTTTGACACACTAACTTCCACACTCTCTCTAATAGCATCCCATATAACTTAGTAAAACTAAATTAAAGGCCTTTATTAATGTGGATATTTTACTCAGTATTTAATAGTGGATGCATCCCTTGAATTTTAGGAATGAAAACATAAGGTTGTTTGCTGCCACCCTTCAATGAGGAAGTTGCACCATCAATTGAATGAAAATGGTATAATTCGATTACACAACTCTTTGAAGAGATTGGTAACAAAAGATGGGAATTAATGTTAAAATAATACCTTCGACCCACCTCCACCAGCTCTAGGGAAATCAACAAAGATCAAAACTTCAATATTGGAACCTTGAAAATCAATCCTTTCAAGTTTTAACTCACAATTACTTTGATTTTAAGACATGAACCCAAACCTAACATAAAATTAACAAGAGTTCAAGCACTACCTCATGTAAAACAAATAAAAGCAAACCTTTAGGTTCACATCAAATTTAAAGATGTGCATAAGAAATGGAATTTGTAATTTTCAAAGACACTCTACTACACTTCAAAAGCCATGCTACTATATTGTAGGCGCCATCAAATAAAGTTTCCAATTTAGACCTTGCTACTATAAACTCAAAGACTATTAACACTCTCCTCAATAAGCTAGGCAAATTTAATGGCAATAACAAGAGATCAAGTCAAGATCCTCGTTAATATTGGTTTGAAAATAGATATAATTATGATTAAATAGATGTGATAAATAACATAGCCTAAATCCTTTCTATTTTGGAAAAATTCAAAACCTACTTAGTCGTAGCCATAAATTTACCTTTAAAATGGCCTAATGCATATATGATATATCATTGGATGAGCTACGATATATATAAATTTCTACGAGTTGCTTAAAGGTTTAATGGACTAATGCATATATGATATATCATTGGATGAGCTATGATATATATAAATTTCTACTAGTTGCTTAAAGGGTCTAGAGTAGGAAACCTCTCACTTTCATGAAAGAATTCTAAAAAGCATGACACTTTGGAGCATCTATATAATTATGATTAAATAGATGTGACAAGTAACACAACCTAAATCCTTTCTATTTTGGAAAAAAATCAAAACCTACTTAGTGGTAGCCATAAATTTACTTGTAAAATGGCCTAATGCATATATGATATATCATTGGATGAGCTATGATATATATAAATTTATACTAGTTGCTTAAAGGTTCTAGAGTAGGAAACCTCCCACTTTCATGAAAGAAATCTAAATACAAACTTAAAAAGCATAACACTTTGGAGCATCTTTCAGAGTGATTAGCTAGCTTTGGGTCATGACCTTTTTTAAAGGTTGTCTAGAATCAACTTACTAGATAAATATCAAAGATATGACAAACACTCTTATAAAAAAATGTTATTTTGAACAAGATAAAGACTAGAAAGAAAATTAAAATAATTTCGATAAGATATTTTCACAAAAATGCAATGCATGCACAGAAAAATTATACTTTTATTTACATCATCCTAAACATCAATATCTAAAGCATTTACATAAACATCATAATTAAAAAAGATAATTCATAAGAAAGCTTGCAATAGCATCTCTATTCCTTCAAATTCAACAAAAGAAAAAGGTATAGTTTATCTATGAATGAATATTTACCTCCAAGTGTGTTTTCTATGTATACAAAAGATCATATGTGTCCCACCCATCCACCCATCCATTTTAGAGTGTTACAAAAAACATTATAAGAAAAGGAAAAGACATTAAGCTTGTTGTAGTTTATCGAGAAAAGCTACATGCGAGATTTTTTCTCAAAATATGAAGCTACATCTAGTGTCCACTCTAAGAGGACCAATAATCATAACTAAAACCTCAAGAGTAAACAAACTTACACATAAAGAACTGATTAGATGCAAATTTCCCAGAGATGATACACTTTGGATAAATTTCTAGAAGAAAAATGCAGGCAGGAGAAAAGTTTACATGGAAGTTATAGAGGAATTTTTATTTACAGACATGTAGTTAGTAATAATAAATTTAAAAACATAATAAGCAACACCATAGTTATGATAAAAATAGTTACATTGAGAACCAACAACCCGAGAATAAATTTTGTATGGTTTATATCAGGCCATTCACTTCCACAACTTTACACACTTATCATGACTTGCAAAAGCAACCATGCTAGTTACATTGGAAATTGATAATGCAATGATGAGGCATTCTGTGCATGAATGGTCATACTCCTATTTTCTACCATATTCCATAGTTCCAATGATTGTAGTCAAACACAACAAAGATGATCAAAACATCCCGTCATTAACAAATTTTACAAGAAAAAAACCATATTAAATAAGTAATCATTTTGAAGTCAATTATACCCTGATAGCATCCAATTACCAAAAGTTTTGGATAACTTGGGTGAAAGACACATGGATAGAATTTTTTTCTAGTATAACTCAATTTATTAACACATTCAAATTATTTTTCAGAATGAAAGACCATGCCCTAACAAAATCTTTCATTGACATATGCCAAATATTCTCAGTTTGTATCCCAACATAGTGCATATGATTGGTATGCCTTTGCATATTAAATAATCATTTCCAAAGATTTATTTATCTAAATCAAATAAGTGTTTACATCCATTGAATATATTTCTGGAAAATATCTTAACAAAATAGAAGATACATGCATTACATGTAGAAACTGTACATACCTTAGGTAAACCAATCTGAGTATATTAGAAAGCTAAGAGAATAAAAAAGCTTGCATAACAAAAGGTTAAAATTGAAGGTAAGATAACACAAAGCATACATATAAAGAATGCAAACAATGCTCAATTTCAAAAAAAAAAATTAACATAAATTTTCTGCAGCAACTGCAAGAAGTCTACCAACTTTGGTTTGAAATTGCACTAAACTCATACCACCCTATGAAATACAAAAACCAACAATAACACGTTCATCATGATTAATTAAATAGAGATAAAAATATATATGCTTTATAAATATCCCACCTTAAAACTTATTGTGCAAACGCCCTTATTAACACTTCAAGAATGCATTTTACTTTCTCTATCACAAGAGGATAGAAAATTATCTTTCAAATGGAAATAAAGAAACATAAGAGATCCCAAGTTATCAATAAATGTTCTCAATGAATAGTTTGGTTGCAACACATAACATTAAGTAAGAATGATTTAACATGTCTAGATTTGGAAGCAACTGCTCCTTAAGAGAAAATGCTCATTGAGTAAATGGTTGAATCACATAAACTCACAAAGCCCATCCTCTACCAAAATTTATTATCAAAATAAAATAAAATAAAATAAAAAATTTCTAAATATTTAAATATACCAAAAAGAATTAAGAAAACCCAATTAATAAAAGCAACAACAAGTACTAGAAGTCTATTAGCTATAAGACTAGTTGAGTTGAATTAGAATTTATCTAGGATTTATGAAATATTGTTAATGAAATAAAAAATGCATTTTCATATTAAATTTTTTCAAGAATTTATAACAAAAACAATCTTAAAATATAAAAAAAAAAATCAAATTTCTAAACCCATTATGTTAAAAAAATACAAAAAAAAAAAAATGCAAGGATCAATTTAAAAGTGAATGAACTAATAATCTTTAGACATTTAAAGAAAACAACATTATAAATCCAGAACAATATACTACGAAATCTGTTAAATTGCAACCCTATTATCAAAACACAACTATAAAGAAGAAGCTAGGCTGAGATATTAAAACTAATCATCGCCTAATTTCTAGGGTAAAATAGTGTAAAAAATATCGACAAATATAAATATATGAATGTGAACAAAATGTAGCATACAAAGAGATTTAATGAATTTTTCATAACGATTTATGTTAGAACTAAAAACATTATTAATGAATTTTTCATAATGATTTATGTTAGAACTAAAAACATTATTTATCTAGAATCTATTAAATTATTTTATTCTCTTTTTTTTAATTCTTCTTAAAATCAAGGCATGTACACGACTTTCAAATATAGAGAAACAAAAAATATGACAACCTAAGTAATACACATAATAGAGATAAAAAATATAAATCTTTTTAGATTAATATTGTTTTCGTAAAACCTATAATAATTTAAAATATATATTAGAAAAAAATAAATATTACCCTCTTTATATTTTTTTACAAGTGTATGATTCAATGAATTGATACGATTGATAAGTTAATATCAACATAAAAACATAAAAGGATAAATGAAATGATGATGCCTACATCCCAAACCTTAGATTGTTTTATCAAATGATGATGTAACTAGGTTAGTTGAGTTAATACTATAATGCACATTAAGTTATACTCTTCAATGCTACTTTGCACCCTTAATTTTTCCATATTCGAAAGAGTTGAAAGCCCATAAAAAGAATTCTACAATGTAGAACCTTGAGATGTAAATGACCTGTATAAATGAAACACATTAAATACGGTATTCAATCAAATTATCAGGAATCTTATTATTTAATAATGTATTTTCCACATACATACATTCAACACTAGATCCTATATCCAATTACGATGTAAATAGTAAAAAAGGTTTAGATTACACATACGATTCAAATTATATATATACATATATATATATATAAGTTATACTCTTCAATGTTATTTTGCGCTCTTAATTTTTCCATATTCCAAAGAGTTGAAAGCTCCATAAAAAAATTCTACAATGCAGAACCTTGAAATGTAAATGATCCTATATAAATGAAACACATTAGATACGATATTCAATCAAATTATCAGGAATCTTATTATTATACATTAGATACGATATTCAATCAAATTATCAGGAATCTTATTATTATACCTGCCGAAGGCAGTGTATCATTGTAATCGATATACATTGACTGAGTATTAGTAACTTTGACTAAGTATTAGTTTTCTTTCATTTCTGAAGTTTTACCCAAACTTTTTGGATGCATGATTTTATGCAGTGCTACAATCCTAAGTTCCCAAATTCTTAGCTTGCACACTATTGGTTGAAAAATTGACTGTCTTATTACCGAGCCGACGGGGGAATGCTCGGTGCCAGTGCCAACATTCAATGCGAGGCATTCAACGCTTATCGATCTTGATGAACTGCTTTATCTTCATGCACAGCCAGGCCTGCACCGCATCGCACCCCACCGCCTTTATGAACCTTCCCACATGCTAAATGCTTTAATGCAATGTTGTTGCACCGCCTACTATCTGCTACACAATCAACTTGATGTCTTGATGTAACTTAGCAAGGCACTGAGTTCTAAGGTACCGAGTTCACATAAAGCTAACATTGCATATTATCCCCCAGAATCCGCATTGCAGTTACAAGTTTGGCATTGCAATTCTGCTAATTACTAAATTCTGGTGCAAAGGAGAGGTTGAGCGAGCCTGGTAGAAAATGACAAGAACAATTTGAGCTATGAAGAAAATGATAAATGACAAGAACAATTTCAGCTATGGAGGTATGCAATTTAAACACTTGTTGTGAACTAGTTATCTCCTGTTTCAACCAATTTTTGGCACTTTCCCTTTGGCACTTCTTATCACCATAGACATAGCTTCTTCAATAAATAGCTTGTTTGGCTGGATTTTCTAGTAGGAATAAAATAGTATTCATGAAGAATCGTCTTCATTTCTAGTATTTGAATCAAACCGTCTTCATGATTCAAATTGTCTTCATGGCTGATGGAAAATGGATTGAAAGAAAGAGATTATATCTAGAAGAAGGTATCTATGCTACATGAATACGATTTGTCAAAATATACTGTGATTTCAGAAAACAATTATAAATCACATTTTCAACTTTTCTGAACCAGCATATGCATATCAATACAACATATATCCGGAGTCTGAAAACGAAATTGTAAGGAAAGGCGCAATTTTAATGAGGGTCATATTGAATATATAAGATAAAGATAGCCTCGAGTCGAAATACAGGAATGTCATGAAAAAAAATCTAAATTGGTGAACAGAGCAATCAAAGAGAACTCTACCAAATAGAAGTCTCAAAATTGAAGAAAGAGATTATCAGCTATCATCTAAAATAGCATCTGAACCTAAGCTAAAAGAGAATAAAACATGCAATTCCCTTTAGTTGTTTGGAACCGTTTTTATAGCACAGGAATTTCTAGTGCCTCCGACTTTGCTTCTTAGTTTAGTATTTGCACTTTCCTATCTTAGATCTACACTTTCAAACCCTTATATGACTACAATTTTCGGCCTCATATATGCCGAAAATAGTTGAAGCAGATCTTTGTTATGGACAAATGTACCTTCAAAAATAGAGCTATAGAAATCGTAAAAACTTTAAAGAACTTCCAAGATACCTGCTTCTGTAGCTATTCTTGAAGCCATGTGTATGTCGCTCAATTTCATGGTGAGCTATTGGCAAGCCTGTTTTATACCATTTTCATCCAGAGCCTCAACAGTCTGAAATCCAATTATATTGACATAGTTTTTGTTGTTGTTATCCATTATCATAAATACTAGTAGTGCTTGGGCTCCTGAACTTGCCATTGATGGTTGAGCTATCAGACTAACCAAAAGAAGAGCTTCCATTGATGGTTGAGCTGTCAGACTAACCAAAAGAAGAGTTGTTCTTGAAAGACGAATTGATAGCAACAAAACAACTCTTCATGTAGACTATTACACGACAACAACAAAAATTTCAAACCACAAAACCACTCTTCATGTAGACTATTGCACGACAACAAAAAAAATTTCAAACGAAAATTATTTAAGGCATGATGCTCATGTTTCAGATCCTAGTTGATCCCAGCCTGAATAATTTTTTAGGCCAAGGCATTGTTTTTGATACTAGGAAACGAGAACCTAATGCATTCAGAATAGCCCATGAAACATCACCAACTAAGAGGAAGCAATGACTAAGGCGAACGATGTAAAGAGAGAAGCGAACCTAGTTTCAGTTGACTCAACACTTGTTGATTGAGCAAATGCATATGTGTAATTTAACCGGCATCCGTATAAGCAGCTGTGAACTCGTGGCGAGGGAGGACGAAGTTTAAGCTGCATGATTGAGAAAATGCATATGTGCAGTTTAACCGGCATCCGTATAAGCAGCCGTGAACTCGTGGCGAGGACGAATGGAGTTTAAGCTGCATGAGAGGATGGGTGAAGTTTAAGCTGCATAAGTGAAGCATTGGAATGACATCTCACGCCCTAGGGAAAGGTGGCGAAAACAAAGTGTTACCAGGAGGTGATTGCAATGACAAATGTAGAATAATCACATTAATCGAGGCTTAGCTAATGTTGGTTTTATAAATTGTATATTATAATTTATGTTAAGTTGCTAGTGTATTAATATTTGCCAGGAGTACGGGGTAACCTGTTTGTGGAGTGCTTAGCTAGTCTTCCAGGCTCAAAGCAAAGTATATCATGCAAATTCCAAATGCTTGGTTCTTTGGCTGGGCATTGAATGCATTGATTGAGAGCATGATTCTCCAGTCTACTCTGCCACACCGCCGTCACTGCTACCGCCTTGAGAATCCACTTAAGGCATTGAGGCTGATCCTTCTCAAATTTCTGTTGTACATTACCTACCTACCATAGCCCACAGATGCAGATAGAGGACCAATGCAGGTATATCACTACTCGAACCACAAAGCAATTGTTTTCCATCAGAGCACTACTTAGCTCATGGAGGCACTGTTTTCCATCGGTTGTTCTCCGCTCACAGTAACCATGCTTATGTCTGCAACCACAGTGCTATCTTTAAATTGACGTCTCAGCTAACATCAAAGCTTCACAATTTTTAGATTTTAACAATATAGCATGTTTATGTTTAATATGATCCATTTAAGTTTTGAAAATTTATGTTTCATACTTGACTAAATACGAACTAGGTCATCAGATCGGTTGCATGAATTTACATACAAAATGCATGCAAAAGGAACTGCGTCCATTCTAAAACTAAACATCCACCATATGCTATGTGTGTAAATAGTGCACATATCAATCTCTTTGGCAGTGGCATGATCAGCATAATGTACAGTGTAATCCACAATCGACAACTAGAGTGGTAGCTGAGAACAATGGTGACATGTGTCTCCAGAGTTTTGGAGTGGTATGACTGCTATTTCTATGTATTTCCTCTTTCGTGTCTCTGCAATTGGTATAGGAGAATACCATAAAAACAGTAGCTCTTGCGTGCCTTAAAAAAAACAATCACATCATAATAATTATATACTTTATGTATTTTTCGTTGGGTTGTTTTCAGTAACATTTATCCAGGTCTCACATCATAAAAATGATATACTTTATGTATTTTCCGTTGCTTGTTTTCACGTAACATTTATCCTGGTCTCTCAACCTTTAGTAGCATCATATAATGAGATCCTTCACTTTTTGTATTGCATCCACAGGTCACACCAAACACATCATATCAAATACTAAATATAGCAAAAACAGATTCAAATTTTATATGCATTTATCCATATATCATATAAAATAGTAAATATAGAAAAAACATATTCTAAAAATAATCTCACCACACTGCAATGCGCTCAACACGCACAACAACAGGCTCAACAAACTAAGCTTCGACCTACCAATCTAACATCGGCAGGTATATGTTACCCTGCAACCTTGTTTAATAGTGTATTTTCCACACAGATACATTCAACACTATATGCTATATCCAATTACGATGTAAATAGTATAAAATGTTTAGATTACACCCAATTAAATACGTTTTATTTAAATTATATATATATATATATATGGAGAGCTCTGCGGCTAGGGGAACCCGAAATATGTGAAGATCAATCTGAGGATTAATTTGAGGAATGCAAAGGTTTCTTGGTTGTTTTAAAGTTTAATTTTTTCTTTTTATGGTTTTTAAAGGTTTGGATACCTCGCAATCAAAAGACTCGGCAATGTACATCGCAATCAAAAGACTCGGCAATGTACATCGACGAGGTGGATTATGATACCCCTTCACCAGGGGTACCCATTTTTATGCACGACAACACCGGCAAGGATATCAGCAACACACAGTCAGAAATGACACCTCCCATGATCGTCCCAAACCTGCACAGTTCGCAAAATTCTTCCGTTAAAGATATTAATAGCCCAGGCCTTCCCTTGACAGATAATAATTGTGAACCGGTACGTAAGAAGGGAGCTCGTGCGAAAAAGGATGCTGTCTCTTTATCCATAGGAAAGGAAATTGGTTTAAGTGAAGTTCCAAACTATCTAAGACTAGCTCTGGTAGGACGTTTCTGTGGAAAAACGGTTGGTGAAAAAACGTTAAGGTGCTGGATGGAATAGAATTGGAAGCCAATTTTTTGCGAATTGCCTCAGTTCCATATTCTCTCTCGGGGTTGGATCCTTTTTAGAGTAAACTCGAATGAAGACATGCAAAAATTGATGGACAGTTCATGGAGATGGGGGCCGCCTGGACTAATTTTAAAAAGGTGGCAAGTTGATTTCAAGGCTACAAGAGAACCACACAATTTACAACAGGTTTGGGCCATTCTACCCGGTCTTCCCATGATGTTTTGGCAGAAAAAGATCCTGATGTTTTGGCAGAAAGAGATTCTGGAATCCATCAGTAGGAAAATCGGTAGATTTATTTCCCTCAAAGAGAATTGGTATCAAAAAATTGACAAAAGATTTGCAAATATCCTCATTGAGCTAGACATCAGAGATGGCCTATATGAGGAAATTATTTTGGAATTGAACGGAAGTATTTGGAAACAGTGTCTGGATTACTGGATAATCCCTTTTAGTTGTTTTGCATGTCGTCAGAATGGTTGTTGGGTGTGTTATATCTCTTCACATGGTGGCTACGCGGCCGGAGGGGGGGGTAGCCCTCCAGCCTCCCCCCCCCTTTTGTTTTGGACCGTTAGGTTCCGAAACGACATGGAGCGCAAAAAATTTTGGATTGCTTTTTTCTTTTTTTGCGATTTCGGCCCATTGTATTCTATCTAATCCCGATAAAGGGATTATGGTTGTAACCTAATTTCGGGTAAATGAATTAGGGTTTTAGATGCTGCGAAATACCATATATTGTATTGTAAATGGTTGAGTAAACATATAATGAAAGGAGTTGTGCGGCTCTAAGTTTTTGCTGGTTTTTTCTCGGTTAAGGGTTTCCAGGTGAAAATCTCTGTGTTATGCGTGTGCCATTGTGCATTTTCTGTTAATGCTTAAGAATCTGTATGAGTTTTTACTACACTGTTAAGGTTTAAAACTTACATTTGGTATCAGAGCATTATTGGGTTCAGAAGGACACCTTTGTTTCCAAGGGTTTGGCTCGATCTTGGATTTGTGATAAACCTGGTTTCAGTGGGAGCTTTGCAGCGGTGATTCTTTTGTTGAAAGAATGGCGAGCACTTCTAGAATCGAGATTGAGAAATTTAACGGTCAGAGCTTTAAGCTATGGAAGCTCAAGATGGAAGATCTTCTGGTAGATAGAGAACAATGGATCGCAGTAGATCAAGGTACCATGCCCACTTGTATGGTAAAAGAAGAATGGGATAAGATGGAAAGAAAAGCAAGGAGCACCATTCGCCTTTGCCTCTCAGATTCGGTGTTGGTGAACGTATTTGGAGAAGACATTTCAAAGAAGCTGTGGGATAAGCTGGGAAACTTGTATCAATCAAAGTCCCTGGTAAATAAGTTATTTCTTCGAAAGAAATTGTAGCTTCTAATAATGAATGAAGGAGACTCTGTGTCAGAGCATCTAAATGCCTTCAATACTCCGGTAAGTCAGTTGACATCTGCTGGTATTACGACTACTGGTGATGAAAAATGTATTAGTTTGTTGTGCTCTTTGCCAGATTCATGGGATAGTCTGGTTATAGTTGTTGGGAGTAATGCAACCAACCTAAATTTTGATGATGTGGTTGCATCCCTGCTATCGGAGGAAATGAGGCAAAAATCCATGGACAATTCAACTAGGGATGCCTTGTTTGTGAAAGGTCGCCCTGGAGACAAATATAAAAATAAGTCTTCAGGTGGTAGATCTAAATCTAGAGGGAGATCTAAATCTCCATAACCTTCTGTACGAAAATGCTGGAAGTGCGGTAAAGCTAGGCATTACAAGAAGCATTGTAAATCCAAAAATATTGATAAAAGCAGAGGATCTAATGATGCTCTATCCACAGATGGGAAAGAATCTATAGAGGAAGGAGGAGATGTGTATTTAGAATCTTCAAGTACACATGCAGAGCATGATTCGTGGTTGATTGACTCAGGTGCATCTTTTCATATGACTCCTCACGGGGAGGGGTTTTCTGAATATGAAAAGTATGATGGAGGTGATGTATTCCTGGGAGACAACTCGGTGGTGAAAATCATAGGTCGAGGAAAGATCAAACTATTGCTCAAAGATGGAAGGGTAGAACTCTTCTCGGGGTTCTGCACATTCCAAATCTGGCTAGAAACCTTATATCTGTAAGTAAAATGGATGATGCAGGTGTGAAAACTATATTTGAGAAGAACACATGCAAGATGGTTCGAGGATCAATGGTCCTGATGAGGGGAGTTCGGATTGGAACTCTATACAAGTTGTTGGGAAGCACCTTTAATAATGGATGTAACAGTACTATTGTTCCTAAGGGTAAAAATGAAAAAGACAGAGTCCTTACTGTCTCTAGAGAGAAGACAATGCTATGGCATCGAAGGTTGAGACATATTGGAGAGAAGGGTCTTAAACTATTACAAGGTAAAAGTATGGCTGAAGGCATGTCTGATTACACATTAGATTTTGATTTCTGTGAACATTGCTTATATGGTAAACAAAATCGAGTAAGATTCTCATCTGGTGTTGTAAGAGCTAAAGGAATTTTAGAGTTAATACACAATGATGTGTTTGGACCTGTGCCTGTTCCATCACTAGGTAAATCTGTGTATTATGTTTCATTCATAGATGATTTCTGAACGAAAACATGGATTTATTTCCTGCGTAAGAAATATGAGGTTTTTAATAGATTTAAAGAATTTAAGGCTCTTGTAGAGAATCAAACTGAAGAGAAAATAAAAGTACTGAGAACAGATAATGATGGAGAATTCTATGGAATTGAATTTGAGGAGTTCTGTGAGACGCGTGGAATAGCAAGGAAACAAACTACTCCATACACACCTTAACAGAATGGGGTTGCAGAAAGGATGAACAGGACGTTGATGGAAAAGGCAAGGAGTGTGCTTAATGGTGCAGGGCTAGCACAACAATTTTGGGTAGAAGCTATTGACACTACGTGTTACTTGGTAAATAGGACACCCACATCAGCGTTGGTTGACAAGACACCTCATGAGGCTTGGACTGGTAAGAAACCCTCTCTCACACATCTCAGAATGTTTGGGTGTGATGCTTTTGTGCATGTTCCAAAGGAGAAAAGGAGCAAGTTGGATAATAAAGCGGAAAAATGTATCTTCATTGGTTACAAGGATGGAGTGAAAGGTTACAAGCTGTGGAACCCAATAAAAAGGAAAACAGTTTACAGCCGAGATGTGATTTTCAGAGAAGTTGAAAACACTTCCAGGATTGAAGATGTACCAAAGGAAAAGGATCCAGAGAAACTACAGTTTGATATTAAGGATGAAAGAGGTGATTCATTTGAGGAACCAGATTTGTCTGAATCAGATGAAGAGGCAAATTCGTCTGAATTAGATGAAGAGGAAGAACCACAAACTCCGGTATTGAGGAGATCTGACCGAGTAAGAAGGCAAGCTGAAAGGTATAGTCCACCTGATTTTCATTCTAATTTTGTGTTATCTATTACTGATGATGATCCTAGAACTTCTAAAGAGGCAATGGATTCAAAAGATAGTAAACTATGGAAAAAGGCCATGATAGAAGAAATGGATGCCTTGGACAAAAATGAGGCATGGGATCTAGTTGAGTTGCCAGAAGGAAGAAAACCTGTTGGGAGCAAATGGGTATTCAAGAAGAAGTTAAATGCAGCAGGTAAAGTGGAGAAGTACAAGGCTCAACTAGTAGCGAAAGGTTATTCCCAAATTGAGGGCATCGATTTTGGTGAGATTTTTTCACCTGTTGCAAAATTGACTTCTATTAGATTTCTTTTATCTATTTCTGCTGCTTTTGATCTTGAAGTAGAGCAGATGGATGTGAAGACAGAATTCCTACGTGGAGATCTTAATGAAGAAATCTATATGAAGCAACCAGAACGGTTTGTGGTGAAAGGTATAAAGGAGCTTGTCTGTAAGCTAAAAAAATCCCTCTATGGATTGAAACAATCTCCAAGAATGTGGTATCAAAAGTTTGCTACTTATATACTGGGACTTGGTTTCTCAAGAAGCAAAGCTGATCACTGTGTTTATTTCAAACTAATTGGTGATCATTTTATTTATGTGATATTGTATGTTGATGATATGTTGTTAATTGGAAACAACAAGTAAATCATCAAGGATGTCAAAAATCAGTTGTCATCTGAATTTGACATGAAAGATCTTGGTGCTACAAATTTTATTTTGGGCATGGAAATAGAAAGAGATTGAGAAAACAGGAAACTCTGGTTGAATCAGAGGAAATATTTTGAGACAATATTGATGAGGTTTAATATGCAGGAAAGCAAACCAGTGAAAGTGCCCATTCCTGTAGGTGTATGGTTATCCGCAGAATAGTGTCCCACGACACAAGAAGAGGTAGAGGACATGTCTCATGTTCCCTATGCTAGTGGTGTTGGTAGTTTGATGTATGCCATGGTTTGTATTAGACCAGATATAGCCCATGCAGTGGGAGTTTTGAGTAGATATATGTCAAAACCAGGAAAGGAACATTGGACTGCAGTAAAGAGGGTCTTCAAGTATTTCCATGGCACTATAGATTTTGCAATCTGCTACCAAGGAAGACCCGGACTAAACAGAGAGATAGATATACAAGGATTTGCTGATGCTGACTGGACTAGAGATCTTGATCATAGAAGATCTATAAGTGGCTACATTTTTAATCTATTTGGAGGAGCAATCAGTTGTATGAGTAGAAGGCAAGCTGTAGTTGCACTCTCAACTACAGAAGCTGAATACATGGCAGCTACCCATGCAAGTAAGGAAGCTGTATGGTTGCAAAGGTTGTGTTCAGGTATTGGTTTTGTTCAGAATGCAGTGAAGATAGGCTGTGATAGCTCAAGTGAAATATTTTTGGCAAAGAACCCTACTTATCACTCGAAGACAAAGCACATTGATGTGCAGTACCGTTTCGTCAGAGACATGGTTGAACAAAACAAAGTGTTGCTGGAGAAGGTTGATACTTTGGAAAATGTTGCAGACTCTTTGAAAAAGTTTGTGAGTACTCAGAAGTTCTCTTGGTGGAAAGAGAACATGGGAATTGCTTCCCTGAACTGTTGAAGTCATAAATTTCTCATGTATGTGAAGAGAACAACAAGTGGGAGAATGGTGAGTGTGTTATATCTCTTCACATGGTGGCTGCGCATACACCACGATCCTTCACTTTTTGTATTGTATCCACATGTCACACCAAACACATCATATCAAATACTAAATATAGCAAAAATAGATTCAAATTTTATATGCATTTATCCATATATCATATCAAATAGTAAATATAGAAAAAACATATGCTTTTTGCTTTTTTTACGATTTCGACCCATTGTATTCTATCTAATGTCGGTAAAGGGATTAGGGTTGTAACCTAATTTCGGGTAAACGAATTAGGGTTTTAAATGCTGTGAAATACCATATATTGTATTGTAAATGGTTGAGTAAACATATAATGAAAGTAGTTGTGCGGCTCTAAGTTTTTGTTGGTTTTTTCCCGGTTAAGGGTTTCCAGGTGAAAATCTCTATGTTATGCGTGTGCCATTGTGCATTTTCTATTAATGCTTAAGAATCTGTATGAGTTTTTACTACACTGCTAAGGTTTAAAACTTATAATGGTCATATGGTAAAGGATTTCCCAAACAATACTCGTGGATATGTGCGACATAAGAAAATATGGGTAAAAAAAACAGAACATACAACGATGGTTAGCGAGGCCAAGGAAAAAGTTGGTGTCAGTGTGGTAGAGCCAGTGGACAACCCAACAAATCTTGTTACTGGTAAGTCAACACTTGAAACTCCTCCCTTTGGTTTTACTGCCCCCCTGCCGGTTGTTCCATCCCCCATAATATGCAGTGAGACTTTTTCCCCGTAGCCTTTACTCTCTTAGCCCCCTTTTTGTTCTGCCTCTAAGGATTTAGTCCTTTAGAATATTTCGAACCCTCCGAAGCCGGACACATTGAATGACGTCCTTCCACCACCTCGCTCTACAAAGAATATTGTTTTGGAAGTAGTTTCTTCTAGCCCAGTGACCTCCCATATTGACGTGGCTTCGCCAAAGGAGGAGGAGAGGGTCCCTCCTCCTGGGTCAAACATAAAACCTACAACAGAAGATAAAAAAAATAGTTTTTAGGTGGAGAAGATATAGCTCCGAAATATGGCTTGGCTTTAGACCCTATGCCAAAAGTGACTTTAGGTAGAAAATCTCTAATCTCAGAAGCTAAGTCACTAGCTAAGATGGAGGTCAAATCTGGAAAGTAGTCAACGACAGGAAGGGCCCTTAGAGCAGGGAAATACCAGGCAGGGGTGTGATGATGTTATGCTTATACTTTAACTCAAGGGGGTTAGGGAGACCCCCAAGAAAAAAGATCTCAAAAGAGTGGTCCTAAGCTTAAAACCCTTGGTTATTTTTTATAAGAAACAATGATGGAAGGAGTAAAAGCTAAAGAAGCAGTTGATTCTTGGCTTAATAACTGGTCCTTTGCTCACTTAGATGTTGTTGATCACTCAAGAGGATTATTAACAGCATGGAGCCTGGCTCTCAGAGAAAGGAAAGTCGAAAAGTTTGATAATATTTTGAAAACAGTCCTGGAAGATGTGGAAACAGGGGAAATTTTATCTTTCTTGAACGTTTATGGGCCTTTTTCGAAC
The DNA here is from genome assembly GCA_027924585.1 of Larix kaempferi. Lineage (NCBI taxonomy): Eukaryota > Viridiplantae > Streptophyta > Pinopsida > Pinales > Pinaceae > Larix > Larix kaempferi. Next base: position 22,314,132 of record BSBM01000179.1, on the reverse strand, counting down.
AGAAAACCCTTATGGGAATCTTTCTTCTCCTATGGACTTCTAGATTCCAAGAATGTGGTATTGGGAGGAGACTTGAATCATTCTTAATCAGATAGAGAGGTTTGGAGTTCCATAGCAAGAAAGGACATTTTAAGTAATTTTTTCAGATCCATTTTTGAATCCAATGGGTTGGTGGATGTCCAACCTTTAAAATTGGAATCGACTTGGAGGAATAATAGATGTAGGGAACATGCGATATCCAAATGTCTGGTTAGATTTTTGGTTTCAGAAGACTTGGTCTATGGCTCTCTTTCAGTTAAATCCTAGGTTGAGGTTGGGGGCTTGTCTGACCACAGGCCAATAATTATGTCTTTAGAAAAAGTAGAAATCAAACCTCCTGCTCCTTTTAAGTTCAATCCTTCGTGGCTCAAAGAAGAGGATTACAAAATTCTAGTAAAAAAGTCATGGATCCCTTTACATGAAAGTTCTTATGTTTCCTTTATGAAGCAATTCTCTGACAATATAATAAGAACTAAAAAGGCATCTAAGATTTGGGAAAAAGCTTATATTGCAAAACAACAAGAAAAACTAAAAGAAGTGGGGGCAAGGTTAAGAGAAATTTATAGTCTAAATAGCTCTGATATGTTTTCAGAAGAAGAACTGAAAGATGTGAAAGATTGTGAACTTAGAAGGGAAGAGTTGTTAGCTAGAGAAGAACGGTCGTGGAGACTTAAAAGTAGGGCAATTTGGATAAAGGAAGGAGATAACAACACCAGAATTTTACACAGGTTTGTCTCCCATAGGAAGAATGTAAATACGATTCCAAAATTTAAGGATGATAATGGAAATATTCTAAGGTCGTTCAAAGAAAAGGAAGACGCGGGTAAAACCTTTTTCAAAAAACTTTTCTCAGAACCTGAAGGAAGTCCTATTCAAGAGATTTTACAAGTCATAAGTTTGTTTCCTACCAAGGTATCAGAGGTAATGAACAGATATTTAGCATAAGAGATAAAGGCAGAAGAACTGGAAAATGTAGTTTTCTCCTTTCAAAAAGGTAAAAGCCCAGGTTTGGATGGTTTCTCAATTGAATTTTATCAAGACTTCTACGAGTTGTTAAAATATGATTTACTGAAAGATGTTAAGGAATCACAAAGCTCAGGGAAGGTTCTAGGTGCTCTAAATTCTACCTTCCTGGATGTAATTCCAAAAAAACAAAAAACATCTCCCTTTGAATATTTCAGACCTATCTCGTGTTGTAATGTAGTTTATAAGATCATCGCCAAAATCATTGCACAATGCTTAAACCAATTCTGAGAAAAATCGTTTCTCTGGAACAATTTGGATTTCTTTTCAACAAGTAGATACACGATGCAGTCTCATTGGCTCAGGAGGCTTTACACTCAATTCATAAGAACAAAAGTCAAGCTCTTGTTCTCAAATTAGACCTATCTAAAGCCTATGATAGGGTTAGATGGAATTTTCTAAGATTTCTCTTAGTTCAACTCAGTTTTGTTGTGGATTCAGTCAACTGGATAATGGGATGCATTCAATCAACCTGCTTTGCTGTGCTCATCAATGGCTCCCCCTTAAACTTCTTCAGGCCTACTAGAGGCTTAAGACAAGGTTCCCCCCTCTCCCCCTTTTTATTCCTCTTGGTGGCATATGCTCTAAGCAGATTGGTTCTTCAAGCTAAATGGTCTGGATCTTATAAGGGAATCAAGGTCTTTGAGAATGTTGAAATGTCCCACATCTTGTTTGTAGATGATTTGCTTATGATGGGGGATGGATCAATAGACAATTTTCTTGAGATTAAAAATATTTTAAATTTATACACGAAGGCCACTGGGATGCATATAAATGTGGAAAAATCAGTTTTATCATAAAATTCTCTTCCAACAGCAGTTAAGAGCATATTAGAGATCGAAGTTCCTTATACTTTAAGTCATTTATCATAAGGGTTTAAATACTTAGTCTTCTTCTTAAAACCTAAATCCTACTCCTTTAAAGATTGGCTCTGGTTGTACAAGAAGGTGGAAGGTCGAATTGGAAGTTGGACAAATAAATTCCTTTTCAGGGGAGGAAGAATGGTACTTCTGAAAGTGGTTATTCAAAGAATCCCCATCTATTGGGCTTTGATAGCTTACATTCCCAAAGGGATTCTTCACAAAATATGGAAGAAGTTTTTCTCTTTTTCGTGGTCTACTAGCAAGCGGGATGAATGTATTCGTCTTGTCAATTGGAAAACTGTGACCAATCTAAAATTTCTTGGAGGTTGGGGTGTAAAAAATCCCTTCTTATTTTGTCAATCCCTGGCAGCCAAGTCGCTTTGGAGGTTGATAAAAAGTCCTTCTTCATTATGGGGAAGAGTCATGGTGTCTAAATATTGTCTGAATGCTTCCATTCTAGATTGGATAAGGAATCCAATTAAATCTTTTTAAAATGGATCCATTGGATGGAAAGATTTTGTTCTTTCCTATCCCTTGATATTAGAATGGTCATCTTGGACTATTGGAAATGGGAGAAAAGTATGGATTGGAAGAGATCCCTGGATTGGTGCAGGAAATGGTTACAAGCTCTCCCTGGTTACCATTGAAAAACTTAAGCTTCAAAGAATTAACAACTTACATGATGCCATTTCTCGGTCTTTAGAAGGTATAAACATTTCTTTATGGAAATCCGCAACAGAATTCAATCTAGAAGGGGACATTGCTTCTGAAAGGAATTATTACACCGTGTTGCTGGAAATATCATCTTGTATTTTCTTAGAGGAGGAAGTCGAGGAAAAATTGGTTTGGTTGAAAAACGTTATCACAGGGGAATTCAGCGCGAAACTCGGCTATGAAATAGAGGTCAGGGCCTCTTTCGTTGGTGTAAAAGAGTGGTGGTGGATTCCTGTCTGGAAGTCTGCGGGATCCTTAAAAGCAAAGCTAACCGTGTGGCTTGCACTCAACAATAAACTTCTTACGTGGGATAATCTCTTAAAAAGAGGTTGGCAGGGTCCAAGTTGGTGCATTTTATGCTATTCTCAAGAAGAATCTGGACCTCACTTATTTTTTTTTGTCCCTATGCAGCAGCTGTTTGGAAGGCCTCCACTGCTGAACTAAAGTCTCAGGAAATTCAAGAAGCTATATCCCTGGAACAAAAGTTTCATTTTTGGTGGACTGATAGATTAGTACGATCTTATAGTGCCCTCCCTTCCTCTTTCATTTATGAAGTTTGGTGGGCTCGAAACTTAGCAATTTTCCAGAGTCGCACTATTCCAGTAGAAGTAACAACAACCTTAGTTGTGCAGTGGACTAAAGAACACAAAGTTCTGTGAAAAAAAAAAAAGGACAAGGATGTTGGTGCCCCCAACAATTGACAAATCTATCCCGTAGGACTTTTTTGACGGTGCGAGTCAAGGAGTTCCTCCTTTGGGTGGTGTAGCGGGGGATTGCATCCCTGCTCATGCAAAATGGAACATACTAAGGGTAAGGGAACTCTTAGTAGCAATTTAATGGAAAATGATAAAAAACTAATTAAACATAAAAATAGTAAAGAAATATAAGCTAGCATGTGCATAAAATTAATATAAACTAAAACAGAGAATAATAGACTTCCATGGAAATACGATAAAGAATATTTCAACTTTTGTATTAATGGGCAAGCTAGGGCTTGCAAAGAATTTACCTCAAAAAATGAGGTTGATGAAGCTCTTACAGTGGTACAAGAGTTGTGCTCCAGAGCTCCTTAGTTCCTTACTCTCCTCCACAATGCATCAATGGTGGCTAAAACTTCTATTCAATGGTGGGCTTAAGCTCAAAAGTGAATGGCTATGGCTCAATAGAAATTTCAGTAGCATAAGGGTAGAGTAGGTGATGGATCATGAAAATGAGGGGCCTCCATCCCTTTTTATAGATTTAGGTTAGGGTTTTAGGGTTTTTTAGGGCTTTTTTCCTCTTTTCCCTCTTTTTGATTTTCTTTTTGAGTTTATTCCCAATTATTTTGATTTTTGGGAAAATTTGACCATCTTTTGGGGTTTTGGTATGTTTTTTGGAGGATTTTAAATAATTTGGAGGAGGACAAGTCATAGTTGGTACCCATTTGGGTTTTTTGGGGTTTTGGAGGCTAGAGTGATAGAAAATTTGGTCAACAAGGGTATGTGTCTAAAGGGATGAGCTGGTGAGTAATTTTTTGGTGTTAATAGATTGCCCCCTGATGTGTGAGGGCAGGAGCTCATCATATGGCTGATAGACATCATAAGTTCTGTCATTTTCCAGGGATACGAGAATTGTGATGGAGGAGAGAAGGAACTGGGTGGAGGCTGGAACACAAAGTCCATACGAATTGCAAAAACTCAAAATACATTGTCTCACTGAGGAATGTCTCAACATGTGGACGAGGCGGGCATACCCATGCTCGTGCCAAGATATAAAAGCAATAATGAGGCCCAAAAAAGGGGACCTGAACAATACATGGAGGACTGCTGTTTACATCATACTAGTCCAGAGGGGACACAAATCTAGGACATACCCATGGTCTGACCATGACTGATCTGAAGAACTGATGTATGGAAATAATGGCATCCACACTGAATGTGGTACCATAACAATTGATGCTCTGTTGGATCTGAGGGTGTCCAACAACTGGATGGACTCAATGACCAAGAGTCAGAATCTCAAGGGTACACTGAACTGCGTCTGAACTAGGTACTCGAGGAAGCATATAACTGGGGTTCTTCCGCATACTGTCGCCAAGAGCAGCTCGGATATCCATGGGAACATACAACTAGGTGTTCTGAATTGACTCACCAATGTGCTAGAGTCGAGGGACACCCTGATCGATGATATCAGGAAAACTCTCAAGGTGACACATCACAGAATACTCTAAACAAAGGCGACCATATTGGGGAAGCTGCCATGATAGTGTGACTGGGTATGAACTGTTGTGGCGTCGAAAGGCACCGTTGGGGCCTTCTTCATGGTTTAAGGAGCTCCAAGAAGGGATAGAAGACTGCTAAAAGATGGTACTGTCGTGTGGATTTGTATGAGCCTAGGACAGTTCATGCTCCTAAGTGCTTTCAATTTTAAGGAGTCTGAAAGCGATAAGGAGACTCTGAAATGGTGGAGAGATACCGTCGTGTGGATTTATACGAGTCCAGGACGGTGAGTGCTTGTGGTTGCTTCCATTTTTAGAGAGTTTGAACGCAATAAGAAGACTCCAAGGGGTTTCTTTTTCGTGTGTTAGTCTCCAAGGCCCAAAAAAGCATAAAAGGATGCAATGAAGAACTCTTCTAGCCGATGTGACTAGAGTATTCCTTTTTCGTAATTAGTCTACAAGGTCCAGAAAAGGAGTAAACTTATACTAGGTAGATGTCCTTTCAGATACTTTTAGCAAGCATGAAAGGAAGCAAGGTTGCTCGGTGATCTTTTCATTGTTTTTTAGGAGTCATAAAAGAGCTTAACAAAAACTCCCGAAGTGCCTTTTTCGTAAAGGAATTGTTTGGCCCAAAAAAGGGATAAAATTATACCGAACAAAAGTAATGGCCAATCAAGGAGGAAGCGTTCAATCAAGGGACAAGTATTGGAACCAAGAACAACAGTGGGGGAAACGCTGATGGGGCCTCATGGGTTGGTGAATGGTGGAAAAATAATGCAATAAATGTAGTATGGATGGAGCGGAGGGCTCATGAATAGGCCGCGATGCAAAAATTGGTAAAAAATGACGGCGACCAATGTGACGCGCAAATCAAGGTGACAAGGTGGATGGACAAAATTTCAATTTTTTTTTTGGTGAGAGCGGGAAATGATCTTAAGAATAATCACTAGCACAGAAAATTGGATCCGGTGATATAAAGAACATTAAAAATGGACAACGACCGATGTGGCATGCAAATCAAGGTGTCGAGGGTGCTAAAAAATGCCTATTTTTTTTTTTTTGGAAAAAATGAGAAATGGTCTCAAATATTCTCAAGGTCTCATCGAATTGAATCCAAGGGAGTCAATGGTTCGAAAAACGGACATCAGATGATCCCGTAATGCCAAAACAAGAATATGTCCAATGTCTATAAATAGTAAGTGGACCCTCGTAATAGATGTCATTTGGGATATGTGAGTTTGACAGGAGATTAGAGGAGCCCAAAGGTGGAGGAGCCCGAGGAGGAGCAGGGGGAGGATGAGCTAGCAGCACAGGAAGCCGAAGAGGCACAGGAGTTAGAGGGGGGTGATGATGATGAGGACTATCGGGAGGAGTCTGACTAAGCAGTTGATAGGGATGCCCCCACTACGATGAGCATGTGGGATTTTTTTTGTAGATACGGCTTATGTTTTTTACCGAGGATGCTATTGGGGATCCTCGATGTGTTTATATGTATATTTGAGTACGGTGGGTACTTATGACATTTTCATGATATATATATATATATATTTATCGGCATGTGGATGCCTTTTGTGATGATGTTTTCTTTTTATGCATGTGGATGCACATATCATGATGGTGGTTTTTGTTATGCACGTGGATGCAGTTGTGATGATGCACATGGATGCAATTGTAGTGATGGTTTATTTTTGTTATTTTTATGGTTTTTAATTGCCTAAATGATGTTATTATGTACATGTAGGTGGTATGGTTATGTGTGTTTATTATTTATGCCCTACATATTGTGATTCGTATGTCGGTCTAGAATATTGTTAGCCATTTGTTCTGCTACACTATTTTGATTTCAAGGGACATGAGTGAATGTAATGGATTCAAACTATCTGTTAATTTGTTTAGTGCAGATAAATTTTCTAAAAGGCAGGGATCCCGTATTTGGTAACGGTTGTTGAGTTGGGCGATAAGCAGTTGTGAGTCAAGAAACACACAAAGGTGACTTATGCCCATATGGAGGGTAGAGGTCAGTAGACCAGCCACAACATTGTACTAATCCTGGTTATTTGTAGCAGCACCTATGCACACTCCATCGAGGTGGATTAGCTCGTGTGAGGGGGAATACAGGACCCAAGCTGTAGAGGCGAGGTTGGGGGACCATCGACTTGCACCATCGGCAAAACCGACGTATTGTGGTGGAAGGGGATCCCTCTGTGATCATGCAGGGAAAAAAAAATGTGAGGTCTTATAGAAAAAAATGTAAAAAAAAAAAACAAAAAGGAATAAAAATGTACAACAGGGACTAGTGAGTCCCAAGAAGGTGTTATGGGTAGAATTGTTTTAAGGTACAACCCATTTTGGGGGTTGCGCATGGGGTTTTCTTTATAATCAGTGAGGATGTATGCCCTGTGTCCTAAACAAGTATGGACAATATATGAACCTTGCCACATGGATTCAAATTTTCCTTTCCCAGTCTTATCATGTGCTTGGTCGTAGACGAGGACAAGGTCTCCTTCCCAGAAATTGTGTGGGTGAACATGTTTATCATAGCCCTCTTTGGAGCAGTTCTTAGCAGCCTCAATGGTTTGGAGGGCTATCCGACGATCCTCGTTGGCCTGTTCCAAAAGGATTAGGCATTGTTCGAGTGGGGAGGTATCGGGTAAGAGTTTGACAGCGATGTGGAGGGCAGGAATTTGGCACTCAATGGGGAGGACTGATTCGATGCTGTGGACTAATGTGAAGCACCTGCAACAATTAATTAATAAGAATATGCGAAATAGCAGAAATGACAGAACTCAGAATCACTTTTATATTGATCACAGACCACTTCGAGGGGGAAACCTCCTATGAGCAAGCTCAATACAAATAACTTCACGGTGCCTTCATAGGTCTCAACACACACTTATATACTAAGTCTAGGTGCCAATACTATGGGTCAAAACCATGGGCCACTACAAACTATGGATCAACAATACTACGGGCGACTTACAAAGCATATGCGTCCAACAACAATATACTAACAAAGTAAAGACATGGGTTCCTAACATCCCCTCCCCCTTAAAAAAAACTTTGTCCTCAAAGCTTTAGATGTGGAAATTGTTGTTGAATCTGAAGGAGTGGTTCCCATGTAGCATCCTTTGGTTGCATGCCGTGCCACTGAATTAATACCTCTGTGATAGAGCGAGAGCGAAGCTGACGAGTGCGCCGATTGAGGATGGCATCCAGCTCCAAAAGGATGGATCCTTCATTATCCAGTTCGGGTAAAATGGTTTGTCCACTGATGTTGGTGCTAAGAACTTTCTTCAGACAGGAGACATGAAAGACTGGATGAATGCGGGAAGAAGGAGGAAGTTCCAATTTATAAGCAACGGACCCAATCTTCTGAAGAATCCGATATGGCCCATAGAACTTTGGAGCGAGCTTATGACGCCCTTTGAGTTTCAGGGAGGATTGCTTGTACGGCTGGAGACGAAGAAAAACCATATCGCCTACTTGAAAAGTGCGCTCAGAACGGTACTGATCAGCTTGTTGCTTCATGCGATTTCTTTCCATGTGAAGATTGTCCCGTAAAATGCGAAGAATCTGATCGCAGTTTCGAAGGACCCTGTCAACTTCCTGAACTGGTGAATTGTTGGGGGTTTATGGAAGAAGAACTGAAGGTGCCTGACCATAAACTGCTTCATATGGGGTCATTTTAGAGGTAGTGTGGTAAGAGGTATTGTACCACCATTCAGCGAGAGGGAGCCACTTTGCCCACTGATGTTGTTGTTAAGAGTTGAAGCAACGAAGATAAGTTTCCAAGCATTTATTGATAATTTCAGTCTGACCATCTGTTTGTGGGTGATACCCTGAGCTCATCTTCAGTTTGGTGCCAGTGTGGCGAAATAGTTCTGTCCAAAAATGACTGGTGAAAGTCACATCACGATCCGAGACAATGGAAGAAGGGATGCCATGAAGACGAAAGATCTGGTCCAGGAAAATTTGAGCGACTGAGGAGGCTGTATAGGGATGGCTAAGAGTACAAAAATGACTATATTTGGAGAGGCGATCAACCACAACAAGAATCACTGTCTTCCCGCCAGATTTAGGGAGCCCTTCAATGAAATCCATAGAAATATCTGTCCAAATCCGTGTAGGTATGGGCAAGGGTTCGAGCAATCCTGGAAGGAGTGTTGTTTCACCCTTATTGCACTGGAAGGTATCACATTCAGCCACCATCTGTTGAATTGTCCTTTTCATACCCTGCCAAAAGAAGTTACGCCATGCCCGTTCATACGTTTTGAGGAACCCAGAGTGCCCTGCCGATGGAGAAGCATGGAGTTCATAGAAGACAGCCTGTTGAAGATCTGTGCTCTGGGGAAGCACCAGACGACCCTTGTATCTCAGAGAAGCACCATCCGAAGAGTAATGTGGTACAATAGAAGGGTTTTTGGTCAAGTGTTGGATGATTTGAGATAAGGAAGAGTCATTGACATAACCCTGTTGAACAGATTGCAACCAATTTGGAAGAGGCATAGAAATAGCTGAAAGAGAACCTTGGGCATCAAATGTGCGAGAAAGAGCATCTGCCACAATATTGTCTTTACCCTTCTTGTAAGTGATCTCATAGTCATAAACCATGAGTTTTCTAACCCATTTCTGTTGTGTTGGGGAGGAGACACGCTGTTCCAAGAAATATTTCAAACTCTGGTGATCCATCTTGATGCAGAAATGATTCCCTAATAGGTACGGTCGCCACTTCTGTACTGCATGCAAAATGGCCATCATTTCCTTCTCATAGGTAGAGGCAGCTAAATTCTTACCTGAAAGGGCTTTGCTGGTGAACGCAATGGGGTGTTCATCTTGAAGGAGAACAACACCAAGTCCATTGCCACAAGCATCACTCTCAATAGTGAAGGGCTTGGAAAATCGGGCATAGCTAGAACAGGTGTAGTACACATAGCTTGTTTTAGTTTTTCAAGTGCACACTAAGCAGCCTATGTCCATTTAAAAGCATCCTTTTTCAATAGAGCAGTTAATGGAGCTGCAATCTTCCCATAGTCCTTGACAAACTTGCGGTAGTATCCAGTCAACCCCAAAAAACCACGAAGGCTCTTGAGTGTCTGAGGATGTGGCCAATTGTTCATGGCATCGATTTTGGCAGGATCCACGCGAACCCCTTATGCTGAGATAATGTGCCCAAGATACTCAACTTCCTTCTGTCCAAAAACACATTTAGATTGCTTGGCGTGGAGATGATGGTCAGAGAAAAGTTGCATGACAAGATCCAGATGCTGGAGATGTTCATCCCACGTTTTACTGTAGATGAGGATATCATCAAAGAATACCAGAATGAATTTTCGCAAGTAGGGTCGAAATATTTTATTCATTAAGGCCTGGAATGTGGAAGGAGCATTAGTGAGGCCAAAGGGCATGACCAAAAACTCATAATGGCCATCATGTGTGCGGAAAGCTGTTTTAGGGATATCATCCTCATGAACCTGAATTTGATGATACCCAGAACGAAGATCCAACTTGGAGAAAAAGTGAGCCCCATGAAGCTCATCAACAACAGGAATTGGAAACTTATCCTTGATGGTGAGGTGATTAAGTGCTCGGAAGTCAATGCAGAGGTGCCATGACCCATCTTTTTTGTGGACAAGAATAATTGGAGAAGAAAAGGAACTAGTGCTTGGGTGAATAATACCTTACTTCAATAAGTCCCGAACGAGCATTTCAATCTCCGTTTTTTGGTGAAATGGGTAGTGATAGGGCCTGATGTTGGGAGGAACACTGCTAGGAAGGAGCTGAATACGATGGTCTTCTGGCCTGGAAGGTGGAAATCCCACTGGTTTAGCAAAGACACCTGTATATCGATCCAGAATTTGTTGTAGATCCAAAGGAGTAGTGGAGACCGCTGATGGTTGCATCTGAATGGAATGGATCTGAGCGATGACACCATGTGAATTCTTCTTGAGGATTTTTTCCATGCAATGTGAACTGATGATGCTGAGAGAACCTGGTTGTAATCCTGTCAATGTGTGTTTTTTTCCAATGAGGGAAAACTGCATCCAAAGTTCAGCAAAATCCCATAAGATAGGGCCAAGTGTGCGTAGCCATTGGGTGCCCAAAACCACATCACATCCGCCTAAGGTCAAGGAAAAAATGTCAGAGCGCAAGGTATAATCTCCCATAGAGATACGCACATTTCGGCACTTCCCTTTGCAAGGTAAGGTGCCCCCATTGGCAACCATGAATTCAAAGTGGGAGCAAGGATGGATAAAACAATCAGCTTGTTTGGCGATCCGAGGGTCAATGAAATTATGAGTGCTACCAGAATCAATGAATATTGTAAGAGGAAGCTTCTTGAAGTAACCCCTGACCCGCATTGTTTGGGGGGTGGTGATTCCAGCTAAAGCATGGAGATATATCTCTAGCTGGTCATCTTGAGATGGAGGGTCAATAGGCGGTTCCTGAATGTCGATTGGAGCATCCATTGTTTCTGGATCTTCGTCATCAATTTCAGAGGCAGGCGGAGAATCCACATCCAAGAGATAGAACTTTTGCTGAACGCATCTATGTCCCTGAGTGAATTTCTCATCATAATTATAGCTAAGCCTCTTTTCTCTACGTGCTTGCATCTCTGTTTCAGACAAACACTTGATAGGAGTTGGTCGGGGAGCCTGCGGTATAGGTGGTCGTGGAGAACCCATATTTCGGAAGGGAACAAAAGTGGGCTTGGAGCGTTGTTGGGCTGCAATCTTGTCTTCTACTAACTTATCCAACCCTAGGGCTTCCATCATTGTGTTGGGACAGAACATTTTGACCTCAGAGTGGATGGCATCCTTTAGACCACTGATAAAACAACTTCGGTAAAAGTCATCAGACAATCCTTCAGTGTGGTTGGCTAGTTTCTCAAATTCGGTTTGATACTCTCTCACAGTGCCAATTTGGCGAAGTTTAGTGAGGGCTCCTGTGAAGTCATCAAAAGCACTAGGACCAAATCATTGCAAAAGGAGCTGGCAAAAGTTTGGCCATTTTGGCTCTTCATGAGCCTTGATGTACCAACGGTACCATTGAAGAGCTTCCAGTTCCAAATGAAAAGATGCAAGCGGAACTTTGTTGACATCAAAAGTATTATGCAGACTGAAATACTGTTCTGCACGATAGATCCATCCAGTTGGATCAGTACCATTGAAGCGAGGAAAATCAAGCTTCGGACCATGGAAATTGCTAGAAGAAGAGAACCCATTGTCTGATGAAGACTTGGGCTGTCGTTCGTTGTTCATAGCTGCATGTTCAAGATGGAGGCCGAGAAATTTTTCATCCAGATCCTGGAGTTTGGCTTGAATGGCTGCAAGTGCGTCTTCCATGGTTTTTTCTCCTGCATGGGTGACAACCATAACCAGGAGTTTTTTTTTTTTTTTTTACTGGGTAGGAAAACAAAAACAGAAACTGCTTCAGTAAAGGAAAATCTGGACTTGGGAAAAAATTTGAAGGGTAATTGGGGTTTGACTAGGTTTTGGACACTATCGAATCGATATGGAAGCAAAAATGAGGATTTTAGAAGCGGGGTGAAAGAATGGGAAAATTTGGCAGAGGGGGACAAAGAAGCAGAATTCAGAAAGGAACTCTGTGGTAAAATTTGAAGGTGATTGGGTGAAATCTGAGGAAGTTATGGCAAACCCTAAAAATAGACAAATGTGGGATTTCGGGCTTTGGGAAGGGGAATTGGGGATAGGGTCCTCAGGAATGAAATATACAGAATGGGATGACAGGGGTTCCCCAAAAATTTCAAGGGAAACAGAGTGAAAACAAGGGAGATATGGAGAAAAAACTGAATTGGGAAGGGGAATTTTTTTTTTTTTTTTTCCAGACTGGAGCGGCTACGGCTCAGAAGGGATTTGGAACAGATAAATCTACAATGGTTGGATCTGAAACGGCACAGCAGTGATCGACAACAGTTCAACTGAAAATAGATATGGACCCCAGGTATGTGCGGCTTCCTAACAGTTCAGGGGTTTCACTCGACCACCAATGTTGTCTGACGGCTTGCGTATTGGGGCAGTACCCCTCACTCCACGGCATAGGTAAAACTGATAACCGCTTTGCCACAAACGACAGTTCTTGGTTTACCTCACGGGTGGGAACTAGTCAATTAGGTAGGGGTCGTTGCCCTTTTCCCTGGCAGGTCCTCTCAATGGGTCAGCTACTTCGGGGTTCCTGTGGTACTCCTCACAATGAGTTTTAGGGCTTATGCCCAAGTACTTCCTACAATTAAGCGGATATGAATTATTCCCAAATCCGAACCTGCAACAGATGCGAAAAAAATTTGGTAGAAATTTCACCCAGCGAGCCCAAGAAAGTGCTCTGATACCAGATGTGAAGCACTTGCAACAATTAATTAATAAGAATATGTGAAATAGCAGAAATGAAAGAACTCAGAATCACTTTTATATTGATCACAGGCCACTTCGAGGGGGAAACCTCCTATGAGCAAGCTCAATACAAATAACTTCACGGTGCCTTCATAGGTCTCAACACACACTTATATACTAAGTCTAGGCGTCAATACTATGGGTCAAAACCATGGGCCACTACAAACTATGGATCAACAATACTATGGGCGACTTACAAAGCATATGCGTCCAACAACAATATACTAACAAAGTAAAGACATGGGTTCCTAACAACTAAGTGGAAAGGGGTGAAACCCGTGACAGTCTTAGTGGATGTACGATAAGCCCAAAGTGCTGGAAATAACATGTGATTCCAATTTGACTTATGATGATTGACGGTACACTGAAGAATGGTCTTCAGTATTTTGTTGATGACCTCTACTTGGCCATTCCCTTGAGGGTAATAGGAGGAAGAGTATTGATCCTTGAATTTCAGAAGGATAGACAATTCCTTCCATACAGAGTCCTTGAAGTGTTTCCCGTGGTCAGACACAAGTTGTTGTGGGACCCCAAAACGGGTAATGACATGATTGAAAAAGAAACAAGCTGCAGTGTTGGCTTTGCAGTTGAACGTGGGCATGGTCTCGGCCCACTTGGTAAAGTAATCTATAGCTACAATGATATATTTGTGACCGCCTGTCGAGGTAGGGTTACACTCCATGAAATCAATGGCCCATTTGCAGAAAGGGCCAATAGTGACGACTGGATGAAGGTGGGCAGGTGGGGTCATCGCCTTAGGGGCGAAGAGTTGGCAGTTACAGCAATGCTTAACTGCAGTGATGCAGTTAGTGAAAAGGGAGGGACAAAAATATCCGGTGTGGATAACTTTCTGGGAGGTGGCCATCCCTGAAAAGTGTCCACCACAGGCTCCGCTGTGGCAATCATTTAGAACTTGTTCGGCCTCATCACGGGTGAGGCTGCGACGTAGAAGGGTGTCAATACCGCAACAGTATAACACCTCCCAGGAGAAGGTAATGTGAGGCGTAATGGCGTATGCATCGACGCCCATCATAGTCAAGGTTGGGTCGAAACTTCTGAGAGCGGAGGTATACCAAGATGTTGTCGTACCAAGGGTCATCTGAGGAGATGATGAATAAGTGGTTGTCGGGGAGACTGGTATTGATGGGGATTAGATTGGACAATGATGGTAAGTCCGTCATGAGTTGCGCCAATGCTAGGGCCTTGACGCTCTTGGGTATTATAAACGTGAGGTCATACTCTTGGAGAATAATGACCCACTTAGCCACATGACCTTGTAGGAGGCCATGACTCAAAAGATAAACCATAGGATTAGAGTTGGCCACAACAGTAGTTGGGCTCAGTAATATATAATGACGGACCTTTTGTACGGAGAAGATTACAGCTAGGGCTAGCTTCTCTTCTTGGGGATAATGCAACTGCGGGCCATATAAGGTATGACTCACATAGTAGATTATGTGTTCTTTCCACGCACTATCTTCTTGAACGAGTACCCTGGAGACGACGTATTCAGATGCCGAAACATACAGGATAAAATCCTTCAATAAATCCGGGGGGGGAGATCAAAGGGGCATTAGTTAAGGCTGTTTTAAGGGCTAAAAAGGATGCTTGAGCTTGCTCGTCCCAGACAAACCGAATGCGGGTGCTGAGTAAGTGGAGAAAGCAGTGAACTGTCGTGGCATATTCAGGAACAAAGCAGTGGAGAAAATTGGCTCTCCCTTGTAGAATCTGTAACTAATGTATATTGCGGGGGGATGGGAGGTCCAAGATGGCTTGAACTTTTAAAGGGTCAATAGTTATCCCTTTCTGTGAAGCGATGAATCCTAACAATCGGCCTGCAGGAACGCAAAAGACGCACTCGAGGGGGTTCAAATAGATTCTGTATTTGCGACAACGCAGGAAGACTTGCCGGAGGTCTTTTAGGTGGTTAGACCGTTCTTTTGAGCGAGCCGTGAGGTCATCTAGGTAGACTAGAATGATGTGAGTCAGGTCGTGGAAGCAGTATGTCATGGCCCATTGGAAAGTGGCACCTGCATTCTTTATACCAAACGAGATGACTCGATAGGAAAAGGTGCCCCATGGGGTCATGAAAGCAATTTTGTATTGGTCTTCTTTCAGGATGTGTATTTGGTTGTATTCGGAGAAGTTGTCCATGAAGGAGAGGACTTCATGTCCCGCACAAGTGTTAATGAGCTGGTTGATGAAGGGTGTGGGGAAGTTGTCTTTTGGACATGCGCGATTGAGATCTCGAAAATCCGTACAAACACGGAGAGTACCCTGTTTTTTATTGACAGGTACAAGGTTGGAAACCCAAGTGGTGTAAGCAATGGGATAAATAAAACCAGCTTTCTGCGACTTCTCAATTTCAATTTTGGCTGCGGGGAGTTTGGATGGGTTAATGGGTCTTTGCTTTTGGTGAACAGGTGGGACCTATGGCCATGTATCAATGTGGTGTTCAACGATGGTGGGGAAAACTGGGCATCTTGGTGTAAGACCAAGCAAAGACATCACAAAACTCCTGAAAAAGCTTCTTGTATTCCCCGATTTCGTATCCCATACAAGAGGCACCTAATGTGATGAGTTCGGGTGTGCCAGGTGTGATGGAAATATCAACTTGTATGGTAGGTGATATATTGGCCATGTTTCCCTCCTTGAAGGCATTAGGGGCGGGAATAGGGTTCTTAAACCAGTCAACCTTCTCGAGGAGAAAGTCCTTTGTTTCGATTGAGAACTGAGTGGCCGTGGAAATAGAGGCCTCCTCAAGAATAAAATAAGATCGATGATGCATGTCATCCCAGTGGTAATCAGGTGCAATAAGTGTCTCTAGTTTCTCCTCATCGCTCTAAAAGTAATGTGTGGCCAAATCGGTTGAGGAGAGGTTGTGTGCGGGGGATGACGTGTGTCCATATGATGTGGAGATCATGTAGATAGTGTTAATCTCTTCTGAGGAGGAAAATTTTGGAGGGTGAATTTCTTCAATGGTCATGATAGATGAGTCTAAATTGGAATGGTACAATTCGTGGAGTACCAATCTATACTCCGGAAGGTCCGGGAAATGGTGCGAGTAGTGACCGTATATTCCACATATAGCGCAAGCTTGGTTGGTATGCAATGCCTTGTTGCGCTAATGGGATGGGGGATTTAGTTCAACCACCGGAATGTTAGGGTCATTTTCCAAAGTCTTCACGTGTTGTTGAAGATTGGGTAATTGTGGGAAGTTATGGGTGGCGTGGCTGATATCATCGCACAGGGATCACATAGGGGGTGTTCGTGGGGGTGGTTGAGGTGCCACAGGTTTTCTTGCCGGTGGGGAAATACAGGTTTGCGGGCCTTTGCCCCCAACGTTTCTAGGTGGTGGAGGTGCAGGGTTCGTTATAGATGTGGATGCTACGGTGGGGGGGGGGGCGGTTGGGTATGTTCGCAACACCGGGGGGTGGTCGATTGGAAGTGTTGATAGGTTGGACATGTTGGAGGACAACTTGTGGTTTTGGGGGAGGAGTAAGGGCGGGTAAATGCTAGATGGCTAGACCTAGGGTTAACCCGGGGAGGTTAAGAGTGGCCATAACTGGGGTACTTATTATTCCAGAAGGTGGGAACAAAAACAAGATCGTATGGATCGGTGTTACTCCAACGTGACTTGGTACCGATGGTGGCTGTGGGTTGGGTGCTGTTTGGTTGGAGGAAATTGTGCAGAGATCAGATACCTCTGTTGCCAGTGGTGGAATAGATCGAAAAGTGGATGTCATGGGAGTTTCATAGTATATTATGGGTCTGACCGAATATGGTTGTAGAGAGAGTGTACTCGGAGCGAGTTGTTCAATCATAGGGAGAACATTTTCCAGAGCGGCCGGGGCATTGGGGTCATAGTACGTAAGTTGGTCAACCTTGACTATCCGTCCCTCATGGGGGAACATCATAATGCGGAAAACCGATGAAGCAACGGCTTTCATGGCGTACATATAACTATGTCCGAGCAGGAGGTTGTAGTCCAGTTGTGCATTGATCACTTCAATATCAATGAGTATGGTTTTACCAGCTAGCTGGACTGGGATGCTAGCTAAGAGGCCTTGCGGTTGAGCAGAACGATGGTTGTAGGCTCGTAGGGCGGTTGTGGATGGTTGTAACGTAGGAGATCCAAGATTTTTCCATACAAATGTAGACATAACGCAGGTGGAGGCACCTTCATCGATGATACATCGATGAATAACAAGATTTCGGATAGAAACGGAAACTTGAAATGCTAATGTGGATGGCATACAGGGCTCGGATTGGTCCAGATCGAAAGCCATCAATCGTGAATCGGAAGGGTCTATGGCCTCAATAGTGGATAATAAGGTCTTGCATTGGGTAGGACAATTCTTTAAAACCTCAAGAGATGACATAGCCGCGGGGGATTGGGCAAGATCATCCAAAATATTATAGTTGGGGGCGGCGCATGCATTGAGATTATTGTTAATGCACCGGAGGAGGAAACGAGGGGCTTTAGGGGCCCCATCGCCCTGTGCTGGGGGTATGCGTAATGAATGATCTGTGGGAAGAGCATTAGCAGCCGTATCGGCGGTGGTGGTTTCGGGGGTGGGGCCGTATTGATTTCCACACGTTTGGAGATTGACGTCGGCCGATGACATCATAAGGAGATGATGGGTACCTAAATCCATCAGTTAGTTTGTATGTGCAACATATGTGATTTGCTATGGTGGTTGTGTGGTTCCTTGAGGGGGAACCAATGGTTGGGTAATTACCACTCCTTGCGTAGGAAAGGCATTTTGCAGCACCATGGGAGGTGGCGGGGGATTGGGTTGTTGTGTAGGAGGAGCAACATGTCCTTATCATTGGGCGTCATCTGTCCAAATTTGATGGAAGCGCTCCAGAAGTGGACAAGTGTGTGTGTAGTGACCGTAGACCCCACATATGGAACAAGGATGGTTCGTACGTAGATTGGGGTTCTTTCCCTGACGAGGTGGTATGTGAGGGATTTGGTCAGGTGGGGCAACATTGTTGTTATTTGGGGGGTTTGGTTGTTGACTGCCTTGGTCCTGGGGTTGGTTATTCCTACGGTTACGCCCTCTCCTGCTATTCTGTTGGCCTTGCTAGTTGCGTTGAGAAGGATGATTTTGTTGTGGGTGTTGTTGGGCATAAACTTGCCCTTGGGGGTTGGGGGAATTCTATTGTTGAGCGGGTAATGGGGGTGCCTGCTGAGGGTAGTAACCGGAAGGTGCTTGAGGTTGAGCCGGTGCTGGTGGGGTCGGCAGTGGGTAATAAAATGGAGGAGCATGTGGTTGCGCAAGCGGATCTTGCGGAGGATAATAAGCCGACTGAACTTGGGGTTGCGAATGTGCGGGTGGAGCTTGCTAGTGATAATAAGTGGTAGGTACCGTAGGAGGGTTATAAGGTGGGGGTGCATGGCCATAACACTATGGTGGACATAATGGTCCATGGGTATGAGGAGGTCGAGCGATCAAGGCGTATGATATTGTTGCTCTTGAATGGGACGTGGGATGTGAAAGTTCGGGGCCACTAGTACTAGGCATAGCCGTGTAAGGTTGGGTACACAACGCCACATGCCCGATAATGCCGTCGGTGGCATGGGATGCCCCCGACGCATCGCTCCGGGAGGAATTGGCACGGGGAGCGTCAGGTAGAATAGAGTATAGGTAGCCAGACTGGGCATAGATAAGGTCAAACTGTTGGGCTTTCAAAATAGCTTCTTCCTCAGATTGAGGGCGCTCAGATGCCACATCCTTAGCGATGGTTGGTATGAGGGACTTCAGGAACCAATCTAAAAAGATACGGTCATCCAACTTAATCTTACACAAAGAATGCCGTTTACGCCATTCATGGATGTGGTTCGTGATGTGGGTGGCCATATTATGTTCGCAAGATAAGAGGATCTCAACACTAGCATCATAATGAACGAGTAGCTGGAAGAATTGCAGGAAAGTGGAGGCAAGGGACGTAAATGTAATGTGAGTCCCGTGAGGTTGGTCAATATACCACTTAGCTGTGGCACCAGTGAGGGTTTGTTGTAGTAATCGGAGGCAAATAGAGTCATCCACGATGGAGTTGGAGGAACACCATAAGTGGAAAGACATGATATGATTTTGGGGGTCTTCTCCTCCCTTTCCCTTGAATTTGGGTATGTCTGACGGGAGTTTGGTGGGCATAGGAGGCCATGTGGGATCATGTCGTATGGGGTCGTTAGTCAATATAGCCAATTCAGGAAGGTTAAGACTGACCATGAATGGAAAACTAGCAGGAAGATGTGGTAGGGATGGCGGGGCAAGTGTGTTAGCCGTGGCGGCAATGGTGTGGCCACTGCCCCCAATGTGTGGGGAAATGGTATGTGCCATGGCAGAAATGGTGGGGTCACTGCCTCCAATGCGTGGGGCAATAGTATGGGCCATAACGACAATGGTGGGGCCAATGCCTCTAGTGTGTGGGGCAACGGTGTGGGCCATAGCAGCAATGGTGGGGTCGCTGCCCCCGAGTATTTTACTAGTCACTACTGGATTTGTATTGGTGACCAATCCACTACCCATAGGGATGGATATAGTGGCGGGAATGTTAGGCGTAGGGCTTATAGATGGCATGATAGGGATGGATGTTGATGTGGTAGCTGGGTGAGTGGTGGACCCTCTGCCAACCATCCCATCGAAAAAAGGGTTGGACGTCATACCAACCAAGGGGATAGATGGAGCAGTGTATGTATTGTATTTTGGTTCAGAATCAGATGTGGTATAAGGGGTGTCAGGATCAGATGAAGAAAATCTACATCTATGGCGAGGGGATCCAAGTAGACTGTGCTGTCGGGGTTCGCCCTGTTGGCGCCAGGACTGTCTTTGAGACTCAATGATGACGATGCTAGTAAACCAGCTGAGTTGTGGTGAGTGAAAGGCTCAAAAATCCTAGTGCAACCATGTGTGCACAAGGAGAGCGTAGAAAATATGGCACTCAGGCCAACAACAATGCTCAAAACGCTTGCTGTAACAGCTATGCTATAACAAACGGAGCGACAATAAAAATGGTCAGAATACCAACATAAAAAGATCCTAAAAGATGAAAAAGGTATACTCACTAGACTTAGGGGAGGTAAGGGAGCATGCAAACACCTAAATAAGTAGGTATGTTGGCTCAAACCATACGTATTCTCTGCAAGGTGATGAAATCCTAGTCATACAATATGAAAAGCAGAACCAAATGGATAAGGATGTCCCCCTATCGGGAGGGACACCGGGTACAAGAATCCTAGAAGAATGGCTACTAAGATACCCCGTTCATGACATGTCCAGAAAGGTGAATTTGCAGCTCTAGTCCTATCCCCGTGTGGGCCTAAAAGGAACACCACACGCGGAAAATGAGTAGGTAGACTTCGGTTACTGAATGGATTGCGGTATTCCACTCAGGCCTCCAGAACCAATCTTGCTACTTCGACCCTCCTAAGGGAGAGGCCTTTCCGACAAATTGGTCGTAACCGTGCCAAAAAATACTAGGGGATTTTGATACCCTAATGGAAAACCACTATGTCTCAAGTGTAAATGACAGAGGGGTGTTATTTGGATGCCTATCCCCCATGTCCTACCTAACTACAAAATTCTTCTGTGTTCCCCAAGCGGGGTTAGAGATTGGTTGAGTTAAGTAGATTTTAAGGCTCACTTGAATTAAGTGGCAGAGTGTGTGCACTGGAGGTGTTGGCAGCTAACTAGCAAGAAAAAAGCTGAAATTAAAATGCTAGAGAATGAAAAATGTTGAAATTGATGTGCTCAACAAAAAAATGAAATAATTTTTTTTTTCTTTAGTAAAATGGTGCAAAATAAGAAATCAGAGCATGGTTATGGAGCCATTCTGTGTGGTGTGCAGTGTGGGTTTCACGCCGGTGAGTGCAATGTGCAGCGCTGAACGTGGAGCAGATGCTGCGGTGTGCAGCGTGTAATGCTAGACGGTGCTGCAGTGTGCAGTGTGCAAAGAGGGGCAGATGCTGCAGTGTGCAGCGTGTAATGCAAGATGGCGTTGTAGTGTGCAGCGTGCAAAGTGGGGCAAACGCTGCAGTGTGCAGCGTGCAATGCAGGAAGACACTGTGGTGTGCAGCGCGCAATGTGGGATGGTGCTGCGGTGTACAATGTGCAAAGCGAGGCAAACACTGCGGTGTGTAGCGGGAAATGCGGGACGGCGTTGCGCTGTGCAGTGGGCAATGCGGGATGGCACTGCGGTGTGCAATGCGCAATGCACAATGGCACTGCGGTGTGCAGCGGGCAATGCAGGACGACGCTGTTGTGTGCAATGGGCAATGCGGGACAGCGCTGCAGTGTGCAGCGCATAAAGCAGGGTAGGTGATGCGGTTTGCAGCGGGAAATACGGGTCGGCACTGCGGTGTGCAGCGAGCAAAGCGAGGCAAACGCTGCGGTGTGTAGCGGGAAATCCAGGCTGACACTGCAGTGTGCTGCGGGCAATGCGGGATGGTGCTACAGTCTGCAGCACGCAATGCAAGCTGGCGTTGCGGTGTGCAGCGGGAAATGCGGGACGGTGTTGCGGTGTGTAGCAGGAAATGTGGGACGGCATTGTGGTGTGCAGCGTGCAACGCGGGACGACGCTATGGTGTGCAGTGAGCAATGCAAGATGGCACTGCGGTGTGTAGCGGGAAATGTGGGACGACACTGCAGTGTGTAGCGCACAATGCGGGATGGCGCTGTGGTGTGCAACTGGCAATATGGGATGAAACTGCGGTGTGCAGCGGGAAATCCGGGCCAACAGTGCGATGTGCAGCAAGCAAAGCGGGGCAGATGCTATGGTGTGCAAAGGGAAATCCGGGCCGGTGCTGCGGTGTGTAGTGGGCAATGCGGGATGGCGTTGCGATGTGCAGTGGACAATGCAGGACAATGTTGCGATGTGCAAAGTTGGGGCCACGGTGAGGTATGTGCAGGGTTCAGTAGGGCGCAGTGAGAACCGCACACAGTGGATGAAAAGCGGCGGTGGGAACCATGGTAAGGCACAAAAATGTTGCGTTGCGGACCATAGTAAAGGGCTAAAGAGTCGAGCTGCAGACCGTGTAAAAGGTTCGAACAGCCGCGGTGTGGACCGCAGCTGTGGGCAAAAAGAATGCGATTTTCTGCACAGAAAATGATGCAAACTGGTTGCAGCTGAACAGAAAAACTCACAGGCCTATAACTAAGCAAATAAAACGAGAAAACAAAACTTAAAAAAATAAAATAAAAACTTAACAAGCCAGAGAGAGGTTCATACAGTGGAGTCACCAATCTGTAGCGGGGGATTGCACCCCTGCTCGTGCAAAAGGGAACCTACTAAGGGTAAGGGAACTCTTAGTAGTAGTTTAATGGAAAATGATAAAAACTAATTAAACATAAAAACAGTAAAGAAATCTAAGCTAACATGTGCATAAAATTAATATAAACTAAAACAGAGAGTAATAGACTTCCATGGAAATACGATAAAGAATCTTTCAACTTTTGTATTAATGGGCAAGCTAGGGCTTGCAAAGAATTTACCTCAAAAAAAGAGGTTGATGAAGCTCTTACAGTGGTACAAGAAGTGTGCTCCAGAGCTCCTTAGTTCCTTACTCTCCTCCACAATGTATCAATGGTGGCTAAAACTTCTATCTAATGGTGGTCTTAAGCTCAAAAGTGGATGGCTATGGCTCAATAGAAATTTCACCAGCATAAGGGTAGAGTAGGTGATGGATCATGAAAATGAGGGGCCTCCATCCCCTTTTATAGATTTAGGTTAGGGTTTTAGGGTTTTTTCCCTCTTTTTCCTCTTTTTGATTTTCTTTTTGAGTTTATTCCCAATTATTTTGATTTTTGGGAAAATTTGACCCTCTTTTGGGGTTTTAGTATGTTTTTTGAAGGATTTTAAATAATTTGGAGGAGGACAAGTCATATTTGGTGAGTAATTTTTTGGTGTTAACAGGTGGTTCTGGAGGAGTTTTATATATGGCTGATAATCATAAATTCCAGTTGAAATTTGCGCCAGGGCACTGTACAAACAACAAAGATGAACTTGCAACTTTACATTCTGTGTTGAATTTGGCCATTACTAGGAATGTGAACTGCATTCAACTCTTTGGAGACTAAAAAATTGTTTTCGACTGGGCCAACAACAACATGTAGATTAGACCTCCTCATCTACAACACCTCCTTCAGGCCATTCAAAGGCTAAGATATTTTTTCTCTGTTTTTACTATAACTCATATTTACAGAGAATTAAACACAGAAGCTGACCTGCTATGAAAAAATGCCTTGCTTTTAGTACCAGGTCAGACAAAGATTGAAGAATTCCATGATGAATTGTAAATTTTTGGTAATGTCCATATCATGAACCAGGTCAGATAAAGAGTGAAGAAATCTTGATGAAATGTATAATTGGTGTAGGAGTCCGCATCATGTATTTTTGTAACATTTTGAACAGAGTTATGTATTTTGGAATGTAAGTCCGTGGAGGCTAGTTCATGATCATTATTTATTTAGAATAATTGATATTTTCCATATAGAAGATATATATATATATATATATATATATATATATATATATATATATATATATATATATATACTCTTCAATGCTACTTTGCACTCTTAATTTTTCCATATTCAAAAGAATTGAAAGCTCCATAAAAAAAAATCTACAATGTAGAACCTTGAGATGTAAATGAATTGTATAAATGAAACACATTAGATACGATATTCAATCAAATTATCAGGAATCTTATTCTTTAATAATGTATTTTCCACACACATACATTCAACATTATATGCTATATGCAATTACGATGTAAATAGTAAAAAAGGTTTAGATTACACCAAATTAAATACGTTTTATTTAAATTAATTATATATATATCTTCTGTAAGGAAAATATCTATCACTCTAAATAAATAGTGATCATAAAATTCCCTTGAAGGACTTTCATATCATATGCTAAAAGTGCAATAGTTACATTATAAAATTCAAGTCCCATACATTTTCTACATTTTGGCTTATAAAGTTCACAGTCTTCGTCCACCATTTCAAAATTTGAATCAAATTCATGATTATGTTATGGCTAGTTACCATATTCAAAATAGTTTCCCAGTGATCAAATAATTACATATAAGTTCAATACACAAATGAGGGAGATAATTTATTTAATTCTTTCCAAACTTCCTCAAACAACATCCTCGTTGGCCCTCATAAAATATCTGCCTTTGTATACAGAACCGTTCACATCTTATTGCTATTTTTTCAGGTGTGCTGGCTAAGAGTGAGGAATCTGAAATTCCACTCTTATTTCTCCTGGTGGAATCAGCAACACTTTCTTTGAAAGAAAGTCAACTTCTGAGTTAAGGTCCCTGTGGACATGATTGAATGAGATCGTGCTAAAGAGGGATATTAGGTTCTGAATTTGTGTCAAGAAGGGTTGAAGATGTGGAGCTATGATCTGAAGCCTTTGATTTTCCCATTCTATTACCATTCTAGAATCTCCTAAAACTTGAAGATTCGTTATGTGATGACTTAGTGCAGTGTGTAGTAACGCCCAGAGCGCTGTTAGTTCAGCTTTGTTGTTTGTGTCGTGCCCAGGACCATAGAGGATGATAATTTTACTGTGATCATTTAAATATATGACTCCTCCTGATCCTCCTAGTTGTGGGTTACCTTGACTTGCACCATTGAAATATGCCCATGGAAAATTTTAGCTAATGGTAGGATGAATCGGTATTCTTTATGTTTTCTGATTTTGTTCTTGTTTATGTTCCTTTGACCATTGCACAATTAGGGCCGATGTTACTTCAACATGGACGCTTTTTTTGAGAAAAATAATAGAGTTCCTTTCCCACCAAATACCATATATGAAAAGGGAGGGGAATGCATCAAAATTGCATACCAGTGGGTTCTTCCACCATTTTTGACACCAGTTCTCCACTGACGTGTCCAAAGGGATTTCAGTATCAACAAGTTTCTTGGTGGCGTCGTTCCATACTGCCTTTGCATAATCACAAGAGGAGAATAAGTAAGATGATGTTTCAACATATGCTTGGCATAAAGGGTAGTGCCTGGGGCCTATCCATCCACGTTTAAGCAAGTTGTCCCAAGTAAGAAGTTTATCACTTAGAGCAAGCCACAAAACTATATTTTCTTTCAAGGTGCCACCTGTATTCCATGCCACATACCACCACCATTTTTTTTCACCATTGAAAAGGTTTTTGTTAAAGGTTTCATATCCAAGTTTGGCAGTGTAGTCTCCATTTATGCTATTCAATGTCCAGACTAGCTTATCTTCTGAGTCTTCAGTTGGAAATACAAAATTCAACCTAAGACGAGATATGAAATTTGACCATATTGTGGCTTCTTCTTCGACTAAACCCAACTCTTCCGCTGTGATCCATCTACAAGATTGAATGTCATTCACATTCCCATCAACTATTATTTGTATATTGGATCTTTTTAGTCTCTGAACTAAACCTTCTGTAAGCCTATATCCATCTCCAGCCCCAACCCAAGGATCAGATCCAATTCGTACCTATCTTCCATTTCCAATTCTCCAAGCTATCCAATTCCCAATAAGAGGAAAAGAGAGAACGAAATCTTTCCACCCTATTGAGCCTCTTTTATGAATTTTTTCTCGGCTTCTAAACCAATCCACAATTGAGGCATTTGGGCAGTATTTGGAAATGAGAGTTTGACCCCAGAGTGAGGTGGAGTGTTCAGATAATCTCCACATATATTTTTCTACCAACGCTTGGAAGAATGTAAGAGGATTTTTAATCCCCCACCTCCCTAGCTCTTTTAAATTGGCTACTGTGGACCATTTTACCAATGGAATACCATCTCTTTTATTACTAGCTGTCCAAAGAAAGGATAGGCACTTCTTCTGAATTTTGACTAGGATCCTCTTTGGTATATAAGCCACTGATGCCCAATAAATAGGGATGCTTTGTAGAACTGCTTTTAACGTAGTTTTGTGCCCTCCTCTTGAAAGGAACCTATTTTCCTAGCAGGAAATTCGAGCTTCCACCTTCTTAAAAAGCCAAATCCAATCTTTGAACGAGTAATCATTAGGCTTTAAGAGGAAACCTATATATTTAAAGCCATCTTGAAAAGTGGATAGAGGGAAATAAAAGAGAGAAGCGGCTCTATGACAAAGATATTCAGGAAAACCATGTACAACCAGTTTTGATTTTTCAACATTAATCTCCATACACATGGCCTTTTGATATAAGGAAAGCATATTGGCTATTGCACTCAAATTTTCCTTGGTTCCTTTCCCAAAGAGGAGAACATCATCTATAAATAGTAAATGAGTCAGAAGAGAGGAATTTGAGACTTGGATACCTTGGAAAGATCCAGATTTCCTTGCATGTTGCATAAGTTTACTTAGGGCTTCTGCAATAAGGAGAAAAAAAAGGGGGGAAAGAGGGCACCCTTGTCTTAATCGTCTTGAAGAATGGAAGAATGGAGACAGAGAACCATTTATGAGGATTGCAAAGGAAGCTGAGTTTACACATCCCATTATGCAATTCACCAGATCTAAGGAGAAGCCAACTTGAATGAGCAAGAGTCTGAGAAAGGTCCAATTAACTCTGTCATAGGCCTTGGAAAGGTCCAATTTTAATGCGAAATCTCTTTCCTTATTTTTATTGATAGAGTGAATCATTTCCTGTGCCAAGGAAACTACATCATGTATTTAGTGGTTAAACATGAAACCAAACTGTTCATCTGAGATGATCTCGGTCAAGACAAACTTCAATTGAAGAGTAATAACTTTCGCTATTAGTTTATAAAACAGATTGAAACAAGAAATTGGTCTAAAATCAATAAAGGTTTGAGCCTTCTATTTTTTTGGGATGAGAGTTAGAAATGTGGAATTGATAGCACCCAAAACTTTCCCCGATTTTTGGGATTCCTGGACTACTAACAGTAAGTCGGATTTCATCAAGTCATAAAAACCTAGGAAGAATTCCATGGTGAAGCCATCAGATCCTGGACTCTTACCTTTCTGAAAAGAAGATAAGGTAGATTTTATTTCTTCCTTAAAGACTTCCTTCATTAAGGATTCATTCATCACTTCTATGATGGATTTAGGAAAAAGTCTAAGGACTTGTAAAATTTATTGAATGTGGCACCCCTCCTTTTCTTTAAAAAGAGAGTTGAGGAGAGAGACTCCTGCCGCTGCTTTATCCTTGAATTTTGATGCCAATATACCCTCATCATTTTGGATTTCACTTATTGTGTTTAAGTTGCGTCGGTAGGAGGCGAATCGGTGAAAAAACTTAGTGTTATTATCTCCTTCAGCAATCCAGATTGCTCTACTTTTTAGTCTCCATAAGGACTCTTCTTTTGCTAAAATTTCCGATCTGGCTATTTCAAGAGCCTTCAATTTTTCCAACTCTTCCGAGGAGAAAATTCCAACGAGTTTATTTTTGTAAAGGGAAAATATGTCTGCCTCCACTTCTTTTAAACGAGCTTGATGATTTTTGTTAAAATTGAGAGCCCATTTCTTTGAAGCCTTTTTTGCTTTAGCTAAATTTTCTATTAATTGCTTCATACAGGTATCTTACGTAGAGGGGTTTATAGGAACCCAAAGATCCTTTATCAACTGCAAGTAACTTTCGTCTTTAAGCCATGTTGGGTTGAAACGAAAAGGAGCTTTTGACTTGTCACCCTGAAGAATTGAAAGGAGGATGGGACGATGGTATGAAAGACCACCTTCCTCTACCCATGAAGAAACAGAGAGGTGATTGTCATGGATATGAACTGAAACTAGAAATCTATCCAACCTTTTCGAGATTGCTTTGTCTCCGCTTCTTTTATTACGCCAAGTAGGTTCTATTTTACAAGGGGTGACATCAACAAGATTGTTGGCTTCAAACAGAGAGATGAAAAAGTCACTTAAAGAATCATATCTTGCAAGATTTCCCCAGATTTCTCTGTTTGAAACAATAAGGTTGAGATCTCGACCCAAGATTAAATTCTGGTCCTCCAATTAGCATCCATCCAGTTCCTCAGGGCTAGTTCACTAACGAGCTTGCCATAGAATATTCCAACTAGTGCCGATGAAAGGTAATCAGGAACTTCTTCAATTCTGATTTCTTTACTGACCACCAGTGAGGCCACCACCTTTTTAGATTGAGATCCTTTCTTATGATGTCCATCTTTCACAATGAAGGGTTTTGAATTACTATTGTCATTATGAGGGAGCGAGGGTTTGGATCCAGACTCATTAACAATCGTGTGCAAATGCAGCTATTCCGTCCCCTCAACTGTCTTTTTTGTTCTGTTTTTAAAATCACTATCAACTGGAAAGATGATATCATGAACAAGGGAGAGTTCGTAATCCACCTCGTCTGGATCCATTCTGCTAAATGCAGGGTGAAGTACAGAGGATGACGTGGGACAGGGATAAAGGAGGGGGTATATGGAGAGGAGGGCAAAGGTTGATACGAGTCAGGGGGAAATAAGGAGCACGTGATTTTGGAGAGAATTGATGGAGGATGATGCAGGAAAGGGAAAGGAGGGGATACGTGGAGAGTGGTGCATGGATGAATCAAGACATGGAGAAAGAGAAGGATATGGTTAAAGAAGGAGGAAGGGGAAACAAAAGGATAAGATAAAAAAACCCGTTGAAAAAACCTTCAACCTTCGGACAAAAATCTTCGTGCTTCAGACTGTTTCATAAAGCAAGCTACCCCCCTGAAAGAAACACATTAGATACGATATTCAATCAAATCATCACGAATCTTATTATTTAATAATGTATTTTCCACACACATACATTCAACATTATTCAACATTATATGATATATCCAATTACGATGTAAATAATAATAAAATTTAGATTACACCAAATTTTATATATATATATATATATAAATTTTTTTATATGATGTTTTAATTTTATGTTTTTTAATGCTATTTTAATTTTATCCATCATAATAATAGTTGAATTTTTTTAAATAACATTTATAATAACTATATGAAACACTAGATTCTCATATCTTGCCTCATATATTACAAAAATATAATTAAAAAAAACAATTTAAACATAATGATTATACCAAGCATATACATAATGACAATGGGCCATTACCATAGGCCACCAAATCCAATGGATCTAAAAATTCATGATCTAATTAAATTTACTTAACAAAAACACACAACTAGATCATGACAAAAATCAAAATTTCCTTATTATATATATATTACTAATAGTAATAATAAATAACATCGATCATGAATAAAGGCTTGCGATATAGATATTAATGATGTGTAAAAATAAAAATGTACTTCAAAATAATAAGTGAAATTAAAATTCACACTTTAACTACCATTTTTAAAAGAGATTCATTAAAACTTAAGCCATTAATAAAAGGTATATTTTTTCTTAATTTTTTCAAAAATCTTAACTTAAACCTATACTATATACCATTCCCAAAATATTTATATTGGAAAATCAATATAACGATAAACTTTTTACTTATAACAAGACTACTAATTTTATATATATATAAAAGTTAAATACATGCAAGACTACAAAAGAACTCTAAAAACAACGTAGGTAACATAATTTATTTCCGATAACAAAACTTAAAAAAAACAAGAGTAGATTTGGACCCATTTTTTACAAGCTCGAAGGCTTATAAATCTTAGATTCAAGAACTTTCACAGCCTTACATTTCAGTTATTTAAATCTCAATTCTTCATTCCTTGTCAACAGTTTTGTTGAAAACAATCCTATTTTTGTTACTTAATTATAGTTGACTCTTTCCAGCTTATTCCATTCCCATTATTTAATACTCAACTATTCATTCCATGTCTCAATGCTTACGTTGAAAATAATTTTATAAATGTTGATTTTTGTTAAATAATTCTGGCTTACTCATTCCAAGTCAACCTAAAAGGAAGTTGTTGGTAAAAGTTGGCTTCATGAGAACCTTTCAAGAACCTTCTACATATCCACCAATATTTAAAATATCATATGCACATGTTAAAAAGACTCCAATTGTGAAAACATGAATTCGGTCGTTGTTTTTGGTGAGTTTCAATGCAACTCATTTCAGACCATCAAAAGCGTTTTTCATATGAATCACAATTATTGTTACTATTGAATTTTTGAGTTTTCTATAATCAGAGGTTTTGTTAGTGACCAAGATTTAACATTTAAAAAGCACATAGATGTGGAGATGCCATAGTATTGAAAGTATTGAAACTCTTAACATAGATGCCAATAAAGAGGTTGATATTGACATGAAGGGTTGAAATTCAGATGTCAACAAAAGGAACTTCCTCTTCAAATAAATCTTCATAAATCTTACCGATGACTATGATTATAAATTTATGCAATACTTCACAGTGTATTACCTCTACAGGCAACAAATTACTAGTGCAACCATTTTTCACAAGCCAATCCTCATTGCACTTTCATGGGAGGATCGTAAACAAATACTTTAACATTTAACATTGAAAAATCTAAAAACAAATCTAATGAAAAACTCGATCCAAATCTAAAAGTGTTGGAAAGTAAAAGCATAAAAAAAATAACAATGCACATTATCCAAAAAGATTTGAATTGAATAAGAAAACATGTTCTTTGAACATGTGAAGCTTTCACAAGAACATCAGTAACAAAGTCACCAGATCAATCCATCTACTGAGTCTCAGGTTCCCAAGCTACAAGCTAGAAAAAATCCAGCCATGCACAACGAGGATAGATCGAAGCAACCAAAACCCAAAGGAAAAACTGAACATAACCCTAACAGAACCGTTAGAAAATGAAACGACCACGAGTGGAAACTCAAACATTGAAAATATGGGAATACTGACATGGTTGTGAGTGGAAACTCAGAGAATCATGTACAACTCAAGAATTTGCTCTTTACAGACTGCTTGAAGGGTCTTGACGAAGAGTAACTCTACCGCGTTCAACTTGCTCAGGTGCGTCGATTACGCAATCCAGATCTACGAAAGCAGGCCTTGTGGGCGACGGAATAGGTTCTTGCTCGCAATCTGGATCTACGAAAGCAGGCCTTGTGGGCAATGGGATATGTTCTTGGTCGCTTGTCAGCATCGACACCACCCGGGACATTGAAGGCCGCAACGCTGCGCCTGCTTGAGTGCACAGAAGACCAATTTTAATCACTCTAACCCCTTCCTCCCACGAATAACTTCCGTTCATTAATGTGGGATCCATAACTTCTATTGCTCTCTCTGCGTTATACAGTCTCCATGTCTGGTAATTGACCAATATTAACAAATCATAAAACATTAATTATTTAGCAAGGAAACGTAATTCTGTGGACATTTCATAAAAAATTCTACTATAAAGATTATATCAACAACAGCCATACTGCGTCGATGAGAAAATCCATGTGTTGAGGGAAACTGTAACTCTTTCTTCCGCTGATAATCTCAAGTACAAGAACTCCAAAGCTAAACACATCTGCTTTCTCAGTCAAATGTCCGCGTAAGGACTCAGGCGCCATGTAACCTCTGCAAATTTCATGTAAATCAAATCTCCATATCTTAACCCTCTTAAAATTCATGATACTTTATCAGATATATGTGTTGTAATTAGTTCATATCTTGTAATTGATTAAATAAATATGGGAACATCAAGAGATTGAACTTTAGAAAGAATTCTTACAAAGTTCCTGCAACTCTAGTGCTAACGTGGCTCTCATCTACTGCAAAGAGTTTGGCTAAGCCAAAGTCTGCTATTTTGGGTCGGTATTTGTTGTCAAGTAAGATATTGCTTGCTTTAATATCTCTGTGTATGATTCGAATCTCAGACTCTTCGTGAAGATAGGCCAGCCCACGCGCAATTCCAACTATGATTTCATACCTCTCTCTCCAGTCAAGTAAATGACGTTTTGTTGTATCTACAATTATTCATAGGCAGTAAAAAATTAGCAAGCTAGATACACAAACTCAAGCAATTCCCGAATCCATGCAGCGATTAAGCATTTAAAGAGCAAACGAGAAAAAAACCGAATATAATCTTGTCGAGACTGCTGTTCTGGAGGTATTCGTAAACTAGTAGCCTTTCTGAGCTTTCAACAGAGCAGCCAAGCAATTTCACGAGATTCTTGTGCTGAACACGACTGATGAGATTTGCTTCGTTCAGAAATTCATTGTCTCCTTGCCTTGAACCTATTTTCAGCCGTTTAACTGCAACCTGTCTATAATCCGGTAGAACCCCCTGCAGATCAATGAAGTTCAAAATTATCTCTATTCTTCATTAGTAGTGATTTGGAGCTGCTAGCTGCAAATATCTAATTCAATTGAAAGCAATAATCACAGGCCCCGCCCTTACTTTAAAGACGGATCCAAAACCTCCTTCACCAAGTTTGTTCTCTGCTTTAAAATTGGAGGTAGCCTCTCTCAGCGTATCATACTTGAACACCAGTTCCGGATTGGCTATTGTAGGCGATAAGCTAATTTCGCCATCGTCACCTGCGAAAACAATTCGTCTATTAATGTTGTGTAATGGAATATGTGAAACAGTTCACTAGATACAAGCTAATAAGGTGCACACTGAATGATTTAGCAATTTAGCAATTTTGGAACCTCTGAGTCTAGAAATCGTCTCCCGACGTTTTGAAATAAAACGATAAAGGTATATGGCTGCAATTAATCCAACTGCAGCGGCTACTACTCCAAGAGTTATCGCAAGTATTTTGTATTCTGTCAATTTACACACGAAGCCTTAGTAAATTGGGCTATGTACAAAAGCAGTATATTGCGCCTCATCATGGTAAACTATGTGAAGGAAGATACCGGATAATGGAGAACTTTGGGGAGGACTTTCTTCCCGCGGAGAACTTTGGGGAGGACTTTCTCCCGGCGGAAGCAGAGGCGGCGGCGAGATGATGGTAGTATAGAATTCATAGGTCTCGTAACGCAAATCGCAGCCCATAGTATGGAATTGTCCTCCATCAACTCCAGGTATGCATCCGTGCTGAGGGGAAGCTGTAATATTTGACAGACCGACAGCTAAGCATGACTGGCAGCTTGTTCCGGAGAGATCTCTCCAACACTGGGCTAAGCTGTAGATTAGTTTCGAAGGCGAAGATTCCACGTCGAATACATGCGCAGCAAAATGTTTGGGATTCTGCACGGCTGTTTTGCTAATATTTGAGAGCACGTAAAGAGTATCATTTGCGAACTGCTGATCACTGCTCCACGAGCTGCAAACAGTATAATTCTCGCTAGCCTCATTATAATTGTAAAAATTATGATTGTCGTAACGTAAGAAGCAGCCGTCTAGTAGAATGAATCCAGAAGTATTGTTTCGACATTTCTCAACCAGCGCTGCTTTCGTCGTCGATGCGCACTGTTGGCATTCTGTGGGGCTTAAATCTCCCCTGCACTGGAGAAGCCCATAAACAGTACTGTTGCTTGTTTGGCCCTCAACAGTAGAGGTATTGAATCCGCTGATAGAAACGTTCCCAACCAGCGATTCCAAAACCTGATTTAGATGAGGGTGAAAGAGGCTACCGTTTGCATACTGGCCACTCCCACAAATTGGCCCCCAAACGGCAGTAGTATCATTTAAGAACGGTTGGCTTACTGAGAGGTGTAGACACGTACTCCATAAAGTGAAGATAAGGAGCATGCAGCTCATTAGTTGTTTCAACTGCATAGCGATCGCAGCACAGGGCATGAGCTCAACGCGATTCTAACTTTCTAATTTGATGAGTGGAGCCGCTCAAGCTTGTTATCCTTGTTATTGATGATCCATAAGCTTGTTATTAATGATCCATAGATGGTTATTAATGATTCATAGATGATGTGATGATTGAGAAAGTAATAAGTTATTTTTAATATTATTTATTTCAATTATTTTTAATAATAGTTAATTTATTTTTAATTTACATTTAATATTTAATATTTAATATTTAATATATATATATATATATATATATATATATATATATTTAATAATAATTATTTTACATTCCTTTAATATCAATTAATTTTTTTATTTTGAATTTACTTTTAATAATAATTATTTTACTTATCTTTAATTTTTTTTTACATTTATTTAATTTATTATTTAATATATTTTACTAATTTTTATTTTTAGTTTTAGTTTTTCCACTTATATTTATTTATTTATTTTTACATTAATGTTATTTCTTTATTTAATTTTATTTAGTTTAATTTTATATATTTATTTACTTTATTTATTTAATTTATTTTTTATTCTATTTTATTTCTTTATTTTATTTTACTTTATTTAATTTTTTTTATTTTATTTAATTTAATTTAATTTATTTTTAATTAACTTTAGTTTATTTACTTTACTTTTAATTTAGTTTATTTTACTTTACTTTACTTTTATTCTATTTATTTATTTTACTTTATTTTAATATTAATTTATTTCTTTGTTTATTTAATTTAATTTAATTTATTTTAATATATTTTAATATTTTTAATTTAATATGTATATATTTTCAATTTTATTTTGAAATAATATTTTTATTGAAGTTTACCAACATCAACTACATTTAAAAATGTAGTTATTGCTAGTTTATAACTAGATAATAATGTAATTGTGCTAATTTATTATTTATATTAATTATTCTATTAATAATTAATATATATAATAAATTAGCACAATTACATTATTATCTGGTCTAGCTGGTTGGATATGTATAAACAATAATATATTAACTAATTTGAAAAATATATTTGCTAAATATTTTTAAAAACATATTTATTTAATATTTAATAATATAGAACTCTTTGTTTAATCAATCTAAATTTACAGAATTATTTACGGAATTGATTTATTATAAAATTCTGTGTAAGCTAATTCTTTTTTTATGTCTTTTCACTTGGATATTAATAAAAAAAATTGTGAAAGAAAAAAACTATAAACAAAGATAGACCACTCTGTCAAAACAGAATTGGACAGTCAAAGACAATACTTACAAAATAGATCTGAATCCATTATCCAGGAAGACTCCATCTAGAAAGTCTTCATAATAGATATATCCATTCATTTCCCCTATAGCTTTTTTAAAGAGAAGATCTGCTTGTCGGTTAAATTTCCTATAACTGTGAGTAAAGGAAATTTCCTGGAAGTTTTCGATAAGCATGCAAATTAAGAACTTTCAGAATTGATGAACCTGCAATCCAATTTATGACTAAATTTCATAAGCAATCGTGACTAAATTACGGGTATATAACCTATCTAAAATGTTTCAATATATATTAAGATTGGCACTTCCTAATTTTTAATTTTGATTCGTTCAATCTTGAACTCGATCCAGGAGATAGCAGCCAAGGGAATCTTGAGTATTATTGTTTTTCTCTTTTGGAATTGTTTAGTGAAAAGGAATTTTTTTAAATTATATTGATAGGTGTTTATATTTTATAATTTGAGGTGGACTATCGTTTATATTTTTTCTAGATTAAAGATGGATGGGGCAAGTGTATTGTTTAGATTCATTTTATGTGCATTATTCAAAATTCGAAATAAACAATTATAAAAAAAAGAAATATAAAAAAAAAATGGTAGGTGATGCATAAATAACTCATAACTCATACATGGATAACAAGTAGTGACATACCATTTAACTAAAGAAGGTAACAAGTAGCTGGGGCATAGACAACAAGTGATCACAACTAAGCATGGAGAACAAGTAATAGATAATTTGTTCATGGCACTTAACTTGTGACCTATCAATGTTCACCGGCCACATGTTAAGTGGTTGTGCTAAATATATTGTGCTACTTGTTTATTTCTTGTACAACTTGCTTTATTACATGTCTTGTACACTTTTTGGTTTTACATTGTCAAATATGCTTTAAGCATGCCCAAGATACACTTTGGCCAATAATTATAAACAAAGATATGACTTTCCATGATCTACTTAGAACAAATGTTTATGTATGGCATGGCATGGTAAGTTAGATGCTAGGTTTGTATGGGCTTCCTCATTTCTTCCCAATAGATTTATAAGATTGTTGAAATAGATTTAGACGCAATTATCATTATCATTCGTAGAAAAGCAGTTATAAAGAGGTCCAGGAAATTCATGTATAGTGTAGGCATCCCACACATTTGGACCACCTCATGTTGGAGAGCCTCTTGGAAAACATATAAGCATCATTCTTGTAGAAGAATGCCTCTTCCATTATCTTCTATATGTAGGGTATATATTGCACAGAGATGTCATAGTGTTGAAACTCTCAACTTAGATGCCAATAAAGAGGTTGACATAAAGTGTTGAAACTCATATGTTAGAAAAAATTATACATTCATGGTCATTTGAACATAAAATGGTGATCATATGCAACACATTAACATAGGGAACCCGCCCACCTCAAAAATACTCCACCCATGGATATAATCTCAAACTTATGCAATACAATGACAAAAGAAAAAAGTCAAAAACATATGGCACCCAACTCATTTCAATGAATAATATTTTTTCATGCATTGCAACGAAAACATGTTTAGCACCTTGACTCTTGTTGTAGAAAAGCATGGTCTCTTAGATGTACCACACCACATAGCTGAGAAGTGACCGATCTCGGCCTAGAGCTAGGAACCCATTTTTTTACTAAAATTACGCAATATAGACAAGAACAAAGTAAACATAAGCTTCCCAAAGATTGAACTGAGCTATTCAATATAACATGGTGTATTGATAGCTCTATAAGAAAAAAATGACTAACACAATCATTGTCCACACACCAATCTTTGTTGCACTCCCATGAGAGAATCGTAAACAAATACTTTAGCAACCAAAAACCTTGAAACCCAAAAATACCCCATGATAAACACAATCCAAAAGCACTATAAAGAAAAAACATAAAAAATTAGCAATGCATAGTATCCTAAAGTTTTGAGATTGAATTAGAATCCTGCTATTTAAATCACACATCCATGTGTAACTTTCATCTGAGGAACATTAGTAACCAGGTCACTAGATCAAGCCACGTGCTTGTAAATCACATTCCCCGAATCTCAAGTTTGCAAACCACAACGTAGAACAAATCCTGCGAGGCACAGCACATATAGAGTAGCCAAAACCCAAAGGAAAAACTTAACATAGCCATAAAACTGTCTTTGGAAAGTGAAATGACCACGAGTGGAAATCAAACACTGAATATATGGGAATACTAAAACTACCGCAAGTGGAAACTCAAACTAGCGAAGAAGGAGGAATGTGGTCAAACTAAAGAGGTAAATGTCGATGAAACTTTTTAATCATTATTAATTATATTAAGTAATCTCAAACATATCACTTTTTAGATTTCCATTATTAAGAAAACTCTAGCCATAAGATTTTTATTATGATTAAAATATTGCTCTTACTTTTATTTTGATATTAAGTTTTTTGAGAATAGGAATTTAATATTTTAAAACAAATCAAATAATTTATGTCTTGTCTTTCTTTTTAAAGTTGAATTAATCAAATTTGGTCTTAGTAAAAGTTAAACACCACCACCACCACCATCATCATAATTTACTTTAATATGAGTTTTTCTTTTATATGCAAATTTATTTTATTTTTAATTTACATTTGTATTGGAAATGTGTTTTTTATATATTGATTTTATTATGTATTGTAACTTTGAAAACAATTATTAATATCATATTTGAAAAAATTGTAATTGTGACATTAATTTATGTGAATGTAAATTAAAAATTAACAAAAATATTAATTTTTTTTATTTGCTGAAAAAAATAAACATCAATTTCTTTTCATTAATTTTAAGAATCATAATATATCATATTATATTACTAAATTATTGATATCTACATCATCAAATGTATTCAACTCTATTAATATTTATAAAACATTTGAATAAATAAAATTTTAATATAAACTAATAAATATTTTAATAATATTCATAAAAATCTATTTTAAATTTTCTTTTCATATCATCACTTTCATGTAATGCCAAAATTTTGCATACCATTACATCATGTTATTATTTTACATACCAATACAATATATGTGATTAACTTGTTTTTAAATAATATTATTCCATTATTTTAATGTAATGCCACTCTTTTGCATCACCATTACATTATATCTGGTTTATTTACTTTATTGTTTGTTTTCTACACATTAAATTGCTCTTAAAAGACATCATCTTCGGTTAATAATAATATTAAATATATTTATTTATATAATTGATGTATGAAAAAGATATAAACATTTTAATAAAACTTTATGATTATTATATACTTTTCTCTAAAACTAAACTATTTTTAAAATCTTTTCATTACATCTTTAGGTATATTTGGATTTACTAACCTAACAGAGTTTTAGAATCTTTTGATTACATAAGTTTAGGTATATTTGGATTTACTAACATAAGAGAATTTCTATGAAACTTCATGATTATTATATTTATGTTTTCTAAGTCTTAGATACTTGAGGTGTATTTGGATTTATTAAGACAACGAGTTTCATGATAAAACATACTTTTCTCTAAATCTAAATTATTTAGGATTAATGTTCTCATATCATTGGCTCGTGTGGAGAAGAGAATGGTGTTTTCCCACAGATTAAGAATGGAGATTTGAATTATCATGATTATTATATATTTTTCTCTAAATCTAAACTATTTTTAGAATCCTTTCATTACATACTTTAGGTATATTTGGATTTACTAACATATCATCGTTTTATGAAATTTCATAACTATCATATACTTTTTTCTAAATCTTACATACTTGATTTATGAAATTTCATAACTATCATATACTTTTTTCTAAATCTTACATACTTGAGGTGTATTTGGATTTATTAAGATAACAGTTTCTCTAAAAACTTCATGATTCTTTTATACTTTTCTCTAAATCTAAACTATTCAAGATTGATGTTCTCGTATCATTTGCTATTGTGTGGGGAAGTGAAAGGTGTTTTCCCACATATTAAGAATGGAGATTCATTATCACATATCTTATTATCATTATATATCCAAACTATTTGAAAAATAGACTGAAATAACACTTTATGATGACCGGTTCAAGAAATTAGAAGATATGTTCAATATATATTATATTATTTAATTGTTATTTTAATTGAAAAACTTACTTAGTTCTAGATGAAGTTGTTATAAAATGTAAGATCCACCTTTATTTAGGGAAATTTGATCTTACTAGTCCAATATTTAGGAAAATCTGAAAAAACAAATGAATCTTATTGACTTGTAAGGAGTACTTAATGTTATATTTTTTCTAAGTACAACCTTACACTACAACAATATGGGGTTGTAGTGTTTCCGATTTTGGTTGCTATAACCTTCATACCCATAGTTAATTATTTTTTCTAACACATGTAGACTTCTCATATGGTGTTTTTAGATTGTTATGGCATTGTATTAACATCATATTTGCATCGTAGTCATGATGGTTTGATCATGGTTGATTATGTTTGACCATTTCTAACCATGGTTCACAAAAAACACTACATTCATCAATGGTTATGTTTCATTGTAACATTTTGAAACATTTATCAAAGGTTATGTTTCATTGAGTTTGGTTGACTTTGGATATCCATGGTTGACCGTGGTTGATAATGATTGACTATGGTTAACCAAGTTTAACACGGTTGACTATGATTCACCACGATTGACTATGTTTAATGATGTTTTCATCATCGTTGATTATGTTTGACCATTGTTAACCATGGTTGACACATTTTATTATCATTGACTATCATCAACCATGCCTAACCATGGTTGACTATAGTTGAAGAAGGGTGAATATGAGAGACTATGGTTGACTAGGATTCATTATGGATAAACAAGGTTTAATATAGTAGAATTTGGTTGATCATGTATAAATATAATCTATGGTGCGGAAGCGAGGGATTTATTGTGGGGTTTATGTCCATCAATAGAGGAAATTTGACGTCTAAAATGGGACTCCTAAGGAAAATAATAAAATAATAGTTGAAATAATGAAATATTAGTTAAAGGGCTAGTGCAAGCTAATGTTGGCCACTCATGACGTGTTAGTCGCAATGGACTTATGGAAAAACAAAAATCTGAACGTCAAAAAGCAATATTAGAGCTACCTACATAACTTTTTGGAATATGGCGCAAGAAGATCAAACGTAGAAAATCGGATTACCTTCCGGAATATATAAATATTATTTATGGAAATTAAGTATAACTCCCAAAAAATGGGGTTCTCCTAAGGTTGGTATGTTATTATTTTAAGAAAATATAATGAATATGTTTGCGTTAGCCCTCTGGTTCGGTATTCAAATGGTGGATTTTTGTTAAAAAAATTATATACAGTCGTAGACAACAGGCCATTCTAGTGCGGTGTTATTTTTCCATATTTATTTATGTTAATGTTTTTTTTTTTTAATTAAGGAAGTCAGCCCATCCCTAAAATGATTAGGCCGAGCGTTAGCCCTCAATATCATGGTCTTAACCTAATCAATCAACAATTTTTTTTTTTTTAGGATGTATGTTTTTATGTGTACTTGTGTGGGTTCTTTTCTGTTTTCAAAATAGGTGAGCCAATAAAAAGTTATAGACGGAAGAAATAACCTACTCTTTGTGTAAGATTGACGTTAGTGCAATTGAAATTAACGAAAAAATAGGAACAAATAATAGTTTTAATAAAAAATTACATATTCAGAATCTGCACACATAGTTCTACAAGTGTGTGCAATTTCATTAGCAGTGGACAAGTGTAGCATACGCAGAATCATGCTCAAAACAGAAGAAGTTATAGAATAAGATGCATTTTTTTATATTATTATATGTATTTTGGCAACCCGAACCTAAAACCATAGCAGCCAAGTCATCCACCACGTTGGTGGGAAATGAATTACCCGCCAAAATTTAAAAACTAAACTGGCGCGTGCGCGTGTATTTAAAAAGCGAATACACACACAATGGCAGGTACACGTCCAAATGCGCATATGCGCAAATTGGCACGTGCGCGTTGTTTTTACTAAATTTTGAAATTTGCCATAGTGATTAAATAATTTTAATAATTGTATATTTTTTTAATAATTACTAATGTTTTAAATTGAATTAAATTAAATTTATATGATGATGATGAGGAGGGTGGGGATGATGACGATGATGTTGATGATGATGATGGGGATGATGATGATGAGGATGATGACGATGATGTTGATGATGATGATGGGGATGATGACGATGATGTTGATGACGAGAATGAGGATGATGATGCTGATGATGACGAAGATGATTATGATGATGATGATGATGATGATCATATTCTTCATCATCAGCATCATCATCTTCATCTTCGTACTCATCTTCATCATCATCCATCATCTTCATCATCAGCATCTTCGTCATCATCATCTTCTTCATCATCATTGATAATGATGATGATTACGAAGATGCTGATGACGATTGAAAATGATGATGACGACGAAGATGATGATGATGATGATGATGATGATGATGATGATGATGCTGACAATGATGATGATGTTGATGATGATGATGATGAGGAACTGGGTGACGATGACGATGATGACGATGGAGATGATGATGATGATGATGATGATGATGATGATGACGATGATGATGATGTTGATGATGAAGATGATGACCAAGATGATGATGATGATGATGATGATGATAGGGATGAGGATGAGCATCATGATGATGATGAGGAATTGGGTGATAACGACGATGATGATAATGATGATGATGATGATGAAGATGATGGATGATGATGAAGATGATGACAATGATGATGATGTTGATGATGAAGACGATGACCAAGATGATGATGGTGATGATGATGAGGATGGGGATGATGACAAGGAAGTGGGTGATAACGATGATGATGACGATGGAGATGATGATGACGACGTGGATGATGATGATGACGAGGACGATGATGATGAGGATGATGATGATGATCATATTTGTCATCATCAGCATCATCATCTTCATCTTCGTACTCATCTTCATCATCATCATCATCATCTTCGTCATCATCATCATCATCTTCGTCATCATCATCATTATCAATGATGATGATGAAGAAGATGATGATGATGTTGACGATGATGATGCCGATTGAAGATGATGATGTTGACGATGATGATGACGATTGATAATAATGATGATGACGAAGAAGATGATGATGATTATGATGATGATGATGGAAATGATGATGATGTTGATGATGATGAGGAACAGGATGATAACGACGATGATGATGATGGAGATGATGATGATGATGATGATGACGATGATGATGATGTTGATGATGAAGATGATGATGATGTTAATGATGAAGACGATGACCAAGATGATGATGATGATGATGATGGGGATGAGGATGAGGATGAGGATGAGGATGATGATGAGCAGGTGGGTGATGATGATGATGATGACGATGATGATGATGTTGATGATGAAGATGATGACCAAGATGGTGATGATGATCATGATGGGGATGAGGATGAGGATGATGATGATGATGAGAAAGTGGGTGATGATGATCATATTCGTCATCATCAACATCATCATCTTGATATTCGTACTCATCTACATCATCATCCATCATCTTCATCATCATCATCATCATTGATAATGATGATGATGATGTCATTATTGATAATGATGATGATGATCATGAATGATCATGATCATGATCATCTTCGTCATCATCATCATTATCAATGATGATGATGATGAAGAAGATGATGGATGATGATGAAGATGATGATGATGACATTGATGATGATGATGATGGCCAAGATGATGATGGTGATGATGATGAGGATGGGGATGATGACGAGGATGTGGGGGATAACGATGATGATGACTATGGAGATGATGATGATGACATGGATGATGACGATGATGATGATGAGGATTATGATGACGAAGATGATTATGATGATGATGATGAGGAGGAGGAGGATGATGGTGATCATATTCGTCATCATCAACATCATCATCTTCATCTTCGTACTCATCATCATCATTATCATCATTATCAATGATGATGATGATGAAGATGATGATGATGATGATGATGATGATGATGAAGATGATGAAGAAGATGATGGATGATGATGATGCCGATGATGAAGATGATGACCAAGATGATGATGAGGAGGAGGAGGAGGAGGAGGATGATGATGAGGAAGTGGGTGATAACGATGATGATGATGATGGTGATGATGATGATGATGAGGATGATGACGATGATGAGGATGATGATGATGAGGATGATAATGATGATGCTGACGATGACGAAGATGATTATGATGATGATGAGGAGGAGGAGGCTCCTTGTAGAGGGATAGTGTCATGGATTCTATGTGTTATTGATGACCCGTGAGGTCTAGAATTTTCAATTAAGGCCCAGGTGGAATTCAATTGAGCTCAATATGTTTCAATAAGATCTCGAGGAACCAGTTTTCATTCTTCGATGATGTTTAATGCTTTTCAACATATCCATGGTCTTGCATGGTAGGCTGAGGATGCATTCATGGCATTTGATCTTTACAAAATATGTGTTTTGTCAAAATGAAATTCAAATTGCCTCTTTGATGAATCCTCCTCTACAAGACTTCATTTATTGCATGAATGTCACAGAATCATGGAAACTCTAAACAACACTCAGTGGCATGCAACTATAACCACAAACCATGTAGAGGTTGATTTTATGCATTGATATAGAGAGGTGGCAGTAGGCAGACAATATGGAGAAACAATGAGTTAGAAAAAACATTTGGACCAAAGTACCACAATGCTTATTAATAAAATTAAAAAAAAACATTTTTTTGGCTCAGGAATTGTGGTTTATCACCACGTTTCTCTTCGACACTTGCCATCAAAATATATATAAAAACAACACGTCTTTACATCCTCTTCCATTTAAATCCTCATCGCATAGTAATAAATAAGGATTATTATGCATGCACATCTCAGCTTACAATGTCAATTGGGTCAAGGAGCATAGACAACCATAAATGATCAAATATGTCAAAGAGTAAGCTCTTCTAATAAAAATTAAGACCCACCCTTCAAACTTCATCACCGAGTCCAATTTATGCAAATATTTTCGAAGTGGGGGAAGGTTTGG
Organism: Larix kaempferi; assembly: GCA_027924585.1. NCBI lineage: Eukaryota > Viridiplantae > Streptophyta > Pinopsida > Pinales > Pinaceae > Larix > Larix kaempferi. The sequence goes on along the minus strand of BSBM01000179.1, from coordinate 22,269,826 downwards.
CATTAAATGGTGTAAATGTTGGGGAATAAATGGTTTAAACGTTATACAGGGGTGCGTGCGCGGGTTTGGGAACGTGCGTACTCCTTACATGTACGCGCAAAAAACACGCGTGTGCGCGTTTTAACACGCGTGCGCGGCCTTGTTACTAGTTTAAAAAAAATAGAGTTCTCTGTTTCCCGGGAATTCTACCAAAAACACGGGTTTCACTTCTTCCGCGGGTTTCAAGCTCTCACAGGTTGCTCATTGGCTCACACTCATTGATATTTTGGACACTCTTTGATCTATTGGACACAAAATCACCCTTGGAATCTATCAAACATCTTCAGTGGTCTTGGAATCTAGTGGATTCATTCAAGCTACCAGTTTCCATTGCAAGTGGAGATAATTTCTATAGAGGTATGGTGAATTGTAAATGAGTCTTTTCATTCACAAGATTTGAGATGAGCCCATGCCTTTTTGTTTTTGTCATATTCCCACAACAATATCCATGCATAGACAACAATGAATTTGACAAGAAGATTTCCCAAGTTCACATCTAAAAAAACTCATATGAACACTAGACAAGATGAAGTATGCAACCTCCTCATTATGTAATTAGTTCCCAAGTTAATTTTGTTCTTTTTATCTCATATTATGCTAGCAAAAAAAACCACACACTCACTAAACATAACTAAAAATATCACTTCAACTCATCCACAAAACCTCAACTCTCTCATCTCTTATTCAATACCATTGTATGGAATGAGGATATCTGTAAGTATATGCACATTTCCTTTCTCTATGAATCCAAATATGATAATATTCATCCATATTTACCATCCTTACAATATCCCCTCACCTTTAATAATGATTTTTTTTCCAAAAACCAATACTTTCCCACTTCATGCTCTATTCAACATGATGATTGTTGGTATAGTCCCTAGTTCCCCACTCTCCAACACCTCCCCACCCTAGATATTGCACATTGAAAGGTCAAATTATATTCCCCCTAATCACCCTTCCCAAGACCATGATCCTTGTTAGAAACCTTTGCATCCTCCTTAAGGTTTTGCACAAAACAAGGTATACATTCATTCTATTGTGATGCATTGTTGAATTCAACCATGGGTATTTTAAACTCAAAATCACATTCTATCATATCAAGGTTTATAGATCTAAGGAAATAGTTTGTTGTTGTTTCTTCAACTCCTTAATGTGTTATATAACCTAGTAATTTACGATGGTAAAGGACATTGCCTCAAATGGAAGGATATACCATTCCACTAGGAAGACAAAGCAATCAAACTAGGTGCAAAATTTAGAATTGATAACATTAAGCGAGAAAGCAAAAAATGCAACTAATTAAGGTTACCTTATTTGATGTAGAAAAACTATCAAACTATTCCCAAGGCATCTCTAGCCATCTCTGTTGTAGGGTGTTACTACCATAATTTTTATGAATTCATGGCCAGTCAAGACACTAGTTTCTCCTCTCTACACTTGACTAAACATCATCTATATTGATTGGAATTGTAAGAGATAATGATGTTTATTCGAACACAATTAAACCAACATAGTCTGTAGTTGTATATGTTAATTTGTAAAGTGGTAAGCTATGTTGGAATGTGTCAGGTTCATTGTATAATGACACTAATATCTTATTTGTTGTTTCTTTTGCAGGGGTAGGCCTAATAGTTTTGTTAAAGAGACTTTTGGAGATGGGAAACCCATGAAATGCAAAAAAAAAAAATAGAAGGAATCTGCCCATTGAAAAGGTCAATGACTTAAGAGAAAAGGCCAGGTTGGGAATGGAAAGATTGAGACATGGTCCTATCATTGCCCCGGATCATGCCACTGATCCTAACACAGTTGTTGACATAACAACCTCTTGTTCATAACCACCAATGAAGTGGTCGCGACCAACGGACCCAACTCAAATTCCAACATCAACACAATCTCCAACCAACAATCCATCAACGAGTCATTCTGAAGTTCCTCACGAAACAAGAATTTTGGGAGATGCTGCATGTGTAGAGATGGACATACAAGCCTTGCTTAATTTGCAATCTCCCCAAGAAGACCACAACCATGTCGACCACACTCCCATTATGGCCCAATCTATGAACCAAGTACCACAACAAACAAGCTCGGGTATTCATGTATCATGTCCACCCTCCCTACCTCGACTGTCCAGTGCAAGAAGAAGAACTCCTAGATGTATTCATGTGGATGAGAGTGCTATGTCGGGGCTTGAAGGCAAGTTTCCAAAACGCACTATTGAATGGCAATGCAACAAAATTGTCAAAGAATATTTTGAATCCAAAGGTGATGCAGGTAAATGTCAATTATTGCTATGTTTGTTAAAGTCACGTTCTTTAGTTGTTGTTAGGAGAATTTTGGGCATAAAGATGGTTAAAAGTTCAGAGGCCAACAGTCATATTGTTAGAAATCTCCAATCTGCATTTAATGCGATTGGGAAGAAGTCTCATACAAAAGATCTTTGTGTGGCTCGTCGTGTTTTAGCGGAATCAGTTGTAAGCAAGTCCACAAGGCAACGTCGCATGCTATCACACACTTCTCACATACTCAAATTAGATAGAAAAACTATTACAAAGTACTATGTTATAAGAGAAAATATTGACACTCCGGGTGGAAACGATTGTTGGGATTTTGTTGGTAGGTTGCCTCGTGCAGATAGGAAGCTAATTGATGCTGTTAAAGAGTTAGTGCAAAATTTTTGGCATGATCATACTAGACCTTCATCAATCCAAAGAGACGTGCTAAAACTGAGAAAAGGTTCTACTGAACGTGAGCCCCATGTTAAACACTTCCTTGACACCACATAGAATGAACTCTATGAGAGATTCAGGAATGAGCACACACAATTGAACCTGGGCCAAAGGTCCTTTGAGAAATGCAAACCATGGTATGTTCGTATATGCATTGATCGGAACACTTGTTGTTGTAGATACCACGTAGAATATGAATATTATTATGACACATATAAACATATATTTTGTGATTTGCATACTAACATTGTGCAGGACTGCAATGAATCCATACTACCACCGAATGCATCAAGAGACTTTATCCACAACATCATGTGTCCAAGGCCCGAAGGACAAAAGTATTATGAAAAATCCTGTCTATATGGGACATGTTCTATGTGCAGTGGGTTTTCTCTTTTGAACCGTTACATTCATGAAAGCAAGGACACAGAATTTGGCATGATGGGTGGGGAGATGCAGAGCTTCAAGTACGTGACCTATCAATTAGACAGTGTCAGAGAAAGTAAAAAGATTGCATTGGTAAAGTCACAGGTACAAATGAATATTGCATATTTTTCATATTACACGTTCAATTTATGGCATATACATTTTTCCAAAGGCCACATTGTAATATTTCCCTTGTTTCCATGGTAACAGGTACCGGTACGTGACTTCTTGACGGAATTCTACGAGAAAACCGAGCAGTATGTTCAACATGTGCATGTAGCGCAATGGAAAGACGAGCAGTACAGAAAATGCAGGGACACATTTCCCGTTGGAACCATAGTGTCAATTGTGGATTTTGCAGAAAATTACACCCTTTAGCCACAAAATGAAATCCAGAGTCAATACTACCATTCAGACCAAGTCAACATCATGGTACATATTATGCATAGGCATGGGCCAGAGAGCAACAATGACAAGAGGATAATACTGAAGGAGACAAACTTTTACATAAGTGATGATAGAACCCATGATCTGCATTATGTGCAACGTTGTTTTCGAATTTTCTATGATCAGTTGAAGGAGAGAGATATATAGATGGATCGACATTGGATATGGTCGGATGGTTGTGCAGGCTAGTTCAAAAATGCCCGAGTATTCCAATGGATGAGTACTTTGCATAAGACTTATAATGTGCCGCATATCTGGAACTATTTTGAGACCGGGCACGGCAAAGGAAAGCATGATGGGGCCAGTGCATGCATCAAGACCGCACTACGAAGGAAAGAGATGAGGTTTGACAAGGAACCTCATATCCGAGATGCACGGTCCACAGTTCAATGGTGCTCAGCAACAATGTCAGAACGAGCAAGAGATCAACAAACATCATCGGTGGCAGGACGTGTGGCGAGAAATTTTTGGCTAGTGGTTGACATAGATCGATCGTGTTCCTATAGTTGCAGCACAGTACAAGGAACATGTGAATTTCATTCAGTTCGAAGCTCAAACAACCACTTATTTGAAATATGGACACGAAAGCTTGCATGCTTTTGCAACCCTTGTAGCAACGGAGAATGGGATGAATGCGAATGCATCGACTGGGTTGATGAATGGGATCATGTGTCACTTGCAGTAGACCAACGTGCAGTTGTTGAAGTAACCCAGTTAGAGGAGGGCTAGTCAGCGATTTCAACAGACTACGACCATATCTTAGATCTTGTACAACCAGGACACATATACGCAGTTGTTGCACCGAAAGACAATGAATGGGGCGTGGATTATTGGTTGGCACGGTGCATCCAAGGTAAGCAAACCCTCTACGGATCATTAATCGACGATGAAGGAATTGAATTTCCTACTGGCTCGATGGTGGTTAAGGGGGAATATCTTACACTAGATGGGAAGTCAAGAAAGACTAGTGGGCATGTATTCATGGATTACAGACCAGGTTCAGTGGTGTATCACTTCACAAACTTGATTGTTGGCACAAACATCCAACTTCAGACAATGTCAAGCAAGAGCTCAACCAAGGTATGCTACTACCTGCCTCATTCAGAGCATGAGTGATTGATGGAGACAATTAGCAATAGAGAGGATCCAGATGGATTTATTGAATGAGGCCAGTCAACTTTACATAAGAGAAAGAATTGCATCAAAGAATGTTATGTTCTACATCGAGGTATGTGTAGTTTTATGTTATTTTGTTGGTACATGCATTTTTTGTTGATACATACATACATACATGTCTTTGCCTATGTTTTTTATTTTTCCTATATGTATTAAACTGTTCCATGCTTCTCTTTTATGTTGAATAAAATGGTGATGTGATTTGGATCAAATTTGAGTAAATTGAGTTAGTATTTTCTTAGATACATCTATTTATGTTTGTAGCATTTGAAGATAGTGGTTTTGATAGGTTCTCAATACTAGAATTACCTAGGTTTTAGGAAATTTTTTGAAGTACATAATCTATTACAATGGTCTTGAAAATTTAACTTGGTAGATGAAACCTTCTAGGAATCCATGTATGGATAGAAGGGTCTTCCACTTGGGGTAGGGAGTTATCATAAAGTTTCAAGGGTAGTATTTTTGAGATCTATACTTGAGAAAAGCATTGGGGAGCTGTGAAATTCCTTATCAATCAAATATCTCTTTAGTTTCTCTCTCTTTAGTTTTGTGTCCACCCAAACCTTTTTCATGCTTTGGGTACCTTGAGGTATGTCCCCAAACCAAAAAACTCTTATATTATGATGATTATGTTGGTTTAGGGTTTTGGTTCCCCGTGCTCTTATAACCCAAAAAACTCTTATATCCCCAACATTTTTCATAGATTTGGTTCCCCATGCTCAATGCTCACCCAAATCTAGCTAGATTTTGGGTTTTTGCCCTTATCCAAGCATCGTGTCATCAACCTAGGGTTTCCACTAATATATTTTAAAACATGCTCATTTATGGTTGGAGATTGATGCTTTATTCCTATAGATAACCACTTAGAGGGACTTGTCATCATCATCACCAACATCATCTCTAGGCTCCTCATCAACATCTCCATCATCATCATCTTCTTCATCATCACCATCACCATCACCACCATCATCAACGTCTTCATCATCGCCACCATCTTCATCATCATCATTAACTCTAACTCTAACCCTAATTCAATTTCCTTCTATAACTCTAGCCCCAACCCTCACCCAAACCCTAGCACTAATCCATCTTCTTCATCATCGCCATCGCCATCACCATCACCATCACCATCACCATCACCATCACTGTCACTATCACCATTGCAGAGTTGACCCCCGTGTGCAAAAATTGCACACTCCATCACTGAGCAAAATCCTAGTTTCCAAGATGGACGTACAAGATGGCACCGGGGCCATGGGATTGGAGGAGAGAGGCGCCCCTGGCACTATCCCAGCATCCTGAATCCAACGGAGTCAACGGTTCGTCGATCTAAGCCATGGTCGTCATTCTATGGCTCGTTCCGTCTCGCATCGAAAAGGCCTTCAGGGACACCTGCTCGATACCTGCCGGGGGCATAGAAGTCCAACTGTGCAGCAAAACCAGAGTCACACATATTGTGGCTGACCAAATGGTCTGGGGAGCTTGTAAGTGCCGCCAAATATTATTCCATGCCTGAATCTACCCAGAAGGCAATTATAAATTTAGATCCTCGAGAATGCCTGAATCTACCCAGAAGGAAATTATAAATTTAGATCCTCGAGAACGTGAGAAACTGTATGAGTGGTTGAATCAATATCCTAAAATTACAGAGCTTTCTATCTCAAAGTTTGTTGAGCAGCTCCTAGATGTAGTATTAGACTCAACAGACAATAAACTTGTTATCACCACTGCACATTTTTTGCACTATTCATCTGCAAATAACTACGTCTGGCCCGAAGAGCTTACCAGTCTTTGCAAGAATATTCCCCTAGTGGATGAAGGTGGAAACATCATTAGGGTACGAGGCTCTCTGAAGTTTCTCCAGCTTACATCCACGAGTAATTGGGCCAAGTCAATGGGCCAAGTTAATTGGGCCAAGGTGTCCTTGAACGGCCCCGGGGTGCTCGACTAGAATGCCCGTAGCACTCGAACCATGGCTCGGTTCGTGAATCTGTTGACTCCAGCAGGTCCGGGACGACAGGTTTCAGCTAGGGGACCCCACACAGCGTCCCCCGAAGATTCGGAAGTGGTGCCAATGAGCCATCTCCGAAGCTAGGGTTTTGCTCAGTGAGGGCCATTCCAGATTCGCTCAAGGGGTGCATTTCTCATCCGGAGGCCCCCGGGCATGTGTGGCCACTGTGGATAGGTCCACTATGGCCACATGGACCTGTGGGAGCCAATGGAATCCAAGTCCGCTCGCCAGTTTGGGTTCCGTGGCCGCAGAGCAAATGCTCAAAGTGTCCTTGAACTGTTAAGTTTAAACCAAATAGACTAGCAAGATCATTGAAAGAAACATAATCACAAGATAGACACAGAATTTACCCTGGGAAACCCTCATGGGGTAGAAAACCCATCAAAGCTTTCCTCAATAAGATGATCAACCAAAATACAAGATGTGCTCCAAGACTTGTCCTTCTTCTTTACCTCACATGCAGACCTCCCAGACACAAGAGGAGAATAAGTAAGATGATGTTTCAACATATGCTTGGCATAAAGGGCAGTGCCTGGGGCCTATCCATCCACGTTTAAGAAAGTTGTCCCAAGTGAGAAGTTTATCACTTAGAGCAAGCCACAAAACTATATTTGCTTTCAAGGTGCCACCCATATTCCATGCCACATACCACCACCATTTTTTTTCACCATTGAAAAGGTTTTTGTTAAAGGTTTCGTATCCAAGTTTGGCGGTGTAGTCTCCATTTATGCTATTCAATGTCCAGACTAGCTTATCTTCTGAGTCTTCGGTTGGAACTACAAAATTCAACCTAAGAAGAGATATGAAATTTGACCATTCTGTGGCTTCTTCTTCGACTAAACCCAACTCTTCCACTGTGATCCATCTACAAGATTGAATGTCATTCACATTCCCATCAACTATTACTTGTATATTGGATCTTTTTAGTCTTTGAACTAAACCTTCTATAAGCTGATATCCATCTCCAGCCCCAACCCAAGGATCAGATCCAATTCGTACCTGTCTTCCATTGCCAATTCTCCAAGCTGTCCAATTCCCAATAAGAGGAAAAGAGAGAACGGAAGCTTTCCACGCTATTGAGCCTCTTTTATGAATTTTTTCTCAGCTTCTAAACCAATCCACAATTGAGGCGTTTGGGCAGTATTTGGAAATGAGAGTTTGACCCCAGAGTGAGGTGGAGTGTTGAGGTAATCTCCACATATATTTTTCTACCAATGCTTGGAAGAATGTAAGAGGATTTTTAATCCCCCACCCCCCTAGCTCTTTTAAATTGGCTACTATGGACCATTTTACCAATGGAATACCATCTCTTTTATTACTAGCTGTCCAAAGAAAGGATAGGCACTTCTTCCAAATTTTGACTAGGATCGGCTTTGGTATATAAGCCACTAATGCCCAATACAGGGATGCTTTGTAGAACTGCTTTTAACATAGTTTTGCGCCCTCCTCTTGAAAGGAACCTATTTTCCCAGCAGGAAATTCGAGCTTCCACCTTCTTAAAAGCCAAAGCCAATCTTTGAACGAGTAATCATTAGGCTTTGAGAGGAAACCTATATATTTAAAGCCATCTTGAAAAGTGGATAGAGGGAAATAAAAGAGAGAAGCGGCTCTATGACAAAGATATTTAGGAAAACCATGTACAACCAGTTTTGATTTTTCAACATTAATCTCCATGCACGTGGCCTTTTGATATAAGGAAAGCATATTGGCTATTGCACTCAAATTTTCCTCGGTTCCTTTCCCAAAGAGGAGAACATCATCTATAAATAGTAAATGAGTCAAAAGAGAGGAATTTGAGACTTGGATACCTTGGAAAGATCTGGATTTCCTTGCATGTTGCATAAGTTTACTTAGGGCTTCTGCAATAAGGAGAAAGAAAAAGGGGGAAAGAGGGCACCCTTGTCTCAATCCTCTTGAAGAACGGAAGAATGGAGACAGAGAACCATTTATGAGGATTCCAAAGGAAGCTGAGTTTACATATCCCATTATGCAATTCACCAGATCCAAGGAGAACCCAACTTGAATGAGCAAGAGTCTGAGAAAGGTCCAATTAACTCTGTCATAGGCCTTGGAAAGGTCCAATTTTAATGCGAAATATCTTTCCTTATTTTTATTGATAGAGTGAATCGTTGCCTATGCCAAGGAAACTACATCATGTATTTAGTGGTTAAACATGAAACCAAACTGTTCATCTGAGATGATCTCGCTCAAGACAAACTTCAACTGAAGAGCAATAACTTTCGCTATTAGTTTATAAACCAGATTGCAACACGAAATTGGTCTAAAATCAACAAAGGTTTGGGCCTTCTGTTTTTTTGGGATGAGAGCTAGAAATGTGGAATTGATAGCACCCAAAACTTTTCCCAATTTTTGGGATTCCTGGACTACTAACAGTAAGTCGGATTTCATCAAGTCATAAAACCTAGGAAGAATTCCATGGTGAAGCCATCAGATCCTGGACTCTTACCTTTCTGAAAAGAAGATAAGGTAGATTTTAGTTCTTCGTTGGAGACTTCCTTCATTAAGGATTCATTCATCACTTCTATGATGGATTTAGGAAAAAGTCTGAGGACTTGTAAAATTTATTGAATGTGGCACCCCTCCTTTTCTTTAAAAAGAGAGTTGAAGAAAGAGACTCCTGCCGCTGCTTTATCCTTGAATTTTGATGCCAATATACCCTCATCATTTTGGATTTCACTTATTGTGTTTAAGTTGCATCGGTAGGAGGCGAATCGGTGAAAAAACTTAGTGTTATTATCTCCTTCAGCAATCTAGATTGCTCTACTTTTTAGTCTCCATAAGGACTCTTCTTTTGCTAAAATGTCTGATCTGGCTATTTTAAGAGCCTTCTATTTTTCCAACTCTTCTGAGGAGAAAATTCCAAGGAGATTATTTTTGTAAAGGGAAAAAATGTCTGCCTCCACTTCTTTTAAACGAGCTTGATGATTTTGGTTAAAATTGAGAGCCCATTTCTTTGAAGCCTTTTTTGCTTTAGCTAAATTTTCCATTAACTGCTTCATACAGGTATCTTACGTAGAGGGGTTTACAGGAACCCAAAGATCCTTTATCAACTACAAGTAACTTTCGTCTTTAAGCCATGTTGGGTTGAAACGAAAAAGGAGCTTTCGGCTTGTCACCCTGAAGAATTGAAAGGAGGATGGGACGATGGTCTGAAAGACCACCTTCCTCTACCCATGAAGAAACAGAGAGGTGATTGTCATGGATATGAACTGAAACTAGAAATCTATCCAACCTTTTCGAGATTGCTTTGTCTCCACTTCTTTTATTACGCCAAGTAGGTTCTATTTTACAAGGGGTGACATCAACAAGATTGTTGGCTTCAAACAGAGAGATGAAAAAGTTACTTAAAGAATCATATCTTGCAAGATTTCCCCAAATTTCTCTGTCTGAAACAGTAAGGTTGAGATCTCGACCCAAGATTAAATTCTGGTCCTCCAAAATTCCCAAAGAGGCCAAATTCTCCCAAAATACTCTTCGATTTATGAAGGGTCCATAAACATTTAGAAGGGAGAAATATAATCCTGTAACAGAGTCCTTTAAGACTATTTTTAAAACTGAGTCGTAACAAAAAGAAGAAACTTTTTCCAAAACTGGGCTCCATCCAGTTAATAAACCCCTGAGTGACCATCCGAGTCCAAAGAATCAAAGGTCCAATCTTTTAACCAATGTCCGAGTAATTCTTGAGCGTTGGTGCCTTCTGTCATAGTTTCTTGGAGAAGGATTACTGATGGTTTTAGAGTTTTTATCAACCTTTTGAGGGCATTTTGCTTAGAGGGGCCTCCTAACCCCCTATAATTGAAGGAGAGAAACAACATTAAGGAACCCTGAGTTGGGCACTGCTTGCTCTAAGGGCCCTATTTATGGTAGACTGTTTTCCTGCCTTAATCTCTAACACTGCTTGTTTTTTTTCCTTCGCCAAAAAAGACTTCCTTCCCAAGGAAATTTTGGGAGCTGGATCCATCTCCAGCCCACCGACTACTACTTCAACATTTTTTTCTACTGTCCCATTTTTTTCCAGAGAGGTTGTTTTAGACCGGGTATTATAAAACTCCGGAGGGATAAGTTTAGAAGAGGAAGGAGGTGTGGTAGAGGGAGGAACTTCCACAGTTTTTTTCGAAGGAGAGGACGTGTGCTAAGATGATATAAGGTTTCAGGGTGGAAGAAATGGGGCTGACACATCTGATATAAGGACAACAGGAATAATAGAAGGAGGAGAAAGAGGAAGTGAGGTGTCATTCTTACCGGAAGGGGATGCCGAGCGACCAGGATCTTATTTGAGTTTTTTACGTGTCAGCTCTTCTTTTTCAGGCATCGCTGTACCCATCTCAGCTACTCCAGGTTCCGGAGTTTCGCAGCCCGTAGATATAATGTCATGCTCAGCATGCCGCCTTCTTAACCCAATTTTTTTTCCTTTGGGAGGATTAATAGGGGTTGGACAGTCTCGAGCCAAATGACCAACTTGTCTGCACCCATAGCATCTAAAAGGGATTTTCCAATAATCCAACCGCTGGTTCCAAATATTTCCAAACATTTCGATTTTTAATTCTTCATAAAGACCTTCCCGCAAGTCTAACTCCACCAGAATTCTCACACACCGTCTGTCGACCTTGGACTCCCAATTTTCTTCCAACGAAATGAAACATCCAAGTTTTCCTCCAATGGATTATAGAATTTGTTTTTTCCAAAACAACAACGACAAACTAGGAAGGATAACCCATACCTGCTGAACATTTTGGGGTTCTCTTCTGGAGTCAAAATCCACTTGCCATTCTTTTAAAATTAAGCCTAACAGACCCCAATTCCATCTACGATTTAAAAGACATTGCCTATCGAGTTCTGAGTGTAATCTGAAAAAGAATCCAAACTCTTGACAAAATGTGGAAGGCTAGCAGCTATTCCAAAATGTTTCTCCAATTAGCATCCATCCAGTTCCTCAGGGGTAGTTCACTAACAAGCTTGCCATAGAATATTCCAATTAGTGCCGATGAAAGGTAATTAGGAACTTCTTCAATTCTGATTTCTTTACTGAGCACCAGCGAGGCCGCCACCTTTTTAGATTGAGATCCTTTCTTATGATGTCCATCTTTCACAATGAAGGGTTTTGAATTACTATTGTCATTATGAGGGAGAGAGGGTTTGGATCCAGACTCATTAACAATCATGTGCAAATGCAGCTATTCTATCCCCTCAACTGTCTTTTTTGTTCTATTTTTAAAATCACTATCAACTGGAAAGATGATATCATGAACAAGGGAGAGTTCGTAATCCACCTCGTTTGGATCCATTCTGCTAAATGCGGGGTGAAGTACAGAGGATGACATGGGACAGGGGTAAAGGAGGGGGTATATGGAGAGGAGGGCGAAGGTTGACACGAGTCAGGGGGAAATAAGGATCACATGATTTTGGAGAGAAATGATGGAGGATGACGCAGGAAAGGGAAAGGAGGGAATACGTGGAGAGTGGTGTGTGGATGAATCAAGACATGGAGAAAGAGAAGGATACGGTTAAAGAAGGATGAAGGGGAAACAAAAGGATAAGATAAAAAAACCTGTTGAAAAAACCTTCAACCTTCGGACAAAAATCTTCGTGCTTCAGACTGTTTCATAAAACAAGCTACCCCTTGAAAGAACCCCCCGAATTATATATATATATATAAGTTATACTCTTCAATGCTACTTTGCACTCATAATTTTTCCATATTTGAAAGAGTTGAAAGCTCCATAAAAATAATTCTGCAATGTAGAACCTTGAGATGTAAATGACTTGTATAAATGAAACACATTAGATACGATATTCAATCAAATCATCACGAATCTTATTATTTAATAATGTATTTTCCACACACATACATTCAACATTATTCAACATTATATGATATATCCAATTACGATGTAAATAATAATAAAATTTAGATTACACCAAATTTTATATCTATATATATATATATCAATTTTTTTTATATGATGTTTTAATTTTATGTTTTTTAATGATATTTTAATTTTATCCATCATAATAATAGTTGAATTTTTTTAAATAACATTTATAATAACTGCATGAAACACTAGATTCTCATATCTTGCCTCATATATTACAAAAATATAATTTAAAAAACAATTTAAACATAATGATTATACCAAGCATATACATAATGACAATGGGCCATTACCATAGTCCACCAAATCCAATGGATCTAAAAATCCATGATTGAATTAAATTTACTTAACAAAAACACACAACTAGATCATGACAAAAATCAAAATTTCCTTATTATATATATATTACTAATAGTAATAATAAATAACATTGATTATGAATAAAGGCTTGAGATATAGATATTAATGATGTGTAAAAATAAAAATGTACTTCAAAATAATAAGTGAAATTAAAATTCACACTTCAACCACCATTTTTAAAAGAGATTCATTAAAACTTAAACCATTAATAAAAAGTATATTTTTTCTTAATTTTTTCAAAAATCTTAACTTAAACCAATACTATATACTATTCCCAAAATATTTATATTGAAAAATCAATATAACGATAAACTTTTTACTTATAACAAAACTACTAATTTTATATATATATAAAAGTTAAATACATGAAAAACTACAAAAGAACTCTAAAAACAACGTAGGTAACATAATTTCTTTCCGATAACAAAACTTAAAAAAAACAAGAGTAGATTTGGACCCATTTTTTACAAGCTCGAAGGCTTATAATTCTTAGATTCAAGAACTTTAATAGCCTTACATTTCAGTTATTTAAATCTCAATTCTTCATTCCTTGTCAACAGTTTTGTTGAAAACAATTCTATTTTTGTTACTTAATTATAGTTGACTCTTTCCAGCTTATTCCATTCCGATTATTTAATACTCAACTATTCATTCCATGTCTCAATGCTTACGTTGAAAATAATTTTAAAAATGTTGATTTTTGTTAAATAATTCTGGCTTACTCATTCCAAGTCAACCTAAAGGAAGTTGTTGGTAAAACTTGGCTTCATGAGGACCTTTCAAGAACCTTCTACATATCCACCAATATTTAAAATATCATATGCACATGTTAAAAAGACTCCAATTGTGAAAACATGAATTCGGTCGTTGTTTTTGGTGAGTTTCAATGCAACTCATTTCAGACCATCAAAAGCGTTTTTCACATGAATCACAATTATTGTTACTATTGAATTTTTGAGTTTTCTATAATCAGAGGTTTTGCTAGTGACCAAGATTTAACATTTAAAAAGCACATAGATGTGGAGATGCCATAGTAATGAAAGTATTGAAACTCTTAGCTCAGATGCCAATAAAGAGGTTGATATTGACATGAAGGGTTGAAATTCAGATGTCAACAAAAGGAACTTCCTCTTCAAATAAATCTTCATAAATCTTACCGATGACTATGATTATAAATTTATGCAATACTTCACAGTGTATTACCTCTACAGGAAACAATTTACTAGTGCAACCATTTTTCACAAGCCAATCCTCATTGCACTTTCATGGGAGGATCGTAAACAAATACTTTAACATTTAACATTGAAAAATCTAAAAAAAAATCTAATGAAAAATTCAATCCAAATCTAAAAGTGTTGGAAAGTAAAAGCATAAAAAAATAACAATGCACATTATCCAAAAAGATTTGAATTGAATAAGAAAACATGTTCTTTGAACATGTGAAGCTTTCACAAGAACATCAGTAACAAAGTCACCAGATCAATCCATCTACTGAATCTCAGGTTCCCAAGCTACAAGCTAGAAAAAATCCAGCCATGCACAACGAAGATAGATCGAAGCAACCAAAACCCAATGGAAAAACTGAACATAACCCTAACAGAACCGTTAGAAAATGAAACGACCACGAGTGGAAACTCAAACATTGAAAATATGGGAATACTGACATGGTTGAAAATATGGGAATACTGACATGGTTGTGAGTGGAAACTCAGAGAATCATGTACAACTCAAGAATTTGCTCTTTACAGACTTCTTTAGCTTAATCTCCCCTTACCAACCGGGTCAAGATTATCTGCCCGAAATTAGTGTTTAATTAACACGCTAAAGTGTAGCATGAGCAGTGTAATACATATTGTAGAAGGGAATGCCGCCCTATAATCAACGGAGATAAAGATAATGCCATGATATTGCTTCATCATTTTCACCTTGGCTCCATAATGCCTGATGAAGGATCTGCAGCTGCAGAATGTATATTAGAACTACCTGTCCCATTATAATTCGCTGCTCCCGACGATTGAGTACTGCTTGAAGGGTCTTGACGAAGAGTAACTCTACCACGTTCAACTTGCTCAGGTGCGTCGATTACGCAATCCAGCTCTACGAAAGCAGGCCTTGTGGGCGACGGAATAGGTTCTTGCTCGCAATCTGGATCTACGAAAGCAGGCCTTGTGGGCAATGGGATATGTTCTTGGTCGCTTGTCAGCATCGACACCACCCGGGACATTGAAGGCCGCAACGCTGCGCCTGCTTGAGTGCACAGAAGACCAATTTTAATCACTCTAACCCCTTCCTCCCACGAATAACTTCCGTTCATTAATGTGGGATCCATAACTTCTATTGCTCTCTCTGCGTTATACAGTCTCCATGTCTGGTAATTGACCAATATTAACAAATCATAAAACATTAATTATTTAGCAAGGAAACGTAATTCTATGGACATTTCATAAAAAATTCTACTATAAAGATTATATCAACAAGAGCCATACTGCGTCGATGAGAAAATCCATGTGTTGAGGGAAACTGTAACTCTTTCTTCCGCTGATAATCTCAAGTACAAGAACTCCAAAGCTAAACACATCTGCTTTCTCCGTCAAATGTCCGCGTAAGGACTCAGGCGCCATGTAACCTCTGCAAGTTTCATGTAAATCAAATCTCCATATCTTAACCCTCTTAAAATTCATGATACTTTATCAGATATATGTGTTGTAATTAGTTCATATCTTGTAATTGATTAAAAAAATATGGGAACATCAAGAGATTGAACTTTAGAAAGAATTCTTACAAAGTTCCTGCAACTCTAGTGCTAACGTGGCTCTCATCTTCTGCAAAGAGTTTGGCTAAGCCAAAGTCTGCTATTTTGGGTCGGTATTTGTTGTCAAGTAAGATATTGCTTGCTTTAATATCTCTGTGTATGATTCGAATCTCGGACTCTTCGTGAAGATAGGCCAGCCCACGCGCAATTCCAACTATGATTTCATACCTCTCTCTCCAGTCAAGTAAATGACGTTTTGTTGTATCTACAATTATTCATAGGCAGTAAAAAATTAGCAAGCTAGGTACACAAACTCAAACAATTCCCGAATCCATGCAGCGATTAAGCAGTTAAAGAGCAAACGAGAAAAAAACCGAATATAATCTTGTCGAGACTGCTGTTCTGGAGGTATTCGTAAACTAGTAGCCTTTCTGAGCTTTCAACAGAGCAGCCAAGCAATTTCACGAGATTCTTGTGCTGAACACGACTGATGAGATTTGCTTCATTCAGAAATTCATTGTCTCCTTGTCTTGAACCTATTTTCAGCCGTTTAACTGCAACCTCTCTATAATCAGGTAGAACCCCCTGCAGATCAATGAAGTTCAAAATTATCTCCATTCTTCATTATTAGTGATTTGGAGCTGCTAGTTGCAAATATCTAATTCAATTGAAAGCAATAATCACAGGCCCAGCCCTTACTTTAAAGACGGATCCAAAACCTCCTTCACCAAGTTTGTTCTCTGCTTTAAAATTGGAGGTAGCCTCTCTCAGTGTATCATACTTGAACACGAGTTCCGGATTGGCTATTGTAGGCGATAAGCTAATTTCGCCATCGTCACCTGCGAAAACAATTCGTCTATTAATGTTGTGTAATAGAATATGTGAAACAGTTCACTAGATACAAGCTAATAAGGTGCACACTGAATGATTTAGCAATTTAGCAATTTTGGAACCTCTGAATCTAGAAATCTGCTCCAGACGTTTTGAACTAAAACGATAAATGCAGATGGCTGCAATTAATCCAACTGCAGCGGCCACTACACCAATAGTTATCGCAAGTATTTTGTATTCTGTCAAATTACACACGAAGCCTTAGTAAATTGAGCTATGTACAAAAGCAGTATATTGCGCCTCATCATTGTAAACTATGTGAAGGAAGATACCGGATAATGGAGAACTTTGGGGAGGACTTGCTCCCGGCGGAAGCAGAGGCGGCGGCGAGATGATGGTAGTATAGAATTCATAGGTCTCGTAACGCAAATCGCAGCCCATAGTATGGAATTGTCCTCCACCAGCTCCAGTTACGCATCCGTTCTGATAGGAATTAGCTGTAATATTTGACCGACCGACAGCTAAGCATGATTGGCAGCTTGTTCGGGAGAGATCTCTCCAACACTGGGCTAAGCTGTAGATTAGTTTCGAAGGCGAAGATTCCACTTCAAACACATCTACAACAAAATGTTTGGTGTTCTGCACGGCTGTTTGGCTAATATTTGAGAGCACGTAAAGAGTTTCATTTGCAAACTGGTCTATCTGATCACTGCTCTGCGGGCTGCAAAAAGTATAATTCTCGCTAGCCTCATTATAATTGTAAAAATTATGATTGTCGTAACGTAAGAAGCAGCCGTCTACTAGAATGAATCCAGAAGTATTGTTTCGACATTTCTCAACCAGCGTTGCTTTGATCGTAGATGCGCACTTTTGGCATTCTGTGGAATTTAAATCTCCCCTGCACTGGAGAAGCCCATAAACAGTACTGTTGCTGTTTAATTGGCCCTCAACACTAGAGGTATTGAATCCGCTAATAGAAACGTTCGCCACCAGCGATTCCAAAACCTGATTTAGATGACTCTGAAAGAGGCTACCGTTTGCATACTGGCCATTCCCACAACTTGGCCCCCAAACGGCCTGACTATCATTTAACAACGGTCGACCTACCGAGAGGTGCGGACACGTCCATAAAGTGAAGATCATAAGGAGCAGGCAGCTCATTAGTTGTTTCAACTGCATTGCGATCGCAGCACAGGGCATGAGCTCAACGCTCTTCTATTTTCTAATTTGATGAGTGGAGCTGTTCAAGCTTGTTATTAATGATCCATAGATGATGTGATGATTAAAAAAGTAATAATTTAATTTAATTTATAAATAATAATTAATTTGTAAATTAAGTGAATAATAATAATAAAATAATAATAGTCAATTTTCATTAATTCATTTGGTTAAGGTGTGACTCTGGTTAGGAAGGTAACTTCAATTCAATTTCTCAAAGGTAATTCCAATTCAATTCCTCTTTGAAATGAGTTAGTTAAAAAAAAACACCCAAAAATCCAACCATTAAAGTTGGTATAACCCAAATTTGATACAAAATGACTTTAAAACAATAATAATAATAATATCTAATCTACATCATTGCATATGTATAAATAATAATATATTAACCAATTTTAAAAATATATTATTAAAAACAAAATGAACTAGTTAAGAAGAAACACCCAAAAATCCAACCATTAAAGTTGGTATAACCCAAATTTGATACAAAATAACTTTAAAACAATAATAATAATAATATCTCATCTACGTCATTGCATATGTATAAATAATAATATATTAACCAATTTTAAAAATATATTATTAAAAACAATACTTAGAAAATATATTTGAAGCCACTATCTACCAAGGCTTCAACTAAAAAGTCTTCATAATAGATATATCTATTCATTTCCCCTATTTTTTTAGAGAAAAGATCTCTCCCTTAGTTAAATTTCCTATAACTGTGAGTAAAGGAAATTCCCAGGAAGTGATAAGTTCTCCAATTCTGAAGCACCATGTTTACAAATTAAGAATTTTCAGGATTGATGAATCTGCAATCTAATTTATGATAACACTTGAATGTCAAGTCACTTGAAGATGAACAATACCTTTATGTTTTTTCAAACCAAAGGAAACCCCTAAAACCAATAATTCAGCACTGAAGCCTTTACTGCATCTCATCCATATATGAGTGAAACAATTATTATGAAACTGCATCGTCATACCTGCTGCACACCACCCCTTTACTTGATTATGAAATTGCATCATCATACATGATTTGGAATTATATAAACCCATTACTCAGTAATTTTTTTGGACTAAATTTACTCGTGTAATAAAAAATACAACTTAAACAATAAAAATAGCTATTTCAGCAAACCTTCTATATCGGGATAAAATGAAAACATAAACTGATTAAATTACTTAACTTACTCCAGTTTAAGGTAAAACATTAATTTATTTATTTCCAAATCGCGTTCATTTTACAGTCCGTGCCAGTTCGAATTGTAGAAGCGCGTGGAATGGGCTTGGTCATAGATTATGCCGTCCCAGTTAGAATCGTAGAAGCCCGTGGAATGGGCTTGGTCTATTTATTTACAATTGAAGTCGTTCCAATTGGATTTTTTAGAAGGCTTGGAATAGTCTCGATGGAAAATCCAGCCCATACCACATATTCTAAAAATCCAATTATTTACAATTGAAGTCGTCCTAATTGGATTTTTTTTTTTGAGAAAGCTTGAAATAGGCTTGCTTGAAAATCCAGCCCATTCCCCGCATTTTAAAAATTCCATTATTTACAATTGAAGTCGTTCTAATCAGAATTTTTAAAAAGCTTGGAATGAGCTCGATGGAAAATCCATCCAGCCTTCCACGCATTCTAAAAATGCAATTGGGACGACAATGTAATAACTATGTATAATTAAATAGAATATTCTAACCGATTTTCACTATTCCATTTCACGCGCTTCTCCCGTTCGAACTGGGACGTGTAAAATGAATGTTTTTTTAAAACAATTAAATTAAGGTTATAGTTTTATTGAATTTTATAAAGCTATTAGATTATATTAACGGTTTTATATTAGCTTTAATAAGTATAATTATATTATTAAAAATGAAGTCGTCTTAATTGGAATGTTTATTAGATTATATTAACAGTGTAATATTATTTTTAATAAATATAAATATATTATTAAAATTGATTGATATATTTAAATATAAATTATTAATAATAAAAAATATATAAACTTATCATTTTTTAATGATGTTTATTATTTTTATTTTTAAAAATTATTAATTAAATAAACATACATTCATAATATCTATATATATTATTATTAATACTATATATTTATCAATTCAATTAACTTAGAGAGAGAGAGAAGCATAAGTTGTTTTCATGTTAATAATCATGATATCCACTTGAGTTTAATTCTGTCGAGACATTTTCTGGCTTGGATAAAAAAATCATGAAAGTTTATCAATTTCATTAATAAACAAATCAGTAACTGTATTTATGTTTCAAATTAAATTAAACAATTTATAAAAATGGTTTTTATAAGAAATAAAAAAATTAAAATACTTATTTATGTTATTAATAAAGAATAAAAAGTTTATAAAAAGTTAAAAAAAATGACTGAATAAATTAGCACAGGGTAGGTGAACAATAACCTGTTGTTATCTATGCCTCAATTACTAGTTATCTTTTATGTTTCTTTTTTTAATAATTGTTTATTTTGAATTTTGAACAATTTCCATAAAATCAATGTAGATAATACACTTGTTCCATCTTCCTTTAATCTAAAAAATAAAAAATAAAAATAATAATCTACCCATAAAAATAAAAAAATAATTTAAAACTATATATAAAACATAAGAAACAACCTCTTACACACGATAATAAAGACCTAGAAACAATTTTCAGTCATTACTGTAAAACTAAATGGTAATGGATATGAAATTCACCTAAAAACAATTTTCAATTATTACTGTAAAACTAAATGGTAATGTATATGAAATTAATTAAGTAACCAATATTTCCTAAGGGAGGCGTAGTCTTATTGGCTACAAAAGGTTTGACTGAAGCTGGTCAAATAGAAATATACAATTGATAAAAATTTCATAAGCAATCGTGACTAAACGACATTTCCTGAGGGAGGCGTAGTCTTATTGGCTACAAAAGGTTTGACTGAAGCTCGTCTAATGGAAATATACAATTGGTAAATTTCATAAGCAATCGTGACTAAACGACGGGTATATAACCTATCTAAAATGTTTTAATATATATTAAGATTGGCACTGCCTAATTTTTAATTTGATTCATTCACTCTTGAACTCGATCCCACGAGAGAGAGCAGCCAAGGGAATCTTCACTAGACGAATATTTGCTATTACAAAGGTTTTGGTTTTCCTCATATGTTATTGTTTATTTGATCTATTTTTTTGGAATTGTTTAATCAAAAGATAATCTTCTTAATTATATTTATAGGTGTTTATATCTTAGAATATGATGTGTATTACTATGTATGTTTTTCCTAAATTAAAAGAGGATGGGACACATGTATTGTCCAGATTGATTTTATGGACATCGTTCAAAATTCAAAATAAACAATTTAAAAAAATAATTATAAAAAATCACTGGTAAGTGATGCATGGATAAATCATAGCTTATGCATGGATAATATGTAGTGACAGACCATTTAACTTACGAATGCAACAGGTAGTTGGGGCATAGACAACAGGTGATTACAACTAAGCATGGAGAACAAGTAATAGATAATTTGTTCATGACATTTAACTTGTGATGTATCGGTGTTCACCGACCACAAGTTAAGTGGTCGTGCTAGTAAATATATTATGCTACTTGTTTATTTCTTGTAAAACTTGCTTTATTACATGTCTTGTACACTTCTTGGTTCTAAATTATCAAATATGCTTTAAGCATGCCCAACATACACTTTGGCCAATAATTATAAAAAAATATATGTCTTCCCATGATCTATTTAGAACAAATGTTTCTATATGGCATGGCATGGTAAATCAGATGCTAGGTTTGTATGGGATTCCTAATTTCTTCCCAATAGATAAAATAAATAAAATTGTTGAAATAGATTTAGATGCTTTATCATTATCATTAGCAGAAGAGAAGTTATAAAGAGGTCCAGGAAATTCATGTATAGTGTAGGCATCCCAAACATTTGGACCACCTCGAGAGCCTGTTGGAGAACATATAAGCATCATTCCTTAGAAGAATGCTCCTTCCAATGTCTTTTGGATGTAGGGTATATTGCACAGAGATGTCATAGTGTTTAAACTCTTAACTCATATGCCAATAAAGAGGTTGACATAAAGTGTTGAAACTCATATGCTAGAAAAATTATACATCAATGGTCCTTTGAACATAAAATGGTGATCATATGCAACACATCAAAAAAGGGAACTCCGCCCACCTAAAAAAAAAACACTCATGGATACAATCTCAAACTTATGCAATACAATGACAAAAGAAAAAAGTCAAAAATATTTGGCACCCAACTCATTGATGAATAGTATTTTTTCATGCATTACAATGAAAACATGTTTAGCACCTTGACTCTTGTTCTAGAAAAGCATGATCTCTTAGATGTACCACACCACATAGTTGAGAAGTGACCGATCATGACTTACAGCTAAGAACCCATTTTTGTACTAAAATTACACAATGTAAACAAGAACAAAGTAAAAATGAGCTTCCAAAGGATTGAACTGAGCTATTCAAGAGAGCATTGTGTATAGCTAGCTCTATAGAAAACAAATGACTACGCAATCATTGTCCACACACTAATCCTTTTGCATTCCCATGGGAGGATCGTAAGCAAATACTTTAGCATCTAGAAACCTTAAAACCCAAAAATATCCCATGAGAAACACAATCCAAAATTGCTAAAGAAAAAGCATAAAAAATAACAATGCATAATACCCTAAAGTTTTGAGGTTGAATTAGAATCATGCTCTTTATCACACATTAATGTGTGTAACTTTCATCTCCAAGAACATTAGTAACTAGGTCACTAGATCGAGCCACGTGCTTGTAAATCACATTCCCCGAATCTCAAGTTTGCAAGCCACAACCTAGAACAAATGACCACGAGTGAAAATTAAAGAGTGAATATATGGGAATATTAAAACTACCACAAGTGGAAACTCAAACTAGGGGAGGAGGAAGAATGTGGTCGAACTAAAGAGGTAAATGTCGATGAAACCTTTTAATCATTAATAATTATATTTAGTAATGGGTTTTTAGATTTCCATTATCAAGAAGCTCTAGCTACAAGATTTTTATTATGATTAAAATATGATTCTTAATTTTATTTGGATATTAAGTTTTTTCAGTATAGGAATAATATTTTAAAACAAGTCAAATAATTTATGTCTTAACTTTTTTCTTAAGATCAGATAAATCAAATTTGGTCTTAGTAGATGTTAAACACAACCACCACATCATCATCATAATTTACTTTAATATTAGTTTTTCTCTTATATATAACTTTATTTTTCTTTTTATTTACATTTGTATTAAAAATGTGTTTTTTATATATTACTTTTATTATGTATACATCTTTGAAAACAATTATTAATATCATATTTTAAAAAATTACAATTGTGACATTAATTTATGTGAAAGTAAATTGAAAATTAATAATTTTTTTTATTTTCTTTAAAATAAACATTAATTTTATCATTAAATTTAAAAATCACAATATATCATATTACATTACTAAATTATTGATATCTACATCATTAAATGTATTCAACTCTTATTAATATTTATATAAAATTTGAAACATTTAAATAAATAGATTTTTAATATAAGTTAATAAATTTTTTAATAATATTAATAAAAACATATTTTAAATTTTCATATCTTCATGTAATGTCAATAATACCGCTACACACCATTACATTACATGTGATTAACTTTTTTATTAGTTTCAGTTTTAAAAAAATGTTAAAATTATCATCATCATATACACTAATTATCATATTAAATATATGTATTTATAAATTAAAAAAATATAATTAAACACAATATTAATATTCCATTATTTTAATGTAATGTCAATATTTTGCATCACCTTTACATTATATTTGGTTTACTTCCTTGTTTGTTTTCTACAGATTAAATTAGTCTAAAATATGTTAAAAAATATTATCATCACGTATTTATTAATAATAATATTAATATATTTATTTATATAATTATAAAGACATCATTATTAATATTTTATTATATAATGTTATTTTTTTTCTTGAAAAAAAAAGTAATTTTATTTCATCTCTTGAAAACAAAATTACATTCTAAAATGTACATTTAAATGTTGATTCATCATATAAAACAAGTGTAATACTGATTCATCGTATAAAACAAATATAATGCTAATTCATCATATAATGTTATTATTTTTTACTTTACTATATATTATTATATACGAAAAGAGTGATGAACATATAATAATTTTTTAGAATTTTTCCATTACATCTATTAAGATGATATTGAATACATTTATTTATATAATAATAAAAATATAATTATCAACATTTCATCATATATGTTATTATTTTTAACCTCATTATATATAAAAAAATATGAACATTTTAATAATTTTTAAATATGTTTGGATTTTATTAAGATAACGAATTTCTCTAAAACTTCATGATTATTATATACTTTTCTCTAAATGTAAACTATTTTTATGTAACCTTTTGATTACATACTTGAGATATATTTGGATTTACTAATATAACAGAGTTTCTATGAAACTTTATGATTATTATATACTTTTTTCCTAAATCTTACTTGAGTTGTATTTGGATTTATTCCGATAACGGGTTTCTCCAAAACTTCATGATTTTTTTATATTTTTCTCTAAATCTAAACTATTTAGAATTAATGTTATCATATCGTTTGCTTTTGTGTGGGTTGCACATATTAAGAATGAATATTCATTATCACATATCTCATTATCATTATATATCCAAACTATTTGAAAAATAGATTGAAAGAACACTTTATGATGTGTAGTTTAAGATTTTTTTTCCGCGAAAAAAGCGTACTATTGTTATTCAGTATTTGAATCAAACAGTACATGATAAGGTCTAAATACAACTGTATTGTCATCAAGGCTATCCCATCAACGGATACCCGAGATATTACAAAATTACATCAATAAAGCCATGACAATTCAGAACTAGGTCAACATTATATCATCAAATTATAGGACCCATAAGCTATCTGCTATTCCTCATCGAATTCTGCCCAAAATAGGATGTCTTATTCACCTTCAAGAGCCAGCTTAGATAAACTGTCTGCCAGAGCGTTATGTTCCCTATAAATATGTTCCAAAGAAACCGATGCCAGCAGCCCAAGTTCATCTTTAATATGCCTGCACCAACCGATCAGACCCAAGACATTGATATCATATTCTCCACGAGCCCATTTGATAATCACCCGGGAATCCCCATATATCTTCACAGCTACTAAACCAAAAATATTAGCCACACGGGCCACACACCACAAAGCCATGAGCTCTGCCTTCATATTTTAGCCCCTGCCACACTTTAACCGGAGCGAAAAGTAATGATGCTAATTTATAAATATAATGTCTCTTGCACCACATTCACCCATGTTTGCGGCCCCATCAAAAAAAAGTAATGGCACCTTATAAGTAAAACGTTGCTCCCCAATATTCCTTAGAGCCGGGACAGATATTTCCAACTGATACTGTGAGTAGAGAACCAAAGTACTGTTGACAGCCCCCTGTAAATTTGGCAACTGATCTTCAAATGTCACCTTGTTCCGGTAATGCCAGATAGACCAGCTAATAAATAGTGGCAACATTTGGTGTTGTTTTTCAACTCTCATCCAATCCTGAAGACATGCATCCACAGATGGACCACACCATCGATGTACAATACCAAAAAGCTGATAGAATCTGTCCCAGATCTCCACAGTAAAAGAACAGTCAATAAAAAGATGATTAATATTCTCCTGTTGTATCTTACAAAAGATACAACAATTAGGACCGATCCATCCCATATACATCAAATTGTCCCAGGTCTTCAATCTATTGCATAATAAGAACTAGGAAAAGCATTTCAATTTTAAGGGCACATGCCATTGCCATAACTTACAATACCACCAGTTATTAGGATAGATACACCTTCTACGGATAAGACAATCATATGCAGATTTAGCAGAGATGTGACCTGTGACCTCATTTCCTTTCCACACGACCATATCCTCATCTGTATGGAGCCGAATACCTGCAGCATTCAATCTCTGAACATAACAGTCCCATTCATTTATCAACCCTGGCGGCATGTTTAAATCCCCAGCATCGAACCAATATCCTGAATCAACATTCTTAACAATTGAATTCAAAGTAATAAATCCAGAGCTTCTTAAAAATGTGACCAGTTCATTTGAAAGCTGGTAATGGCCCTTAATACCCAGAATAGGATCCACACCTATAGATACCTCGGATCCATTGCCAACTGTCCAGCAAAGATATTGCGCAAACCAACATTATATCTTCATAAAACCTCTCCAAACCGAAGAAACACCCCTTAGCTTTTTCTTTGGATTTCTGAGCCAGAAAGATATTTTAATATTGATGTATTTATGGAAAATAACCCGGGACCAAAGAGAACCACTGTATATAGCCCGCCACATACTCTTAAGTCTTAAAGCATCACTAAAAGCATGCAAGTCCTTCAAACCCCAGCCACCAGACTTATATGGAAGTGAAAGCCTCTTCCATCCAACCATTGACACACTAGCCCGTTTCAATCCACCCGTCCATAGGAAATTATAAATAAGTCTCCTCAGAGAGTTAATGATTGAGCTTGGAACAGGAAGAATAGAAAACCAACAAACAGGAATCCCCATCAACACAGATTTTGCTAGAGTAAGTTTTCCACCAATAGAAAGAAGCCTATATGTCCAGTGTGATATACGAGCTTCAAATCTCTTTATCAACCACTCCCAATCTTTCACCAGATATCCATTAGGTTTAAGACGGAAGCCCAAATAAGTAAAACCATTAATCATCAAATTACAACTATATGGGAGAAAGGATACTATGTCTGATATGATATCAGCATCGACCAAATTATGATATAGACAGGACTTTGTTAAACTAACCTTCATACCCGAGGCTTTACAGAAGAGCTCAATAATATCAGAGAGCCTTCTCCATTCAGCCGCAGTCCCAGTCCCAGCAATAAGCACGTCGTCAACGAACAGTATGTGGGTCAAAAAGATCTCTTTTGAAATTTTAATACCCTTAAAGTTCCCTTGTTCATGTGCCTGTTTGATCAGCCGACTTAATCCATCAATAATTAGAAGAAATAGAAGAGGGGACATCGAGCAGCCTTGACGAATACCTCTAGAACAACTGAAGAAATTTGTAGGAGCTCCATTCACCAGAATAGCAATATTCATTGTATTGACACAGGCCATAATCCAGTTAATAGCTAATGCTGGCACGCTGATCTGTATCAGAAGAATCCTTAGAAAATCCCAATTTACCAGGTCATATGCTTTCTCAAGGTCCATTTTAAGCAGCATTGCTTTCTGTTTTTTGCACTTAATAGTATGAAGCATTTCTTGTGTTATGCCAACAACATCATGGCTCTGCCGGTCTTCTAAAAACCCAAATTGTTCCCGGGTGATAAACTTTGAAAACACCGGCTTGAGACGACCAACAATAATTTTTGAGACAATTTTATAAGCAAAGTTACATAGTGCTATAGGTCTAAAATCATCCAACATCTGCAGGTCATTTGCTTTCGAAATGAGGGTAATAAATGTAGAATTCAATGCTTCAGATAAATAGCCCTGTAATCGAGTAAATTCCACCATCCTGACAATGTCATCCCCCATTATGTCCAAGAAGTGTAAAAATAACTCAACAGTCGAGCCATCTGGCCCTGGGATTTTTTCTTTTGCAAACAGTTTAAGGGTTCTTTCCACTTCTTCAATTGAGACCTCCGAACATAAGGAAACAACATCCTCCCTGTCAAAAAAACGAGGATATAATCTCGCCACTTTGAGTTGAGAGGACAAGTCACATAAATTATCATCTGAATAGACCCTATGAAAATGTTTGAAAGCTTGTGACTGAAGACCCTGGGCTCCCGACACCAATGAGCCATCCTCATCAGCCAATTTCCAGATCGTATTATTATTTCTGCGAGTTGAAGCATAGGAATGAAAGAATCTAGTATTCTTATCACCTGATTTCACCCATAAAGCCCGACTTTTTAATCTCCATTCCTTCTCTTCCATATTATAAATCCTTTCTTTTTCTGCTTCTATCTTTTTCAACAGCTCAAGATCAGAATCAACCAATGGCTTCATGGAGTTAAGCCTATACAGACTTTGTAGCTTCGAGTCCACATCCAACAAAAGACCCCTATCACTCTGTTTCTTCTGATGGATCCATCTGGATACTTCACCTTTTAGGACTTTCAACTTATGGCACAATAGATCCACAGGATTCAACTCTAAATCAGAGGTGTTCCTTGTCCAAATATTTCTGACCAAACTATCAAACTCCGGAACAGACAACCATGAACTGTCGAATTTAAATGGGAACTTAGTGTCCAAAAACTTATCCTCCAACTGAAGAAAGATGGGCCAGTGGTCCGAAAGCTTGGAATCACCTACCCAAGAATGATACCAACAGCATCTTTCCAATAATGACGAATTCACCAAAAACTTATCAAGATGTTTGTGAATGCCTTCACACCCATCTCGACCATTTGACCATGTTGGGACCAAAACCCCTGTGCAAACATCAATAAGATTATTGTCAATAAGAAAATCTGAGAAGAAAGACGCCAAAACATCCATTTTAGCCTTAGCCCCCCAAACTTCTTGAGCCAATCTTGTAAAATTAAGATCCCCCGCAATCACAAGATTATGTAGATTCAAAATCCCAGACGACTGTAAACCCAACCAAAAGATCTCCCTGTTCTTATACAGTGCGTAACAATTTAGAATTGAAAGAGAAAGATTAGATGCTTTGCATGTCCCTTCCAATAAAATTCCCCAAGATGTCTGAAAAACACTAAAGGAGTAGATACGAGGGTCCCAAGCAGCAACTAGACCCCTCGACAGACCATTAGAACCAACCGTCGATATTTCCCACCCAGGCAGAATCCCCGCAATTTTTGAAATAACAGAGAGATCATCACACATTGACTCTTGTAACAGAAAAAATACTAGGTCGAGAAGTAGTTATTAGGTCTGATAGAGCCCTTACTTGAGAAACTCTACCCAAACCACGTATATTGAGTGAGCATATAGACATTAAGAAACCCTGTCATGGGGGGAACAAGCTCTAAGGCCCCCAGATATAGCAGTCAAGTTCTCCCCGGGAATGATCCCCCCAGAAAGTGGAAAGTCCCCCACATCGTCATCCAACCTCCCAGAATCCACCGTTTTATCAGCCAATATATCGTTCAATCGAATTCTCTCGGAAATAGGAACAGTAACAGGGTTCACCTCCTCTTCCTTATTTTTCCTATTCCTAGTGGAATTCTTAGCCTTCCTAATAGTGACATTTTGAAAACAGGATGAAATGATAGACTGAACCAGTGGATTGCGTGAAGGATTTTTAGAATAAATGGCTAACGGGGTAAACACGTCAAGCGAAGGCTTATAGCCAACCTCATTCAACAAACCAGAGTCATCCAAGGTATATGGGCCCCGATCTAAGACAAGCGAATGCAATGGACCAGAATTAACCCTAGACCCTAACTCAATACATCCAGACGCCTGGCCAGGAGCCAGTGAATCCTCACCATCCAACACATCCAGATGGGTATCAAGTCTATTAACAGAGGATTCATTGACTTCATCTTCATCCACAAAAATCTCCCCAAACAACCCCCGACAAGTTTTAGACTTAATAGACTGTAAATCAAACTGAAAAGCAGGGGAGGTGTCTTTATCAAACCCCAAATTTAGCACAATATCACCAGAGGCAATTCTCTTATCAAGGATATCCTTCGTGACTTTTTCCAACATCAAGTCTTCCTCAGGAATATAAGGAATAGGAGAGCCAATACCACGAGGATTTTTACCTGGAAGAGCAGCGCCTTCATCAAAGTCTCCTTCTGTGTTGGTCGAGTCATTTGACGGAGAGTCCGCAGATTCCGAAGAAAGCCACCAATGCTCCCGAATAATAGTCTCCGAACAGTTAGCCTAGACATGTCCGGTCTGTTGACAAATATGACAGTGAAAAGGAATGCGGAAATAATCCAATCTCTGTCACCATATCCTAGTCCCCCAGACCAACTCCACCTCCGCAGGCAACCCTTTTGCCATTTCAAACTCTACCATCACACAAGCCGACCGCTGATCAAAACTATGGAGGGAAGCATTGTCTAAATGAACGAAATGACCCACTGAGTTTGCGATACCCATCAGGATGTCTTCAGACCAGAGTTCAATTGGGAGACCAGGGATGAGGAGCCACAGGTGACGAATACTCAGTTTTTCCCACAGAGGGTCAAATGCTAAATGCCATCTTTTCAGGCATAAGGAACCCTCTTTGAAACACCAAAAACATTTAAGAATGATGCCCACATGCTTAGTCTTTATAAAAATGAACATTAACCATCCATTCAGAAGCTGCATAACCCGCGGCATGTCTCCCACAATAGGTAACCAGTTTCTTCTAACCCATTCCACCAACTCTTTCTGGTCACCACTTGTGAATTCCAGGCGGCCGACCACAGCCCTAGAACTCAACATTTCGATGCGGGATAGATTCGTGTCTTGTGAAATATGAAACCGTGCCAAACCCTCCCGCACCTTCAACGCCTTTTCCGACCTCCATTTCCTTGCCTTCTCACCCTTGAAACGTTGATGCCAACCAGAGGTCTTCTTCTGAGCAACCTCCGTAACGGGATCAAACTTAGCAGTGTTCTCCCCAGGACAAGTCACAGACCTCTGTTTTTCCACCGAAGAGTATGGTAGTAAACCCTCACAAACTGCCGATGGGGAAAGACCCCTGATATTATTTTTCCGTCCCATCAGGGACCAAACCCCCAAGGAACCCGACAAATGTCGAAAAACGGAGAAAAAATCAGCAAATGTCCACTATTGACAGCGAAATGTCTGTAGGCTCCTAACAAAACCATGTGAACGACCCCAAACTCCGGTCTGCTCCAGGTCACATGCCAGCAAGACCATTTCAGTAAGACCAACCACCGACCACCCCTGTCGATAGCAAACAGAAACAGATAAGGAATACCAGCAACCAGCCCAACCCATAGCTAGTATAGAACCGGAGTAGAAAAACCAGCAATCGGCCAGCCCCGTCGATAACATAGAAAACCTCCAGCTGACAAGAATCTGGCTGGGAGGTCAAATGTAGCCCATATAATATTAGGGTCAGACTAAACCACAAATAAAATGGCCAGCATTCGACAGGGATAGGTAACAAAGACCGTCAACCCAATGACCGAACAGTAATGTAGATTATAGAATAAACAAATCAAAAGCAACACCGAACACCATATTCCCTCTTTTTTTATACTTGGTAGGTACTAGGCTGGTTTAGGTTGAACCAACTTGACTCCAAGTCGAAAAATGCTCAAGGAATGTTCCTCCATAGCCCATTCCCATCCGCTATCGTGGCTACCTTAAACCGTCGGAGATCCACCATGGATGCTCTCGTTGCAGAGCTCTAGAGCTCTTAGATTGTAAAACCATCAAGTGAAATCAGTCTAGTTCAAGATATTAGAAGATATGTTCAACACATATTATTTAATTGTCTTTTTAATTAAAGAAACACATATTATTTAATTGTCATTTTAATCAAAGAATTTACTTGGTTCTCGAGGAAGTTGTTATATAACCTAAGATTCACCTTCATTTAGGGACATTTTTATCTTACTACTTCATTATTTAGGAAAATTGGAAGAAAAAAAATGAATCTTATTGACTTGTAAGGAGTATTCAATGTTATATTTTTTCTAAGTATAATCTTACACTACAACAATATGGGGTTGTAGTGTTTTTTTATTTGTGTTGCTATAACCTTCATGTCCATAGTTAATTCTTTTTCCTAACACATTAGACTTATCACATCGTGTTTTCACATTGTTATGGCATTGTATTAACATCATATTTGCATCGAGTCATGATGGTTTGATCAGGGTTGATTGTGTTTGACCATTTCTAACCATGGTTCAAAAAAATCACTACATTCATAAATGGTTATGTTTCATTGCAACATTTTGAAACATTCATCAAAGGTTATGTCTCATTGAGTTTGGTTGACTTTGGATATCCATGGTTGACCTTGGTTGATAATGATTGACTATGGTTAACCAAGTTTAACATGGCTGACTATGATTCACCACTATTGGCTATGGTTAATGATTTTTTCATCATCGTTGATTAGGTTTGACCATCGTTAACCATGGTTGTCACATTTTATTATCATTGACTATCATCAACCATGGTTGACTATAGTTGAAGAATGGTGAATATGAGAGACTATGGTTGAATAGGATCCATTATGGATAAAAATAGTTTAATACAATAGAATTTGGTTGATCATGTATAACTATAATCTCTGGTGCGAAAGCTAGGGATTTATTGTGGGGTTTATGTCCGTCCTAGGAATGTTGTTCTGTGGACTTTGTTAACCTCTCTGGGGGTCTTCTTTTGGCTTGGAACCCTATGAAAGTCAAGCTATTTTCCTTTCAGACCAGTTGTGGCATTCTCTTGGAAGGTCATTGTAGAGACTTGGATTTACCTATTAGAATATTCAACTTCTATGGACATTACACAAACCCCTTGGAGTTATGGAATTCTGATGAACATAGTGCTATCCTCGATTGTTCTTCTCTTATTCTAGAGGATCTGTCTTTGCTAGGGAGACATGGGGAACCAATGCTAGGATCAATCCTTTAGCTTCTTGGTTTCAGGAATTTATCACTAACAACATTTTGGTGGACGTCGAGCCTATTCCATTTTTTCCCACTTGGTATAATGGTCGTGTGGCCAATGTTTCCGTCACCAAGAGACTCGACATATTTTTATTGGTGGAGAATATGATCGATTTAGTTGGACTTTGTAGGTATTGGATTTTAGGTGATGCGATTTCAGATCATATGTCGATATTGTTGATACTACAAAGGCGTAAACCCTCCACATGTATCCCTTTAAATATTTTCATATTTGGCCCACGAAGGATGAGTTTACTCTAGTCGTTCATTCTCATTGGAAGTATATCTCACAATCTAGGACTTCATCTTCAATGAGACTAGTTTCTTTTTTTCTTTGTTTCTTATAAGGCATTGCTTCGAGGTGGATCTAGGACAATAGGATTACTCAGCAGAGGGACCTTTTGTGGATCAAAGAGCTCCTTAGTGATATTTACTCTCAAAAGGATTTGGTCTTTATGGCGGGACATGAATCATAACAAATCAAGGTTTTAGAACAAGAAAAACGTGGGATTCTATAAGCCGAGGAAGCCTCTTGGTGTATGAAGAGAAGGGCTCTGTGGATTGCACAAGGTGACCGTAATACCATATTTTATCACTCCTATGTCGAACAACACCGAAAGAAAAATCAATTTGGGAAATTGAAGATCAGGTAGGGACGAAGTACACTACTCAGCATGGGATTGCAAGTGTTGCAACCAGGTATTTCTCATATATTTTTCATAAGCCCTTGGATAATAATATTAATGCTCAGTTAAGGGTTTTGTAGTGTATGCCCCGTATATTCTCTCATGAGGATAATTAGGTGATTGATAGA
Source organism: Larix kaempferi (assembly GCA_027924585.1). NCBI lineage: Eukaryota > Viridiplantae > Streptophyta > Pinopsida > Pinales > Pinaceae > Larix > Larix kaempferi. Next base: position 22,236,360 of record BSBM01000179.1, on the reverse strand, counting down.
CATGTCTCCATCTTGGAGATTGAAGAGATTCTTAAGCATATGGATAAGGATAAGAGTCATGGGCCCGATGGGTGAACAGTTGAATTTTGCATTCCTTTTTTCGATTGTACGGGCCCATATATTGTGTGTATTATGGATGATATCAAACCAAGGGGGTGGTTTCTGGTGCAATCAATACCACCTTTCTTGCTCTTATTCCCAGGCGTTCCAAGTTGATTACCTTCCAGGATTTCTGACCGATTTCTTTATGCAACCTAATCTATAAGATCATTACTAAAGTGATTTCAAATAGACTCAGAGCTGGATTATCAAGGGGTATTTCAAAGGAACAATTCAGTTTCCTACATCATTGATAGATATTTGATGCAATAGGAGTTGCACAATAAACCATCCATTATTCTAAAGTCAAGTGTCAAAGCTATCTGGTGCTGAAGATTGATCTTGTAAAAGCTTATGACAAGGTTGATTGGTCATTTCCGAGACTTATTCTCATTAATGTTTGGCTAAGCTATGAAATTGTTCAATGGATCATGGGGTGTTTTTCGACTGCCAACTTTCTTGTATTGGTGAATGAGAGTCCCACCAATTTTTTAAAAAGATCGCGGGGGTTACGTCAGGGATGTCTACTGTCGCCTCTTCTTTTTCTCTTGATTATAGGGGGTTTGATTTGGATTATTGATAAAAGAAAAATGGAAGGTAAGATTAGAGGTATTAAAGTTTCTTAGAATCATTCTATTAGTCACCTCCTCTTTGTCGATGATGTTTTACTTTTTGGTATCGGATCTGTGGTGGAGTGGAAATTTTATAAAGATATCCTTGACACATTCTGCTTGGTGTCGGGCATGGAGATTAGTTACCCGAAAACATGTTTCCTCTAGTTTAATATTGAGTAATTGGTCTTATCACATATCCATCGTATTCTCCCATTTTCCCAACAGAAATGTGATAATGGATTTTAGTACCTTGGGTACTTTTTGAAGCCAAAAGATTATTAGCGCAAAGACTGTATTTGGATGGTGAAGAAAATAAAAATAAATGATTAATACTTGGTGCAATCGCCGGATCACCCTCGGAAGTATGTTGAAATTAATCAATTTTGTTCTATCCAATATCTCCTTTTTTTGGCTTTCATTAGCAAAAGTCCCTAAATATATCCTTAAGCTCATCAAACAAAATATCTTCAACTTCCTCTAGCCTGGCTCTAATATAAAGGCTGGTTGTCATCTTGTGGCTTGGGAGAATATGGTGAACCCAAAGGCCATGGGAGGATGGGGCATACAAAATATTTATTGGTTTGACAAAGCAAATTAGCAATTAAGAGCCTATGGAGAGGCTTGACTGACTGTGGTCTCTAGGGAGAGGTCTTTAGAAGGAAATATCTCCACAATTTATATGTGATCCAATGGTTGCGGAAGGAGAATAAAAAAGACACTTATATATCTAACATGTGGAATTCTTTGATTGATTCCTTCCTAGAGTTTAACTAGTGGCTTTCTTGGAAGGACGGTGAAGGATTTCAAGTGAAATGCGGGACTGATCCTTTCATAGGTGGAGCGAATTCCTACAAGCTTTCTCTTTCTTCTCTATGGGAAATTCACTCAAAGGGAATTTAATTTCTTAATCACATTAAGAAAGTAGTTTTAGATAATGATAGAAATGAATATTGGCTTTTAGCTTTGGATTTGAACTCGAGTCCTCAGTTCTCTATGGAATGGGATCTCTACATAAAATCTCTTCATCATACAAGGATTAGATTATCGAACTCAAAATATCAAGTTCAATGGCCCTAGAATTCTGCTAATGGACATGTTAGCATGAAAATGGCTTATGAATCCATTGCATTTGAACATTCTTGTGAACAACAAAGTTGGTGGAGTTGGAGATTATGGAAGTGGGCGACACCTATCAATATTAACTAATTAATTTGGTTGGATTTACAAAATAATATGTTGACTGGTGAAACTACATGAAATGTGGAGGTATGGGCCCTATCTAATGTCCACTTTGTTGTCGAGCTAATGAAACAGTTCACCATTTATTTTTTAGTTGTCAAGTTTCTCTTCATATTTGGGAAGAAGTATCTTGCAAACTACATTCTATTGGGTGATGTGATTATGGATCCTTTGTATCTAGTATGTGTCATTGGTTTGTAGTGGGTACTAACCCTTGTTTGCTCCCACTTTATATCAGCTGGGGTATTTGAAGGTTTCAGAACCAGGTACTATTTGAGGATGCCCATATATCGATTGACAATGATTGCTAGTTTATTCTTGGTTTGTACTCACATTATTCTCCTTCTACTAAACCTATCAAGCACATCTATAGGGCTCCTCCCTTACTCATTGACATGGGACCTATCGAATTCTTCAATGGTGCTTCTAAAGGGGAGAAGTGCAGAGCTGGTATATATCTTATCATTGATAAGGATCGTTATATTTCCCTTTGTCTTGGTTGTGGTGTGGGATCCAACACTCGAGATGAACTCCTCACGCTATGGGGTCTTCTATATTGTTCTCTACAATGTGGTATTTTTAATCTTCAAGTTTTTGGTGATTCCTGGGTGGTTATCGATTGGATAAATGGAATTGGGAATCTATAGATTACCATTTTGGAGCATTGGAAATATCGTATCTTAGCTCTTCACAACAAGTTCACTATGATCAACATTAAGCATTTATTGCAATATTTCAATCAGCGATTAGACCAATTGTATAAACATGGTATTACACTACAGGAAGAGTTGACGATTTATAAAGAATTCTTTAACAACCAACTGATTGATGAAGGTGGTATTACAATCTATTAATGTTGCAATCTGGTCCTTTTCTTCCATTGTTTGTGCGATATGGAATTTGGTCATCCCCATAAATAATTATTTTGTGTGCATGCTATTCATATAGGAATATTGTATACTTTGGTGTTGCTTTAACTTTTAATAGTTATCATTTTGGTTAAATTGTTAAGTTGTTGTTGAATTTTTTTCTCCTATGAACTATGAAAGCTTGTCTTTGGTGATTTTATCTATTGGTATATCTTTTGGGAACTATTGTATTTTGAATTATGATGTTGTGGATCACTATCCAGAGGATAAGACAACATGTAGTTTCTTTGATTCATCCTATGAATATTAAGAAAACAATTGTTTGAAAAAAAATATGGTTGATTTTCATTGACCATGTTTGACTATGGTTGATGATGTCTATCTATGTTTAACCCTGTTAAACCATGCTTGATGATGTCTCTCTATGTTTAACCATGTTAAACCATGCTTGATTATGGTTAAACATGTTTAACATGAATGACAGTTGACAATGTTTTACCATGTTATCTTATGGTTAACTGTAGGGACCCCCTTTTGTGAGGTCATCCCTAAATCTTAATAATAAAAATCATCAACATAAAATAAAATCATATTCAAACTTATCCATGAGAGAAAACTAACTTACACAAAAACTATAAATCTTAAGCGAATACCATAGAACCATAAACCTGTCAATCCGTAGATCGATCCCGCTGTCGAAAGAGTAGTCGTCATCAATTTGATCTAGCTTGCTCTTTTTCCATCTGCTTCACCCGTTGTATCCCTCTAGAAAATATCGTTTAACCATAGGTGAAGCAATCGTTAGCTTCGCCACCCAACCGTAGGCTTATGCAATCGGTTGCATAGCCACCCCCGAACTTCGGGGTCGTAGATCTCACACACAAAACTAGAGAACCAGAAGTGGGCTTCCCCCCCACCAAGATCTCTTTCCAAACTCCAATAGAAGCAAATCAATGTCTTACACACATTATGATAATCATCTAGCCATACGGTCCCCTTCTCTTTCCTCATGTCTTCCTTAAATAGGAAAACTCATTACGACACATGTCGCTTCATGCAAAAATGCCTAATTTTTAATTAATCAATTGTAATTTAGCTCACCCATCCACGTGTGAATTTTCTAAGAGAGTACACCTACCTTCCTAGATTTACTCAAGTTTGTCCCCTTTGATGTTCAATCTAGTTTCAATTTTTGTGGGTGCAAGTGGTGTTAACTAAATGCTAAATTTTAGTATTCCATTTTCTCATAAAACAATATCTTCTATTATTTTAATTACAAAAATGCATTTCATGTGCAACTGGTCTAAATGCAATTTATATGTTTTATGCATAATGTTCATCAATTGTTTTTGTCTAGGGTCTAGGTACCACATCGTTGGTTCCATTCGTCCCTCATTCTCTTTTCGTTGACATGGTACCACATCATCAGGTCCATTCATCCATTGTTTCCATTTATCGACAAGGTACCGCATCGTCAGGTCCTTCCCTCGACATTTCTTTGTTGCATATCTGATTTGCGGGAACTTCATGTAGGTATTTAGGATCTGTTACCTTCAATCCTCCATCTACACGCTATTGGAGACTAATGGCGCTAAGGAGTAAGTCTATTCTTACTGCGTTCCCCCAACTCGTACATGACCAACTCCATCATGGTCCACTTCGCACAACTTTACGCATCCCGAAGTAAGTGGCTAAGGGATTCTAAACTCGTTCGTGGATTCCATAGGAAGTCGACACCGTCGTCGTCCTTCCGTGTATGATTTATTTGTACTCTACAACCCGTTTATTTCCTTTGTGAGTCCATCGGTGAACTGTTTCACCTGACGCTACACACATGCACAAAAGTGCACATTAATAACTCCGTTCTCATTTATCATAATCTATTTCATAACCCGCTAGTCGTTAAGCATCATAATTTCCCCAAAATATCATATATTGAGTCATTCAGTTAATCATGCATTTATTTTTCTCACATCACACATTTCATAATACAACTAACCGTTAAGAAACATTACATTTATTCATTAATTCCAGATAAAGTACCCAATTCCACAAATTTCCATTTTAATCCTTTGTTTTCATTCATCAAAATTGTCGGCATGCATATCTTCAGGTGTTTCCAATCGTTAAGACATATCAAGACGCAAAAGACCACTTGATCAAAGTTTGTTCAGCCGAGTCACTCGATAGGTGCCCTTAAAGTCCGCAGTCATTCTAGGGGAATTACATACACCCCCTCTTATATAGAACTTCGTCCCGAAGTTAATTTTTGTTCTTGTACTTTCAATGCTAGGATTTCCCATTCTCATATTCTTGTCAATTTCTTCTATTTTTCTCAAGCAATCATGGCCATAAGCACGAGTGGTTCTAATAATTAGTTTTCTAGATCTTCTAGTATAGTTCCAATACATCCTCAGGAACTCAATCGTAATTTTGCGTAATGTGACTCCAATAATACTCTCATAATGTCAGTCCCAACATAGATTTTCTATACCTTCTATTCATCTACGAAGGTCTACGATGTCCAAATTATCTACAAGCTGCATTGCGTCAATAGCCACCCAAATAGTTACCAAATCATCATTCTGCATAACAAATCCAAGCAAGGATTCAAATCTATTTGGTTATCCTGCCCCCAAGACGAGAAGGTCAACATCATAAAATATTCAGTCAAATATAGATAGGTGAGATATAATCACGTATTTAACAAATTAGGAGAGACTCTCAAATAGTCCCAAAACCAAATTCCATAAGACTACTTCCAAAACCTCTAAATGTTTTAATAATGTTGGTTCTCAATTTGATAGGATTCCAAGCATCGAAATTTAGTGACTTAGTCGAACATACTAAAATTTAACTCTTAGTCCTTTCTTCAATGTCCAGATCAATGAGCTTATCACATCCTTACCTCATTTCATCATTTTCATTGTCATAGGACCACTTCGACACACTCATCAAGTCGCACTATGTGTTTTCTTAACCTCATCGAGTTCCATCTCGAGGGCTAGTTTTCTTTTCATCAAGGTTTCATCATGACCTAAGGTTAGCTTCATTGCGTTCAGTTTATTATGCTAATCATCTCCATACTTTGTTTTACGAAAATTGTCTTCATTTGTCCCTCTTGGTGGAATTTCCCAATCAAGAATTCCTCCTTTACATTTGGTCATGGTCACATCAAGTTTGTACTTTTTCATCTTTTTAACAACATTGTCATGTCACAAAATTAGTGTCATTGGACTCAGCTCCTCTTGCTAGTGACGTTGATATATTGATTTCTTGTTTCCATCTCGGTTTGACCTTCTCAATAGTCTATTGAATTTTCAACAAGTATATGCATTTACCACAATGTCACAAACCCACAAATACCGATTTTGTTTTTTATGATTATAATTGAACTACCATACTCGAATAATGGAGATTTCTATCTCATTCCTTATCACATAGAACAATTGCGATATATAACAATTTAGAACATATACAACCTTACAATACACAACTTAGCATGAGGCTTATATCTAACTTCCTTATAACCAGTAAAGTTAATTATTTCTTTACTTCTCTATTTTGAAATTAGTATCACAATAATGTTGACAACTCAATATATTCATTTTTCTAACTTTAATTTACACAACTCTTTCCATAACATATACAATATTATTTACAAATGTAAAATACCAAACATTTGTATACCTATGACAAGTATATCACATACACTTTGTTTTTAAGACATCTTCCTTATTAATTATCCATCTTAAGCCTTTTTCACAATATATATCAAAAGTCACTCTTATATATATATATATATATTTTCCAAGGAAAAAAATCTTTTTTATTCATTCGAATAAAACATAGTACTGCTCTTTCGAGCTTACATCATGAAGGCTATCAGCCTGATTACAAGTAGCTGCTTCATAAGAGCTTTTCTCAAAATTACAGTGCTGCTCACAAAGCTTTCATCCAAAATTACATCAAACTGCCTAACTGCGTATATATCTGACAGTTGGCCCTTTAGTAAAGTTTTACAAAACACCTAGAGCTTTGATTGTCTCCATGGCATTCAATTTCCATAAAACCAGGTTGAACCGCAAGAGCAAGTTTAGACAATGAGTCTGCTTTAGAATTTAATTCTCTATAGATGTGTTGAAAGGTGACTGTTTCGAAGCTGGCTTTTAAATCCCTAATTTTTCTTAGAAGATGTTGAAGATTTGGTACTCTGATATCAATTATGTCATTCACCCAATTGATTACCATCTTTGAGTCTCCAAAGATTTGAAGTTTCTTTAGCTAGGCATTCTTGGCAATTTTTAGGACTGCCCAAAGCATAGCTAGTTTTGTTTTGTTGTTTGTTTCTCTACCTGTAGCATATTTGAAGCATATTTTTTTAGTGTCATTTTGGAAAATGAGACCACTGACGCCTCCTAAAAGAGGGACGCCTTGGCTTGCTCCATCGAAATATGCCCAGGGAATGTTCTTGTCTATAACTGATGCAATGAGTTCTCTAGGTTTCTTTATCTTTGGAACACACACACACACACATATATACTTTAACCACTAATCTAATTAATTAGACTCATATTTCCCACTAATATACCATGATTCCTCCTACACTCCCTAAATATGTTGAGTCATATTCATAAAACATTTATGGTTCCTTTCAATATATTTATATCAAACCTAAAGTGTATAGAGTACATTCTCCTAAATATAAAATGCACTATTTTAACTTATATATATCATACCAACGTAATTCATTCAAATTATATAAACATTTGTAAAACATATGAAATGCATCCCTTCAAATTATATCAACGGATTCTTCTAAGATATAGATAAAGTATTCCTTTAACTTATATACAACATACCAAAGTAAAATTCTTTCAAATTATATAAACATTTGTTTTTACAAATGAAATGCATCTCTTCAAATTACATCAACGCATTCTTCTAATATATAGATAAAGTATGTATCCCGTGAAAAAAAAAAAATACATTTCCTTCATCATATATGAACTATCAAATTTTCTATCTATCTAAACAATAGGGTATGTTCTTAACTATGTTTCGACTGCATACATAAACAAATAACTCTACGATTTTAAGCTTTATTTCGTCATTGTATGCATAAACAATTAACCCTATGGTGTGTATATAAAATTATTAACAAGTTATTGATAGTTCGCCGATAGGCACTACAATGAGAATTGTAGTGGGAGGGGATCGCAACTTTTTAATCACTAATTAGTGATGGATGACCCAGATTTAATATTAAGCGGATATTCCGCGATTAGATTCATTGAGCACATCAATTGGAAGGCTCTGATTGAATTGGCGTTTGGAGGTCAATTTCTTAATCAAACTTTACTTGGATTAGTGTAATAACTTGCCGCGTTGGAGAAGGAGAGCTCGGTCTGCTGGGATCCTTGCCTCGTTGGAGAAGGAGAGCTCGATCGATTCAAATTGATGTTGTGGCTACCGGTATTGGTGTAGTACTGGGCTGCATGCATGCATTCGATTCACCATTCCTGCAAATGAAAGTTGGCGTGCTGGACGACTGTAACCTTGAAATCCCCTACACCACTGGAATTCTCGAGCATACAGGTAGTGGTATTCCGAAAGGCTCTCAAACCTACATCGATTCTAGCTGGCTCCTCAAACCCCAAGAACATGTATGGTGGAAGCTGGTGTTTCCTGTGTCGAGAGGAGAGCTTCGGCTATGCAGCATGGATCCTCGAGACAATCCGTCTGTCCCAACCTTTGGACCTACAAAGATGCGTTCAAGGCGCGTGGCCTTTCCAACCACCACAGATGCAGTAAGCAATTCTCTACTATATTGTTCAATAAATTATAAAATCAAACCCTAAAAAACCTTGGTTTTTGTTACTGTTCTGTTTTCAGCCAAGCATTGGTAGATTATAGCAATGCAATGATAGAATTGTGGAGAGTTTTGCTAGAGCTAATCTCTGAAATTCTTGGACTGGAGTCTTTTTGAGGCCTCGATTGTGCAGGTACTGGAATGGTGTCCAAGGAAAACAACAAGGGATGAAAACCCAACCAAAGGATTCAAATAATCCTACGCAAGTATTATCTTATCCTCGAGCTATTTATTGTGGTTAACACCCACGGATATTCGGCCTCCGTTGGCACTCTTTGAGTCGATGAGTTTTGATCCAAAAGGATCAGTCTTCCTATGAAGGAAAACAAGATATTGTATGTCTACTAAACAATAGATCTACCTAGAAGGAAATCTAAGCTAAGTTAGAACTATTCTAAGAAGGTGGCTTGTGTATGTGCAGGTCAACTTGATGTAGAAATAGATAAGTGCATTTATCAACTTAACAGAAATGTTAAAAGGTTAATTACTTATCTGCCCAAGTTACTATTAATCAATTAAAATTAATCAACAGCAGATTGAGAGTTCCATGCATTCAAGATCAACTTGTAACTGATATGTTAATTGAAAAATTAACATCAATTAAACTTTACTGTGAAACCATTTGCAGAAATAAATAATGTTTTGATTAAATAAACTCTTTCAAACATCATGAACACACAAATCATTAGCAAAGATAAACCAAAACTATAGATCACTATAATAAATTGCAAAAAAATTGATAGCATTGATATACAATCTGGAGTTAAAATCAACATTCATCAAAGAAACTTGATCAATAGACAAAAGAAGATCTGAAAATAACTTTACTGTATAATGGAAAGTCTGTAAGAAATTACAAGCTTAGCATTTAATAGAGTGTCTCCAGTCTCTTCTGCTGATTTTTCCTCTTGGCAGCAACGTCTCCTATTCTCTATCTTCAAATAATTGAAAGTCAGAAAATTATAGAGCTCTGAAAGAGAAATATTTTCCAGCTCTATCGAACGCTTCCCCCCCTCTCAAATCATAGAAGGTAGGTATTTATACAAAACAAATGACATGAGAAGATAAGATCAGTTTCCTGAATTATTGAGCTAACTAGCTGAGTTGTTCCATTTAACAAATCCATCCATGAGAAAAATCTGGGAAATTCTGTTTTGGAAAACTAGTCGGATCTCCCAAATGAATAACTTTCTGCGTATTCTGCACAATGGAAAACTAATTGGGCGTATTCTGCACAAAACGCATGTCCTGGATTTTCCAGATTCGTCTTCAACACTCCAGAAATCATGTCCAACGATTTTCCACTTGACATGTTTTAATCAATCCAAATTCGAGATGTAATTCTTCAAATTGATTCTTCCAAATCAAAATCCACACCTGTAAAATTCAAAACAGAAACTAAAACATCATTCCAAAGCTAATGACATAAATCCAAAAAAGTAACAATTCATTTGCAAATAAAAAATAATGAAAATGAACAAATCTTATACAAATCCGAAATTGACTGTTCAGGCAGATTTTCAGGGTGTTTAAGCTATTCAATTGGAAAAAATAATCTCCCAAATCGTTCATCATCCTTCCAGCTTTCCAACGAGCTATCATGGGCTTGATTTGGACTTATAAATCTCAAGATATTGCTCTTGGAAGTCAAGGCTCAACAACCGTTGATTTCTTTGTTTGGGTGAATTATGACCATTGATCTTAACAATTAAATCTATTATCCATATTAATTATTTTTCCAAATGAATATAACCAAAACAAAAATCTAAAAACAATATTCTCAACAAAATCGGAAATCAAATGCGGGAAGGAAATTTTGAATTTGAAAAAATTCATTTAAACAAATCAAAATCGGGAAAACAAAAAATTAAAACCAAATTTAAACCCTAAGTAAAAAAAATGAAATTACTAAAAATTACGGACCCGAAATTAAATTAAAATATAACCTAAGATAAACTTAAGGCCCGGAAAAATGTGGGAATGGAAATGTAAAAAAGTGATTTCCGCAATTGGTGGTTGCAGGAATGTCAAAAATCTAAAATAATAAAACCAAAGTTTCTGCATTTGGCAATTCTGCAATTGCGGGTTGCAGGAATATTAAATTTGAAATAAGAAAAATCCTACCTTCCTCAATCGGGATTGCAGAAATGTAAAAATTTAACAACAAAAAACAATGTTTACGCAACCCGCAATTGTGGATTTTGGAAAGGTTGAAATTTTAGCAAAAATACAATTTCCACAATTGGCAAAATACATAAAAATGATCGAAAGCTTGGAAAAATGCAAATTTTTTATTTTTATTTTTTAAATATTGAATGAAATAAATAAATAACAATAGATAAAAGATTAAGAAAAATCTAGAAATATTTACAAAGTAAAAGAGAATCCATTATTGAAAAATATCATTAAAACATATAACTTAAAAGTAAAAACAGAAACTATTTACAAGTTAATTCTTAAGAAAATAAATGTTGGAAACAAATTAAGTATATAAGAGAAGAATCACTCCTATAATATAGGAGAGTTAATAAATCCCATAAATATGTTTCTAACATAATCATTTTCCAAGAATAGAAAATCAAGAAAAGAATAATAATATTTTTTTTGCACAATAATAAATGAAAATCCTTTTAAATTGCAAAATGGAAAAATAGAAGTTATATTTTCAAAATCAAATTAGCTTATTGAAAATAAAAGACTTATACATGATCAAACTAATTTCACATTCTTGAATGTTGAATTTTAATCCCACTAATTTCCAAATAATCATAAAACCAAATCTCATAGAAATTATGGAAATTAGAACCTAAACAAACTGAAATATATGTGTTCTTTTAATTTTCGTAACATCAAATTCTATATAAATTTAATATATGGATATAATAAAATACACAAATTAGAATAAGATTATTTACAATATTTACATTATGATTCTAGGCATGCAAAAGTGAGAATAAAACCCCATCAAGGTCAAATATCAAACTAATGCAATATCTAAAATCACGAGAGAAGAAACCATAAAATGAATCAAAATCCCAAAACCAAGCTAATAACCAACCATCATATCTAATAATTGCACTGAAGACCAAATCCACGTGGGGAATGTGAAAGACAACATGGTAAATTAACCATCGAGATTATGGAACCAACTCAAATGGGTAAAAAAAATCAAATACAAGCTAGAAATCAATAGGAATGGAAACAATCCAAATAATTATTCAAATCACGGAGTGTAATCTCATCCGCAGGATCAAGAAAAATCTACAGTCAAGATTAAACATGATCTGCGATCCGCAATTGAGGGTTGCGGTATGCGGGATCACAACTCTAAACATTATCAAACAAGAAGTTCTCGCAATCTGCAATCTGCAATTGGGAAGGAACAAATATTAAGGGAAAATTAACTCTTTCCGCAACTCACAAAAACACACAAACAATTAATGAAATCTCAAAAAGAAATTTATTAACTAAATCAAATCATGACAAGGACATCAAAGCATGAAAAGTAGGATGAAAAACCTCAAAATGACTAAGGAATTTAATCATTACCTTTGCATATAAAATTGGGGGCTCCCATATTTTATTGCAAACATAGGATCTGTTGTACCTACAACAAGTTTGAGGCTATCCAAAGGCTTGCGGAGAAGGAAAACAGAAAGTTCTATTAAACTGTTATCCAAAATGCCCTCAGCCCGAGTTGGCTTTGGGATTAAAGAGGCACACAGATCCTGGAGTCATAACTATAGGGCTCCAAGATCGAGTCGGAGGATTGCAAGTAACAAAAGATGATGGGAGTAACTGGGTGACTGTAGAACCGATTGAAGGTGCTTTTGTGGTGTTTCGGGGAGATATAATGCACACAAGTGACTTTCTTTTACATGCATTCAGTCAGAGCGTCCATCTATATAATCAGTATGATATATATATATATATATATATATATATATATATATATATAATGTACTTTGTTAAGCTTATTAACTCTAATTAATCTCCATGCAAGGCATATTGGTGAATCCATTGATTTTCTATATGTTGTGTGTAAATTTTGTTAATGGGAGCACAACCATGCGCAAAAATATGTAGATTTATCTCACCCAATTCATTTCGCTCCTATATTTAATAGCCCTAATAGCTCAACTCTTCTCACTCCTCACAAGCCCTCATGACACTCACAAATGCACATAGCGTTTAAAGATATGAAATTTAAATATATTCCTCATGACACTCACAAATGCACAGAGCGTTTAAAGATATGAAATTTAAATATATTTGTTGAGATTTGATTTTTTTTAATGTACTTTTGAATTGATTTGTTGGGATTTGATTTTGTTTATGTACTTTGTCTTGCTTATTAAATTCGATTACTCTCCATGCAGGTAAATTGGTGATCAATACATTGATTTTGTATGTGTTGTTTGTAAATTTAGTGAATGGAAGCACAACCATGCGCAGAATTATGTAGATATATCTCGTCGGATTCATCTCGCTCCTGGATCTAATAGCCCATAGCCCGATTCATCTTCTTCTGGAGCTAATAGGCCGAGTCATCTCAGTGTGCACAAGCTCTCATGACGCTCACAAATAAACAAAGCGATGAAATTTAAATATATTTGGGATTTGAAATTTAAATATATTTGGTGTCTTCATTCATTGTATGAAATGTAAAAGATATTTAAAATTTGGAGTTTTTTTTTTCAATTCAAACACACAAATTTTAAAGTGTAGTCCACTCAATTTTTAAAAGCACGTGGCACAATTAAATCCATGCAATCGATGTCAAAGGAGCACTTTGTTTTTAACTTTTGAATTTCTCAAAAATATGCAAGGGCATTAGAATCCAAGGAGCACTTTGTTTTATAACTTCAATTTTTCAAAATTATTAAATACCCTATTTTACTCACTTTTTGAGTATCAAAACCTATTTAGAATATATATATATAACGAACTCTGTAGGAAAGCTCTCAAAGTATTTTTATATTTAAATGAAGTGGCTGCTAAATTTGTTTTGTTGAATCTCCATCTTGGGCATGGAGATTGGTGAATGCATTGATGTTTAAATTTAAATGAAGTGGCAGTACTTAGTGTTTCTAAATTTGTTTTTATTTTTAAGTTGTTTAAAATCTTCATCTAGGTCATATAGATTGGTGAATGCATTCATGTTTTATGTGCTGTGTGTAATTTTTTTGTGAAAGAGAGTACAATTATGGCAAAAAGATGTGCATATTGAAATTATTAGTTTTAATTATGGAAGAAAAAACAAATCTTACTATATATTTTCAAAATACTGCATGATTCCATGTTTAGATCTTTACTTAAAATTTTAATGCTCATCAAGTAAAGTTTTATAATTTTTTCATTGTATTGAGATTTCTGGTAGTTTTAATTTCAATGTATATTGGCAAGGCACACATATTATATTCCGGAACCCTAATTTAAAATATAATTTATTAAAATGTTCATTATAAACTGAAAGATGAATAATATATGAAAATGTGCATGATAATGGCATTGTGTATAATGGCTCCTTTATTTGGTGTAGTTTAACCAAGTCATACACAAACCTTTCTGTGGATTGATCCTGTGTGCAAGCAAAACCCTTCAGAAATTTGGAATTAAGATCAAGCATAGAAATTATTAAATTTAAATGGAGTAGGTATTTTTAATTAATTTTTAGTTTCGTAAACCTTTCATAATAATCTCTTTAATATGACATGTAAAGTCTGGGCTGAATGACTTAATATGAATGGCGCAGATTCTGAGCAATGGACGTTTGAAGAAAGGGGATCATCAAGCTGTTGTGAATTCAAGCTGCTCTACTACCCAAATCCTCTTTCCGTTGTACGTCCATAACTATAAATATTGTTACCCCTGGTGGATAAGTTCTATTCTCGTAGGCTTATTGATCTGTTAAATTTTGGATTGTGTGAGCTTTCCCTAGGTGAGTGATCGGTTAAATTTTGGAGCTTTCATAGTTTCAGGTTTATTCAATAGTTTCATTGAAAGTTTGGTGGATTCAATCGTTTCATTAAAAGTTTGGTGGCTTGGCCCAGAAAATCCCAATAAATTTTTTTATATCTCAATAAAGTTTCAAAGTTTAACATAACTCTATACTGTATTTTTATTTTTTGTTTTCTATCATAATTTTGAATAGAATTTAATAAAAGTTTTGATTAATTAATTTTATTATTTTTAAGAAGAAAAAGTTTTGATTTAATTTTTATTAAAATGTATATTAAACTAAAGATTTTGATTATTTAAGTAAATATTTTCTTACTCTAAAATATAGTAATATGTTAATTTTTTAAGGAAGGAATCAAAGTGAAGTGATTTTTAGAAATAGATTAAAAAATCTATTATTTTTAATAAAAAAATGTTTTTATATTAAATATTTTTGTTTGAAATGTTTAAAAAAATTATTTTAAATCAAAATTTTTATTTAATTAATTTATATAGTTTGATATATAAGATTGAAGGGATGAAATATCAAACTAAAATATTCACATAAATTTGTTAGTGTAAAAAATGTATTTATATTTGTGAAGAAAAACATGGTCATGTTAATTAAAAGGATTATAAGTAGTTATAAAAATTTTAGGTGGATAAATGCTTTTTAAATAAAAAAATGATCATTTATCTTAATAATTTCTCTTCTTGAATTTCATAACCAGGTTACTATAAAACACATGCCAAATTATTTATATCTATTACTCTTCCTATTATAAAAACATACATGGAAACATAATGTAGTTTTTTTTTATTTAACATTTAAAATAAGTAAAAACTTATAAAATTAAATCTTAAAATTTTAGAAAATGTAAATTTTGTTATTTCAAATCTTAAAATACCTAAAATTATAACTTATAAAAGCTTTCAAATGATAAATTTAACTATTTTAATTTTGTTTTCAATTAGTTAATTTTATTATTTTATCAAAATTATACAATCACATTTATCTTTTTAAAATTTTGATTATATCATTAAAATGAAATGATTGTATATTGGACATTGTAATGCCCACCTTGAGGGTACTTGCCAAGTGACCCGGCTAAATAAATTTTTAATAAAAGGGACACTACAAAAACATTGGCATTACGATATCACCCTTCATGGACATTTTATTGCCACACACCCAAAATTGAACATAGTCAACCATGGTCAATCTGATTCAAACATAGTCAACCATACTCAACCATGGTTTCCTTGAGTTAATCACAGTCAAGTCAATCAAGTCAACCATGGATTAAAGTCAATCATGGATTGATGTAAACCTTTGATTGAATTTAACCTCTAATTGAACTGTACTTTGCATAAATATCAACTATTGTTTGAAGTCACCTATGAATTGAAGTCAAGTGTGGTTCAAAGTCAACCTTGCTTAACACTTAACAATCGATTAAAGTCAACTATGGATTGAATTCAACCATGTAATGAATTTAACCTTGGATTGAAATGAACCTTGCCTTAAAATTCAATCATGGATTGAAGTCAACCTTGCTTAAAAGTCAACTACGAATTGAAGTTAATCTTGATTAAAAGTCCACTATGGATTGAAGTCAACATTTCTTAAAAGTCAACAGTAGATTGAATTCAACCATTTTTTACTGTAGTCAACCATGAGAAACCATGGATAACCATTGTTAACTATAGTCAACTACGGTCACCCATGAAAAACCATGGCGAAGTATGAACAGCTATTACTATTACCATAGTCAACAATAAAGTCAATAATGGATTAAAGTCAACCTTGGATTGAAATGAACCTTGCCCTCATATTCAACCATGGATTGAAGTCAACCTTGCTTAAAATTCAACTATGGATTGAAGTCAATCTTAATTAAAAGTCAACTATGGATTGAAGTCAACATTTTTTAAAAGTCAACAGTAGATTGAATTCAACCATGTATTGAAGTCATTAATGTTAACATGATTAATGGATTGAGGTCGACTATTGGATTGAATTCAACCTTGGATTAAATTCAACCATGGTTTGAAGTCAACCTTGGATTCAAGTCAATCTATGATTGAAGTCAACCTTGGATTCAAGTGAACCTTTTTTACAACCTTGGATTAAAGTCAACTTTTTTTACAACCTTTGACTGAATCATTTGGACCACCTCAAGAGCTTGTTGGAGAACATACAAACATCATTCCTTAGAAGAATGCTCCTTCCAATGTCTTTTGGATGTAGGGTATATTGCATAGAGATGTCATAGTGTTTAAACTCTTAACTCAAATGCCAATAAAGAGGTTGACACAAAGTGTTGAAACTCATATGCTAGAAAAATTATACATCAATGGTCATTTGAACATAAAATGGTGATCATATGCAACACATCAACAAAGGGAACTCCGCCCACCTAAAAACAATCACCCATGGATACAATCTCAAACTTATGCAATACAATGCCAAAAGAAAAAAGTCAAAAATATTTGGCACCCAACTCATTAATGAATAGTACTTTTTCATGCATTGCAACGAAAACATGTTTAGCACCTTGACCCTTGTTCTAGGAAAGCATGGTCTCTTAGATGTACCACACCACATAGCTGAGAAGTGACCGATCATGGATTAGAGCTAGGAACCCCTTTTTTGTACTAAAATTACACAATGTAGACAAGAACAAAGTAAAAATGAGCTTCCCAGGGATTGAACTGAGCTATTCAACAGAGCATTATGTATGGCTAGCTCTATAGGAAAAAAATGATTGACGAAACCATTGTCCACACACCAGTCCTTGTTGCACTCCCATGGGAGGATCGTAAACAAATACTTTAACATCCAGAAACCTTGAAACCAAAAAATATCCCATGAGAAACACAATCCAAAATCGCTATAAAGAAAAAACATAAAAAATAACAATGCATAGTACCCTAAAGTTTTGAGGTTGAATTAGAATCATGCTCTTTATCACACATCAATGTGTGTAACTTTCATCTCCAAGAACATTAGTAACCGGCTCACTAGATTGAGCCACGTGCTTGTAAATCACATTTCCCAAATCTCAAGTTTGCAAGCGAGAACGTAGAACAAATCAGGTTAGGCACAACACGCATAGAGTAGCCAAAAACCAAAGGAAAAACTAAAGAGGAGGAGGAATGTGGCCGAACTAAATGTCGATGAAACCTTTTAATCATTAATAATTATATTCAGTAATCATAAACATATGGGTTTTAGATTTCCACTATAAAGAAACCCTAGCTACAAGATTCTTATTATGATTAAAATATGACCCTTAATTTTATTTGGATATTAAGTTTTTTGAGTATAGGAATAATACTTAAAACAAGTCAAATAATTTATGTCTTGACTTTTCTCTTAAAGTCGGATAGATCAAGTTTGATCATAGTAGATGTTAAACAGCACCATCACCATCATCATCATAATTTACTTTAATATTATTTTTTCTTTTATATGCAACCTTATTTTACTTTTAATTTACATTTGTATTAAAAATGTGTTTTTTATATATTACTTTTATTATGTATACATATTTGAAAACAATTATTAATATCATAATTTAAAAAATTACAATTGTGACATTAATTTTTTTTTTCAACCAAAAAAAAAAGTACTATTGCTATTCATGGAATCAAATAGTACAAAGATAATCAACCTCATACATCAAGGTTTTAGCATCATGTTCCTGGCTTCTTAACAGAAAGACGAGTATCCTTTCTCGATTCAAAATTACATACAAAATTGACATATCAAACCAAAGTTCCTATTTTACAAAAACAAAAATCATACTAACAACTCTCATAACTTAGTCAAAGAAAACAACATCTCCCTTGTCCAACAGGATGGAGTCCATCCATTCTTCCTAAAACAAGTGACCTTCTGATTCAAGTAGAGCAAGCTTAGATAACTTATCAGCCATATCATTGTGCTCCCTGTAAATATGAGAGAAAGAGATGTTCTCAACCTTAGCAATTTCCTCCTTTATGCACATGCACCAGTGATTAAAGCCAAAATTGTGACATTAATTTATGTGAATGTAAATTAAAAATCAACAAAAAAATAAAATAAAAAATATTAATTTTTTTTTTAAATAAATACCAATTTTATCATTAATTTTAAGAATCACAATATGTCATATTACATTACTAAATTATTGATATCTACATCATCAAATATATTCAACTCTTATCAATATTTATATAAAATTTGAAACATTAAATAAATAGATTTTTAATATAAATTAATAAATGTTTTAATAATATTAATAAAAAAATATTTTAAATTTCCATATCTTCAGTGTCATGTCATGTCAATATTTTGCATACCACTCCATCATGTCAATATTTTACATACCATACCATTACATGTTATTATATTTTGCATACCACTACATCATGTCAATATTTTACATACCATTACATTACATGTTATTAACTTTTTTATTAGATTCAGTTTTTATAAAATGTTAAAATTATCATCATCATCACATACACTAATTATCATATTAAATATATCTATTTATAAATTAAAAATGTATAATTAAACATAATATTAACATTTCATTATTTTAATGTAATGTTAATAGTTTGCATCACAGTTAAAAGGGAAATTGGAGTGGCGGGGAAAGATGGTGCACAAAAAGGTTTTTGGGAATGGAGAAGAGTTGCATACAATTAACATCTTCTCTATGAGATTAAGAGGCGTTTCTTGTGGTGGAGAAGGTAGTGTTAGGATTTTTGGAGGAGAGAGTACGAAGTGGGATTATAGAAAAGTGCATGATGAAGCTGTCTATGATGTGCCTTACATTCATCATCATACCATTGGGTTCATAGGGCCAGGACAATAGATCAGGGGATGGGAGGGTTTGTTGGTAACATGGGGACAAGAGCTGAGGGATGCTTCCCAAAAGGTCAATGAGAGGTGGTTCTATTTGGAGGAGGCCGACCTAAGGGACAAGAAACAAGAGAGGGGAGGAAACAGTGGAAAGAAAAGGCATCAATATCCCCATCATAAAAGATATAATGGTATGAGGGGGGGCTGGGGAATAGTAGGAGGGGGAATGGTAAACCCCACGGGAAAAGGATAAGAGGGCATGGTCAGCTAGAGGGATTGGGATTGGGATGAAAAAAATCCAATGGATATTTACTTCCTTGTTTGTTTTCTACAGATTAAATTGATTTAGAATATGTTAAAAGACATCATCATCATATCTATTAATAATAATATTAAATACATTTATTTATATAATTATAAAAACATAATTATTAATATTTCAACATATAATGTTATTATTTTTGACATTACTATATATTATTAGATATGAAAGATTAATGAACATATAATAATTTTTTAGAAATGTTCCATTACAGATGATATTGAATACATTTATTTATATAATAATAATAAAAATATAATTATCAACATTTCATCTTATGTATATTATTATTTTTAACCTCACTATATATGAAAAAATATAAACATTTTAATAATTTTTTATTTATTTTTAAGTAGGTTTGGATTTTATTAAGATAACGAATTTCTCTAAAACTTCATGATTATTATATACTTTTCTCTAAATCTAAAGAGATATATTTGGGTTTACTAATATAACAGAGTTTCTATGGAACTTTATGATTATTATATACTTTTTTCTAAATCTTACGTACTTGAGTTGTATTTGGATTTATTCAGATAACGAATTTCTCTAAAACTTCATGATTATTTTATACTTTTCTCTAAATCTAAACTATTTAGAATTAATGTTCTCATATCATTTGCTTTTGTGTGGGGAGTGAAAGGTGTTTTCCCACATATTAAGAATGAAGATTCATTGTCACATATCTCATTATCATTATATATCCAATCTATTTGAAAAATAGATTGAAAGAACACTTTATGATGTCTAGTTCAAGATATTAGAAGATATGTTCAACACATATTATTTAATTGTCGTTTTCATTAAAGAATTTACTTGGTTCTAGAGGAAGTTGCTATATAACCTAAGATTCACCTTCATTTAGGGACATTTTATCTTAATAGTCCATTATTTATGAAATTTGGAAAAAAAAATTGAATCTTATTGACTTGTAAGGAGTATTCAATGTTATAT
The DNA here is from genome assembly GCA_027924585.1 of Larix kaempferi. Lineage (NCBI taxonomy): Eukaryota > Viridiplantae > Streptophyta > Pinopsida > Pinales > Pinaceae > Larix > Larix kaempferi. The sequence goes on along the minus strand of BSBM01000179.1, from coordinate 22,215,596 downwards.
TTTTTTAAGTATAATTTTACACTACAACAATATGGGGCTGTAGTGTTTTTTATTTGTGTTGCTATAACCCTCATACCCATACTTAATTATTTTTCCTAACACATTAGACTTCTCACATAGTGTTTTCACATTGCTATGGCAGTGTATTAACATCATATTTGCATCGTAGTTGTGATGGTTTGATCATGGTTGATTGTGTTTGACCATTTCTGACCATGATTCACAAAAATCACTACATTCATAAATGGTTATGTTTCATTGTAACATTTTGAAACATTCATCAAAGGTTATGTCTCATTGCGTTTGGTTGACTTTGGATATCCATGGGTGACAGTGGTTGATAATGATTGACTATGGTTAACCAAGTTTAACATGGTTGACTATGATTCACCACGATTGGCTATGGTTAATGATGTTTTCATCATCGTTGATTAGGTTTGGCATTTGTTAACCATGGTTGGCACATTTTATTATCATTGACTATCATCAACCATGGTTGACTATAGTCGAAGAAGGGTGAATATGAGAGACTATGGTTGAATAGGATTCATTATGGATAAAAAGAGTTTAATATAGTAGAATTTGGTTGATCATGTAAAACTATAATCTCTCGTGTGAAAGCTAGGGATTTATTGTGGGGTTTATGTCCGTCCTAGGAATGTTGTTCTGTGGACTCTGTTAACCTATCCAGGGGTATTCTTTTGGCTTGGAACCCTATGAAAGTCAAAGTTTTTTCCTTTCAAACTAGTTGTGGCATTCTCTTGGAAGGTCATTGTAGAGACTTGGATTTTAGGTGATGTGATTTCAGATCATATGTCAATATTGTTGATACTGGAAAGGGGTAAACCCTCCACATGTATCCCTTTAAATATTTTCATATTTGGCCCATGAAGGATGAGTTTACTCCAATCATTTGTTCTCATTGGAAGTATATCTCACAATCCAGGACTGAATCTTTAATGAGCCTGGTTTCTTTTTTTCTTTGTTTCTTATAAGGAATTGCTTCGAGGTGGATCAAGGACAATAGGATTACTCAGCAGAGGGACCCTTTTGCGGATCAAAGAGATCCTTAGTGGTATTTATTCTCAAAAGGATTTGGTCTTTATGGCGGGAAATGACTCGAAACAAATCAAGGTTTTAGAACAAGAAAAACGTGGGATTCTACAGGCCGAGGAAGCCTCTTGGCGTTTGAAGAGAAGGGCTCTGTGGATTGCACAAGGTGACCGTAATACCATATTTTATCACTCCTATGTCGAACAACACTGAAAGCAAAATTCAATTTGGGAAATCGAAGATCAAGTAGGGACAAAGTACACTACTCAGCATGGGATTGAAAGTGTTGCAACCAAGTATTTCTCATATCTTTTTCATAAGCCCTTGGATAATAATATTAATGCTCAATTAAGGGTTTTGTAGTGTATGCCCCGTATATTCTCTCATGAGGATAATGAGGTGATTGATATACATGTCTCCATCTTGGATATAGAGGAGATTCTTAAGCATATGGATAAGGATAAGAGTCATGGACCCGATGGGTGAGCAGTTGAATTTTTCATTGAGTTGTTCGATTGTACTGGACCATATATTGTGTGTATTATGGATGATATCAAACCAAAGGGGTGGTTTCTGGTGCAATCAATACCACCTTTCTTGTTCTTATTCCCAAGTGTTCCAAGTTGGTTACCTTCTAGGATTTTTCCCTGATTTCTTTATGCAACCTATTGTATAAGATCATTACTGAAGTGATTTCAAATAGACTCAAAGTTGGATTATCAAGGGGTATTTGAAATGAACAATTCAATTTCCTACATCATTGACATATATTTGATGCAATAGGAGTTGCACAAGAAACCATCCATTATGCTAAAGTCAAGTGTTAAAGCTCTCTGGTGTTGAAGATTGATCTTGTAAAGCTTATGACAAGGTTGATTGGTCATTCTGAGACTTACTCTCATTAATATTTGGCTAAGGTATGAAATTTTTCAATGGATCATGGGGTGTTTTTCGACTGCCAACTTTGTTGTATTGGTGAATGGGAGTCCCACCAATTTTTTCAAAAGCTCGTTGGGGTTGCGTCAGGGATTTCCACTATCGCCTCTTCTTTTTCTCTTGATTATAGGGGGTTTGATTTGTATTATTGATAAAAGTAAAATGGAAGGTAAGATTAGAGGTATTAAAGTTTCTCAGAATCATTCTGTTACTCACCTCCTCTTTGTCGATGATGTTTTACTTTTTGGTATCGGATCTGTGGCGGAGTGGAAATTTTATAAATATATCCTTGACACATTCTGCTTGGTGTCAGGCGTGGATATTAGTTACCCAAAAACATGTTTCCTCTAGTATAATATTGAGTAGGTGGTCTTATCACATATCCATCGTATTCTCCCATTTTCCCAACAAAAACTCGATAATGGATTTAAGTACCTTGGGTACTTTTTGAATCCAAAATATTATCAGTGCGAAGAATTATTTGGATGGTGAAGAAAATTAAAAAAAAGGGATTAATACTTGGTGCAATCATCGTCTGACCCTGGGAAGCATGTTGACATTAATTAATTTTGTTTTATCCAATATCCCATTTTTTGGATTTCATTAGAAAAAGTCCCTAAATATATCCTTAAGCTCATCAAACAAAATATCTTCAACTTCCTCTAGTCTGGCTCGAAGATAAAGGCTGGTTGTCATCTTATGGCTTGGGAAAAGATGGTGAACCCAAAGGCCATGGGAGGATGGGGCATACAAAATATTTACTAGGTTGACAAAGCATTAGCGATTAAGAGCCTATGGAGAGGCTTGACTGACTGTGGTCTCTAGGGAGAGGTCATTAGAAGGAAATATCTCCACAATTTATATGTGATCCAATGGTTGCGGAAGGAGAATAAAAAAGACACTTCTATATCAAACATGTGGAATGATTTGATTGATTCCTTCCTAGAGTTGAACTGTGGCTTTCCTGGAAGGTCGGTGAAGGCTTTCAAGTGAGATGCAGGACTGATCCTTTCATAGGTGGAGATAATTCCTACAATCTTTCTCTTTCTCCTCTACGGGAAATTCACTCAAAGGGAATTTAATTTCTTAATCACGTTAAGAAAGTAGTTTTAGATAATGATAGAAATGAATATTGGCTTTTAGCTTTGGATTTGAACCTAAGTCGTCAGTTCTCTATGGAATGGGATCTATACATAAAATCTCTTCATCATACAAGGATTAGATTATCGAACTTAGAATATCAGGTTCAATGGCCCTAGAATTCTGCTAATGGATAGGTTAGCATGAAAATGGCTTATGAATCCATTGCATTTGAACATTCTTGTGAACAACAAAGCTGGTGGAGTCGGAGATTATGGAAGTGGGTGGCACCTGTTGTTACGGAAAATACCTTATAGCGAGGGATGGATGCTACCAACATACATGGGGTTGAAAGATAGATATGTTAGGGTTTTACACTAATTACTGTAAACAAATGAGATTAGGGTTTGAGAAAGAGTACCTTATTTATGGCGGTTGGTCCTAGCTTTCTCCAGATCTCGATAGAAATACACTTGCAAAACCAATAAACCTTCCTCAAAACGATTTGACTATAAACACATAATGATATTGACAAGACAATATAACATTAATTATAATCAAACATCCAATAAAAGTGACACTTAATTGGGACAAGAAGAATATCTCGATATTTATTGTCAAAGAAATGCAGCAAAATAAAAATGATATACCTGATCTTGCTTCAAGCACTTTTGCAACCAAGTTCTGGGCTCCTGCTCGTCTCTTTACTTGGAATTCCTTCAGCATAACAATAGATTTCTCTCTACATGCACTTTCCTCATGGCTTCCCCTTCTATTTATGGCCAAGGAAGGAAGTTAGATTTGTGAGGCAGTTGGATTGAGAAGTTGGGGAGTTATAATACCAAACTCAACTAATCTCAATCCGTATCTTTAATATATTTTTAAATTTCATCTTAACATACCCGCGAGTATGGCACTAGGGAACTTGCGCATGGTGCGCAACTAGTGCTCTTAATAAATCGCGCATACAACTTTTAATTGATGTGCGCGGGTTGTCAATATTGGAACCCATGCATGATGTGCTAGATGCCAACTATTAGAGTCGCGGCTTTCCAATGAAATATGCAGAAAAAATATAGTTTTCAACTGAAGATGTGGAATCTCAGCACGAAATCATCTAAGGTTAATCTAGCTCTTCGATCCATAGCGTCCTTTTGTGTGATCGGCAGGACAATGTGATCACGGACAGAGAAGTGATGATATAACCTATAACAAATGCCCCCTAATGTGTGAGGTCAGAGGGAAATGATGGCCGAAATAAATTACAATCCAAGTCAGAGGAGGAGCATGGAAACCACAGGACGGAGTCACAAAAATACCCGAGAACAACAACCAAGGTCAGCGAGTAATTACAATCTTGACATCAAATAGATGTTCAGTATGATAGAACATAATCTCCAATATATAACTGGGAGATGTATATAGCATGGCCACTGAAATACAAATGTGGATCCATGTTAAAATAGGAGATCATAGCCATAACAACAAGCTGGATCTATGTCTCATTAAGAACCATAAATAAGTGTGGCTCAGTCTTGCGCAACTTGGATAATAACATAAATGTGGAGATGTTATTAGATTCCCAAGGTCTTCATCCAAAACATCCCAAGGTACGAACCCTAACCATGTGAATAAATGAGCTGGAGTCGAACATGGGGGGTACCGTTTGATTACCGGTCTTTGATGTATACCATTAACAAATGCGAGGGCATCCACTAATAATGTAAATGGAGCCCAAGGTACCTAGTACAATCTCACAAGTGTGAATAAGTGGACTTGAAGTCCAACACTTGAAGAATCCATCTGATAGGAGACATTGATGTATTCCCACTATTCGATAGCGAGGGAAATTGCCACTAATGACTGCAATCCCCAAGGTACTATCTGAAACTATAAACTTCGTTCCCAGAGCATGATGAGCTGAGGTCGATGGGAAGAAATCTGCTGGAAGGGAGGCCTTAATGCATCCTCCATCATCCAACACGAGGAACAATCACAATATTGAGTTGATTTGGAGTAGGACTGATACAAGATGAAAAAAACTGACACCAAGGATGGCCGACATATGAAGTCAAGGTAACTGTAGAATGGCCGACACAGGCTGTATCCTTGAATAATGAGCACGACACAAGAGTGACTTGGGTAGATTTTAACGTAATGGGAACATGATATAAACCTGCAATGTAGGAGACATTGGAAGATTCTCCATATGATTGGAAGAGTAACCAATCGGAGGAGTAAAAACTCTGAGATCAGGTTTATCCTACAGTCAAAAACTAAAACCCAACTGAATGATAGAATCAACAAGTGCTTTGTTCAAGGACATGACTGACTTGCTTCCTTTGAACTAAAAATATGTTTGATACCCATCTCGTCCCTTTTCTCTTTTTATCAAAGAATATCCTTCTTGTTGATTTTAATGAGTCCAAGAAAGAAAACTCAATAGTCTCTCTTCATTTTTGAAGCAAGCTCGAAGAAAGAGGGAGAAGATTGCTTGATATAAGTCCAACCATGTATAGATTTTAATGAGCCCATGGGAGGAAGACTCAAGACCTTCTTCATTTTTTACAGAGTTTGAAGAAGAGATAAACGAATACTCTATAACACTGATCCATGGATTTTAATAGTGATCCTGGATCGATTTATGGTCACTGATTTTTTCTTTTTGAGGAGTCTGAAAAACTTAACAATAACTCCATACACCTACTCGTGGATTTTAATATCGAGCCCGAGTTGCTATGTGCTCGTCGGTATTTTCTTGTTTGAAGACTCTGAAAAACTTAAACAATAACTCTATATACCCTCTCGTGGATTTCACATCGAGCCCGACTAGGTGAATGCTCGTTGGTGTTTTCATGTTTCGAGAGTCTGAAAACCCTAAATAAGACTCCTAAAGGTCATTTTTCGTATAGTTAGTGTCCTCACCCGAAAAAGTATAAAACAATGAGAGAAGAACTCTTCTAGCCACGTATGACTAGAGTATACCTTTTCATAAATGATCCACAAAGGTCCGGAAAAAGGGGTAAACTTATACCTAAGTGGATGCTGCTTCAAATCCTTTAATGAGTCTGAAATGACAACTATGCTCAATGATCTTGTTTATTTTGAAAAAGTCTAATAAGGGCTTAAAAAGACTTTATAAGCTTCAGGGACACTAAGTTCCATGACCTGTCAGATGATGAAATACTCTCGACAACCAGATTAGTGATACATCACATGATCAAGAAAAATTTCCTAGATGACATAAAATAACAGAAAAATACCATACCTAATTTGACATGTAAAAAAGGAAAACAAACCTTGATAGATCGACTTTATGAAATATAGTGAAATTTTTTCATTCGCACTTTACCTAATCAACCATAACTCAAAAGTGTATTAGTGAATTAAATAAAGTGTTAAAATAATTTTGAAACTATATTAAAATATGAAAAGTGGGTAAAAATTTATTTTGACTTTCTATAAATAGTTCCAAAAACATATCAAAACTCACCATTTCAAAGTTTTGGGGCAAAGATTGGAGAACTGTAATATCCCTCCTTGTATCCCTATTAGAATTGTAAATGCATATTGTGAACTATGTATGAGGCCCTGGTGAGGAGCTTAAGGCCAAGGCCCCACCCTGTTTGTAAGTGTTATGTTACACTTAGAAAACTTTAGGATGACGCATCCAAACGATGACAACGATATTGGACCATTCTAGTGCTACTAGCACAAGAGCAAAAGTAAGTTAACGAAACTAGAGCCTTAGGAATAAAGCCTTTATCTAGGCGAAGAAACTAAAGAAAGTGATTGCAAAGGAATGTCAACTAAATATATAGACATACAAATAATAATACATATTTATATACATAAATAATTATTAAAGTATCATTTATCACTTATGAGAATAATGTCATAAATAAGATATATATGTATAAAGTGATTATATTCTTTTAATACAAATGGAAGGAATTTGTGATGGAAGTAATATATATTTATTTATATAAAAGAAGAAATTCAATGTCATATTGTAGTATGAGTATTATATACCCATCTTAAGTATATAAAGTGCATTGGAGAATATGAACATGGTTATATACTTATGCATTAATAAAAAGCCAAATCAAGGTATTTTGTTGTATGACAGCTCACAAAAGAGTGGATGAGTGGTTAAATCAATTAGAAAGAAAAAAGAGATGTTAAGTTTTATTTGAGATTTAATAAACGTTATAAACATTATATAAGGAGGAACTATTACCAATTACGTGGTAATTTTATTAGAGGCACTTATTTTGCCATGTATTTATGAAAATACAATTGATGTAATTTGTATAGAGTTTAATCGATATATGGTTATCCTTGTTATAAGTTCGCCTTACTCATTAAGAAGCCACACGACCTTTAATAATAGGATTGTGGTTGTTAGTAGATCCTTTCAACGAACAAGCCACGTCTTGACACAAGGGCGCATTACCTTTTTAAAAATTAATGCTTTCAAGTGAAGGAATATTGGTTACTAGTTCGACTGGGATGCCATTATTGGTTTTAAAATTTGTCTCTTAGTGGAACGACCAGTCAGTTGAATAATTTCCCATTTGTCTAAATGGAAATGACATTTGTCGCTGGAATTGATGGCTAGTGATGTTAGTACCTATCATCGATGAGGAGGGGGAGGATCACGGAGGCGATACAAGATCTCACTTAAGAAAATGAAGGGATGCGGGGAGGGGGCTTGGCGGTTTCCTCTCCGGCGGAAGCGTCGGGATGGCGTTCTTTTGAAGGCGCGACCTTTTGTTTGGAAAGGGGAGAAAAGAGGGGGAAGGGCGGTCAGAGCTGGATTCTCCAGTAGAGTTTAGAGATTTTTGTTGAAGTTTTACCTAGATCGCCAGTTTGCGCAGCATTGAAAATTTTGGGGAATTCAGGGAAAGGATGGTGGGTGGAAACATTCTTCACGCCATGCGTAGAATGCCAATGGCGCTTCTCCAAATGTACAGATAAGTGATTTAATTCCAATATCTCAATCTTTTATTAGTTTCTCTCTGGTTTTATAAATTGGTTGTTATTTACCTCCGTGGTGGACCCTTCACACCAAGAACAGAGTTGAATTCTATTGGAACAAGAATATCAAATTTAGTAGTGAATGCAATTCATTATCACTGCTAATTATATTTTCTCTGCAAATGAGATCGGGGAAAATTGTTTCTTTGCAGCACCATTTGATTGTTTAAAAACATCTTTTTTTTTTATCTGTAATATTTTACAGGGTGTTTGATCCCTTCGTTTTGTGTTGGTTATACTTTGTCAAAGAGTGTTTTACGGTGCCTCCAGCTTGAGTGGTCCATACTCTGCTACAGGGTGTATGATCCTATTGGAAACAGAATCCTTTGCTTTGTATATGCTTGGATAAAGACGATGGATCAGTATGAAAGCTCAAGTGAAATCACAAGTCTCCGAACTTCGGATCTAGATTTTTATTTGGTAATCGTGATCTTCGTTGGTTATCTTCTTTTGAAAAATGTGCAAGATCCCGAGGCACGAGCGTTCCGATCCTTTTTACCTTGGATCTCTATTCAGATCTCTACGCTAGTATTTGAAAACGTAGTAACAATTTTGTGTTCATGATTTTTATGAAATCGTTTGCTGTTCATATTTCATTGATGAAATTGCCCATTACTATCGTGAAATCGTGGACTTCGTTGCATTTGCAATCCGAATCTCCATTCAGATTCCTTGTGCTTTGTTGTTGCTACCGATTGAGATATTTTCGCTATATTTTTGCTAGGAGTATAATCTCTAGTTGCTACTACCGATTATGAGGGGTCTCTAATGCAGGGACAGATTCTCTGTTATAAGTCTAATCTCTATCTGCACTTAATTTCTATCTTTTCCTGAGAGTATAGGCCATTGAAAAATGAACCATGTATTTTCTGTTTGAAATAAACAATCTTTGTATATGATACGCCATATCTCCATTGGAGATTTACTGCCACAAGGTCAGCTTATCCCAGTTGGGATCTGTCCTTTTAGCTACACTGCCAGAAAGTTGGCATATCCCTATTTGGGGGTCTATGCTATGGGTTACAATGCCACAGAATTGGCTTACCTCCATTATTTAGATATTCACCTCCACCTCTGATGTTAGGTTCCAGTTCATGTATATGATAGTTCTTCTCTTAAGGGGATTCCTAACTTCTTTGTTAAAATTGTTGCTACCATGGAGGGGCTTTTATTACCTGGCAATCTCCTTTTATCTCTGGGTTAAGTTCTAGAGCAAAGGCTTGTGATGATTACAATCTCTGCCAGCGCTGGTTAGTTCCAGCTCACTTATGTCGTAGAGTTTATCTTATTATGAACCTGTAATTTTCGTGTATGTCGCCGTATGGAAATTGGTGTATGGAATGGTAATGAAGCTCTACCCGCTTTATGAATCGTATTCCATTTTGTTGGTATGAAATCGTATTTCCCATGATCAAATGACTAGGTGTCCCTTTTACATAAAGGATTTGTTGTTTAATTACTGCATATAGATTTAGTAAATTTTATTTTGATTGTGTGATAATAACGAGAACCCAAGCTACGAAAAGAACTCTGTTGAGTTGATGTAGGTTAAGAGTTGATTGCCTCTAAGGGAGAGGCTTGGAGAAAGTAAAAAAAATGAATATTGTAGCAACGGTGTTGCATGATGTAAAACACTTTTTGAATAAAAGAAAAGAGGTGACTTTTCATGTGGACGTAGCCCGGGAGGGGGTGAACCACCTATATATGTCTCTGTCTCTTGTATGTTTATGACGTTTCCATTGTTCCTGTGTAAATGTATGATTTGTCAAGAGATGATGGTAAAGGTTAGTTAAAATTAATCATGTGATGATTCCTACATATATATTAAGGTTTATTTTTAGCACAATTAAGTCTATCAATAATGGTTAAATATTTCATGAAGATGTACAAGGTAAAAGTTGCTAATGCTGAATATGAGCTAAGGTTTATATCAAAGTATGGGAGTAAGTGTTGCTAAAGTAAATATGTTGTCAATCATGTAATAGCATTATAGATATATTTAGTGTTTTATGCATAGTTATGTTTGTCATGAATGGGTAAAATGATCATGGAGGTGTTCAAAGTAAAGTTATGTAGTGAGTTCTCACAAATAAGTTAGTTGATGGTTTCATTATATGGTTAAGGATGATGAATAACAATTTTTATTGAGTAAATTTTCCAATGGTTCAAATTTAAATTTCCCCAAAAATTCTAACTTCTTTTACGATTTTTTCCATAACACTTACTTGTATAATTAAGGGTATGTTACAAGAACCAACCTCTACTTCTGCTGCTTATTGCGATCATTCTGGGCTGTTGAATCGATCTCCATTTCTTCCAAGTAAGTATTCTCTTTCCCCTCTTCCATTTCAATCCAAATTTCCGACTTTTTAATGGTTAAATTTATTTTTATTAAGATTTTATTTTTTGACTTTGCGTTCCTGCGGGTTCTCTTGAGGAAGACTAGCGCATACGAGGAAAATTCGCAGCTTTTCCCCAAAGGAAATCGCGGGTGTGCACTACTGTCTAATAGGGACAGTCGCGCATACCGCATTGAAAATGAGAAAAAATAAAAACTAACACATGAAATGGTTTTCCAACTGTAGGATGGTTTTGACTTGGCATGAAAGAGAGCATGAAGATATGGATAGGCAAGCCATGGGGGATCCATTGAACGTCAATGCATTGAGAAGATGTGGATTACTTAAATTCTACCGAATCGTTAATATGCGAGCACAAACACAATTGCTCGAAATGATGGCGCAATAATGGGATGCCAACCAAGGAGTCTTCAATCTCCAAGGGGGGTTGCTTGAGCTCACTATTGACGACATATATTTTATAACCAGTCTTTCCCGAAGAGGGGAGATGGTCAACCTGAAAGGCACATTCCGGGGTGCGGGTGCTCTTTCGATACAAGAATACATCAATGCCTATTGGCTATCAGGTACTAAAAAGAATGGCAGTCAAATTTCCAATACGACTGTTGCAAAATTTTCGTTGAAAGTTATCCTAAGTGTTGTAAACAGAATAGGGGGAAGTGCAATGCAACATCTTGCATCTCAAAACTATATGCAAGTGGGCATAGATTGCTTGCGTGGAGTTGTCTATGATTGGTGTTCCAGTTTGTTATTGAATATGAAACTCCAACTCATCGAGTGTCGAACAAGTAGGAAAAAGAACTTCGGTTACGGTAGTATCCTTTGAACCTTCTTCTTTGAGAGGTTTATTGATTTGAGTTCGAGGGTGGCATTGCCTCCACTTAATCCTCGCGAGCCGCTTATAACTCGTTGGGGAGATATATTCAAACACCAAGGTGGTGGTGAGAGTAACCTCTCCTATGGTGATGAGGATTACTGGGAATGGCACTGGAGCAATTTCCCTATGCAGGAATGGACTTCCACAATGACCCTGAGCTAGCTCTTCCTCCAGGAACTGTCTGGGGAGAGATGGGTAAGAAAAGTTTCTTTTTGAAAAATTATTTCATTTTTTCATTTTATATATATATGATTTTATGATGAGTTTGGAGTATTAATCAAATTGTCCCATGCAAATGTTGGACCTGTACGTCCCGATGGACACCCTCGCACCTATGTACGACCATTCGAGCTAGGGGAAGCCGATGCCATGATGACGATCATCGAGGAAAATATGTTTCGGTTGACTCATGACATCTCGAATTGCAAGATCGAGCGGATGCCGCTCGACATGCAGGAGGATGTGGTGGGTGTGCCCCTAGCGTGGATTCAGCTACTTAGTAAAGTAGCTAGACTAGTTCTGTTACAGAGAGGCTATTGCAAAGATGGCAGAGGCCCCTCCTTCTCCATAGAGGAGGAAATATATGTATAATTTTTAGGCCGTTGAGCCCATTTTGTATATTGATATGACATTGTGACAGACTTGTTGACCCAAACTCATATATTTTTTTATACGGCTTATATACAGTATCGGTATTATTTACATGTGTGTCTTATATTTATGCGTGGATGGTTTATTGTGATTGTGTGTGATGTAGATGACAGTCTAAAACATAATTTGCATATGAATTAGAAAAAGCATTTAAATTCCTTGGAATGTGTTGATATGTAGTATAATCAAATTTCCTTTCAAGTAATCTAATTCGCAAGAGCTGACGCCACAAAATAGGATCTCTAACTTGATACTCACCCATTAGCTGAAACACAACCAATTGCGAGTCCAGTCTTACCTCTATACGTGAAATGACATGGTGAAAAGCATCTTGAAGTAACTCAATGACCGCACTGTATTCAGCTACATGATTTGTCGTGGTGCCCATGAAAACTCCGCCCAAAGGAACAAGTTGGCTAGACGGTGAGTAAATAACCCAAGCTGCTGCAGCTAACTGACGGGTGTGGCGACTAGCGCCATCAACAAATCCTATAAAGTATTCAGTCGACATCTGAAAACACAAACCAATAGACACATAAGATGCGACAATAACCACACGCAAAGCTAACTCTACAAAAAATGTACAACAATAATACATGAAAAAGCATAGAGGCCTAAGCATAACACTTTTTTAGGTAGAGCCCATTTCTAGGCTCTGACAACTTATTACCCTCATAATCCGTCAGCTCGTAAGCACCCTTCTTCATAACTTTAGAAACTGTGTAAGGATCAAGCCACATAGACTTGAATTTTCTTGCCCCCAAGGGTTCCTTGTCTTGGTCATAAAGTAGGATAAGGTATCCTTCCAGAAAAAACCTAGGTTTGACAGATTTATCATACTGACTCTTGACTCGATTCTTATGAACCTCGTTTGTTGTGAGTGCATCGTGGCGCTGCTCATCAAGATGTTCTAGGTGCAGCAAATGTTTTTCTAGAACTGAAGTATCGGGGAGTAGTTGGATGGCCAACTTTAATGAAGGAATTTCACATTCAACCGGAATAACTGATTCTACCCCATGAACAAGTTGAAAGGGAGAGAACCCGATAGCAATATTAACATTAGATCGATATGTCGAAAGAGATGGATACAACATGATGTGCTAGTTGGATCGACTGGCATTGATGGTCCTTTGAAGAATAGTCTTCAAATTTTTGTTGAGCGCTTCGACCTGACTATTCGCCTGCGGATAAAATGAAGACGAATGTTCCTGCCGAAAATCTAGCATAGTATACAAGTCAGTCATCATGTTGCTCTAAAAGTGTCGACCATGGTCCGTAATGATTTCTTTGGGGATACCAAATCTAGCAATGATCTAGTTAAAAACGAAGTAAGTAGTCATTTCTCCATCTTCTCTAACAATAGGCATTGCCTCGACCCACTTTGTGAAGTAGTCTACGGCAACAATGATGTGATGATGTCCTCCAACGGAAGTTGGACTACAGTTCATGAAATCAATCCCCCACTTGGTGAAGGGGCCTGCTATAATCACAGGCTAGAGAGGAGATGGGTGTTCTCTCATCTTTTAAGATTCCACACAATCTTTTAAGATCGTGGGCCAAAAATAACCAGCACGTAGTATCTTTTGGGTTGTTGCTAACCTAGAAAGGCGACCCCCACAGGCTCCACTGTGAGCATCATTCAATACTCCTTTGGCTTCCTATAAGGTCAAAAAACGACGTAGAATGGAATCTATCCCACGTCTGTATGAAGTATCATAAATGATGAGATAATTCCTTTCCTAATTATTCAGTTTTTGTTGTTCATCCCTAGAGAAAGTAGAAGGACATCTCAAATTCTGGAGATATACTAGAATATCCCCGTACCATGGATCAGAGGATGTAATAAGGAAGATGTGTTCATCCGGGAATGATGACTCTTCCTCGTTGTTTACTACGTCACTTGGAAATTTAGAGATAAGTTCAGCGAAAACAAGTGACTTCTTTAACTAGCAGATTGAAAAACTAGGTCAAATTCTTGCAAGATGACAATCCATTTATTAAATTTTCCACCGATGATACGCTGCATTAGAACATACTGAAACGGATTGACCTCTGCGATCACTTGTAACATCCCAAAAATAGCAAAAATTTAAAATTTTCCAGAGTAGCATTAATTGCTATTATTATCGTGCGGAAGTATAATAAATGTCTATTTGTTTAACTAGACGTCACAATGTATTTAGACATGTTACGTCGATTATGTTTGTATAATGTATTACATAATATACGTGATGTTTTTATAGCTAAATTATACTATTGTTGGATGTTGTTACCTAAATTCATGCATCCTAGATCAGTCATGCTTTCTTATGTAGCTGTCGATACTTTATAGACTTGATGACGTTGAATTTATTTTATGTGCTAACTGTTTCCTTTTCTTGTTGATGATGAAGGGGTCCTATGGACACCCCGAGACTTACTTAGCTATTTAGCTAAAGCATTGAAATTCTGTTGCAGATCGCAGGTAAGAGAAAATATTATTTCAAAAAGCATAGAGAGGTCCTATTTAACTCCAGTTAGCCTTCAATGTTTATAAAAGGAATTAGAGCAACTCAAGTATTCCAGGGTGAGATCTGTTCCAGTTGTTCCTTCAGTTAAAAATATGTATTGAGTAGTTTATATGATCTCACTCCAATTCTCAGCATTTATGTTCTTTGTATTACACATGTATTTGTATAATGTTGAAAGTGTTGAGTGTCGAAATTAATGTTAAGGTGTTTTACATTCCACACCTAGGAATTTACAACATGTAATAAAATAGCTATGTTAATAGGATCATATCCTAAGTTCAAATGTTTTATTGTAAATCTATGCCTATCTTTTAATCCTATGCATTATATGCATAACCTATATTGTGATGTTATTATGGTGACTTTGACAAAAGTCTATAGTTACAAACTATGTACTCTATGCATTCTCTTCTATTAATTTATGTGATGGTTATTTTAATACTAGAGTATTGTAATAATATGATAGTGTTGATATGGCCTTTATAGTTTTTATACCATATACATGGGGTTGATTTAAAATATGATCTATGTAATATTCTATTTGCAAGATTAGCAACATGCAATATTTGAATGTTTTTTTGAAATAATGTAACCATATTATAATATGGTTGTAAGTCTCGCCATAATGGATGACCGAAACCTTAACCTAGGATACGATGTACTAGAAAATTATTACGTAACACTTGCATGGACTAAGGATAGTAGTTTTATCATTTGATATAATATATCCATACTATAGTATGGTTACCATCTATGCAAGACCGAAACTCTAACATGGTTATGATATGATGGCAAGGTGACGTAAACAGTATATATGGTAATTAAAGTGCATTTAAAGTGTTTGGAGTGGAGAGTCTAGTGGAATTCCCCGTGGCCAGTCTTCACATGGTTTCCTTGATAGTGATGCTAACCCTAACTGCTTTGGGATTTACCTTGACGAGAGCAATAACTCGACATTCATTTGGTAGGGAGTGGGGTTTGGAGAGGTCGACAGGCTACGATTTCTTAGGGTTTACAGAGATGTTTTGGAGGCACCTCTCCAAGGTTCGATACCCTGACCTGTAACTCGAAATATTTGCACAGTGAGATCTATGAGCTGTGTCCTTCCTTCGTTGAGTTGCTATGGTGTAATGGGTTATGGTTCTCGTTGGAATGCAGGAGTGAACAGGTTTAGAAGAAAAGTTATCTTGAAAAGGTAATGTCTGTGTTACTTTCTTGCTACTCATGATTGTTTATAATGTTGGCAGCTTTCTGTATTTGTTTTGAGTTTCATATTTCAACTTTCAACCACGTGTTGTATGGAAGGTGCTTCTTGGCTTTGGATTTCTATGTTCGAAACTGAGTGGGAATGTGCTTGAAAACTGATAAGCATCGGTGGTTTTCCTATAGGTTTCAACTTGGAAAATTATTAGCCGTTGTCTGTATTTAGCCGAAACTTTAGTTTTGAGGTCTGGCTATGGATGTTTCCGTTGTTGTAATGTTTGTGAGCCAAATGGAAAGTGTAGGGAGGATGGGATCCTCGACCTACCTCGGCGTTAACTCTACAAAGTTTTATTGTGTATTAGCTTGTTTAAAGTGTAACAACTGTGTGAAAGGGGTTCAACCCTCGACTGTTTGATTAATGAAAAAGGTTATGGTATTTGGAACTATATGTTGTTTTATGAGGACCGTGCCTGAGAGCAATGCTCCTGGCAGCCTACGTTATTTTGTTTAAACGATGTATGTTATACAATGATAAGGGCAACAACCCATTCTTGAATGTTTAAAAAAATGTTTGAGTTTTGTTTTTAAAAGCTGAGAGCCGAAATGGCCAAGCACTTACTTTGTTTTGGTTTTCAAAAACCCTGAACTAGTTTGTAAAATGATAAATTTAAAGAACTGTGTAATTGATATTGTAAGTGTCGAGATCTAGTCCCGTATGTATCTTTTTGTTTCGTCAAATGATGAATTATTAATTTAGGTTTGTATTGCAAACGTTCAGATGTTTTAAAATCCATGGCCTTGAGCCCTCTGTCAAAAGTAGTTATGCATGTGACTGTGACACTAGTTAATGTTATTAAAGGAAAAAAGCCTTGGTTCGTAACCCTATACAAATGATTTCATTGTTTATAAAGGGTTTTGGTTATAAGAGTTGTGGAACCCTAACCAACTCTAGTATTATTTTGTTTTACTTACTGTATAAATAATAAGGGTATTGAATGAGAAATAACATGTACCTGCAAGGTTCAATGTAATTGTGCTCTATCTTTCTATTTTGATTTGATGAGAAAAAGTTAACTTAGATTATTTGAGAATACCAAGGGTTTGAGACTTAGGACATTCGTCCGAAATAGAAGTTGTTTCTGTGTTTGTTTGATATATGATATCAATGATAAAACAAGTGCTAGCAGTTATGCATATTAGATATGTTTGTTTTTTATCTTTTCTACAACTGTTTTAAATTCATAAATGTTGATGAAATGTTAAACTTAGTGTTATATGTTGTAACTAGCTAAGATTTGACACAATGGGACATTCGTCCAACAATCAGAGTTGTTTTGTATTTATAATAACAATGATGTTTTCAAGGTTAATTAAATGAAAGATACTATTAGTGTATTAGTGTTGTATAGTAGCTATGTAATTCGATACTGAAAGGCAGAAAAATAAGAGTTATTAAAGGATTCT
The DNA here is from genome assembly GCA_027924585.1 of Larix kaempferi. Classification (NCBI taxonomy): domain Eukaryota; kingdom Viridiplantae; phylum Streptophyta; class Pinopsida; order Pinales; family Pinaceae; genus Larix; species Larix kaempferi. The sequence continues at coordinate 22,198,422 of BSBM01000179.1, read as the reverse complement.
TTATAAAGAAAATAACATTATAAGTCTTTTTTTTTTTTTTTCCTGAAAAGTAAAAGGTTACCCTATAACAGTACTTAGGGTTTTATGCAGAAAACAAGGGACTGTTTAAATTCTTCTATTTCTATTGCTATAAATTTATAGATATTCTAATGTCTGCATAATATAAAAGTTGTTATGTTTTTCTATGACCGAGAACATAGATATTTTAATTGCAAAATGTAAACAGCTAAAGAAAAAATAACAGGGTTTTTTTATTCAATCATTCTATCTATTGCATATCATTTATCTGGTTTTAAACACCCTTCCCTGTACTAAAGTACAGGACAAGGATAGTGCGTGGAAAAATATAGGGAAGTAATTTATTCTATCATTTCATATAACTTCTTCAACAATTTACAGAATCATAATCAGTTCAGAAAATCAAACATTTACTTTTGCATGATGATAACTATCAACATTTAGCTAATAAATCTTAAATCAAAAGTTATAGAAATTAAATTATAACTACTTAGGAAATGAAATAACAGTAGAACCTGCAAATGTAGATAAGGTGGACAAACACCCAAAGAGGCTTGCTCCTCCCAACCTTCTCCAGAAGAAGCAACCAATATCTCTTGCTACTTTGGATCCCCGAGACTGTTTACTGAACCACTATGTAGAAGACTCTTTGTAGAAGCAAGGAACTCAGGTTGTACTTCCAATAATCAATGGAGACTTGCAATACACCTCTAAATAAACCTCTGCACTCAGCAGGAAACTTTGCACTTAGTAGAAGTGAAACAAACTTACACTACAACTCAAAACATAGCTTCCCCTCATCGAATCTCTTGTGTGCATATAGCAGAACCATAAGGTAAATTTTATCGTCAAAAAAAGTGTGAGCCTCTGCTCAAATTCGATGGCTTATAAAGATGCCTAGGTCTTTTAGTGGTCAATTTCCAAATAAATGAGCCTCAAGCTCCAGTCCCATCTTTCAGGGAACTTTGACCACAATTCAAAGGAGTTGTCCCATAACAACATCTAGTTACTAAGTTCCTGATGCTGCCACTTGTCCATTGCCTTCTACCCCAGATTCCATTCCACCTAGTGGGTCAGTAAACACTCTTTCAATAGTCTCTTTGGGTGAGTGTATCCTATTTTATTTTATTAAATTATAATATTGTACAATTACAATCATCCTTGGCCACTTGGCCGAATATAAAACTTTACAATAAAAGTTAAGATAATGTTTTTTCTCAAACATAAAATGTTTCAAGTAATGGGTATATTACATCACTGTAGTAGTTCACAACAAACTGTAGCGGTGAAACCTTTGAATGGCATGGACCGCAGCTAATGCCAACTTCTCAACGTAAGAATACTTAATCTCATGAGCTATTAATGCGCGCGACAAATAGTAGATGACATGCTCTTGGAGCTTGTCATCCTCCTAAACAAGTACTATGCCGATTGTGTATATAGATGCAGCCAGATATAACAGGAAATCCTTGGTATAGTCTAGCGAGCTCAACAAGGGGGGCTCATAATAACGCCTTTTTCAAGGCCTCAAATGAAGTTTGAGCAGCCTCATCCCAAACAAAATAGGTGTCTTGTTTGAGCAGTCTCATGAAACCTTTTGTGATTTTGGCATAGTTAATGATAAAACGTTGTAAGAAGTTGGACATACCCTGTAGACTCTGAAGTTGTCGTAGGGTTTGAGGAGGAGGTAGATTTACAATAGCCTCAACGTTTAGTGGATCGACCATGATGCCACGACTGGGTATGATAAAACCCATTAAACGTCTGGACTCGACATGGAACACACACTTATTAGAAATTAGACGAATCTTATAGTATCTGCATCGTTCAAACACGAGTCTCAAGTGATCAAGATGATCCCGTCTCTTACGAGATCGCGCTGGGAGATCATCAAGATAGGGTTCAACGACATGTTTTATATCATGAAAAGCGATGTTCATTGCGCGCTGGAACGTAGCCCCAACGTTCTTTAGGATGAATGGCATCTTCTGGTAAGCGAAGGTCCCCCAAGGACAAATAAAAGTTGTTTTATGTTGGTCTTCAAGTTTTATCTGAATCTGGTTATATCCTGAAAAACCATCCATGAAAGAAAACATTTCATGGCCTATACACACATCGATAATCTGGTCTATGAACGGTGTGGGGTAGTTGTCCTTAGGACAAGCTTTGTTTAAGTCTCGAAATTCTGTGCTGACTCGAATGGTTCCTTGATTCGTATCGACCGGAACAGGATTAGAGACCCATTCCATCATAGCAATTGGATAGACGAATCCAGCTTTAAGCAGTTTCTCAACTTCCACCTTGATGGCAGCTGCTTTTCTAGGATTTACCGGACGAAGCTTTTGCCTCACAAGTTTAGTATTTGGATAAGTTGTGACGACATGCTCCACAATGGCGGGGTCGATTCCTGGCATCTCCTTGTAAGACCAGGAAAACACATCGTGGAATTCCTTAAACAGATTGGTGTACAAAATGATCTCATCAGGAGAACAGTCTGCTCCAATGAAAAGGTTTTCTACAATGCGAGGTTTGATGGAGATGTCAATCGGAATGGTTCTCGATATGTTTTCCATATTCCCCTCAGCATAAATATTTTGTATAGAAGGGGTAGTGGAAAAATCGACATCAACACCAAGTCTCACTGGAAACTCTCCTCTCTTAATCTTGTCTAGATCAGGAAGAAAATAGGACCTATGATGCATATGTTCCCATGGATGATCCAGGCCTACCATGGCTTCCAAAATGGTCTCGTCAGAGGGAAAATAGTATCCAGACAATCGAAAGGGTGCGTAGAGTTAACAAACCATGCAGGAGCATAATCCATATATGATTTCGCGGAGACAAACAAAGTCGAGATATGCTCTATTGCAGCATTGCAAAAAACAGGGGCACGATTGGTTCTGATTGAGTAGGGAGAATCCATGGATCAGTTGTTTGACTGACGGTGGAAAAATCTGAAGATGAGAAATTAGTGGTACTTGTCAAACCAATAAAGTTAATTGGAGTAGGTAGGTCGAATGTGCCCATCAGTGATGAATACATGCCTACTCCCAAAATCTCACTGGGTGGGTGAGACTGATCAATCAATGCAATTGTAGATTCCGATGAAGCATTGTTGTTTTTTCGAGTGAATGAAAGTTGATCAACTGTGATGATCTCTCCTTCATGCTGGAACATTAATACCCAGAAAATGGACGATGGGGTAGCTTGCATTGCATACGTCGAGCTCCTTCCTAACAAAAAATTGTAATCAAGAGGAGCATCCAACACTTCAACCTCCACATACACCATCTTACTAGCAAGTTTACATCAAAAGCGGGCAAGACTCCGTGTGGACGGAAAGATCTCCCATCAGAAGTCGTAATTATAGTGCTGGAAGGGGCTAAATCAGGCGAGTCTAAGGCCTTCTAGCAGGAAATCGACTACTTCATCCAATGGTCTTAGGACCATGGACTACTTCTATATGGAGGGCTACGTGATATGGAAACCGGGGTTCGATATTAGACATATCAAACTAAGAAAGCATACTAGAAGAGTCCAGGCTCCCTATCACTGCTATAAGTGCATTCTATTGTAATGGACAACTATGCAAGACTTCTAGTGTGGACATAGCACAAGGTGTTTGGGAGAGATCCTATACAACATTGTAGTTAGGAGCAACCCGCACGTTAGGGTTGTGCACAACCCGTTTGAAGACACCTTTCGGGATCTTCGACAAAGGATCTACAGGTCTTTCAATGTGAAGAGGTGTAGATGTTTTAGGAACGTCCTTATCTTTCTGCTATGAGCCCGAGGAATAGTTCCTATCTCGAGTTTGCAGAAGCATATCTGAATTAACCATGTTTATGAATGATTGATCAGCTGACGAGACACAAGGTGTGCCCCTAGTACTAGAGTTTCCAGAAGATGAACCTTGCCCGTGAGGGAATGGATCATTTAGAATAGCGGGTTTCTTCTCACGGAAGAGCTTCTGGGATTCTTCCATCAGAGGGCATTGGTGGGTAAGGTGGTCATCCCTACATAACTTGCAAGGAAACTTGAATTTCTTTTTATCCTGTTTTCCCTCCTCGGCATTTTCAGTGTTTTTGGGATTTGGATGGTTCCCCTACCCTTTCTTGCCCTTATTGTTGTTGTTGGGTTGTCGAGGACCCTTTTGATTAGTCTGCATTTGTTGTACAGATTCAGTTGTAGAAGGGGAGGATGCAACAGTAGTTTCATCTTCAACAGAATGCTTTAGAGATTAAGAATGAACTTGCTTGGTCAAAGCTTCAAATGTTGCTGAATCTACTGAACCGATGATGCCATCGGAATGCGGTCCAGGCTTAGGTTTACCCAGATCAATATTAGATCATGGTGCGTCAGGTATAATCTTGTACAAGATCCTAGATTGAGCATATACGAGATCAAGTTGCTGGGTCCTGAGTATCCCTTCTTCCTCTGAAGACACTCCAGAAGTTGATACTTTTTTAGAAACATAAGGAAGGAGCGATTTCAAATACCACTCCAAAGAAACTCTAGAGGGATTTCAGCCTTAATGATCCTCTTTCGCCTTTGCCACTCCTGAATATGGTTAGATAAGTGAGTGGCCTTGTTCTGCTTGAAATTTGACAAAAGGTATGTGTTGACATCATACCAGACATGAAGTTGAAATTGGTTCAAGAAGATTGGTGCCAAATCCTAAAAGTTATCATATGCAGTGGCAGGTAGTTTGATGTACCACTTAGTCATGACACTAGTAAAGGTCCTTTGAAAAAGCCTCAACCTAATGGAATCTTCATTAAGAGAGTTGGAAGAATACCAGAGATGGAAAGTAGTGACGTGATCACCTGGATATTCTCCAGTCTTTCCTTCAAACTTTGGAATGTCAAAAGGAAACTTAGTTGGAACTGGTGGCCATGTCGGGTTATGGCACACTTGATCATTCATTAGTTTCAAAATATCTGGCAAGTTTAGAGTTTCCAGAAAGGTAAAACGAGGTCTTGCTAATGGCATTTGATAAGAAGGAGTTCGGTAGGGGGAACCACTCGACACCTGGCTCGTATACTGCTGGTTGGGGTTGCCCCCAGCCATCGGTTGTGAAGTAAAATAATTACTAAATTTCTCCAACCGTAAGACAAATGATTACTTCCTTGGGTATTCGTCCATTGAGGTTGGGTTTTAGCCCCCCTGTAATGTGGTTTAAACATGTTACCACCCCCTCCACCAAAAAGTGAAAAGGGGATACTCCCTACAGGTATATGAGACGTTTGTGCATCGATGAATGTATATTAGGAACTGTAGGGGGGTTAAACCCATGCATAGATGTAAGGGATGACATATGCATCGAGCCTACAAAAGGTGTAGATGAAGTGGGCATCGAGCCTACAAAAGGTGTAGATGAAGTGGGCATCGAGCCTATAAACGGTGTAGAAGGAGCTATGTGTCCTCCATACCAAGGCAAACCATGACTAAAAGGAGCCAATTGTGGAATACCTTGGGATTGTTGCATGAAAGGAGACGATGTAAACGGTATTGAAGGTATCCCTGTAAAAGGGATATTTGAAGATCCACTAGTGGAACCAAAATGAGTAGGTGATGTCGAAGCTTGAGAGCTAGACATAACTATGGAACCAATGTTGAAACTAAAAAAAAGGATCGAAGCAGGGGCATCCTGCAAAGAGATAGGTACTGATGTGCTTGTAAAATAATGAGAGAGAGCTCTTGAAACCATAGTTGTAGTAGGAGTTTGGGGAACTCCTGACTCATCTCCAGAACTAGCCATGACAAAACCAAGTGTAAACCGATACGCACTAAACTCAGGTTGACCTAGAGAGTCTACACTTACAAGTAATGGATCGTTAGGTCCAGTCAAAGGAGGGTTGTAAGGTGTGTTAAACTCTTGAGAAGTTATGTCCTCAACCTCAACAATGTCTTGAAACCGTTGATAATTAGTTATAAGGTGTGGTTCTCTGGGTGGTTCCGTTGTACCCATAAGTTCATAAGAACCATGGGAATCAGTCCTCTGGCGTCAAGGTGGTGGTGGAGTTTCCACTGTGTGTGGGGGAAGGTTTTGAAACCTTTGTGACCTACGAAGAGGTTGGTACTCCACAATTATTAAAAATAAACCAAGTAAAAGAACCTAGTGGCCACTAACGACTAAAGAGAAAATCACATACCACTAACAAAAATATCCTAGAGTGATCAAAACCAGGAAAACAAAGATAATATTCTCAGAAGTCATTCTAGGATGATGAGGGCCTAGAACAAACCAATAGAATATCGAAGGTCAGTTACACATCGTCCAATGCAGGTCCTCTGGGTGCAAGCGTTTGAATCACGAAACCTCCCTCCCAGGATTACTGAAAAGGGTTACCTTCCGTGTCTGTCCTAGGTGCAGTGGAAATAGCCTTCCACTATACCACAATTACGAAAATATCTAGGGGGGACAGTTGCAGGTCTAGCCAAATAGCATGGACAGGGTAACTAAGCCCGAAATCCAAAAATGCACATGGCACTAATGGAATCCCGTACACGAATTAGCCCTGGTGTATGCTCGAAAGGAAAGTGGGGGGGTATCCCCAACATTTCCAGTCTCACATTACCTCGTGCTTAACTCTGGTTTAAGTGGAGCTTCCCATAATATTTTGATAAGAGTGGGTTTACCTGAAAGATTGTCTCACTATGATTTTTTAGCAATGAAATGATTTCAGAAAGTTTAAAGTGTCTGTTCCGAAATCCTAGCCTAAGCTAGTTGGTGTCCTGTTAAACCTAAAAAAGAAAAGTTACTAATTGATTTTATTAGATGTTCTTTTTAGAGGTTGTTTCTTACTCAAAAGTTAGTGATGTGTGTCATATGGTTATGATGAAAGTAAAGTGTGTATCATGATGCATAAAACTTCACAAAATTCTTTTTCGTTTGTATCTTTCAAAACAAAACTAAGCATTCCTAAGCATAAAACATTTTCTTTTTCAATTTTTATTTATTTTCAAAGTTAATAGTAATACAAGCTATCCTATTTCGAAAAACGACAAATCTTGTAAACAAGTTCTTGATTTTTCAAATTTGACCTTTTCCTCTCACTAGGAAAGAAAAATAAACATGAAAATGAACAAACAAGATCTATAAAAAATGTGAGTAAAGAGAAGAGCCCAAAGCTTATAACAAACAGATCTGAAGACTGACAAAGACTTTAACCTACAGAGTTGTTTTAATGAAATAACTCGGAATTTGGAATAAGATGCAAAAGAAAAAAGGAAGAGATGATGTGTAAAGCGGAAAGGCAGGGAACTAGACTGCTCTTGAACATCATATACCCAAAGAAAAGAATCCACCAAACAAAAAGTAAGCAAGCAAACTAGGGAAACTTTATAATCACGAAGACTCATAGAGAAAAACTACCAAAAGTGACTCTAAACAGACTCAAACTGACCTGAACAAATGTTCAGGGGATATCTAGACAATCCAGAACCTTCAAAACCACAAAAAGACCCTACTGAGATCAAACCCTAAATAAAAAGGAAAAACTCAGGAAATGTGCGCGAGTACTATATGAGACAACTCGCGGTTGATGTGTGGGTTTCTAAGCAAGCAACTCGCGGCTAGGGAACAATACGCGCAACTGCAACTATGGGAGAGTCGTGCACAGGTTTCAAAAGAGATTTAAAAGAAAGAAAAGAAACTACCCAAATGATTGAATCAAAAGAGGAAATCGGAAAAGGATCTCTAAGAGGCTATAGCAAGATCCAAGGTAGACATAGGGGTGTCTAGACAATAGCAGGAAGGAAAAGTACAAGCCAAAAAAAATACCCACAACCCAAAAAAACTATACAGCAAAGTTTTAAAGTTTAAAGGAAAGTGCACTACTGTATTTGCTAACAACCTGTGCATGCAACTGTAAAGCTACGGGTTGTAGTGTTAGCAACTCGCGCATAAGTGAAAAAATGCACACTTGTATATACAGGAAACACACACACGGGGACTAGTAAAAGAAGATAAATCTTTGCAAACACACAAAATGGACTGGATCAAGACCAAGGAAATCAACAAAGAAGCCTTAGAAACCTCACAGAAAGCTAGAAAGTTGTAAAAACTGAAGAAAAACTAAAAAGATCCCCAGAGTAGAAACGAATAGGTGCTCCCCAGTGGAGTCGCCAATTATGTTGTTAGGGAAAATACCTTATAGAAGGGTATGGATGCTACCAACGTACATGGGGTTGATAGATAGATATATTAGGGTTTTACACTAATTACTGTAAACAAATGAGATTAGGGTTTGAGAAAGAGTACCTTATTTATGGCGGCTGGTCCTAGCTTTCTCCTGATCTCGACAACAGCACACCTACAAAACCAATAAATCTTCCTCAAAACGATTTGACTATAAACACATAATTATATTGATAAGACAATATAACATTAATTATAATCAAACATCCAATCAAAGTGACACTTAATTGGGACAGGAAGAATATCTCGATCTTTATTGTCAAAGAAATGTAATAAAATACAACTGATATACCTGATCTTGCTTCAAGCACTTCTGCAACCAAGTTCTGGGCTCCTGCTCCTCTCTTTACTTGGAATTCCTTCAGCATAACAATATCTTTCTCTCTACATGCCCTTTCCTCATGGCTTCCCCTTGTATTTATGGCTAAGGCAGGAAGTTAGATTCGTGAGGCAGTTGGATTGGGAAGTTGGGGGAGTTATAATACCAAACTCAACTAATCTCAATCTGTATCTTTAATATATTTTTCAATTTCATCTTAACATACCTGGGAGTATGGCACTAGGGAACTTGCGCATGGTGTGCAGCTAGTTCTCTTAGCAACTCATGCATACAACTTTTATGTGATGTGCGCAGGTGGTCAATATTGGAACCCGCGCATGATGCGCTAGATGACAACTATTAGAGTTGCGGATTTCCAATGAAATATGCAGAAAAATATAGTTTTCAACTGAATATGTGGAATCTCAGCATCAAATCATCTAAGGTTAATCTAGCTCTTCCATCCATAGTGTCATTTTGTGTGATCGACAGGGCAATGTGATCAACGGATGGAGAAGTGTTGATTTAACCTATAACAACACCCATCAAGATTACTTGATTCATTTGGTTGGATTTACAAAATAATATTTTGACTAGTGAAACTACATGAAACATGGAGGTATGGGCCCTATCTAATGTCCACTTTGTTGTCGAGCTGATGAAACAATTGACCATTTATTTTTTAGTTGTCAATTTCTCTTCATATTTGGGAAGAAGTATCTTGCAAACTACATTCTACTGGGCGATGTGATTATGGATCCTTTGTATCTAGTATGTGTCATTTGTTTGTAGTGGGTACTAATCCTTCTTCTCTCCCACTTTATATCAGCTGGGGTATTTGGAGGTTTTAGAACCAAGTACTATTTGAGGATGCTCGTCTATCGATTGACAATGATTGCTAGTTTATTCTTGGTTTGTACTCACATTTTTCTCCTGCTGCTAAACCTATCAAGCACATCTATAGGGATCCTCCCTTACTCATTGGCATGGGACTTGTCAGATTCTTCGATGGTGCTTCTAAAGGGGAGAAGTGCAAAGCTGGTATATATCTTATCATTGATAAGGATTTTTATATTTTCCTTTGTCTCGGTTGTGGTGTGGGATCCAACACTTGAGATGAACTCCTCACGCTATGGGGTATTCTAGATATTATTTTCTACACTGTGGTATTTTTACTCTTCAAGTTTTTGGTGATTCCTGGGTGGTTATTGATTGGATAAATGGAATTGGGAATCTATAGATTACCATTTTGGAGCATTGGAAATCTCATATTTTAGCTCTTCACAACAAGTTCACTATGATAAACATATATTGCGATATTTCAATCAGCGAGTAGACCAATTGTCTAAACATGGTATTACACTATAGGAAGAGTTGGTACTTTAGAAAGAATTCTTTAACAACCAACTGATTGATGAAGGTGGTATTACAATCTATTAATGTTGCAATCTGGTCCTTTTCTTCCATTGTCTGTGCGAGATGGAATTTTGTCATCCCCATAAATAATTATTTTGTGTGCATGCTATTCATATAGGAATATTGTATACTTTGGTGTTGCTTTAAATTTTAATAGTTATAATTTTGGTTAAATTGTTAAGTTGTCATTTAATTTGTATCTCCTATGAACTATGAAAGCTTGCCTTTGGTGATTTTATCTCTTGGCAGCTCTTTTGGGAACTATTGTATTTGGAATTCTGATGTTGTGGATCACTAGTGATCCAGGGGATAAGACAACATGCGGTTTCTTTGATTCATCCTATGAATATCAAGAAAAAAAAAATTGTTTGAAAAAAACAATGGTTGATTTTCATTGACCATGTTTGACTATGGTTGATGATGATTGTTTATGTTTAACCATGTTAAACCATGCTTGATTATGGTTAACCATGTTTAACATGGATGACAATTGACAATGTTTCACCATGTTATTTTATGGTTAACAATGGTTTTACCATGGTTGATTATATTTGACTATCATGGTTTAGACAAATTGATACATTCATTAATGGTTACGTTGCATTGCAATACTTATCAATTTTTTTTCTCATTGAGTTTGGTTGACTGTGGTTGGCCATGGTTGATTATGACCTTGATAATTATGAAATATTTTTTACCAAGTTTAACATGGTTGACTATTGTTTACCATAATTGGATATGGTTAATGATGGCTTGACCATGGTTGATTATGTTTGGCCACTGCTAATGATGGTTGTCACATTTGATTATTAATGCCTATGCTCAACCATGGTTGACTATTAGTTGAATAAGGGTGAATATGAGAAATTTTGGTTGAAGGATACATATGGATAATAGGGGTTGAATATGGTTTGATTTGGTTTATCATGTCTAAATATAGTTGACTTGACCATGTTTAACTATGGTTAATCATGGTTGTCTATGTTTGAGTATGATCAACCATGTTTAACTTGGTTGATAGTGGTTCCATATGTTCGATTATTGTTAACAATGGTTGATTATGTTCACATGTTTATTAAATATAGTTAATTATGGTTGACTAAGGTTGAACAATGGTGATATGGTTGACCGTGTTTGATTATGGTTTACAATTTTTCATTATGATTAATAATGGTCAAATATGGTTAACATTGGTTAATCATGTTTGATTATGATCTACTTTGTTTGACTATGGTTGAACTTATTTAATCATTTTTAATAATGGTTAATTATGGTTAACCATGACCAAGTATGGTTAATGATGGTTAAACCCCATCCTTAGCTCAATTATACATTTGGTCATTAGATGGGTAAATAACATAGTCAATGAACACATTATATTAGTTTACATTTACGAATGTTTGATTATGTTTAACCATGTTTGAATATAGTTGATTTTTTATGGACTATGATTGACTATGGTTGGCTTTTGTTGACACTAATTCAATTAATTGAGTTTGGTTGGCATGGTTAACTATGGTTGATTGTTGTTCACTATGTTTGAATGTGCTTGATTATGATTGACCATGATGACCATGTTCATTTATGTTCAATATAATACGCCATGTATAAATAAAAATGTGGTTTATGTTGGCATGCAACATTCCTTAAGTTCATGTCACATTAATCTTGTTTGAATTATGTTGAATTGCATTAATTATGAATCTTTTTTGTTTATTTATGACATTTCTTAATGATTATGTCTTATTGTGACATTCATCTTGGTTTACTCATGTTAAACTATTTCATTCATCAATGGCTTTGTTGCATTGTGACACTGACTAAGGATTATGTCACATTGTGAGAAATTAAGAGGTTAACTTCAATATTATCTCGCATACTAACGCTAATAGGTTTATAATATGGATATATCTATTGTGATTCTCATGATGGTTGAGTTATGCTAACTTTCTATGTTCCTTAATCATTGTGTTGCATTATGACATTAAAAGAAAGCTATGTTGGATTGTAATGTTTCTCAACGATTATGTTACATTGTGAAATTCATCTTGTCTAACTTATGTCAAATTGTGACAGTCATCAATGGTTATGTTGCATTGCAACATTCTTCAAGGGTTATGCCACATTGAGTTTGTTTAACTATTGTGGACTCTGGTTACATGTGTTTGACCACGATGTACATGTTTGACCATGGTTTACTATGGATGACCATGTTCGGTATGGTTGAACAATTAAATTTATGCCACATTGTGACAATCATCTTGCCTTACTTATGTTTTTTGTGATGTTCCTCAATGGTTATGTCACTTTGTGACATCCATCTTTGCTAACTTATGTTGAGCTACTACATTCATCAAAGGTTATGTTGTGTTTATATATCTTCAATGATTATGTTGCATTGAGTTTGTTTGACTGTGGTTAAATATGATTAACCATGATGTACATGTTGACCATGTTCATTAGTGGTTATGTTGCATTGTGACATTCCTCAAGGGTTATCTCACATTGATTTTGTTTGACCATGGTTCATTGTGGTTGACCATTTACTATGGGTGGTAATGTTGGCTACATGGTTGAATGTGATTTACTTTATGTCACATTGGGACATTCATATTGGCTAACCTATGTTGAATTATTATGTTTCTTAATGTTTATGTTTCATTACAACATTATTCAAGGCTTATGTCACATTGAGTTTGTATGACTATATTTGACTATGGTTGATATGGTTGACCATGATGTCCATCATTGGTCTTGGTTTACTAGGGATGACCATGTTGACTATGGTTGAACATTATTAACTTTATGTCAAATTGTGACATTTATCTTGGCTAACTAATGTTCATTAAAGTATATGTTGCATTATAACATGCTTCAAGGGTTATGTTGCATTGAGTTTCTTTGATTGTCATTGATTATGAGTGTCGCAATCCAAAATAACTATGTAGTTGATTGAATATGACTATATATAATACACCAATGATAATTTTCTAAAACAATAATACACTATATATATTGCTACCCTCATTATAATTGTAAAAACTATGATTCTCATAACGTAAGAAGCAACCATCTAGTTGAATGAATCCAGAAGTATAGTTTTGACCTTTCTTAAAAAACCTTGCTTTCGTCATCAATGCGCACTATTGGCATTATGTGGAACTTAAGTCTCCCCTAGCCCATAGAAGACCATAAACATTACTATTGTTGTTTTTACCCTCAACACTAGAGGTATTGAATCTTCCCATAGAAACATTCTCCACCAATGATTCCAAAACCTCATTTAGATGACCTTGAAAGAGGTTATCGTTTCCATACTCGCAATTCCCACAACTTGGCCCCCAAATGACATTGATATAATTTAAGAATGGTTAACCTACCAAGAGGTGCAAATACGTCCATAGAGTGAAGATACATAGCATGCAACTCATTAATTGTTTCAAATGCATCACAATCACAATGTATGGCATGATCTCAACGCTCTTATATTTTCTAGTTTGATTAGTGGAGCTACTAAACCTTACTATTAATGATCGCTACATGATTAACTAAGTAATAAGTTAATTTAATTTATAAATAAATAATATTAATAAATTTATAAATTCAATAATAATAATAATAATATCGAGAGTAGTGAGGTGCTTACAATCCAGTATGGGAGAGATATTGTGATTTGATATGATGTAACGTGGCATATTTTAATAGTAAAAAAATTTTAAAAAAAAACACGTTAAATATAAATTTTTACATATGTTTTAATGGGATTAAATTTATATTATGCTAATTGAATCATCATGATTGTTCTTTGATTTTTTTTAATCTTAAATTTTTTACACATCAAGAAAAAAAATTACACTTCAAAGAATTGGATCTCTCTCAGTGCCCATAATTATTATGATATATGTGGGAGCCTACTTCATTACATACATATAAATAATAAATAAAATAGTTATTAAGTGTATATATAATAAAGAAAATAGTTAGTAAGTATATTATGATATACGTGGGAGCCTACTTCATTGCATACATATTATTTTTTATCAATAATACTTATCAACAAATATAGACCAATTTTAATAATATAATTATCTAATTTTTAATAATATATAACTATTTGTATGATATATAGAATTTGGTGTAAGATAAACGTTCTACATTTTCACTTTTTTCAAGTAATGTTTTTCACTAAAATTTGGTTGAAATTGTAAATTTATATGTTGTAGGAATGGTATAAATTAGTGTCCATGGATTTTTGAGGCCATGAATCTATTTGTGTAATTAAAAATGCAATTTGAACAATGAAAATTGTGATTTCGACAAATCTTTAGTCATCATATTCCATAAAATTAACCTAAAAAATGAAATAAAATGAGTAACTTAGTCCAACTCAAGATAAAACATTAATTTCATTATTTTTCCAAAACACGTTCATTTCGCAGGCCATCCCAGTTTGCATTGTAGAAGCACGTGTAATGGTATTGGTGATAGAATATGAAAATTTTCAAGTCATACATAGCCAGTCATAACAGACTATCGACTTGCTTCTCATCTTATAATGGATTGTTCAACAGACTCGATTTTTTTAGCTGTTTTCTAAAAGCATCCGATATCAAAATTATGCCAAAACGCCCATCCCTGTTCACAAATGTGCCGAAAACTTGAAGATATATGCCAAAAGTTTCAATATTCAGAGCAAATCTTTGCAAGACCTAAAAAAAACTCGCGCACATCTTGATACCTTTGAAATGCAGGGAACTTTTAAAATTGAAGCAAAACATCTGTCGTTAACCATAAAAGATCAAAAATTTTTAGAATCTATGCCAAATTTTCCAATACTCACGGTAATCTTTCTTACTTGTGGCAAAGATTCCGAAATCTGATCTTTAATGGTGACTTTATAGATCAAATGCTTAGATAACCTAAAATTGCACCAAACTAGGCCGAATATTGTTGAAATGAAAGGACAAAATCGATGAATAAATGTAAGATCAGAGCTGCAGCTCTTGCATACATTGTATTTTCGGATATTTGACAGAGTTAGCGGCGATTTTCTGAGATCTTGAGATTCTCTTTGTTCGTCGAGGGATAGTGAAAGCAACCATACGTCACGCTTTACCACCCACATAAGTTCATAACCATAGCAGGGATCTGGATTCTGGATCCGGCGATTTTGGTTTTGACATGAGAGTCCACAATATTACAATATTGTATGTTTACGTCATCCTTAAGAATAGACAGAGATCTTCCATGAACCATATCTCTGTCCAGAAACAGAGCCCGTTCAATGGGTCCACGTTAAATGATGGCCACTTCAGTGCTTGGATTTTCATATATTGATTCGAGGAACTTTAGGTTTTCAATTTTATATTCAATGTTGTGTGTTGGACTAATTTGTAAAATATGTTTTATTATTAAATTTTATTATTATTATAGTATAATAAATATAAGTAAATATTCATTTAAAGTGCATAAATATTTATTAAATACTAAATTTATTAATAAACACTATTATATTAATTTAATTTATTTTTATTTTTTAATTACAAAATATTAATAATTTGATTGTAATAAATTCTTAATATAAAAAAATTTAAAAAATCTCTTATAATAAAATTAATTAAATATTTAATAATATTGAAAATAATGTTAAATGAATTTTAGTCAATTGAATTAGGATAAATGTTGCTTTCTTCTTTATCTAAGTTTAAATCTTGCGACTATCAACCATCGCAGTCTTTTTATTTCTTGATAGCTTTGTCGGTCAATTAAAAACATGTTGCTTTACCGACCAATCAAAGTTTTTCATCTATTTGATAATGTGAGCTTACATTTCATTTCATCAAAAGACCATGGCTGTGTCATTCGTGGAAGTCTTTAGGAAGATTCATAATCGGTTG
The DNA here is from genome assembly GCA_027924585.1 of Larix kaempferi. Classification (NCBI taxonomy): domain Eukaryota; kingdom Viridiplantae; phylum Streptophyta; class Pinopsida; order Pinales; family Pinaceae; genus Larix; species Larix kaempferi. The sequence goes on along the minus strand of BSBM01000179.1, from coordinate 22,182,569 downwards.
TTGAGCAAAATATAACATATGGATATTTGGTTGATAAAGTGATATGTGATCAAAGTTGATATGCTTGTTGGTCGACCTCTTTGATATGTGATTAAAGTTTTTTTTCTTTCTATAAATCAATTAAAAGAACTCTTATAATTTTTTATATATCAAAAATAAAAAATCCCCACACTAAAAATAATAATTCCTAACTTATAATTTATCATCAAAAGAATTCCTTCCTACTCATCAATGAAAAATCTTTTCATAAGAATTAATACAAAATGTATCTTCTCTTTATTCTCTCTTGGGCCTCAATAAATAATATTTCTCCTATACCCCACAAATCAATTAAAAATAATATAACGTACAAAACTTTCTCCTTCAACATAATTTTTTTTCTTCCAATTCTTCAATAAAAAAATCTTTCTCAATTCCCCAAATCCACTAAAATTTCTTCCCCTCAAGAGTATATTAATGAGTTTGGGAGCTCCCACTAATCAACAAAATACATCTTTTCACAAATATATTTTAAATTTTTTTATTAATAAAATTAGGTTTTTTATACATATTTTTATGGTGATATCACCATTGTTGCAAGAATTGCTAGTGTTGCGAGAATTGCTAGTGAGAGATGATGGAAGGGGATTAATTTTATTATTATTGAAGCATATAGTTAACATTGTTTTTAGTAAATAGAAACTTCTAGCAATTGCAACCTACCTGTCCATGCAGGTGCAATGTCTAGGACATTGCCACCTCGTGGCTCTTGTTAATATATATTAATTTGTAATACATATTATTATTATCATCATTTATTAGTATTTTTTTATTGAATTTATAAATTTATTATTATTATATCTTTATAACTGTATTTATTTATAAATTAAAGTAAATTGATTACTGTGTTAAGCGAATATAAATTTACTGTCTCAACTCCAAAATTTTTGTCTCAAATATTTAGAATAGAAATGCAAATACAATTTTACTGTAACTGAACAATGTGTGAAGATCATAATTTTATCACAAATAAAATAACTTACCGAAATTTTTGATTGAGCAGGACATTGGCGGGTTACAACACTTTCGTCATGGTAGTTTGAGGGAGTTTGCAGTTGCACTGTGATTGAGGGAGTTATGCTTTGTCATAACTCCTCCATCTTCTGCTTCAAATTTTCCCTACTCTCCTACTCCTTTATCAACTTATTGTTTTAGCTAAAGAAAGATAGCAAAATAAATATGCAAATCCGGGGAGAAGGCTTATTCATGAGAAAGAAAATTCATTTACCCCTCATGAGGTGGCATTTAGGGCGATGAGGATCTTCGGTCTCTTTCTTTACAATTGGAGAGGTACTAAACATTCTCCAAATTGATATGATAAGCATAAAAGGCTTATCGATAGCATACCTTCGAAATTGAATTGTGTTGCAATCATACTTGCACCCTTAAAGAATGACACAACCATTAGTTTAGTGGAGAAATATAATGTATAATATATTTGTGTAACTAGTCAAAATGCAACTATTTTAATCATACAGTAAGTTATAAAAATTACTATCATGTTGGGTAGAACAAGAACAAGTCTTAATCATAGAATTCATATTCATAGTTAGCAACAATACCATCGCAATAGTTAGTAAACTAAGCATAAAGAGCATAAAAACATTTCAAACTTAAGACAAGCATAGTCCAAGATATCTGTTTTGATTCTTGAATAGTGAAAAACCGAGGTATTGAATCATACCCCCAAAAAGTTAACCCAGGAATGCCTAATTTTGAACATCCAATTCTTGCGAAGCATTGCCTTGCGCTGACATTGAGGATAAGCCATTATTGGTTAAATTCTTCAAGCACCTTCTAGAAGCGTCCTGCTCCTCAAAGAAAGTATGCGTTTACATAAAAGAAATGTAGGCTCAAAAAATTCAAGTCCAGCAGAAAATTTGAAGCAGCTTCAAGCGTTAAAAAAAAACCTTAAATCTTCAAATACCCTTTTTGGGACAAATTCCCAGATCAAATGGCCAGATACTAAAAATTTAAGCCAAATGCTCAAAATTCAACACGTATTTCTATTGTATTTTGAGGCTTTGAGCTAATGTTACTGAGACTTCAAAAGTCCATAATTTTCTTCATTGAGTAGAAGATAAATGTTTCACGGTGAAGATAAATTTTGCATTGATTATGGATAATTTTCCACGACTAAGGTCCAAAGATTGATACATTAGCAACCCGAGCCATGCTAATATGCATTTAAAGTAAAACTGGGACAAATGTCCATTAATAAACTCAAAATAACAATCTCTCTTAAAGATCTAATAGAAATCAGCATACTTCCTATCAAGCAACCAAACATTGACTTCAAATTATATAGCATTCTAAAAAGCCAGGGCAAATTCTGTATCATTAAATCCTAGTGAACCCCTTTTCTCAAATTTCTTTTAAAAATCATACCAGTATAATCACCATCTCTGTTTAACACACGAGAATATCTAATTTCTTTTAAAAATCATACGAGTATAATCACCATCTCTGTTTAACAAACGAGAATATCTCCTCAAACATTACAAATTTAAAACCAGCATAGGCAAATTGTCCATAATTAGTCTCGTAGAAGGTTTTATTATTATGTGTTATAAGAAACCTTGAAACTTTCATATATTAATAGGCTGTAAAAAATATTCTACTCCTGGAATTTGGGGTTTTTGCATTTAGCATTCCATAGCTTGAAATCACAGTGGAATTTAACCTAGATTTCAATTTTTTTCTAGAATCAGTAACATGCTCATTATTTCTTAAATCAATGCAAACATGTTATTTCTAAAGAGAATTATTCATATCAAACTGAAAGAGGAAATTACAAAAAATTACAAATGATGGGAACAAACAGGGACTTGAAAATAAATTGAAAAATGAGTGTCATGTATCCATGAAATCACAATGGAATTTAACCTCAATATTTTTCTAGATTCAGTTACATGTCCCTTATTTCTCAAAGCGATGTTCACCCCATAAGCATAAGATATTGGTGCCCCTTTTTAGCCGAAGAACCCATTCCAATAAAACCTGGTAGGCAATGTAACGCCCACCTTAGTACATTGATTGATTAGACTATTGAGGGCACTGATATTGAAGTGACCTGGTTAAATAAAACATGAACAATATGTTATGCTTTAATTTTTATTAAATGGAAATTGTTGATTGACACTTGAGAATGATGAATATGCTCAATTGATTGAGAAATATGATGATGTTATACATGAATGAATGAAAGAATGCTTTTGATTCCATAGATATGAATGAATGATATTGACTTATATAGAATCGAATAAATATAAGATGCATGATGATATGATTTTTATGGTGCAACGCTACTAATGTGTGCTTTGAGTGTGTGAAGTAGTAGGTAAAATGAATTACCGACTGACTCTCAATGGAATAAAAGGGGTCGTAAGAACGAGAAATATACATAGGGGTATAATGATGGACTGTCGACCCTGAAATAGCATTCCACGCGCGGGTCAAAGCCATCTCAGCTCACTCGGGGAATCGTGTGCCATACGGGCGAGGCCACAACGATTTGGTCTCGTACGATGTGTTGAGGGACATGCAATAAGGAAGAACTTATTCCTCAATTGCCATTAGTCTCCATGGAAGTGTAGTCGAAAGATCATGATAATGATTCCTGATCGTTACATATTACTCCCCACACAAGGAAAATGAAGTTTTTAGAAGAACCCATAGAAGTGGTACTTAAACAACGACAGGAAAGGAAATATTTGCATTCTTGCATTTAAACATTTTGGCATATATGTTAAATGTTGCATATGGAAATTTAGAAACAATTGAGTGAAAGAGCATTTTAAATTAAGAGATTTTAGAAAAAGAGATATTTGGGGTAGAAAATGATGTACACCCATTAATTCATGACATATATGCATTGGATTAAAATGTAAATAATACTAGGAATAATTAATTATGGAGCAAATCTACATTATAAAATATCTAGAGATCAATTCAACATGCAGCCACTGATCTAGGGATTGGAATTTTAGACTATGGGGACAACAAAGAGAGAATAAAGGAATTTAGGTGCACCAATGTGTGAGAGTGACACTTGTTGCATAAGAATGAATATTAAAGAATTAATAAATTAAAAGTTAATTTTGCATGAGATGACACATGTTATGCAAGACTTTTTCTATTTAAGAAAGGGAGAATGAAGAGAGAAGGATTGCTTTCTCCCTAATGTTGGATTGGGAAATTCCATCAGAGAGTCAAGGCTTGTATGTTCTTAATACCCCTATTTGCTCAGGGGGATCGATAGGAAGGAGATTACTCCCGATAAGGTAGGGAGGTCAAATGAGGAGCTCGTCGATAGTTCGTTGAATATTGATGGTTGAATTGGAGCGGCACCAATTCCAATATCACCGTTAGTTGCAGGAGAAACCATCAGGATAGGTAATGTGACATCCCTCTCCAATGATGAAATAAATAAATAAATAAAAACATTATGTTAGATTTATTTTAAAACTTATCTTTATTTTTATGCAATAAGGAAGCCAGATGAGAAATCGGCTGACTTAAAAGTCCTAGGAGGACTGTTGTAAACAAACAATTTTATTATTATTAATAAAAGAATGAGCAGGAACAGCCAAGTTAAAAGAGGAGATCATGCATGGAGAAGTGGGGGACAAGTTAGAGTTAGCCTCTGGGACATCAGAACAAGTGTCAGAAGTGTATTTAAGACACTAGACACACCCTGGAAATCAGGGATTTGGTTAGCTGCGAAAATTCCATGAGGAATTGGCTGCCAATGGAAAGACCTAGGCATGATTATAAAAGGATGGCATATGTGAGGAGGCAGGACGCTGCTGAGTATGCCAGAGAGAATTACACTTGCTGTGTTGAGCACTCAGTGTTAGGCAAGGAATTCCGGAAACGCTACTGAACGGGAGGCTAACTGTCCACACTTTCATGCATGTATCTGGCTCGGGGGTGATTGCGTACAGACTGGGAGTTTGTGCCTAATCTAAGGTTGGGAGGAACGTGGCTGTTCCTATTTCATTCGGTTTACGAGATCCAGGTTTTACTTTAAGGTTCTGCTATATTTTTCTGTTAAATTGGTTCTGCTAAGTAGTATCGTATTTTATCAGTTAACTAGTGTTTATAAATTTTCTGGAATAGAGATTTAATTCCAGTACGTTATGCGGAATATGAGATTGTTATTTTATCTTTATTTATAATTCCCTGAGCGTTATAAGTAACTGGAAATTCTAGGAAACTATATTGCAATGGATCCATAAATGGAGAATGAGAATGTTTTAATTAAATTTAGTTTTATCGTTTTATCGATCTGATTAATTGAGAAGATAGAAATTGGAATAATGAGAAATTTTTTTTCTGAACTGTATATCGTATTTAGGATTTTTCTGAATCTTAGCTTGATATCCCAATAACCAGAAATGAACTTCTCTTCTTTTATAAATCGAAGGTTAATATTAGGGTTTAGCAGAACCATACGTTTTCCCTTGAATTTTTTTATGAAAGTACCCGAAACCTATACTTCGCAAACAGTAAACTCAGATCTGTAGAAGAACTCAGAGATTAAATACACATTCATGAATAATGCTTGGTCATACTCAATCGCGAAGAAAATGTAATATTCTTTCATCTTAAAATCTTAATGACTACTGAGAACGCATAGAATGAGCAGACATTCATGAAATAGAGCTGGATCATACTTAGACGAGAAATAAAATACAATATTTATTCACCGTGAAAACCCTAACGCCTACGCAGAGAGTTATTTTAAAACTTGTCCAGTCGTATTTCTAAATTCATGAAATAGGGTATCAGGTATTCGTGCCAGGCATTTTTCAATCCACGGTGAATGGAGACCACCGATTAAATTAACCTAACCCTTATTTTAACCAGGACTAACGATAATCCTTTTATCGCTTACGGTTAGTTAAAACAGCCACATACTATTAGATTTCGATAACAAGACAGAAAGAGGCAACCCTTTATTTAAGGAGGCGAGTTGCAGTATTAAAACCAGTTTTCAAAGTATATCTGCAGGGCATGACAGTCGTGTCTTTAAGCAAACCTGATAGAAGATTGTTTATTATAATAACCTAATTAATGAAAAACCCTGTCGTTGGTTTTTAAAAGCAGATCGTTCCTAGTAGTTATAAAGAGGTTAACATTTTTTGAACTACACGAGCCCAGCTCGTTTCCCTTTTTAAATTTCATTACTATAAAGGCTAAATGTTATATGCAGGAAATATTATGCTAAGATCGTAATTACCAGTTTACATATATAGAATTTCTATCATCGCGGTCGAGTCTCAGCCTCGGACTTGTAATAAAAACAAAATCTACAGATGTTTTTAGCATTTATTTACATTCAAACCCTGATAGGAAAGTTCAACATCCTACAGGAACTAAAGAGTTCTTCTAAACTCTATACAGTAAAAACCAGACTATAAAAACCTCGATGGAGATGATGCGGAGAAAGAAATCCTTCCATTGCAAGATTGGAGTGATTATGGAAATCAATGCCTGCTTACCCAACAAAATTTAGCCAGATTGCCAATCTCTGAAAGGTTCGATGATACCTGTCAGGGTTACAACAGAAAAACTTTAATAACTGATGGAAAGATCCATATATTAATCGCATGTAAAAATTTAAAGCTAATCAAGTCTTTTCCCTTACCTCTGAGAGTATTACCCAGTTACGGTTCCTCCATTATTTCAGAGACATACACCCAAAGCTGTGACGAGGGGTTCCATTACTTTAAATCGCTGCTTAAAAAAATGGGTGTCAATACCCTGCATAGTCCTCCCTCGAAAAACTATATAATTGTTCGGGTTTCATAACAGTAGAAGACACTGTCATTCAGTAGAAATGTTCGCTTAACGATTGGGAGACTGAGAATGATAATGTTTCATAACTGTAGAAAACTCTGTCATTCAGAAGAAGTATTCGCTTAACGATTGGGGACTGAGAATGGTAATACCTCACAGGCGCGCACAGCGATGATAGTTGAAAATCGAGGTCTGTCACTCTCCTTTCAAGAAATTAATGTTGTCACATGGCATAGTACTATATTGTGTTTGCTGGCAATCTCGAAAAAAACCAGTTGGTACTGCGTATTAATGCACATTTAAATTTGCTTAATTATTGTGTACCATTGCTATAGCACTAAGCTCCAACGTAATGCTGACAAGTGGAAAGTCATAAACTTCAACCTTAGTCCCGACGAGTGTATAAGTGTTTCACTATGCACCATATTATTTTTATATATATATATACTCTGGCAGTAGCTGGTTGGCTACGAAGCTCCAATGGAGAAAACCCTCACTTTATTTTACATGTTTCCATTTCCCTAAGTCGTGAATTATCTGCTTGTGTTGAGCCATCGTTTATGCTATCCTCTTTATATAATACACCTTCCAAGAATGTACAAGGTTCTTCGATTTGGCATAGTGACCCTCGAGAACCCAACTCTTTATAATTGTTTGATGAATACCTCTAGGTTACAATTTTCAGTGGTTAATACCAGATTAATGAGTTAGAGTATTCATAAACATTCCTTGCCCAGTGATCAAGGAACTAGGTGAGTTACTTTAAGCTTTATGATAGAATCTATAACTTCTGGGGTGCCTTGTATCCAGGTGCTGCACCTATCAAGTGTTTTAAAAACAGGAACAAAAGGTCTACATCTTATGATAAATTTTGATGAACATGGAAGCCCTGTAAAATGTAAATTCCTCTCTGCGACCATGTAGAAATAAGTGTACCTGCAAAATGCGTATAGAGTGTGTTAGCATTTAGCTAAGTAAGCGGCACGATAATCCTTTACTACTCCATTCAGTAGGAAGAATTTTTAAGAGACGGTGATTAGTTTTATTTTGTGCATGCAATAATCAAAATCAGAAGGAATTGTAATCCAGTAAGGAGATAGAAGAACAAAAGAAAAAGAAAAAAAAAAAAAAAATTTATTCAGATATTTTTACTCATAATTAAATGGAGATTTTACATATGGTATCAGAGCGATGTTCAACCCTGTCGCCTTGGAACACCTAGTTTTTGTTGCGCAGGAAATAAAATTTAATGTATATATTTGAATGTTGCATGCGGATGTTCCAGTTTAAATTATCAGATGACTTCACACGAGGAATACGGAGGAGAGCCTGAAAGAAATGAACAGGCGAGAACAGCAGAACACTCAGAAGCAAGTCAAGTACTAGAAACCATGAGAAGCCTGATCGTAGAGATACAGAGTTTCAAAGCAGACAATGAACAACTGAAGAAAGCTCAGGAAAAACAACAAGAAATTAATGAAATCTTGTTACAGAGTCTGCATGAAAGGAATAATGGCGAAAAACAGAAAGAGGATACTAAGGGGAAAGAGGAGACTGACGAGAACGCTGAGAAGAAGGGAGATTCCTCTAATGAAACCCAGAAATCCGAACATCAAGACAGGACCATGGGAAAAAGAAAGGTTGACCATCTGGAGGGTGAGTTCAAAAAAATAAAACCTACCAGCTTCGACGGAGAATCAAAAACTGGCGAAGAAGCGGAAGCCTGGCTGCTGGACATTAAAAAATACTTTCAAATCTACAATTATTCCAGTAATATGAAAGTCAGAATGGCTGTGTATAACCTGAAAGGGAAGGCCAGCATATGGTGGCAAGATCTGAAGATTTCCCAGGGATTGAAAGAAAAGAACCTTGAATGGTCGGAATTTAAAAAATATTTCAAGAAACAGTATTTATCAGAAAGTTATTACGAAAGAAAGACCAAGGAATTCTACGAATTGAAACTGGGTCAAATGACTATGGAAGATCTTATCAATAAATTCCTAGACTTACTACGGTTCGTTCCTTATATCAAGGAAGAAAAACTGAAGGTACAGCGGTTCTTAAGCTGTCTGCCGCAGTCCTACAAAGATCGAATTGAGTTCGACAATCCGAGAACTTTAGAAGAAGCACTGAGAAAGGCCAGATTATGTTTTGAGCAATACAAACAAAGGAATGATACTACAAAAGCATGGAAGGACAAGAAACAGGAAAAATTTAACCAGCGGAAAAAGGGTTACAAACCCCCGCCCTACAGGAACATGCCCAAAAACTTTCAGGAAAATTCATTTCCTAAGAATGAACAGTTACAGCAGAAAACTTTTAAAACCCCTAACATGGGCATAAAGGGAAGTATCGGCATCCCTAAGGAACCCCTGAAATGCTGGGAATGTGGTGAAGCCCATTTACGCAGGAATTGTCCCCGATACAATGACACAAGCAAAGTACTGCACAATATGCAAGAAGCATCCACGGTGGGAGATATTGGAAAAAGTTATCATCGAATTAATGCAGCCTTGGAGGACCGACAGGCAGATCATCAATCTGCCATCGTGGAAATTGAAGGTAAAATTTCTGACCATAATTGCTCCATTTTAATTGATCCGGGGGCAACCTTAAGCTACATCACTCCCAAGATGATGGAGCACTGCCAACTCACTAAGGTAAAGCATCCAAAACCTTGGTTAGTTCAGTTAGCTACAGGAGTAAAGAGGAAGGTTACTGAATACATATCTGATTGTGAACTTCAAATCCAGGACCACAAAACACAGATTAATCTAAATGTGTTGCCTTTAGGATCTTACGACATGATAATAGGTATGGACTGGCTTGAAAAAAAATAAAGTAGTACTGAATTGCTTTAGCAAAAACTTTACCTACGTTGCGGAAGACCAAATTCTTAGAACTGTGTTTGGAAAGCAGAAACCTGTCTCTGTTAGGCAGATTTCTGCTATGCAGCTAAAGAAATGCATGAGAAAAGGATGCAAGATTTACGCTGTAAGAGTATCTGATTTACTTCTCAACGAAAATCAGACTTCTATAGCAGAGCATCCTGTCTTAGGTGAATTCCTAGACGTATTTCCAGAGGAAATACCGGGGTTACCTCCTCAGCGAGAAATAGATTTCTCTATTGAACTTTTACCAGGATCTGCACCAGTGTCAAAAGTACCTTATAGAATGAGTATCCCGGAATTGACAGAATTAAAAATTCAGATTCAAGAGTTACTTGACAAAGGGTATATAAGACCTAGTGTTTCGCCTTGGGGTGCACCGGTTCTGTTTGTCAAGAAAAAAGATGGGACTTTAAGGCTATGTATTGACTATAGACAACTGAATAAGGTAACTGTTAAGAATAAATACCCTCTACCACGAATTAATGATTTGTTCGACCAAGTAGGGGGAGCTAGGATCTTTTCCAAACTGGATCTTCGATCCGGGTACCATCAGATTCGTATTAAAAATGAAGACATAAGTAAAACCGCCTTCCGTACCCGATACGGACACTATGAATTTGTAGTAATTCCTTTTGGGTTGACCAACGCCCCTGCCACATTCATGTGTTTAATGAATGGTATTTTCAACAAATATCTAGATCAGTTTGTGCTGATTTTTATTGATGATATCCTAATATACTCTAAGACGGAGGAAGAACATGAACAGCATATAAGAATTGTATTGCAAACCTTGAGGGACCACCAGTTGTATGCAAAGTTGGAGAAATGTGAGTTCTTTAAAAGGGAAATCCAGTACTTAGGCCATATTATTTCTGCTGAAGGAATTTCAGTCGACCCACAGAAAATTAAAGCCATAGCGGATTGGCCAGTACCGAGAGATGTAGCGGACATTAGATCTTTCATGGGACTCACAGGTTACTATCGGAGGTTCATTGAAGGATTCTCGAAGATCGCCTACCCCATTACCTCACTACAGAAAAAAGGGATAAAGTTTGTGTGGTCCTGCAAGTGTCAAGAAAGTTTTGAACGACTTAAAGAATTGCTGACCAAGGCACCTATTCTAAAGGTAGCAGACCCATGTAAAGAATACACGGTCTGTACAGATGCAAGCAAAGAGGGTGTAGGAGGAATACTGTCCCAAGACGGACATGTAATATGTTACGAATCACGAAAGTTAAAGGAGCATGAACGCAACTACGTGGTTCATGACTTGGAATTAACAGCAGTAGTACACGCACTGAAAATGTGGCGTCACTACCTGCTGGGAAAGAAATTCTTGTTATTAACCGATAACACTTGTGTCAAGAACCTATTTAACCAACCAGGACTCAATGCCAGACAGGCAAGGTGCATGGCTTTCTTAAGTGAATTCGACTTTGAGGTAAAACACATAAAAGGTAAGGAAAATACAGTGGCAGATGCACTGAGTCGAAGGACCCACGAGGTGTACGAAATAATAATGAGTCAACCAGAAAGTAATCTCATGGAGAAAATATTAATGGCAAGCAAACAGGATGCAGATTACATAAATCTGCAAGATAAATTACAACAAAATGAGAAAAACATGAATGGGACAGACTTCAAAGTGGATCAGAAAGGTCTGATTTGGTTCAAGGATAGGCTGTACATGCCTAATGTTGCAGAATTAAAATTATTTGTTCTAAATGAGATGCACAAACCCCCTTTTGCAGGACATCCCGGTTATCAAAAAATGATAACAGCCCTTAGAAAACAGTTCTTTTGGCCTAAATTAAAAACTGATCTTGCTGATTATTTATCTAAATGCTTGGAATGTCAACAGGTGAAGGCTGACCATAGACATCCTGCTGGTTTATTACAACCATTACCAATTCCTGAATGGAAATGGGAAGTGATTTCACTAGATTTTATCACCGGCTTGCCAAGAACCCAGCGGCAACATGACTCTATAATGGTGGTGGTTGACAAATTTAGCAAATCTGCACATTTCATTCCGGTAAAAAACCACCTACAAGGCAGCAGATATTGCAGGAATTTTTCTAAAAGAAATATTCAGATTACACGGAGTACCTAAGATGGTAATTTCAGATAGGGATGTAAAATTTACTTCCAAATTCTGGAAAACTTTATTTGCAGGTTTGGAAACAAGAATTAATTTCAGCACGAGTTATCACCCTGAAACGGATGGACAGACTGAACGTACAAATCAAATCATTGAAGATATGCTGAGAATGTACGTTATGGAGAGACCTACCAAATGGGAAGATTACTTACATCTGGTAGAGTTCGCCTACAACAACGGGTATCAGGCGTCATCAAGAATGAGTCCATTCGAAATTCTTTATGGAAGGAAATGCACTACCCCAATTAGCTGGGATAGTCCGGTCGATCGGTTATTGATAGGACCAGAATTGCTGAAAGTAATGGAACAAACAGTCCAAAAGGTACAGAAGAATTTAAAAGTGGCCCAGGACCGCCAAAAGAGCTATGCTGATCTAAAAAGACGGGATAAGGAATTTTCAATTGGGGACCATGTATATTTGCAGGTTAAACCAAAGAAAAGTTCACTCCGGCTAGGGAGTTGTACTAAATTGGCACCACGATTCTGCGGGCCTTTCCAAATACTGGAAAGAATTGGGACCGTAGCTTATAAACTAGCATTACCAGCACACTTAAAGATTCATAATATTTTTCACATTTCATTACTGAAGAAATATATTTATGACCCCACTCATATTATTGATTGGAATTTGATACAGGAGGCTCCAGAAGGCGAATTTCAAGTGGAACCTTTACGCATTCTGGACAGGAAAGAAACAGTACTTCGGAACCGAGCCATCGCTCAGGTAAAGGTGCAATGGAAGCACTTTAGTCCTCAGGAGGCAACCTGGGAATTGGAAAGCGATATACTAGAAAAGTACCCGAATCTATTCCCAGAACCCATGGAGGAAGACTAGAACACTGAGGACAGTGCTCACAATAAGGGGGCAAGGATGTGACATCCCTCTCCAATGATGAAATAAATAAATAAATAAAAACATTATGTTAGATTTATTTTAAAACTTATCTTTATTTTTATGCAATAAGGAAGCCAGATGAGAAATCGGCTGACTTAAAAGTCCTAGGAGGACTGTTGTAAACAAACAATTTTATTATTATTAATAAAAGAATGAGCAGGAACAGCCAAGTTAAAAGAGGAGATCATGCATGGAGAAGTGGGGGACAAGTTAGAGTTAGCCTTTGGGACATCAGAACAAGTGTCAGAAGTGTATTTAAGACACTAGACACACCCTGGAAATCAGGGATTTGGTTAGCTGCGAAAATTCCATGAGGAATTGGCTGCCAATGGAAAGACCTAGGCATGATTATAAAAGGATGGCATATGTGAGGAGGCAGGACGCTGCTGAGTATGCCAGAGAGAATTACACTTGCTGTGTTGAGCACTCAGTGTTAGGCAAGGAATTCCGGAAACGCTACTGAACGGGAGGCTAACTGTCCACACTTTCATGCATGTATCTGGCTCGGGGGTGATTGCGTACAGACTGGGAGTTTGTGCCTAATCTAAGGTTGGGAGGAACGTGGCTGTTCCTATTTCATTCGGTTTACGAGATCCAGGTTTTACTTTAAGGTTCTGCTATATTTTTCTGTTAAATTGGTTCTGCTAAGTAGTATCGTATTTTATCAGTTAACTAGTGTTTATAAATTTTCTGGAATAGAGATTTAATTCCAGTACGTTATGCGGAATATGAGATTGTTATTTTATCTTTATTTATAATTCCCTGAGCGTTATAAGTAACTGGAAATTCTAGGAAACTATATTGCAATGGATCCATAAATGGAGAATGAGAATGTTTTAATTAAATTTAGTTTTATCGTTTTATCGATCTGATTAATTGAGAAGATAGAAATTGGAATAATGAGAAATTTTTTTTCTGAACTGTATATCGTATTTAGGATTTTTCTGAATCTTAGTTTGATATCCCAATAACCAGAAATGAACTTCTCTTCTTTTATAAATCGAAGGTTAATATTAGGGTTTAGCAGAACCATACGTTTTCCCTTGAATTTTTTTATGAAAGTACCCGAAACCTATACTTCGCAAACAGTAAACTCAGATCTGTAGAAGAACTCAGAGATTAAATACACATTCATGAATAATGCTTGGTCATACTCAATCGCGAAGAAAATGTAATATTCTTTCATCTTAAAATCTTAATGACTACTGAGAACGCATAGAATGAGCAGACATTCATGAAATAGAGCTGGATCATACTTAGACGAGAAATAAAATACAATATTTATTCACCGTGAAAACCCTAACGCCTACGCAGAGAGTTATTTTAAAACTTGTCCAGTCGTATTTCTAAATTCATGAAATAGGGTATCAGGTATTCGTGCCAGGCATTTTTCAATCCACGGTGAATGGAGACCACCGATTAAATTAACCTAACCCTTATTTTAACCAGGAATAACGATAATCCTTTTATCGCTTACGGTTAGTTAAAACAGCCACATACTATTAGATTTCGATAACAAGACAGAAAGAGGCAACCCTTTATTTAAGGAGGCGAGTTGCAGTATTAAAACCAGTTTTCAAAGTATATCTGCAGGGCATGACAGTCGTGTCTTTAAGCAAACCTGATAGAAGATTGTTTATTATAATAACCTAATTAATGAAAAACCCTGTCGTTGGTTTTTAAAAGCAGATCGTTCCTAGTAGTTATAAAGAGGTTAACATTTTTTGAACTACACGAGCCCAGCTCGTTTCCCTTTTTAAATTTCATTACTATAAAGGCTAAATGTTATATGCAGGAAATATTATGCTAAGATCGTAATTACCAGTTTACATATATAGAATTTCTATCATCGCGGTCGAGTCTCAGCCTCGGACTTGTAATAAAAACAAAATCTACAGATGTTTTTAGCATTTATTTACATTCAAACCCTGATAGGAAAGTTCAACATCCTACAGGAACTAAAGAGTTCTTCTAAACTCTATACAGTAAAAACCAGACTATAAAAACCTCGATGGAGATGATGCGGAGAAAGAAATCCTTCCATTGCAAGATTGGAGTGATTATGGAAATCAATGCCTGCTTACCCAACAAAATTTAGCCAGATTGCCAATCTCTGAAAGGTTCGATGATACCTGTCAGGGTTACAACAGAAAAACTTTAATAACTGATGGAAAGATCCATATATTAATCGCATGTAAAAATTTAAAGCTAATCAAGTCTTTTCCCTTACCTCTGAGAGTATTACCCAGTTACGGTTCCTCCATTATTTCAGAGACATACACCCAAAGCTGTGACGAGGGGTTCCATTACTTTAAATCGCTGCTTAAAAAAATGGGTGTCAATACCCTGCATAGTCCTCCCTCGAAAAACTATATAATTGTTCGGGTTTCATAACAGTAGAAGACGCTGTCATTCAGTAGAAATGTTCGCTTAACGATTGGGAGACTGAGAATGATAATGTTTCATAACTGTAGAAAACTCTGTCATTCAGAAGAAGTATTCGCTTAACGATTGGGGACTGAGAATGGTAATACCTCACAGGCGCGCACAGCGATGATAGTTGAAAATCGAGGTCTGTCACTCTCCTTTCAAGAAATTAATGTTGTCACATGGCATAGTACTATATTGTGTTTGCTGGCAATCTCGAAAAAAACCAGTTGGTACTGCGTATTAATGCACATTTAAATTTGCTTAATTATTGTGTACCATTGCTATAGCACTAAGCTCCAACGTAATGCTGACAAGTGGAAAGTCATAAACTTCAACCTTAGTCCCGACGAGTGTATAAGTGTTTCACTATGCACCATATTATTTTTATATATATATATACTCTGGCAGTAGCTGGTTGGCTACGAAGCTCCAATGGAGAAAACCCTCACTTTATTTTACATGTTTCCATTTCCCTAAGTCGTGAATTATCTGCTTGTGTTGAGCCATCGTTTATGCTATCCTCTTTATATAATACACCTTCCAAGAATGTACAAGGTTCTTCGATTTGGCATAGTGACCCTCGAGAACCCAACTCTTTATAATTGTTTGATGAATACCTCTAGGTTACAATTTTCAGTGGTTAATACCAGATTAATGAGTTAGAGTATTCATAAACATTCCTTGCCCAGTGATCAAGGAACTAGGTGAGTTACTTTAAGCTTTATGATAGAATCTATAACTTCTGGGGTGCCTTGTATCCAGGTGCTGCACCTATCAAGTGTTTTAAAAACAGGAACAAAAGGTCTACATCTTATGATAAATTTTGATGAACATGGAAGCCCTGTAAAATGTAAATTCCTCTCTGCGACCATGTAGAAATAAGTGTACCTGCAAAATGCGTATAGAGTGTGTTAGCATTTAGCTAAGTAAGCGGCACGATAATCCTTTACTACTCCATTCAGTAGGAAGAATTTTTAAGAGACGCTGATTAGTTTTATTTTGTGCATGCAATAATCAAAATCAGAAGGAATTGTAATCCAGTAAGGAGATAGAAGAACAAAAGAAAAAGAAAAAGAAAAAGAAAAAAATTATTCAGATATTTTTACTCATAATTAAATGGAGATTTTACAGGTAATATCATTGAGTTTCCTCTCATATTGATTATATGAGTAGAATTTATAGTAGCTGTGTGGAGGGTTAAATTTACATAATATGGTTAGATTTATCATTTGAATGGATAAGAATTGGATGTTCAAATCCTGAGCAATCTATTTGTTGATATTATTTCATTTATAAACTAAGAGGACATTCGAAACCAACATTATATTTCGATCTGCCTGTTGTTTATTTCTATTGATGAACTGTGGATATTTATTTTTATTTTAACTGAGAAGGAGATCGAAATCGACATGATATTTTGATCTGCATGTTGTTTATTTTCATTGATGAACTGCGAAGGCATTCTGCTTTCGATTTGTTGATAGTTATTTTCATTTATAAACCGAGAAGGCGTTCGAAACAAGCCATTATATTTTCAATCTGCCTGTTGTTTATTTCCATTGATGAACTGTGAAAGCATTCTGCTTTTGATTTGCCAATATTTATTTTTAACTGAGAAGGTGATCAAAATCGACATTATATTTTGATCTTCCTGTTATTTATTTACATTGATGAACTGCAAAAGCATTCAAAGCAAGCATTCTGCTTTTGACTTGTTGATAGTTATTTTCATTCGCCGATAGGCGCTACAATGAACATTTCATTGTATTGTTGATTAAAATTAATGTTATTTAATTTACCTTGATTTAATTATCGACCGGAGTACGTATACTTTGAGCTACTACACTGTATGTGTGGGAAAGGTAGTCTCAATGCTCATACTTCAAGAAATTCTAGTCTATTCACAAACAAAAATAAAATTGATGAAGCTATTACTGTACTGAATGATCAATGCTAAGGGTTCCTAAGTCTGTCATAAAGAAAAGAAAATCAATTTGCTGACCCCTATCTTACCTACATCAACCTACATCAATCTTTCAAAGCAATATGAAACTACAATAATCTTCCAAAACAATACTAGGCTACAGCTATCCTGTATAGGAAACAACTTATTAAAAAGAACTTGTTCCAACCTTGCCTACCAATGAATATGCTGAGTTAAGACTGCAATCCTGATGCTAAACTTAGACAAACCTTCCTCATTCACAAGCAATTTTTTAAATGAAATTTGTCTCTGCTTTCATCTTAAACCACTCACACACAGTTGACAAAATGAAATCTCACCTGCTGCTACGTTCTATTCATATAATAGAATGTTGGAACTATTCAAAGAATGCACACCAATAGGTACTAAAACCGTTTGAAGTATACACACTCACTCTAATCTCTGTGGATCGTGAGACTGGTGTTCACTCCTAAGAAACAATGCTATAAACCATAATTCCATTCAACCTCAAAAAGCATGAATCCAACTCTTATTTAGCCAGTTCAAAATGGTGTTTGAAGAAAAACCCTAAATACTCTGAAAGTTTGTAAACCCTCTAATCATTCAACAATCTACTGCAACTTTGGTTAAAATCCACACACTATGATTCGAAAATACCCTACAGTTTGATAAACTTGACAAGTATTGGAGCTATTCACTATTCAATGTCATGCTGCCAATAAAAGAAATATGAAATTTTAATCTATTCTCAACCTTCATTAAATCGATTCTACAATAAATCAAATCAAATTCATCACACGGTTTGTAAATGCCATAACCCTGAACAGAGTCTTTGAACAATAACCATAACCATCAATAGGCAATCCACTCTAGAAGTAAAAGAGAGTTAAAACACAAATCTACTCCTGAATCGATTCTACAGTCTAGATTGAATGCAAATCATATTAATTAATGTTCTGCAAACATACATTCCATTTCAACTCACAAATGAACAAAACCATTAACATTCCATAAAAATAGTGTCAAAGGATAAAAACATTACTCTACTTACTGCAAAACAAACAATACTTAAGCACAAAGGATCGGTGTTGAAGGTGGGCCCTGCCCTCAACACCTGCCAGTCTTAAATCACAGTTTTAAAGAAGATAAACGCTGGATCGATTGATAAAAATAGAGTTTTACAGTCTTCTCTGTATATCTATCCTTACTTAGGGTTTCAAGGTTCATTTTATACTGAAAATACAAAGTAAAATCGTCCTTGAAGCAAGGATCGATCCAGCTAACAACCCTACACCTATCTCGGCATATATGAACCAAAGATGGAAGTTCAAATCCCCTGAAATCCACATACTGCTAAAGATGGAAAACAATAGCTCCTTGAACGAAGGACATCCACGAAACATCACCTGAGTAATCTTCATAAGCATCTGGAAGGTGATGTGAATCCGAGAGAAATATCTCCACTGTGGACCGAATCCCCCAAATCGCTGGTTCAACATATCTTCTGAGCGCCGATACCACTACATGGAAGAAACAAAGACTCATTAGTTGACCAAGTATTTAAATGGAAACTTAAAGTTACATTACACACATAAAAACAAAGCAAAGTAATGAATAAGAAATTAAAAAGTCACTTACCAAAACCTAGCAATGTTGATCTTTAAAAAGGCATAATCATGTACAAAACAACACTAAATAAGGCTGACTAGCACTTAATCTCATGTGACTTAAAACTAGAAATATGATGCTGAATAGTCAAAATAGGAAGCCAACATCTCCCCCAGACTGAAGATCTTGCATGACCCTATGCAAGAAAGTTTCAAGCAAACAAAATTTGAAACTCATAATAGATGATCAAGCCTGGGATCAAACCCCAGAAACTGAGGCCGAAGTATTAAACAGAACTTTAACTTGAGGAGGAGATGGAGCAGTGTGTTGTTGTACACTAATCAACGTCTCAAACTGTTTATCCTTTTGCTTCAACTGTTTCCTAAGACTGCGATTAGACCCTGTGATATCATCAACTAAAGTCTATAAAGAGGCTACCTTAGCCTTCAAAATGGCATTTTCCTGCTTAATAAATCTGTCCAATCTCACATACTCTTGCAATTTCTTTGTCAGCTTAAAATTCCTTTGTCTAAAATAATCAATTCCCTATGCTGAAGTATCAGATTTATGAGATTTAGTAGACTTTGGACCTGACTTGGAAGGTGATACTTTAGCAGTCTTTAAACTAGAGTTTGATAGTGATGCTGGCAACAAAGGTTCACTGACAGGGCTTGGTATTGAAGAATGATGATGGGAAGCATAGGAATCGGAATTATCATGGTAAGAATTATCAGTGGATGAAGACAACTCAACAGGTACATGCTCTTTACCTTTGGATTCCCTTTTTCCCTCTTTAACAGCCATGCTGTGGGTAAATCTTCGAGTAGGTGAAACAAACATATTTTCATGACCCTTTTCTCCCCCAGACCGAGAGCTTGCATGCTGCCCCTTAGATATTGGAGACTTCTTAGTGTGGAATGGGGCAATTTTCTTACAACTTTTAACAGCTGGTTCATGAGGGTGACTGTTTTGGTGTACAAAAATGTTTGCAGAGGAGGCTTTATCCACTAAATCAGGAATACAAGGCTCATCTAGTTCATTCCCCAGGGATGATTTAAGATGAGAATTAGACAGCTCACATACGAATTGTTCCCATACCCGGTCTTTCTTCTTTAATTCAGCTAAAACGAGCATTTTAATAAGCCCATGATGGTAAAGACTGTGAGTTGGATGCTCTAAGTTTTTTCTCACTTGTGAAGCCATCTTACTTAAGCTCTTCCAAAAATAAAATGAATCATAACCCTTAATATATAACAATTAAGACTTAGCCAATCATGCAACCTTCATTACCTTTATCAACGTTCATTACCTTTACCATGTAACATGCCAATTTTCCAATTTTTCTTTCGGCATCCCATAGGGCACTCAATCCGACACTTCAACAAATTTAAAATACAGAGGTACTTTCAGGCTGATAAGGATAAACAATAATTACCAGCATATGTTGAAGGAGTGATAATTACCAGCATCTTTAGCAGCTGCAGTGCTATTAAAGCAAATGCACTCAAAACAGTGATGTTAAAACAATTAGCTTTCCAAAAATACACCACTCAGATGAGTTAAAAAACAAGTAAAATGGATTGAAAATTTGTTTGACCCCCAACAGTTTCGTGGCATAATTAACTCATTTCAAGGTTGTTGCTTCACCTAATCTCACAGGAAACTGAGCTGAGTTATGATATCAATTTGTATTAACAGCACAAGAAACAAAAGTAACTACAATTCACAAGCAATCAATCTTACTTCTATATTCCACACTTCAATCATGAACACAGACTTCATTCTCGTCATTCATACAGAACTTTTTCCCCCAAGACATGTGCCTTAAAACACAAGACAAGAGGAGTACTAAAAGAAGCCAATGGGGTACTGGTCCACTTTGACTCAGCTTCACACAGGACAATTTGAGTAGTGCAAAGAAAAACCAGTACTGAAATTCACAGCTATGTTCAGGACTTAGAAAATATCAGGCATAAACCCTTTTTCACAAGGATCGGGCAACCAGAATTCAGAGCAGCTAGAGACGATTATCAACTGGCTATCTAATGACTTTTACAAACAGTCTCCTTAAATTTTATTTAACCACACATACGACCTCTCTTTCACCTTTACATAGGTACATTGTTCATACATACAAGTATAGATGAGGCTTTTAAAGGAGATATTAGAGTCAGAACCCACTGCCAGCGAGCCCGTTCAGTACTCCGGTGGGGTAACTGTAACATATAAGAAGCTTCTTCCCTAGGCAGATGCCCCATTGCCAACAGGCCTGTTCAGTACCCTGATGGTTTTGCCTGTTTATACTAGAGGTCGGTATCCGCTGCCAGCGGACCTGTTCAGTATCCCGGCGGGTTAACCTCTTACACCCATTTTCTATCAGAGGCTCTTGTCCCAAGTTCATCTTAAAGATAAAGTTTATGATTTGCTCATGCATAGATGAGTGGGGGAGCAGCTCTGAAAACCATCTAGGAGTGGGATGGTATCAAAATTGGAAGAGTGTTCTTTGTACATGCCTGTAAAGATTTGCCCAAATGAACAACTAACCTTTGCAACTGTATAAAGTGAAAGTCATAAAGTGGCTACACAAAAATGTATATATAAGTATATGTATTTGATATTGTAGAAGCCAATAGATAATAACCAACAGACTGCTCAGTCCTGGAGAGCTTTTTCTGAAATGGTTCCTGACAGAAGAATAACTCAATGCCATAGCTGTCATTATTAAAAACAATTTCCTCATTCCATCTAGTGTGAAACCAAGTCAAATGGTCCTAGTAACCCGTAAGTTCATAAGTAAAAACCACTTTTGGAAGCTTAAATCACTGATGGGGACAATGCCAGGTGGAAAAGTACTCATATGAATAAAGAGGACAAGTCTAAAAAACCTAGCAGCACACATCTATTTACTTGATACAGGCATTCCAATCAGCTAGTGAAACTCAGAAATTTAATCCAAATTAACACAGTCCTTAAAAATGATTTGCAAAAATAATCAAAGGCTGAAATAGGGGTAGTGACGGAAAGACTTCCCTTATGCTTTCAAAACATCCTGAGCCTTACTGAAAAGAATATCTGCATCCTTCAAAAAGAGACCTAATAAAACAAATTCCTGTACATATATACAAAAAACAATTTCATTGAAAATTACTGTGAGAGAGTAGGGGATGAAGAAGTCATTTCTTAACCCACCAGCTCTAGTTCAGATTGTTGACTCATGTTATGGATGAACTCTTGCTTAGAAAGAGGTTTGTGATATACCTTTAACCGATGTCCATTCACCACAAAGGCAGTTTGATCTTCATCAATTGTCCTTATTTTGACAGAACCATTATAAAAAACAGTCACAATTTCATATGGTCCCATCCATCTAGTGGTAAGCTTACCTTTGAAGTGTTTAAACCGTGAGTCAAACAACAGAGCCCAATCACCTTCTTCAAAAGTTTTCTTCTTCAAAAATTTGTCATGCCACTTAGTCCTATGATTCTGTATTAAAGCAGTTTGTTGGACAACATCTTGTCTAATTTCATCAAGCTCATTCAATTGCATCAACCTCTGCTCCTGGGCTTCATCTAAATTTAGGCTCAATTGTGCAGCACTACGAAAAGTCTTCACCTGAAATTCTATAGGAAGCAGAACCTGTTTCCCATAAACAAGCTGATATGGGGTATATCCTGTGGTATTTCTCCATGTAGTTCTGTAAGCCCACAATGCCTCTGGTAACCTGTCTGCCCAGTCCTTGTGATGCAGCAGCACAGTCTTAGTTAAAATGGATTCTAACACTTTATTTATTGACTCCACCTGCCCATTTGCTTGGGGGTGGTAAGGAGAAGATTTATAGTGCTTAATCCCATATTGTTCTGTCAGTGCTTTCATTGACTTAGAGACAAATTGTGCTCCATTGTCAGTCACAATTTCACGAGGAATCCCAAAGCGAGTAAAAATTTCTTCATAAATAAATTCTATGACTGATTTCTCAGTGGCCCTTAATAGAGCTTTTGCCTCTACCCACTTAGTCACATAGTCAGTACAGACTAAAATATATCTCTTCTTCCGTGACATTGGTGAGATTGGCCCAACAAAGTCCAATCCCCATTTTTCAAAAGGTTCAATTTGTACCTGGGCTTGTAAAGGCATTTGATCAGCAGCAGTGGGTCTCCCCATTCTTTGACAGCTGTCACAGCCCTGTACATATTTTTCAGCATCTTTAAAAAGTGTAGGCCAATAATACCCTTGATGCAACACCTTGTATGCTGTCCGTTTATCTGAAAAATGCCCTCCACAGGGTCCATCATGACATGCTTGAAGGATATCATACATCTCATCCTCCCTCACACACCTCCTGATAATCAGATCTGGACCGGTTTGAAAGAGGTCATTACCTACCCATGAGTAATTAGCACTTTGCTGTATGATTCTTCGTTTTTCATAGGATGACAGATGAGCAGGTATTTTCCCTGTGACCAAGTAGTTGGCTATATCTGCAAACCATGGTGTTTTAATAGAAACAACAAATAAATGTTCATCAGGAAAGGTATCATCTACAGGAACATTATCATCAGTATGAGTTAATCTAGAGAGGAAATCTGCAACCAGATTTTCCTTCCCTGGTTTATCAACTATAGTAATGTTAAACTCCTGTAGAAAAAGCAACCATCTAGTAATTCCGCCACTAGTTATAGGTTTATTCATAAAAAATTTAATAGCAGAATGATCAGTATGAAAAAATACCTCATAACCAGTAATATAATGCCAGAATTTATTGATGGCATGAACCACTGCTAGAAACTCTTTTTCAGTTACTGTATAGTTCAGTTCTGCAGGTGTTAAATTTTTACTGATGAAATAAATAGCATAGTAAGACTGATTTTCTTTCTGTCCAAGCACTCCCCCTAAGGCAGTGTCTGAAGCATCAGTTTGTATATGGAAAGGCAAAGACCAATTTGGCCCCCGCAGAACTGGTGTTGAAGACAATTCTGATTTTAAGATGTCAAAGGCTGTCTGACAGTGTTGATCCCAACAAAAACCACTGTCTTTGACTAATAATTTGAACAGTGGAGCTGCTATCTTGGTAAAATTAGCAATAAACCTACGATAGTAACCCGCATGTCCCAGAAAACTTCTAACTTCTTTTTGTGTAGCTGGTGGAGATAAACCAATAATGATTTCAATTTTTGCTGGATCTACCTTAATACCTTCTGATGAAATATGGTGCCCTAAAACAATGCCTTCAGTTAACATCATCTTACACTTTTCATGACTTAAAGCAAGATTTGTTTCTTGGCACCTAATTAAAACTTTCTCTAGGTTATCTAAGGCTTCCTTGAAATCATTACCATAGATTGTAAAGTCATCCATATATATTTCCACACAATCATGGACTAAATTAGCCAGAATACCTAACACTGCCCTCTGGAAAGTGGCAGGAGCGTTACACAACCCAAATGGTAACACCTTGTGGGCATAAGTTCCCCATGGGCAGGTGAAAGTAGTTTTTTCTTGATCCTTTGGGGCTATTCTTATCTGGTTATACCCACTGTATCCATACAGAAAAGAAAAATACTGTTTTCCTGACAAGGTATCCAAAACTTGATCTATGAAGGGAAGAGGGAAGTAGTCTCTGAGAGTTGCTTTGTTTAATTCACGGAAATCAACACATATTCTCCACTTACCTCCCTTCTTTGGGACAATCACCAACGGAGATACCCGTTTGCTATCAGAAATGGGATAGATAAAATCTGCATCCAACAATTTTTGTAATTCATCCTTCACAATGTCTTTAAGCGCAGGATTCATTCTTCTCTGTGGTTGCCTTACTGGTCTAATATTTTCCTACGTATAAATGTGATGAATGCATGTGTCCGGGTGGATTCCTTTCATGTCTGTATAAATCCAAGCAAATGCCCCAGACTGCGCTTTGAGTAGATTAACTAACTGATTTTGCTGGTCTTGAGGCAGATTTGCATTGATAAACAAAGACCTTCCTGGACTAATCTCTATTGGTATGGTTGAGGCTCCAACCTTCTCATCTATGAATAAAACTACTGACGATGAGGTGGCTGAAGGGTAGTACTGTTCTTGAAAATCTTTTGTGAAAACATTGTCTAAGTCAGAGAAGGACTGAGGGAACTCAATACTAGTGGTGGCTGAGATAAATTGATCTAGGATATCATCTTCAGTCTGGTGTTCCAGCCCCCTAGTTTGACTAATGGATAGTCAGGGTTGTTCCACATCCTCATCCCCGTAAGGATTCTCTAACCATAACATGTTTTCCAATACATGCTGTGCTGGGGGATAAATAATCAGGTTTTGTAGAGAAGTGCCATTTGATATAGTTAAAATACCTTCTCTGCAACCTATAAAGGCATTGGCAATGGCTAACCATGACCTGCCTAGTATAACAGGATGTTCCCCCATTGGGTGTTTGGTTTGGAGTACCAGAAAATCCACTGGATACTCCCAAGAAGCTACTGTGACAGTAATGTCATCTAAGGCCCCCACAGGTTTAACTGTGCTCCTATCTGCCAACTCCAAAATAGTAGGAGTAGGTCTGAGGAGATTATGCAATTGAAGTCTCTGCATGGCGGTCATAGACATGACATTAATGGCAGCCCCCAGGTCAACTAGAGTGTTTCCTATTGGAATCTCATTGATGTAAATGGTTACCACTGGGTTCCCAGGATTTGCAAATTTTGGAGGTAAGGAACAGTCTGAAATATAGTTGGACAGCTGGCCTAAAACATGTATCGTGGGTGGGTCTTTCTGTTTTCGACCAGGTTTCTTTAAGCATAGTTCCCTTACTAGTTTTGAATAGATAGGGACATCTCTAATAGCCTGAAGTAATGGAATCTTGATACAAACATTTTTCAACTCATTTTCCAAATCAAACTGTGGACAAACCACAGGCTTCTCTATTAATAACCTCTCTGGATAAGGGGGGTTGTTATTCACTTGTGGATGAGCAGATGATTGGGAATTTTGAGTTCTAAGCACTTGAGTGTTCTCTGAGTCAATCTGCACTTCTTCTTCCTCTGTAATCTCTTTTTCAGCGTTTTCTTCTCTAGTCTCTTCATGAATAATTACTGCTGGAGGGGTTTTATTTAATGTTTTCCCAGACCTTAATTGTATTTCCTGTAAAGGATCTGAATAGATTACGTAAGTTGGGGCCATTTGAATTTCAGCATTACGAAGAGGCTGGGAAGGTCTGTTATTAGGGTTTGGGATAGGTTGGGCTAGCAACAACGTGGGTCGAGGTGGGTTTGGATTTTGATATTATTGTGGAACTGGGGTTATAGGAGGAAGTGCAGGTGGTGTAAAGCTTGGTAATAGCTGCTGCATATTTGGGGGCATTGGATAGTAACTAGGAGGGGCTGTTGATTGTGTTCCTCCATAGGGTTGTCCTTGTGGTCCCCCATATGACTGTCCTCTCCAGCCTTGCTGCCATGGTTGGGTCAGAGTAGGTTGAGAAGGCCAATTCTGCCACATTTGTGGACTCCATGGCTGCTGAGATTGCTGCATGGGATAGTAATATGCAGGGTTCGGAAAAACAGGCTCTGGGTACATGTTTTGGGGTCTAGGCTGCCAAGGCCTTCTTGATGCATATGATGGATCCATAGGTTCAGCATTAAGCTTGTAAAAATCTTGCAGTTCTGGTAAAGAAGGGAAATTGTCAGTTGGGTGTTTATCAGAGCAAAGAGCACAGACTGAAATGGTATTAAGAGGGCACTCTTTCAAAGGGTGTATTTTTCTGCATTTAGGGTAGAATATGTGTAGTGCTGCTATGTCCTCTTTCTCTTGTCGTTTCTTTGTTTTCAATGCATCAAATTGGGAACTTAAGGTGCCTAAAATGTCAGTTTTGAAATTTTCTAACAGGTTCCCCAATTCAACTCTTGTGATCCCACTAGTTCCTGCTGTTCTAGAAATGCGGGAAGGACCTTCCCTTGTGCTTTTTCCTGCCTTGGCTCTACTCCTAGAATATTTTCTGCATAGTTTAGTAATCTCCTCAAAGGATTTATGAGATACATCACCTAAGTCCATCAAATTGAGGATTTCCACATATTCATCTAGAATCCCTTTCAGAAAAAGAGTTCTGACTGCATCCTCCTGTAAGGTATTATACTTAGACTTCTGTAATACAAAGCAGAAGCGTTCTAGGAAGTCCTCAAGACTCTCTTCTTCATGCTGTTGCATTTTAAAGATATCATTTTGGGAGTCTCTAGGTCCACAGTAGTCTCGGTATTTTATGAGGAAAGCACTCTTCATCTCTTCCCAAGTTCGGATAGTGGATTCCCCCAGGCTCATAAACCATCTAAGTGCAGAATCCTTAAGGGTGGCTGGAAATAGTTTTAACTTTTGTGCATCCTGTAGATAATTATAACTCCTGCATAAGATGTCAAACTCAAATAGAAAAGTATCCGGATCTTCAGTACTTTTCCCATAGAAGGTAGGTAATGAAGATGCTAGGATATTTTTCATACTGACATCCTGTGCAAGATCCAGAATGGGGAAGCCAAAAGTTGTTTCAGTTCGTCCCTCATGTTCTCCCTCTCCTTCCATCTGGTGTCTGGTTTCTTGATCACTCATAACAAGAGGGTTCCTAAACCAATTGATACCTAACCTGTCTCTTCTTGGGGATGGAATGAAATCCCAACGGTCTGGCCTAGGCCAAGATTGAAGATTGAAAGGTAAATCTCTGGTAGATTCTACTTGAGAAACCACCGGATTCTGAGTATGTCTAAGAAGGGAATTCACTCTTTCTATGTTCACTGTGTCAACCAAGTTGGAATCTTCCTTTGGAGGTGAAGCTTGTTGGGTCTGTGGGATCTCTACTGAATGTAACTGTTCACTGAGTATAACCTCAGTTCCTACTGGTATGGTCCCTAATTCCACTGAATTTTGAGTGTTGTTGTTTTCAGTTTCGTTGCCGGTATTCCTATCCCTAGGGTTAGTGAAGGGGGGGGGGTTTGTTGTTTCCAATAAGATCGGAATGAATTTTAATGAATCTTCCCTTACTATCTCTGGGTCTCATCAAAACAATTACTGAAAATAACAAGACTTTTTAATCAAATGAATCGAAATACCTATTCGACAAATGGGTTTGAAGGAACCTGTTATAACAGATGCGCAGGTTCTTACCTCTCGTCTTACCGTCCCCTCTCCTCCAATCTGCCAAAAGAAAAACAGTCAAGAAATCAAATAGAGAACAAACTGATCAAAAAAATGTCTAAATATATCTACTGCTGCTATCGCTAGATTTTGTAAAGCAATCACACATCTATGCTACACATGGGTTTGAAGGAACCTGTTATAACATATGTGCAGGTTCTTACCTCTCATCTTACCATCCCCTCTCCTCCAATCTGCAACAACTAATCACACCTACAAATGCTGTGAAAAATGAGCAAGATACCAGCTTACCTTGGAGCAACTCCCCGGCAACGGCGCCAAAATGTTGGTTAAAATTAATGTTATTTAATTTACCTTGATTTAATTATCGACCGGAGTACGTATACTTTGAGCTACTACACTGTATGTGTGGGCAAGGTAGTCTCAATGCTCATACTTCAAGAAATTCTAGTCTATTCTCAAACAAAAATAAAATTGATCAAGCTATTACTGTACTGAATGATCAATGCTAAGGGTTCCTAAGTCTGTCATAAAGAAAAGAAAATCAATTTGCTGACCCCTATCTTACCTACAGCAACCTACAACAATCTTTCAAAGCAATATGAAACTACAGTAATATTCCAAAACAATACTAGGCTACAACTATCCTGTATAGGAAACAGCTTATTAAAAAGAACTTGTTCCAACCTTGCCTACCAATGAATATGCTGAGTTAAGACTGCAATCCTGATGCTAAACTTAGACAAACATTCCTCACTCACAAGCAATTTTTTAAATGAAATATGTCTCTGCTTTCATCTTAAACCACTCACACACAGTTGACAAAATGAATTCTCACCTGCTGCTACATTTTATTCATATAATAGAACGCTGGAACTATTCAAAGAATGCACACCAATAGGTACTGAAACCGTTTGAAGTATACACACTCACTCTAATCTCTGTGGATCGTGAGACTGGTGTTCACTCCTAAGAAACAATGCTATAAACCATAATTCCATTCAACCTCAAAAAGCATGAATCCAACTCTTATTTAGCCAGTTCAAAATGGTGTTTGAAGAAAAACCCTAAATACTCTGAAAGTTTGTAAACCCTCTGCTCATTCAACAATCTATTGCAACTCTGGTTAAAATACACACACTATGATTCGAAAATACCCTACAGTCTGATAAACTTGACAAGTATTGGAGCTATTCACTATTTAATGTCACGCTGCCAATAAAAGAAATATGAAATTTTAATCTATTCTCAACCTTCATTAAATCGATTCTACAATAAATCAAATCAAATTCATCACACGGTTTGTAAATGCCATAACCCTGAACAGATTCTTTGAACAATAACCATAACCATCAATAGGCAATCCACTCTAGAAGTAAAAGAGAGTTAAAACACAAATCTACTCCTGAATTGGTTCTACAGGCTAGATTGAATGCAAATGATATTAATTAATGTTTTGCAGACATACATTCCATTTCAACTCACAAATGAACAAAACCATTAACATTCCATAAAAATAGTGTCAAAGGATAAAAACATTACTCTACTTACTGCAAAACAAACAATACTTAAGCACAAAGGATCGGTGTTGAAGGTGGGCCCTGCCCTCAACGCCTGCCAGTCTTAAATCACAGTTTTAAAGAAGATAAACGCTGGATCGATTGATAAAAATAGAGTTTTACAGTGTTCTCTGTATATCTATCCTTACTTAGGGTTTCAAGGTTCATTTTATACTGAAAATACAAAGTAAAATCGTCCTTGAAGCAAGGATCGATCCAGCTAACAACCCTACACCTATCTCGGCATATATGAACCAAAGATGGAATTTCAAATCCCCTGAAATCCACATACTGCTAAAGATGAAAAACAACAGCTCCTTGAACGAAGGACATCCACGAAACAGCACGTGAGTAATCTTCATAAGCATCTGGAAGGTGATGTGAATCCGAGAGAAATATCTCCACTGTGGACCGAATCCCCTAAATCGCTGGTTCAACATATCTTCTGAGCGTCGATACCACTACATGGAAGAAACAAAGACTCATTAGTTGACCAAGTATTTAAATGGAAACTTAAAGTTACATTACACACATAAAAACAAAGCAAAGTAATGAATAAGCAATTAAAAAGTCACTTACCAAAACCTAGCAATGTTGATCTTTGAAAAGGCATAATCATGTACAAAACAACACTAAATAAGGCTGACTAGCACTTAATCTCATGTGACTTAAAACTAGATATATGATGCTGAATAGTCAAAATAGGAATCCAACATGTATATGGAGGGCGATCTCGTGCTTTTAAACAGTAATTAAGAATGGAAGGTTAAGATATATTGGCTAGGCATATTCTTCTTCGAGCACATCCATCCAAGGGCATAGATTTAGGGTGAACTCAGAGGTTAACCAAGAGTCTTTTGCTAATCAAAATTAGGTTACAGTAGGTTACGGTTTTTTTTGTTAATCAAACTCTTGCCATGCGGTTGGAAGAGAAATCAATTGGTCGGAGGCGCACATTCAATTTGGTCTGAATTGGTGTAGACCTTGTGATGTTGGCGCTCCTCCTCCCCTCCATATTGAGGGCTAGTTCTTCATAGAGCACGAGAAGTGCCGATCCCAATCTCATCCTTCTCTCCATTTCGGAACCCATGGTTTTGCTTGATGATCTGGTGCTTGCTATTACAGATTAATATCGCTGTGCTGTGTAATTATCTTTCGAAAATGCTGTTATAACATGGTGAGTGCGATGGCTCCACGGTGATGGCGGCCTGCGTTTTTCAGGATTTTAGGTCTCAGGTTTAAATTAAAGCTGGAGTTCTGTTATTGTTCTTCTGTAAACTTGGTGGTTTTATTATTTTACTAGACAGTTTTGCTTGGAAATAAACACACTGCTAATGCTCAGCCAACTCAACTTTGGATTGCTCCACTGTATTATAACGCTCAACTCCATTTTGCACTGTAAATTGTTTTTAAATTATTTTTGTTAAATTATTAACAATGCACCAGGTTAACTGTCGGATTGCATTATGGTGGGCGGCGCTGGCAGCGCGATTTCATTATGTCGTCTTTCTGTTGATGCCCATACCTCCCTTAGTGCCTGCAATGGACGTAGACGCATCTGAATCAGGTTTTTCATTTGTAATTTTTGAGGTGCCTCAGGGCCAACGAGTACTCGGTATCTGAATCACGTTTTTCATTCGCATTAGTTTGTATGTTGCTTTCGTTTTGATCTGAGTCTTGATCTTGGGTAGCAAGGCAATTATTAAGGGGATTATTAATATGAATTTCAATTAGTCCGCAGTTGCTTAGCAAAGGGTGTCGATTGAGAGCGGATGCATCAAGATAAGAACTCTGATGGTCTTCCACTTCGTACACATTAGCATCGTTTGCAGCGACATACTTTTTAATCAGGCTTTGGACTTTGCACCTCCATATAATAGGAGGTCTTAGATCATTGGAAGAGATCCCAGCGGACCAGTGTTGGAAGCTGCAGAGAATAGAAGTAGAGATTCAACAGGAACGGTTAAATCGTTTCCACATTTCAACAAACCATGCAGTGATTTGGAATGACATTTGCAAATTTTTGGTGAGTATCTGTCAATTATAAAGTATGTCAAAATCGTGGAAGGATTTTATGACAGGTTTTTATGATGTAAATAATGGATACCTTAATCAAAGAACTCCATGGTGGTAAGAATACTATCTCTTAACTAATTATATATGTCTTGCACATTTTCGAAGAGAGTCAGTAGAAATTTTCACATCAATTTTTGGCTCAAAATAACGCAAAAAATTGGGTAATTTATGTTTCGTTAGGGTTTTCATCGTTAGTAAGTCAGACTAATGCAGAGTTATGAATTGTGCTTGAATATATGCCAAGCATGGATGGCAGTGCAGTGTATGGAAATGATGTTGATCAATTAATGAAAGTAAGAACATTTAAAGATGGGAAATTGAAGTTGGGTGAGGAAGATCTCCTTCTGCAGCAAAGTGATGGAATTCCTGTTATTGGTGATAGTTGAAATTCCTGGGTGGGTCTTTCAGTTCTCCAGGCGTTGTTTGTAAAAGAGCATAATTCAGTGTGCGACCTTCTCAAGGTAACAAGACTATTTGTGTTACCTGTTTATTTTCATTCAATAAATATAGACTGTAGATTAATATACTTATTTGGTTCATGCAGCATCACTACAGCTATTTGAATGATGAAGATCTGTACCATCATGCAAGATTAGTGACTTCCGCAGTGATTGCCAAGATCCACACCATTGACTAGACTGTAGAGCTCCTTAAAATGGACACCCTCCATGTTGGAATGCGCACCAATTAGTAAATTAGATTCATTGCTTCATTTAAATATTTCATGTTAACGTTGAATTCTGCTTTAAAAAATTCTTTTTTAGATTCATCTAATTAACAATAAAACCCTATATGCAAATTAATGGAACAAAATATTCACTATGTATGTACTACAGGTATGGACTATTGGGTAAGAAGTTCAAGGATACCTTTGGTCACACTGGAAGCTCTCAAGCTCTCTTCTCAGTGGCATTGTCGGTATGCCCAGGCCTCAGAATCATGGAGTCCCATACTCTCTCACGGAGGAATTTGTGAGCGTGTATCGAATGCATAGTTTGATGCCAGACAGCATCGTCCTCAGAGATATTCATGGAACTCCAACGGATTTCCAAACCCCTCTAGTGCTGAAAGAGTGAGTAGTTTATAGCAATTACAATACAACATTCCTGATTTAAGAAATTGAAACAGTTCACAGTACCATTTTAAGAGCAAATAGAAACTACTTCGTGGTTTTTCATGTCACAGGGTAGACATGAGGGAGCTCATTGGAATTTCAGGAGAAAAAGACGTTATCAGAGATTGGTAATGAAGCTCAAATTGTATCAATGGGGCATCACGGGGGGTTCACTCAGTGAACTTGTTACTTAGCACGATCGTTCGCAAGATATTAAATAATATTCCTAATTTCACTAAATATTGGAAAATGCCTCCTAAAATTGTATTGTTGAAGCCCCCTCCCAATATACCTTTCTAATTAAGAAAACCCCTAGTTTCACCAGATATTGTAGGTATCCATTTTTATCAACCCATTTTTAATACCCCCTTATATAATATTATCAAGTTTCAGCAAACAAGATCCCTAACGCATCTTAGTATAAGCAAACATGATGTTAAATAACATAATAGTATAATGCTCATAATGATCCCACTAAGATTGCAGGGGCGACATTAGATATGGAAAACCCAATGAAATACTAATGGGGAAGAAGAGAAAATTTTAAGGACCCCTTCTAAATTTATGTATATAATAAATGGGCAAATCCCCATGATACATGGGAAAGTGTGAAGGCTATTTTATCAATAATATAATATGTATATATAATTTCTTAGCAAAACATTCACGAAATTATAGAATTTTGTAAAATATGGGCGAATATTTCATGGAATTATAAAATCTTGTAAAATCATGGCGAATATTTTATATAATTATAAAACCTTGTAAATTCCTTGGCGAATATTTCACAAAATTATAAAATCTTCTAAAATATTGGTGAATCTTTAACTGAATTATAAAATCTTGTAAATTATTAGCAAATTGGTTGAAATTTGACAGAATAAAATTTCCTTGATGATTTTGTATTCACTTTGGATTTTCCATGTACTCTTACAATCGAACACCTTCTAAACAAAATTCAAACTAATTTGTTGATCTTACTCATCACAACTACTTATGCTAGTAAGTTCATACCTCCTTAAAAATATAATGTAGAGATAATTTCATAAATATTTGCAATATAAAATTGAGCACTTGGTCAAAGTGTGCAATTAATTTACCCCACGACATTTGGTGTACAATCAATTTTCACAAAATATGTGGGACCTAATCATCCCCTTCAATTGAAATTACTATGAGAAAGAAACTAGTTTCTTGAAGCACTACTTGAAATAACAAGCTTCAATAAATGAAAATTTTGAAACACATTCTTGATGGAGATATTGGCTAAATAAATGGAAATTTTGAAACTCATTCTCGTTGGAATTGTCTCCCTTGTCTCATTGGCCTTTTTTCCTTTCTTGTGATTGTGAATGGTTTGTGTTGCTTTCTAAGGAAAAGCCTTCAACATTAGTATTATCAATTTCTAGGGGAACCTATCTTATCATCCATTATATGGATATTCGATCAATATTTCTTAGAATAGTTGATGGCTCTGTCATTGATAGATTACTCGAAAGAGCTTCAATCATGAAGAGAATGTAGATTCTTTGATTGAGGCTTTTTAAAGTATGATAATTCCTTTGTTTTGATGCTTTCTTTCTATGATTGTTGTTTGACATTTCACTTATAATTGTTTTAATAAATTTAAACTTTAAGAGTAAAATAGTCGGCTAGGAGGGTGCTAAGATGAAATATGAAACCATAGGAAACCTTAATGGCTAGGGTAAGGAAGGCGCTAGATGTGAGTACGGATGACTAAATAGGCCAACCTTGGTATTAAGACTAAGTGTTTGGAGCACTTAAAAGTCATATAACAAGGAAGCCTAACTATCACTCAATCATAGGGGTCATTTCCTTAATTCTTCGACTCAATCATCATGGAAGTTGTGAATTTTATTATGGGATATGATTGGCTTATGCTCCTTCACATGAAAACCAATTTTAACCTCCATATAAGTCTTTGTGCAATTCAATCATTCTTTGGAAGCCTTGGCATTATGAATATATAGGTGAATCGACGTGATAGTATGTGTGGGATTAACCAAGCCATTCCATACAACCTAGGCCTTCACTCATTGCATCTTATTTCAATTTTAAATTAGCTCTTTTTTGGTGAAGAAGTATAGGGGTATGTCGATGAGCTTTGCTTATCTCAAAACTTTCTAACCCTTTGGTCCTCACTTATTCATATGATCTTAGGGTGATTTAAATACCCATCCCTAGCTTCTTCTTTGGAACATTAGCTCGATGAGATAGGCACTCACAAAAATAAAATGAACATGGTGAAGATGTGTGCTTCTTGTAGCCATCACAATATGTGTTTCTACTGGTACCAGGAGATGTGAAGCTCATCGTGATTATCGTGAAGACAATATAGCTTCAGCATTAAGATAATGGGAGAGTTGGAAGAGAGATTGGGATGCGAATAATGACAAAAATTTAAGGTGATCAAAAGAGAACTAATTTAAATGCAAGGATAGCTAGTAGAGTATAAAAGTAAATTGGTTCTTTCAAAAATTGATATAGAATTTCAAAAAGATATAATAGAGGAAGAAATGAAAAAGTGAAGGAATTGCATTGTATAATCCATTACTAAGCTCCCCTTAATAATCTACTATTAAGGAATAATCATACTATGGACTCCATACGACAAAGGAAAACAAGATTCATCCCTCATGGTTTCATTAGCATGTCAAAAGACAAGTAGAGATCATGGGCTATAGTAATTTCATCAATTATGCCATGTTATAGTTTTGGTTTTGTGATAGCATGAATTCCACTTTGATATTAGGAGAAGCCAAATATTCAGGGAAGGATTCATGAAACATTTATGAACAATAAGTGAATCGCTATTAAAACCTATGTATGTGTGCATTGCAAATAAACTATACTAAAATTGAGTAATTAACATTGAAGAAATGGATTTTATTGACAATATTGCTTTTACTATTTTATAAAAAAACACAACCAAGATTCATGTTTTTACCAAACTTTTGTATTTACATATTGTAAATAAGATTGTAACTATTTTATTTTTTACTAATATATTAAGTATCAATTACTCTTTAAAAATACTAAATTATATAATTTATTAACCATATCAAGTATCAATTACACTTTAAAAAAACTAAATTATATAATTTATTAACCAATAAAAATATTTTAAATTTGAAAATATAAAAAAATAATTAAAAAAATAAATAAATAAATCAAAATTAATCATATCAAACATGACAACCATTTAAAAAATAATGTTGTGAGAGCAATTTAAGAAATAACGACCTTTTAAATTGAACAAAAATATGTATATATTTTCTATAATTTAATTAATATATAAGTATCAATTATGTTTTTAAATTAAATTATATAATTTATTAATAAATAAAAAGAAAAAAACCATATTTTAAATTTAAAGATTTTAAAAATCATATAAAAAAAATCAGATATAATTATAATAAACTTGTAAATCATTGAAAAAATAACTATTTTTAGGTTTGGAAAAATTATGTACTATTTTTTTACCATTAATTCAACAACCCAATAAAATCTGGATTTAAACTTTATGCTTATTAACTATGGACTTTTGATATCTCTAAGCCAAATAATGTGTCAACCTGTGAATGATACAAAATATATATATATATATTCCTCTTTTCTTTACAATTAACAAACTTAACATCAGTTTCCTTCACCATTAAAAGTTTTGAAAATGGAGAGACGACGATATATTGAGAGCAATATGAATAGTGATATAATTAAGGCTCAGGAGAGAAAATATTTGACAAGGCAGCGAGGCATTTAAACGGTAACAGAGAAGGCAAGGTGCTATGGAAACCAAGTCAAAATCATGACCATTTTGCACAAGTGGACAGTGAGGGTGTTCTGCAACAACACTTGATGTCGAGTGTTATCTTTTGACTTATTACATTATAAGATCAAAGATGACCGCGAACTTGAGAGTACCTTGGATACTGTAGATATAAGCTAGTTATACAACAAGTCGAATAGAAGATAGTCAGACTACAATGGTGGAAAACATTAATGTTGTTTTGTGGCGAACTATAATGGATTAAAGCCGGGAGGACGGGAATGTTATGAGCGGCCAAATTGCAAAGGGGAGAAGTAATAATGATAGCCCTTCTCTAAATTCAGAATTAATGATAGCCATTCTCTAAATTTAAAATTGAAGATTTCACTCTTCATCTTTAACTTTTTTAATTCATTATGTTTTTATTTAATTTTATAATAAATTATAAGACAAATAATAACTAATATTAATTATTGGAATGTATATACAGTAGCTGTTACAGCATTCTCGACTCGTGTGTCTATAGATTTATGATTTATCTCATTTTTCAAATACTTCCAATTATATATGTGCATAATTCTGTTTTTCATTTTATGCAAAGAAAAATGATATTTTTTTTACCTCGTGCTTGTTAAGCAAGTTCACGTGATCTATAAATGAAATAAGCATTCAATTACTTTAAAATACTTTAAATTACTTAAAAATAATGCAACAAAATTACTTTATTTTTTAAATGTGTAACCTCTGGTTTTTTAATTTTCTAACTAAATTACTTTCCAAGAAATGAGACGCTGCGGGGAATTTGCATTGTTTTTATTTGTCCTGGTTTCTTCTGCTCATTAATTTCCAATTATCTCTATCTACCTCTGCCTACTTTCGAAATAAAATAAATGGGATTTCATCTAGATCGAGGTTTGGATCTGCTAGATCATTACTTTCTTTACTCTTTAGCAGCATCATGGTTTCCTGACCTTCTTTACTCTCTCTTTTCCCTCTGTCGAATGACTAGATTAAGTTAGTAATTATCAATACATTCCGATTAAGTTAGTAATTATCATTCTATAATGTCGAATCGGAACTATAGTATTTTTCCCTCACATTTCAATAATTTTCCCTCAATATGTTTCTCTTTTCCGATTAGCCGAAGCCCTGACAATAAAAGAAAACACCGCTAGCTTCGATCTGAGTGGGACTATTGTGGAGATCTTTTTCTTGAAAATGATGTCTTTACAGTCCTGTTCAGGCTAGGGTTTCTAGATTTGGAACCAACAACAAAAACACCCAGCTTACTTGTAATCATTTACCTATTGTGGGGTTTCTATTTCACCGCCTGCCTCTGATTTCTTGGTGCGATCATGCTTCAGACTTATGCTTCCTTCGTTGCACCAGAACGTATGGTGTCAATCTTGTGTTTTTAGCCGACAAACCATGCATTTGAACAACATAACACAGGTAAAAATATTCTTTAAGATTTCTCAACATGATTCACAGGGTATTTTCAACTCAAAACTACGGCCCAAGCAACACTTAAAAGAATCTTCCATGGAATTTAATTTGGATATATTGGCGACTATTTGCTCTGATAACAAAAAAAGAAAAAAGAATCTTCCATGTAATTTAATTTGGATATATTGGCGACTATTTGCTCTGATAACGAAAATAAAAACACTTTTGGGGAACTTCTCAGTGCAGTTTCAGATCTGCACAGTTTTGCATCTATATTGTCGGATAGACTCCTTATTCAACACCGCAACCTTTCTTTATTATTTTTATTCTTCATTTAATCACTCCTTGGACCTCCCTTTGATTGGATAACAACAAGTATGATACCTCTGCTTGTTTGGTTAACTACTTCTTACCGGAAACTAATGTGAAATCCCCCCTTCCTTTGGTTATAAAATATTATCATAAAGACTATCCATATCGACTTCTTATCCAGCTATGTTGCATAATACAAACGGGCCAGAAGTTGTTTAAAATATGTTATTAAATCTATTACTCCTGTATCTAGCAGGAAATCAATGGAAACATCAAAGAATACTGCAACCCTAAAACCAGAGGGTATTATTAGATTTCCTGGGTGGCATACCTGACTAATAATCGTTCAAATTTTTAGAAAGGACACTGATGGGTCATATTTTGGCTCCAAATCAACTCGCATATCTCCTTGGAAAAAATGATCTAGGACAAAATTTACAACCCTAATTCGGCAGATTACAAAACATCTTTGAGTTAAAACACAACACACAGAACATCACACAGTCGACCATCATCTTCTACACAGAGTTTGCAAGGCAACCGCCGAGGCTTACCGGTTGGTATAGCTATTTCCAACCTTCAACATCTAGAATTGAGGAGCCATTGAATATTACCCTGCAAGAACAATACAAATGTGGTTAAAACGGTATCTCGAAAGGAAAGATTACAGTATCGAAATTCTGATAACCATTAGCACTCAGGTATGAACATTACAGTGAAGGAAATCAAACACATTACCTTTTTAAAATGATAGCCATAGTAGCAATGAACACCAAGACAGATGCAACTGCAATGAAACCTCTACTTTGTCGAAGAATGCTGGTATAGCTGGAGCCAACACCAACCATCCCATCAACTACTTTAAAACAGTGAAACAGTGCCGAGAGAGGTAGCAACTTTGGCGAGGCCCCTGGCCATTCATTTCAAACCCTGTATTAAAAAAGACAAACCCTCAACAAGTCAGGGTACCGAACCACCCAAAGACAAACTCTAAGACTGCCAAACGAGACATTCACCACTGTACAAGAATCTGGAGAGAGCTCGGATCTATAAATTACATAGGTTACGAGTTCAAGACTCAGGAGCTATGCCTCCACAAGCAGAACAACCAAACTAAAAACCCTCAGCCTGTCGGCCACGCAGAGATACCACTACCAAGTAACAAAAATCACATCATGATCACAGCAAAGGTAGGGTTTAACCACATGCATTGAAACCCTTGCCAGATCAACGGTGGACATCACGGTGGGATTTACGAAATCACAAACCATTTACCACATTAAATGAGCCATCACTACCACAGCCACGAAGGAACCAGCTCGTCAACGTTTAAACCTTTGTCAAGTTACAACTCAGCACTCAGTTGATGCACCAAGATGCTTTCACGTGAACCAAGCTTACTAAGCCATCCACGAGGGAATCCAACTATTCTCATTAGTTGAAAACATTCAATGCATAGGATACAATCACATCCGCCAACCTGTAAACCATATTAACATTCACATCATA
Source organism: Larix kaempferi (assembly GCA_027924585.1). NCBI lineage: Eukaryota > Viridiplantae > Streptophyta > Pinopsida > Pinales > Pinaceae > Larix > Larix kaempferi. The sequence continues at coordinate 22,142,867 of BSBM01000179.1, read as the reverse complement.
CAAAGTGGATATAGTTATGGTAAGGTTGTATTATACACCCTTGTAACATTAAGTTAAGGGTTGGTTAGAACTTCACCGAGGTTGCATAAGTATCACCGAGGTTACATAAGTGCACACAACACATAATAGAATATCTCCAAAGTTCACATAGTATCGTAGGATAATATAGTATTATATGTTTACAAATTATCGATCAAGTTTGTATAATATCGCATTTTGCATAGCATCATATGTTTGTATAGTTCACTAGGGTGGCATATTATCACATGGGGCCACACTATTGCACATAACACACAACATATAATATGTTATGTATACAGTTTGTAATTGTTTGATAATGTCCGAAGCACCATATAAATAGATAATATAAATAATCAAAGAAGATTGTTTATACATACATGCCATTGTATAGTGAAATAGAAGACTTGTTAATAAATCAAATTATCATGACCATGGTAGAAGTATAGATCCTAGGCAAGTTAGCAAGACAGTTATACATAGGATTTCCACAAATTGCCACGGAGGAAGAAGGTAGATAATTACATACAGTTCAACATGAATGGAAACCAAAAATAATTCTAGGTACAACATTGTGAAATGATCATTACAGATCTTCTCTGAAAAACTATTGAATGCTTGTCGCAACCTTAAACTCTTACCTGTAAACTATCACAAGTACGAAATCACATGCTTTAGCACGAATGCTAAGTAAGCCTCAGGGTGTCCGTAGAACCCCTTCATCAATCAATAAAAGTATATTAGTCAAAGATAACTGATTCATAAATCATAACATCAATAATAGAAGTTGCAGTAGTATTAATAACATCAAGACATACACATAATTATGTTAGTCACAATTTCTTATACGATAAACCAGCATGGTATTTATTACAGCAGGATAACCTTTTATGCTTTGTTCTATTCCGCACATATTAAATAAACATTAATTGTCACGTAGAAAAATTTTAATTTTTTGTGATTTTTCTGGGATGTTACACATTTAACTACATCTCTTAACTTAAAGATGAAAAACAATATAACATCAATTCAAACCAAGCCTAAATAAGCTATTAAATGAGGATTGCTCAAGGACAATAATCCAAAGAAAATTCCATCAATATTGTCATTGGTACACTATTATCAAATTTAAGCAAAACTTAGGATCATAAGCAATATCAAATAAAAATGGAAGGTCTTTAAGTTTTAGGTGGGTATGAATCGATCTCGTGATTTGGATGTATGAATCCATCCCATGATTTGGAGGTTATTCCTCAACACTCCCAAATAAAATAACCCCCAATATTTATATTACTATGTCAAATTAAAAACCCCCCTTGACCCCTTAATACGGGGCAATATATTTTTGAGGTTTTTAAGAGTATTCAACCCCCCAATATGAATGGACGTGATATGATATTGCCTCACTGGTGAACCCCCCGTGTGGGGCATCAAGCCTGCGGTGCCCTTGATCTCTGGAACTACCATGGGTGGATGAGAAACATTATTCATTAGGACCCCAATGGCCAGGACAGACCTGATCATGTATGATTCCCATTTCTAAATGGGAGGACCTTACACACGATATGGAAATCGTCAATGGGCTAAAAGAAGTTTATGGTAATGATGTTGAAACCCTAGATCTGTTGGTAGGCTTGATGGAAAAGAATAAGATCAAAGGTTATGCAATCAGCGAGACAACTTTTTTCTATCTTTCTGCTCATGGCATCACGGTGGGTAATACTCTTTGGTTATATTGATGGCACACAAGTTAATTTTAAATCACACCGCAAGGCCCCTTTCATGGGTTATGGAATGAGACGATCACAACAACCATAGAGAAATAATGATACCGCGTACATATCTGCCATTAATGGATTCAAGGCTGCTGAAAATATCCTTGGTGACTATGATTGTCTACATGTGTGGTGAGGTCAAAAGGGAAAAAAAATTCGGAAAGCCATTAATGGATTCAAGGCTGCTGAAAATATCCTTGGTGACTATGATTGTCTACATGTGTGGTGAGGTCAAAAGGGAAAAAACATTCGGAAAGGCAGTTTTGGCGTGTAACTTCATTCTCATCTTGACAGGGATACTTGTTAAGAAGCAATTGCACTATTTCATAAAATGAACGAACTCCAAATTTTGCTTATCTTGGCAATCTTTTGTTTGTTTACCCTACTTATAGGTTTATTTGTTGAGTTTAGTTAACCGATGTGCTTCCCTCAAAATCACGGCACATAAAACTTTTTCAAGAGTAAACTTTGAAACATTTCATGAATGCCCGGGCCCTACAAGGAGTTTTCATATGTAAAATCACATTTCAGAGTTTTCATATGTAAAATCACATTTCATTGATGTGTGGTCTTAAACGTGTTTCAATATTTCATCAATTTGAGACACTATTAGGAGTTTTCATATGTCAAATGTATAGCTAATTTCATTGATTTCTAGTCTTAGTGGGGTTCATAAGTTCGATATAGATTATTTCATCAACGTGCAATTTCACAAATGCTTTCATGGGTTTGATGTAACACATTCTTTAATGTTAAAAAATGATGAAATAGTCAATTTAATCAATTTTTTTTTTGGTTTCGATGTTAATGGGGTTGGTTATTGCTTTCATGGGTCTCCCCTCTTTATGAAAGCCAACACTATTTCAACAAAAATTTGTATGAAAGTAATTTGTATTTTTTATAATTTTATTAATAAAAAATTGTTGTGCAATATTTTGTAAAAAATATTCAAATCAATTACAATATTATAATATTTATCCAAATATTTTTAAGAATAAGAATATAGAATACTATGTAACTAACCATTCTCAACCATACTATGTCACATGCCATTCTCAACCATGGTCAATTGTAACTAACCATTATCAACCATGGTCAATCAGAGTTGAATGTCAACATAGAAAAACATAGCAAAACACACTCAATGTTGTAATGTTTCATAACCATATTAAGATGTTGCAATCCAACATGAGGTTCGAGGAATGTCACATTCCTACCTAACCCCTTAGAAGGTTTTTAATGCAACATAACCATTCAAGTGCATATCTATCATATTTAATTTAGTCGAGACAAGTGTTGCAATGAGACATATCCATAGTGGACAATTGAACCCAATTAAAGACAACCAAAAGTCAAACACAATCAACCAAAAGTCAACCAAAGTCAACCATGGGTTGCCATGGTCAACTGAAGTCAACCATGGTAAACCAAAAGTCAAGCATGTTCAACCATGGAATAAAGTAAACCTTGTAGTGGAGTGAAAATTACTTAAAAGTCAACTATTGCTTGCAGTCAACTACAGATTGAATTCAACCTTGGATTGAAGTCAACGATGGATTGAAGCCAACCTTATTTAAAAGTCAACTGTGGATTGAAGTCAACTACCGATTGAAGTCAACCATGGATTGAATTCAACCTTGGATTGAAATCAACCTTAGATTGGATTCAACCTTTTTAAAAGTCAACTATAAATTGAACTCAACACTTCTTGAAAGGAACCTATGGTTTGAAGTCAACCTTGCTTAAAAGTCAACAATGGTTCAAAGTCAGCATTTGATTAAAGTCAACAATGGATTGAAGTCAACCATGTTTCAAATTCAACCTTGCATTAAAGCCAACCTTAGCTGAAGTCAATTTTAGAGTGAAGTAAAGCATGGATTGAGGCCAACCTTGGCTTGAAGGAAACCTTAGAATGCAGTCAACCTCTTAGTCAACATTGGATTGAAGTCATCCTTGAAGTTATGCTCAACCATGCTTCAAAGTCAACCTTGCTTAAAATTCCACTATGGATTGAAGTTAGTCGTGGTCACGGGGGCTTCACTCAATAAACCACTATCATAGCACGTTCGTTCATGGCATATGAAACAATACCCCTAATTTCACTAAATATTGGAAAATACCTTCCAAAATTGTTTTTTTTTACCCCTTCCCAATATGCCTTCCCAATTTAAAAAACCCATATTTTCACTAGATATTGTATGTATCAATTTTTTCATTAACATTTTTTATACCCCTTTATATTTCTACCTAGTATATTGATATGATACCCCTCTTATGACCATACATGCATTCTACAATGCACCTTGCTTCTTTCGATGTATATTGTGGGTGCAATTACTCAACCACATATCATTATGATTTGCAACATCTAATGGTCTAATGAAGAGATAGGAGATCACTTCTTGTATGTCACTAGAGCTAATGCACATAGTACAACATTTAGATTGCATGTTGCAGTTCCCCAATCGCCAACTAAGCCTGTTGTGGGCTAGGTATCCAAGCCCCTAGGGCCCTGTAACAAGCTCTAGGAGGATGAATAAACCTCCCAAGGCTGAAATAGCCACGAGTGGTTGGGTATTCAAGCCCCCAAGGCCTATTGAGGGCCTATAATAGGACCTGGAGGATTAGAGCCTCCCAAGGCTATTGGTAACAACTGGCTATTAATGACCTTTGTCTCTCGATTATGATCGACTGGAAACCCTCTTCACCACAAAACCCCTGGCATCAAGCATGCCTCAAGATGCGATTTCCATGCGTACTGGTAAGCCCAAGCCTTGCCTCAACCCAATTTCTCATCCGGTCATAATCGCGCCATCTCCATTTGGCAGATATTTGTCAGCCCGCCCATATAAAAAAGACCCCAAAGTATTTTTGTATTGTTACATTAAATAAAAAAACCCTTTGCCCCTTAATATATAAGCAATATAATTTTTAGATTTTCATGATTATTTAATACCCCAATATGAATGAACGTGATATTATATTGCCTTCTAGTGAAGCCCCCGTGGTCGTGGTTCAAAGTCAACCCTGCTTGAAAGGAAACTATTGGCTAAAGTCAACTATTGATTGAAGTCACTCATGGTTCAAAGTCAACTATGTATTAAACTCAACCTTTCTTAAAAGTCAACTATGGACTGAAGTCACCTATGGGTTCAAGTCAACCATTGTTAATCAAAATTCAGGGAATCTCAACCAAAGTTAACCTTAGGAAGCCAAGGTCAACCATGGACAACCAAAAGTCAAATATGGTTGATCAAAATGTCAACCATTTTCAACCAACGAAAAGCATGGTCAACTAAATTCAACCATGGTCAACCAAATTCAGCTGTGATCAACCAAAGTCAACCATGGTCAACCAAAATCAACCAAAATTCAAGCACAATCAACCAAAGCCAACCATGGGTTTCCATGGTCAACCAAAACTCAAGCATGTTCAACCATGGTTATTCATGGTCAACCATTGTCAACCAAAACTAAAGTAAAGTAAACCAAATGCAACCATGATCAACCAAAATCCAACCAATGTCAACCATGGGCAGCTGATGTCAAGCATTGTTAAGCAAAAGTCAACCATGGCCAACAAAAGTCAACCATAGTAAACCAAAGTCTACCATGGTCAACCAAAGATAACCATGGTCAACCTTAGTCAACCATAGTTAACCATGGCCACCTATGTTCAACCAAAGTCAATTGTGGATTAAAGCCAACTACCGATTGAAGTCAACCTTGGAATGAAGTCAACCTTAGATTGAATTCAACCTTTCTTAAAAGTCAACTATAAATTGAAGTCAACACATCCTGAAAGTCAACTATGGTTTCAAGTCAACCTTGCTTAAAAGTCAACCTTGGATTGACATCAACCATGGATTGAAGTGAACCATGCCTAAAAGTTAACTATGGATTGAAGTCATGGTTATATTGAAGTCAAGCATGGATTGAAGTAAACCATGGATAAATGTTAATAGGGTATTGAAGGAAACCTTGGATTCAACTCGACCATGGACTAAAGTAAACCTTGTAGTGGAGTGAAACTTACTTAAAATTCAACTATTGCTTGAAGTCAACTACAGATTGAATTCAACCTTGGATTGAAGCCAACCTTACTTAAAAGTCAATTGTGGATTGAAGTGAACTACCAATTGAAGTCAACTATGGATTGAAGTCAACCTTGGATTGAAGTCAACCTTAGATTGGATTCAACCTTTCTTAAAAGTCAACTATAAATTAGACTCAACACTTCCTGAAAGTCACCTATGGTTTGAAGTCAACCTTGCTTAAAATTCAACAATGGTTCAAAGTCAGCATTTGATTAAAGTCAACAATGGATTGAAGTCAGCCATGTTTCAAATTTAACCTTGCATTAAAGTCAACCTTAGCTCAAGTCAATTTTGGAGTGAAGTCAAACATGGATTGAGGTCAACCTTGGCCTGAAGGAAACCTTAGAATGAAGTCAACCTCTTAATCACCATTGGATTGAAGTCATCCTTGAAGTTTTTGCTCAACCATGCTTCAAAGTCAACCTTGCTTAAAATTCCAGTATGGATTGAAGTTAGTCATGGTTCAAAGTCAACCCTGCTTGAAAGGAAACTATTGGCTAAAGTCAACTATTGATTGAAGTCACTCATGGTTCAAAGTCAACTATGTATTAAACTCAACCTTTCTTAAAAGTCAACTATGGACTGAAGTCACCTATGGGTTCAAGTCAACCATTGTTAATCAAAATTCAGGGAAGCTCAGCCAAAGTTAACCTTAGGAAGCCAAGGTCAACCATGGTCAACCAGAAGTCAAATGTGGTTGATTAAAACGTCAACCATGTTCAACCAACGAAAAGCACGGTCAACTAAATTCAACCATGGTCAACCAAATTCAGTTGTGATCAACCAAAGTCAACCATGGTCAACCAAAATCAACCACAATTCAAGCACAATCAACCAAAGTCAACCATGGTCAACCAAAATCAACCACAATTCAAGCACAATCAACCAAAGTCAACCATGGGTTTCCATGGTCAACTGAAGTCAACCAAAACTAAAGTAAAGTAAACCAAATGCAACCATGATCAACCAAAATCCAACCAATGTTAACCATGGGTAGTTGATGTCAAGCATTGTTAAGCAAAAGTCAACCATGGTCAACAAAAGTCAACCATAGTAAACCAAAGTCTACCATGGTCAACCAAAGTCAAGTGTGGTCAACCCAAGTTAACCTTGGTAAACCAAAGTCAACCATAGTTAACCATGGCCAACTATGTTCAACCAAAGTCAACTGTGGATTGAAGTCAACTATCGATTGAAGTCAACCATGTGTTCAAGTCAACCTTGGATTGAAGTCAACCTTAGATTGAATTCAACCCTGTTTAAAAGTCAACTATAAATTGAAGTCAACACTTCCTGAATGTCAAATATGGTTTCAAGTCAACCTTGCTTAAAAGTCAATAATGGTTCAAAGTCAACATTTGATTAAAGTCAACAATGGCTTGAAGTCAACCATGTTTCAAATTCAACCTTGCATTAAAGTCAACCTTAGCTGAAGTCAATGTTGGAATGAAGACAAGCATGGATTGAGGTCAACCTTGGCCTCAAGGAAACCTTAGAATGAAGTCAACCCTCTTAGTCAACATTGGATTGAAGTCATCCTTGAAGTTATGGTCAACCATGCTTCAAAGTCAACCTTGCTTAAAATTCCACTATGGATTGAAGTTAGCCGTGGTTCAAAGTCAACCCTGTTTGAAATGAAACTATTGGCTAAAGTCAACTATTGATTGAAGTCAACTTTGCTTAAAAGTCAACTATGTATTAAACTCAACCTTTCTTACAAGTCAACTATGGACTGAAATTAACCATGAACTGAAGTCAACTATGGGTTCAAGTCAACCATTGTTAATCAAAGGTCACGGAAGCTCAACCAAAGTTAACCTTAGGAAGCCAAGGTCAACACGAAATCAAATATGTTTTGATCAAAACGTTAACCATGTTCAACCAACGAAAAGCATGGTTAACTAAATTTAACCATGGTCAACCAAATTCAGCTATGATCAAAATTTAATTTAATTTAAATTTATTTTTTAATATATTTTATTAAATTTAATTTAAATTTATTTTTTAATATGTTTTATTTAATTTAATTTAAATTTATTTAAATTTATTTTTTAAATTAAATTTATATTATTTATTTAATTAAATTTTTAATATGTTTTAATATTTTTATTTAATTTTTTTTAACTTAATGTATTTCTTTTAGTTTTATTTCCAAATAAGATTTTTATTAATTTTTAAATTTAATTTAATGTAATTCATTTAATTTATTTAATTAACTTAACTTAATTTAATTTAATTTATTTAATTAACTTAACTTAACTTAACTTAATTTAATTTAATTTAATTTAATTTAACTTAACTTAATTTAAATTTATTTTTTAGTATGTTTTATTTAATTTAATTTTTAATATGTTTTAATATTTTAATTTATTTTATTTTATTTTTAATATGTTTTAATATATATATATATTTTTAACTTAATGTATTCATTTTATTTTTATTTCCAAATAACATTTTTATTAATTTTTTAATTTAGTTATTTCTTGGGTGGGCCCGTTGTCCACTAGCAATAACCACATTTTTAAATGTGGTTGATATTTGCCGATCGATGAATATCAACTACTTTTAAATATGTGGTCATAGTTGATATATGCCGATCGACGAATATCAACCACATTTAAAAATGTGGTTGTTGCAAGTTTATAAACTGAGAAGGCGTTCGAAACAAGCAATTATATTTTCGATCTGCCTGCTATTTATTTCCATTGATGGACTGCAAAAGCATTTGAGGTAAAGCATTCTACTTTTGATTTGTGGATATTTATTTCCGATCCCGCATAAGCAAACGATTTAATCTACATGATAGATATAAAACTTTGCATAAACATTAAGTTACAATTCGATCTGCTTGATAAGGAATAACTTTGCATAACATTTTATTTGTATATGTGAATGAAACGATGTGAAAAGAGGAGTCAATCTAGGATATTGCCAAAATAAAGTGATCTGCATGATTGATGGTATACTCTGCACTTGTATTTTGTTTTCAACCATTGGTAAAAACGTTGTGATGAGAATCTAATCTGTGTGATATTCAATTAAAAGTATTGCATTACTTTTTGGGTAAAAGGTTATGGAAAAGCATCGTGATGGTGATCGAACCTGAAGTTTGCATGTTATTTTAACTGTGTATTAAGTCGTAGTGAAATATCAACCTGTATGTTAATGTTTTAAAACGCTGCATTGAATTTTATTTCAGGCAGGTGGTTCCTTGTCAAGATTAGGATGAGGGTGCTTATCCTTGGTCTGTGCTGTCGATGGAATCGAGATTCGGTATCTCTGTTACTTAGAAAGAAGTAATAGACTGAATGATGCATTAAAAACTTAATAGCTAACTGTAAGATAATTCGGATCGTTGCTAACATAGGATAAGGAAGGATTGTCAGTCAACCCTATAGTTATCACTAAGCTACATGGATTATTCTGATACTCAACAGAATAACATTCGATTACACTGTTGCCTTCATGTCTGATCTTTGGCGATAGATCATTGCGGTTTATGACTCTTAAATTTTAATGAAGGACGAGTCCATAAAACACCTTTAATGATTCAATTAAGGATTAGAGTTAAGATAATTATTGAAATCAATTAATTGGACTCTGCATTATTCCTATCTGGGAAGAGGTTGAGTTAGACACCAACGTGTGATAACTAGTATGAAATTCGACTGGTATTAAATAACCGTTAATTAAGAAATCATCTCATGTATATTTATGCGTGGATTATGCTTAATTAAGAAGGATTGACAAAATTATAATATGAAGAAATTATGGATACTGTTACTGGACAAATTAGCAGGGCTAATTCCGAGTAAGCACAAATAAAAAGAGTGACCCAATATCACCTCAGTCACCGTTCTAACTTCTTCGGAAATTGAAACCTCTAAGGAGAAGTATCCTTAAGTAATCCTGCAGAACACTGGGATAACCAAGAACTATATTTTCTATACAAGTGTTAGTTAGACCAGTTCCTAATGGAGTCAACTATACTCAATTTCAGCCAATGAATTCAATGAAGTGTGCATACACATAAACAATATTGGATCAAAAGACTATATTGCCAATACCCTAACCAAATATATATTAAGCGACAGTTGTCCAAGTCATTTAATAATCAGATGTAGGGTGAAAATTCACAATCAACAATGAATTGGCCTACTTAAATATAGCTTGGGCTTAACTTGAGGAGTCACAACTTCTCATTAATACTTATTTACTATTATTAATTTAACTACTATTACTCATTACTTGTATTTATTATTTTATATTCGTTACAAGATACATGTTGAATAGGAGGCTAACATAACTCCAAATCTCCATCCTAATGCATTCTCCAACATCAAATCAAGTTCTCATGGGATATGGTAAGCCAACCTTCCCTTGCATACAACTCAACAAAAGAATCACTAACAATCTAAGATAGTAGTGGAACAACAAGCTGATAAAAATATGAAACTTCATCACGATACATTCTATTTATGGTCCTTGGTAGGTCAACTTCGAATCCAATCTACTGAAGGAGCCATTGTGTTCTACGAATGAAAGAAACCGCTACCAAACTATTATACCCTCATCCGCTATGAAGATTTATGAAATTGCAATTGTGAACCCCTCCACTCTCGATCCTCAACAAGAAGCACTCTGAGTCCCTAGACTCTCCACATACAACTTCGGATTAAGTGAACAAACAAGCATGTGCAATGGCAAGATCAAAGTGTCCCACCTCTTAATGATGGGTGGACTACATTGTGTGGAACTCGTATTCAATTACATGGAACCTTGTTTATCCTTCTTGTTCATGAACATGAAATTGTATAATCATGTAACCATCTCCATGTAGTTACATCTTTAAACATTTTTTAGATTGAGATTATGGTAGCCGGTGGGCTCCAGAAATGTCTACCTTTTTACAGGTATTCTTTGGAGAAGTTCACTTTAAATATCAACCAGGGAACGTACAAATTTTAGAGGTGCTAAGCACTATATGTGCACTACGTTGAGAGGATCTTTGTCGTTGGGTGTTTGTTGTGTCTATGGAAATGTTGGAGAGTCGTTCTAATGAGGATGGAGTAATCTAGAGGTTTATCACCATAAAAAAAAATGCGAAACTTATTCTAAGAAGACAAAAAACTAAATCTAAGAAAGCAAGAAATTAATCTAGGAAAACATGAGACTTTTAATCTATGAAAGAAGAAAACTAAATCTAGGAAAGCAGGAATTTAATCTAAGATGAAAGCAAAAAACTAAATATAGGAAAGCAAGAATTTAATCTAAGATGAAAGCAGAAAACTAAATCTAGGAAAGTAGGAATTTAATCTAAGATGAAAGCAGAAAACTAAATCTAGGAAAGTATGAAATTAATCTAAGAAAGAAGGAATTTAAATCTGAATTAAAACCTAAGAAAGCAAGAACCTAAAGAATTCAAAATCTGAAATATATCTCTTCTTAAAGCATGTGAATCTGACCTAATCGAACATGAGATCTTTCAAGTTGGAATGGGAAATTTGCATTTAAAAAGCACAAATCTAATCTGGTCGATATAAAGCAATGGCAATATAAATCTGGGAATTGCAGTTTATGGATGGGTGTTACAGGACTACATATGCAGTGTATTGGAACTACAGACACAATATTAACGAACTACAAAAGAAAAGACGTCTGTGCACAACATTGAATCAGATAAAAAATTAACCCACACATACATAAAATTGGAATGAACAACGAAATGCATGAAAATATGGAAACAAAAAAGACTGAACTCTTGAGCTATGCACTGAGGGGGCCCTCCCCAATGTGCATCACAGGAGGAGAATACAACTTATAAACTCACAGATTTAGAAATACGCTGGTTCTTCATTATAAATTCATAAGTTTCAGCATAACTGTAGAAATCGTAAACTGAGTATTTGCTCTAGAAAATTGCCAAAGATTGTCTTAAAAAATGTACGAGAGAGAGACCCTACTACTCAGGTGTCTCTATTTATTATAAACTTTTACTCTAGTTTTACATTGAAAGTCACAATCTTGAATAACAGGATTCTTTCCTAGAAAATAGGATCATTGTGTCTCTTGCGATCTTCAATCTGGAGCTCGGCATCATTATTCTTCCAGTTCACCTGCGCTCTGTCCACACATGGATTTATTCACATAATTAGTAAATAAAAACGCTAAAACATAAGGAAAGATAATTACTAAATTACTTCGTTTAATTATAAACCAAAGTGCATTCTTCCCTAGACAAAGAGGTGCTTTCTGATCATTTCCTCGCTTATGTGTGGCATAAAGGAGTCTATGGAGTACCTATATCATGGACTCATCATTATCCTTCTTAAAAGTATTGTCCAACCTCTGCATGATGGGTGCAGTAATCCATTGTGTATAACTCCTATTAAAATTGTTTGGCCTCTAAATTATGGGTGCAATCCATTGTGTAGAACTCTTGTTCAATTGCACAAAACCTTGTTTACCCCTCTTGTTCATCAACATGAAATTGCAATTTAAGGATGAAAGCTTGCAATATCATAATCATGTCAACATATCCACTTAGTTACAAATGTATACATTTTATAGACCGAGTTTATGGTAGCCTTATTTTTAAAAGGAATCACCATATATTAGTTTATAGCCAATGTAAATCTTATACAGTTTCTAAAATAGAATAAAAAAAAACTTTAGAGATACAAATAAAGCACAAAATGCAACAATGGGGCTTAGGAATGAAAGGGCGGGATAAAGTACCCAATTTATCATTCTGCTATGAGTGCATTGTGCAACCATGAAATAAGGTTGGTCATACACTATGGATTTTTTCGATCCAAAATCCTACCTTACTATTTATGTTGAAAGTTATTCTTAGAAAATCAAGTTGTCAACATATCTATCTAATTCTTCAAGCAAGGCATAAATAAAGGTAATATTTATACAATTTAATTGTTGAAAAGAGGGAAACGACATATGAATTAGAATTCTAGTTGAATGCTAGGTCACATAGGTTTTGATATCATGGCGAAAGGATAGAATTGCATGTGTTTTTCCTTTCTTTGATTTAAACATGTAAATATTGTGATGCAATAACCATTGGAAAAAGCAACATGAATTGTACATAGTGGCAACACAACAAGAGACAATTTTAAGGATTGATGCTGGAAAACTATCCACCCTTATTTGGGTATGCGGCAGACTTGTTTGTTTTTAAGCATAAGGAAAGGAAGCCACTTTCTTTTTTGGATGAGGGAGAATTGTCGAGCTTTAGTCCATCATATTAATAGGCCCAATCTCACTAAACCTTATTAAGTCCACCTAGAAACAAAAATATCCTCAAGCTTTTATTACATCAATTCAAAATCCCCTAATAATTTAAGTGACATGGTCAACCAAATTTTGCAAATGGTTTAAGGGCTCATAGACAAAGTAATAAAAAGTGACCACAAGCCACCTTCAACAAGAATGTTCTTGTTCCTCGAAAAGGTGGACCCAAAATAGTGAAGCATTTCCATTGAATATATTATTAAGGCTGTTGCTTAACCTTATTATGTCCACATAGAAACTAAACCTCCTCAAGATTTTATTACATCAATTCAAAAATACCTAACCATTTAAGTGACATGGTAAAATGGTTTAAGGGGTTTATCACTCCATCAATCCCATCAACTTCTTAGAAATTCTAACCAACAAATGATTACAAATTTTAAAAGGGGATCCACAAATTATATTTATAAAGGCATGACCCACCTCTATAATGAATAGGATGCTCCGTGATTCAAGAGTTAAAACAGATCCATGAGAATTCGATTCAAATTCGCGTGGCCCCAATGAAATGAGATGATGACTTTGCTAGTTCAGGGAACAAGATTCGACCAACCCCTCGATTCCATGTAATAATCGATCTGTGGCAGCTTTCTAGGTTTTCCCAAGATTCCCACGAACTTCTCACTTAGTTACGACCAAACTTGACATTTTTTCGGTGGATAGAATGTTGCAAACACCTATTGGATCTCCCAAAAATTGGATTAAAAAACTAAATGGTGCATACAATGATTTCCAGTTCCATTGATCATGTGGAATAGGCACTAAACAACTATATCTAGTGCACATTAGGTGGATGGTATCCATTGTAGAAGCCTTAACCAATGTCTAAATAGAAACATAATCCCATCCATGGATTGGGATGAACAATAGGATACAAGATTCAAGTTCTTCTCATGATTATGTTGTTGCAATAATAAATTTCCACGGTATGAAACCGTAGGGAGATTTGCTTTAAGTTATAAGACTATGGACCGTTAGGGTTCCCAACTACAATATTAATCAGCCAGAACTGGGCATTTTCTTCTTCTCTTATAACAACCCAATGTCGTCTCTTCGAACGAGAGTCCAATTCCTACCAATCTAGATGCTTTTCATCAAAAACCCTCACACAATGGAGTATGACCTGAGTAAAGAGGGATATTGTCTCTCCTCAAGACGTGGTTACATAAGTATAGGACCTTCAATCAAATTTAGACATGCACATAAAAATTATTGTTGAAATTCTTGGGCCATGTGGATCATTGTGTAATCTGCCTGAAATTGAGAAGCATCTATTATGGAATTGTCTAGTTTCCTGCAAATTCTGGGTTTTGGATCACTGTAGAATATAGTGCCCTCCTTGTTGCTCATGGATTTACTTTAACATTTTCTAGGAAGAATATTCACACAAAAATATCCTCTAGTAATTGATGTTTACTTATATTTTTTGAATCATGAGCTGTGGTGGAATTCTGGGAAGTAATTGTCCATACAACCAATCACTTATCATGAAACTGATCAATCATTCTTGGTGCCAAAACCTTACAAATGCAACCACAAGCATCGTCATCAACTGGCCAAAATAAATCATGGTATCATCTATGCGATAACAACACCATGGGGCATAGGCCATCAGGGCTCCATCTACTTAACCAATCTGTCGTTGCTGCTAGAACAAGAAACCACACCACATTGTGTTTGTATCTTGAGAAAAATGTTGTTTTCTATTACAGTAATATCGAGGGAAAGTCTAAAATCATGCCCAAACTTTCCAGAATGTTGGGATTTCATCATTATTTACTGTTGTTGATACCAGTAGCATAGTAGCCAAAGAAATACCTCACTCTTCATCATGATATATAACCCATACTTGCAAAGAATGTTTCCTTTAGGCCTGAAAAATACTATAGACCTCCACCAGAATTATCAGGGATAATATTTGTTCACAACCTCATATTTATGCTTCTTCATAAGATTTCAATAAAGTTTTACTTGGCTGAAAAGACTACCATAATTACCTCAAGTAGGTTTTCTTATGCCCAAGTCTACTCACACTGATTTCTTTCAAAGAACTGATTCAGAGCACTTCATATTTTGCTAAAATATGGCTTGGTGCATGCTACAGGGCCCTGAACGTCTGTTCTCTTGCTCATACATATGCCCATATTTGACCCGTATTTTCATTGCTTGCTCAGCATGCCTGGTTTTTTCTCAACAATGGAAACTAGGACACACTCATACCAAGATGCGGCTAACATACCCCAAGGCCCATGAAGCACCCCAAAACATGGTGTAATTGTTAGTAACCTGAAAAACTAAGAATTGCATACCATCACATCTGGCCTTCCAATACACATCCAAGGCAATATATATATATATATATATATATATATATATATATATATATATGTGTGTGTGGTTGTAGCAGATGAATCCCACACAAAGCTTGAAGATGCCTTGTATGTATGCATTTAAGTGCAATTGTGTTTGTTGGAGGCATCCATTTGGAAGCATGACATCAAACTTGATACTCCCCCTTCTCATCCTTCTTCTAGATCTCAGGCCCTATATTTATCTTCTCAAAGCATCAATGTAAAAACTTCTTCTATAAGATATTGAATTTTAAATTCAAGGGACTCTCATCATATGGCTAAGGAAAAGGACATATTTTCTACACTTGATTATTGTAACACCAAGTGTATTTACATTAGTGATAATAGGACCTTAATTTTTTTAGGATCTGGACATGTTTAATTCGATGGTGGAATTTTTTACCATGTGCTTTGCATTCCCGATCTCTCTTGCAATATTCTATCTATCTATCTATCAAATAGCTCATTATGGTACTAGCAAAACTGAAGGGTTTTTGACACACAATGTTCTAATCAAATATCTACATGATCCTCAGTATGTGATAGCTTCAAATAGTATCGATGATTTTTATAGACTATACAATTTTGACAGTTTTGGGTCATCTACACTTTCTTATGTTTTTTCCACTCATTCTAATGATATGAGTCAACTCTAGCACAAACAATTTGGACACGTAAATTATTACTCAATTGAAAATTTATGTAGGAAATAAATAATGCACGGTCTTCCTCTTGTTTCCTATACAATAGTGTCTGTCCAGGTTCTGTCCCTAGAAAGCATCATTGAGGTAGTTATGACAAATGTGCTTCTTGGCATACACTGGCACCTTTGGAACTTGTTCACGATGAGTTGTATGGCCCTTTTCATTTTTATTCCCTTTTTGTCACAAGTATTTTCTGCTCCTTGTTGATGATTTTTCCAGCCACATTTGAATTTATATTCTATCCATGACCAACAAAAGTGAAGTTTCCAATATTTTCTTAGTTTTTAAGGCCCTTGTTGAAAAAAATTTGGTCATCACATTCATAGACTTAGATCATATAATGGAGGTGAATGTGTTAACATGAAGTTCATTGGATTATATTCTTCAGAAGGAATTCAGATGTAGCACATTGTCCCCTATACACCATAGTAGAATAGTGTGCCTAAGAGAAAAAATCAAACCTTAAATGAAATAATGGCTAGTTTTCCAAATTTATTCTATCCATTTGCCCCTTTAGTTTTTTATCGCATCAATTAACTAAATACCAAACCACACTCCAAATAAGGTTGTGTAGAATGTACAATGGAAGAATCATGGAGCAAGAGGTGATGAAAGAACCAACAAATTGAGGGTTCCTCCTCACTATCTTTATTAAAAAATCTATCATCCAAAACAAAAGCAAGAAGTAGATAAGTAAAGGGAGATGTATGTTCACAAGCTGGAAAAAATAGTCATAAAGTGAACATGTTCACTAAATATCACCTCTGCACTGTGAGGTGCATAAGGAGATAACCTTTTACATCCTTTGAATAAATGACAGAAAAACATTTCTGACTCTTTGGATGTAAAAACCCGTGCTTCTCATTAGAAATATGAGCCCAAGTGTCACAACCAAACACTCAAAATTTTCTAGCCTTTAGTTTGTTCTGGCACTCCTCTTTGGCTTTCATGTCTCAAGATCCAAAATCATTCAAATATCTGGCACTCCTCTTTGGCTTTCATGTCTCAAGATCCAAAATCATTTCATGAAGCCTCTTGTTTTCCAAAATGGGATGAAGCAATGAATGAAGACTATTATTCGGATTTAGTGCCTCTTCCCTAAGGTAGGAAAATTGTGAAATATAATTGGTTGTGGACAAGTATAAGGATCAGTTATTAAGAAAGCGTTTCTCTCAGGTTGAAGGCCTTGACCATTCTAAAAACTTTGAACCAATTTCCAAGATGGATTCATTCCCCTTGTTTTTTCACTTGTCACTTAATTCTTCCTTCTTGCATTGGGATCTACAAGAAGATATTTATGTGGAACAACCTCGCAAGTTTATTTAGGGTGACTCTAATCTTGTATGTCGATTGAAGAAATCTCTCTATGGACTCAACAAAGCTCCAGGAGGTTGGTATGAGAATATGGACCAATGTTTGCTTGACTCAGTATTTTCTCGATGTCACTCAAGCCAAAATGTTTATACTAAGTGGGTGGGTGGTAATATTTTAATTCGTGTTTTGCATGTTGTTGATCTTATTCTCAATGCAATGATCCTTGTTTGATCATCCAAGTGAAGTCTAGTCTTAGAAACAAGTTTGAGATGATAGACTTAAGGGAATCTACATTATTTTTTTGGCTTAATGGTTTTGCAAACAAAGGAAGGTATTTCCCTCTCTCAACCTAAGTATGCCATGGATATCCTTGGCCGATTTCACATGGATGGTTATAAATCAGCTCTGACCCCTTTTCAGTCTGGAGTTAAGTTATTTTCCAACTGTTCCACACCTAAGGTGGATGCCCCTTTGTACCAGCATAAAGCTGGTAGTTTTTTGTACTTAACCCATACTTGTCCAAACATTTCTTTTCTTATTGATTTGTTCTCTCACTTTATGTGAGATTTGTTACCTCCATATTTGTATGGATGTGCCCTAATGTAGAGCTATGCAAACTCTAGGTCTCCAAACAACCCCAAATTAGTGGAAAGCTTCAATTATGGGCACATTGGGTGATGGACAATGGCATGCAACAGATGGATAGGGCACCCAACTTCAAGTTTAAAGTTGATATGGGAAGGAAACAGCCTTGGGATCAAATCCGATAATTGTTTGAAGGAGTTTGAGCACAAATAAGACAAATATGGGCACTAAACAATCGCTTACAACCATGGATAGTAAGTATGTGCATACTACATCCCTTGAATCAGCACTCCAGATAGTTTATATTCCCCAAAGAACAACAAGTAATAACAAATGTACAAGCAATCTTGAGTTTTAAAGAATCCCTAAATATGAACAATTCAAGGTAGTTATGTGCCTCCAAACAGCCTTAAATCGGCAGTAAGGGCCTTGGCCTCCAATTTTGGTGAATTATTCTTGATTTTTTTTTTTTATCTCTGGCTTTGCAAACAACAGTCAAATAGTTCTTATCCCCCAGGGTGTATACTAGTTGGTGATAGGGTGCACTCTTATGGCACTCCTTGTGATGTTGCAAGTTCAAACCTCGAATAGCATGTGCACCTATGTAGGGGCAGTGTGGGTGCATCTAGGGGTATATTGGTAGTGAACGTTAATTGACCACATGTCACGTGAGTACAGGCCACATCCCAGTTGTCGATTCCCCTAGGAAAAATAAAAACAGTCAACCGATGCTTCAAGGCATCTATGATTTAGCTTTAGGGCATTGCACAGACCTTAAGTAGAGTTTATTTTGAGGAAGAAGCCAAATTAGGAGGGATCATGTCATCCTTGTCTCAGTGTTTCAACTAATGGTGTTTTGTGCTTGCAAAACTGATGGAACAACCTTCAATTTGAAGTCTTTCTATACCATTTTAAAAGGGATCCAGGGTCTCAAGTCGGTTATGGTCATTTATGCACCTTGATTGGAAAGAAAATTTCACTAAAAATATTATCCTTCCTCACTATAGGCCATAACCATGTAGCGATCAGTCTTGGAGTGGATCCCAAGCATATTCCAGACCTCAACCTCAACATTTATGGAATGAATGAAAAGGATTCTTGTGTTGTAGTGATGGAGATTGGTTTCATGGAAACATCCATCTATTGAAGGAAGTTGTTATCCCTGTTTGCAAACTCTTCACTATTTGGAGAACCTGTAGCCCTAAAAGAAAAGTTGCATAGTAGCTTCAGCCCTTGTCTCAGCTACAATTTGCCCTATTTCAGCATGCTTTCCTCAACCTAGTGCATTTGTGGAGGAGAACTAGTGAGTTGTGTGAAGGGATGTTTCTATATGAAATGTTTGAAGTATGACTTATCCCTCCTTGAAAGTTGGAATGGATTGCATTGTGGACGTGCCCTTAATATGAAGAAGATTCACCTTGTTTGTCACATGTGGACACATCCTATTGGAGCATCTACCTTGGAGAGCCTCAAGGCTATATTTGGTAGCCATGGGACCATATACTTGGAGGGATTGGCTTGAAATCCTCTTGAAGGTTAGGTTTCGTTAGTATGTGGGAAACATTGAAGGTTTCAACCCCTCCATGCGGACATTTCTTAATGGGAAAGTTACCTTGAGAGAAGCCATTGGATATTGGTTGAGCTACCTTTGGACATTGCTTGGTGGATAAGTGATCTTGGAAGAAGCCTTAAATTATAGCAAGAAGCACTATGAAATGCAAAGAAAATAACAATAATTTTATATCTTTAACAAATCTAACAATGTAACTGTTAAAAGCACCTCAATATCTTCAGAACTAGGGTTACGTGAACATTGTGAGCATATTTGTTGAGTCTAGTCTGAAACAGACTGAAAGTAAAGAATGTGAATGTCTTTGTCCGAACGCCGATGTTTGCATATGGGGAAAGTGGCCTTCTTATTTGTGGATGATATTCGAGCCAAAAACAGAAAACATTTGTCAAATTGATAAATATTCTTCCAATATTAAGCTCAAAACTTAGTAAGGGGAAACTTAAGCATATTGTGCTCCAAAATGAATCCTAGATCTCGTGAAACACGTAATCACATAGGGACATGGATTGGATATCCTTGATAATGGTTTTGACATCTTCGTAGCCGATTGCACAGATGATTTTGGTCACACTTCCAGTGACTGTGAAAAATTGCTCATTCTTTTTGTCATTTTTTAGTGGCAATTCTTTTTTGAATTTGTTTTTAGATATTCCTAGACGGAGAAGTGGGGTCGTAAATTTCGAATGACCGAGACTCGAACGTGTGGACCTCCCTCTCCTAAAATCCCTTTCCTCCTAGTCTATTTCCTATTTCCTTTTCTTTTTCCCAGCTGTGCTTTGAAAATCTTATTGTCTGGACACGCCAAAATGTTTGGCCGTTTCGTTCATGAATTTGATGGTAACTTAGTGATGTGTAACAAGCTCACATCATTATATATCATTTGTTGTTTTGTGAGAATGAGATTTTATCACTTAAATAATAATTATTATTTCATATATTATTTGATGTTTTGTTAGAAAGAAATTTTATAAACTAAATTTATTATTATTTATTATGAATGATTTATTATAAAGAAGTTAATTATATTTATAGTTGAAATATATAATAATATTTATAATTAAATTAATGATAAAAGTAATGGTTTTTAGTAATAATTTTTAATAATATATGGATATATTGGATAGCAGTGCCTGATTTATGGGCAACAAAGCCTTGGTCTATGTGTTGTAGTGTGTAGGCAACAATGCCTTGGCCTATGGGTTGTAGTGTGTAAAACGATTGGACACACCTCACAAAGTTAGATGAGAATTGAATCAACATGACTATGAAGTGTAAGGGATGGCAAATGTGCCTTGGGCATTGTTCAAATGGGACGGTTGCAATTGTTAGGTGCATTGAGACTTGGAACACCTTGGGTAGTCATGCACATTTCAGTGAAAACATGGACCTAATGGGTTGAACATTCCTTGCCTTGGAATACTTTGAGAAATTGATTACACATTGAGTTGAGTGTATTGCATGTTTTGGTCTACCTGGGATTAGGTATGATGAAAGGTACCTTAGAAGAAGAAAAAAATTGAGGCACTCCCCACCTATATTAAAAAGGATGCAAGAAAAGTGCAAAGGCATCGTCAATAGATCGAGGTGTGATCATTCTGGAATGAGGAGTGAACACGAATTTTTGAGGTGCCAAGTATGGGTTTTGGCACAATGAATGACTTAGGCATTAGCAAAATCTTAGGCAGTGCACAAGGGGATCTTATACTACCTAGTAAGTGTCTAGGCCCTTGTTGCAGTAAAAGATTTGAGTAATTTTATGAGGGCATTTGATCAAGAGGATCATGAGATTGAGTGTTAAGTATAAGGTTTGGCACAAGCACTTGGCTATTTACATAATTCTTAGGCCAATATGCATGAAGGACTTACGTAGTGTACTATCCAATAGTGGGATAGTGAACATGGAGGTGCCATGATGGAGAACTTGGAGAAGTTTGTTGAGTCGTGGGTGGTGACTTGATAGTGTTGAAGACAAGGTGATGGCATTGCCTTTGTTCAACGGAGTTGTACAACAGACTGAAGTGTATATGGAACCGATTGGTTTTGGCATGGATATGTGCATTCTCATGGTTTATGACTTGATGGTTGGATTAGTTTCCCAACTAGTTCATATTTTGGAGATCAATGTGTGCAAGAGCATGTTTGATTGGTCAAGGTACTAAAGTGATAGTAAGTTTGAAGAAGTGTACAAGTGGAAAGTCGAGTGACCTTCGTAATGAAGGTTAAATTGTTCAACAATAGAGGCATCTAGGAAGAGATGCGTGGTAGAACTTGTGCAGAGGCATTTAAGATAAATAGGTGGTTTGAGTTGAGGGAAGTTGTAGTGGTGACTTTTTCAATGACACTATGGAGTGGTTGAAGAAGTCGATCACAAATGGGTGTGCTAGTCTAAAAAATAGATTTTGAAGATAATAATAGAGTTTGTGAAGACATTAGTACAACACTTTTAAGTGGGGGTTTGTGTAAGGCCCTTACCTTGGAGCAGGCAATAGGTGGCCTTGCTTGTTTATTGAAATCTACATTAGCATACACGGTGGGATACAACATGAGGTTGCAAGGATAGATGATGCATGCCTTGGGAAGTCTTGGACAATGGAAATGCATGCCCAAGTGCTAAATAAGCTTAACATGAGCGGTTCAACAAGCATGGAAATAAGATGAGCATTGTTAAGAAGAGACTTGTTATAAGAGGTTGCACGAGGACATGGACAGTGGATGCATACATTCCTTAGTTCATGGATGCATTGGTCAATAGTACCTTGATTTGTGGGTAGTAGTTCCTTGGTCTATGGTTAATAGTGTCTAGGACAGTTGGGTGCACCCTACAAAGCTAGATGGGCATTCGATTAACATGATTGTGAAATGAAAGGGATGGCGAGTGTTCCTTGGGAATTATTCAAGTGCAACAACTGGAACCATTAGCTACATTAAGACTTGGAACACCTTGGGAAGTCATGCACATTTTGATGAGAACATAGACCTAGTGGACTGAATGCTCCTTGCCTTGGAAGACTTCGAGGAGTCACTTGCACATTGAGTTGGGTATTGCATGTTTGGGTCCACTTGGGATCGAATACAATCAAAGGCACTTTAGAATAAGGAAATGATTGAGGCACCTCCCACATATATAAAGATGATGCAAACATTGTGTAAAGGAATCATCATGGATAGATCAACTAAGGAATAATGATATGGACATGAGGAGTGAACACGTAGTTTGGAGGTGCTAACTCTAGGTTTTTCCATGGTGAACAACTTGGGTGTAGTTAGAATCTTAAGAAATCTTCAAAGAAAAATTAGACTACCCAATAAGTGTTTGAGGCATAGTATGGCTAGACTAAGATTATTGTGGTGGAAAATTTGAATCACGCTAAGAAGGAATTTGATCAGGAGGGTCATTAGAGAGTTCAAGTGAGTGTTAAGCCAAAGGTTTGGCACAAGCACTTAGGCATTTGCAAAAATTTTAAGGCAATTTGCATGAAGGATGAAGGAAACCTAATAAGTGTTCAAGGCACAACAAAGTTGCACTTAGAGTGTTGTTGAAGAACATGTGTTATAAGAGGTAGACCTCTGAGTACTTCAAGAGTTTAATGGTGTGGGACTAAGGAAAGAGTGCCTTGGATCAATTGTACTTCCATGAAACGAGTTGTGGGAAGTGGTCAAGATCACTTGTGTATACTCTTGTTGTTGTAACATTCTTCATAAAAAAGGTTAAGGCATCCACCTTGTGTGTTGGCGATACATTTGTGTTATGTTCTCTTTACTTAATGTTCATGTTATTGTTCCTTGTAATGTTACATTTAACAAAGTGTTGATGTAATTTGGCCAAGTGTTAAAAAACATTTTTGGCATAGTTATGGCTAGACCCAGAGTGAAGAGGTGTATCTAGTTGTAGTAGTCATAGGTTGGTCTAGACCCCATGGTCAAGGTAAGGAAGTGTCACATGGTATAAAGTGCATAGTCTTAAGAAAACACATATTTGAACGAAAATTTGTGTGGAAATATATAGGCCCATCGTATGTGGTACTAGAGCCACGTGGGAATGCGGAAATTGCAAAAGTGTCTCTTCACCACCAATACTTCTCCCATCATAGGAGGTAGTAGAACTACATTGACGAGGACAATGATAATTCAAATGGGGGAGAATGTGAGAACCCTACTTAAGGTGCCACTCCTAGTAGCGTGACAAAGGGACCGCTGAGAAAACTGGAATAAGGGTGTATGATGATTCTATATGTTTGGTAATTGTGGTGATTGATTCATGACGATTTATAAGACAGTTAATATGGTATATTGTTTTTGTGTGGACTAGGAGGACCAAGCATGTCTATCCTAGTAGGTACAAACAATTGATGAGGCATTGTGTAGCAAGTTTGATGAAGGATGGCATGATCTACCAATGTGGTGGAGAATATGTTATCCATGGCGAGGAAACATTATTGATGAGTGTACCAAGGGTACGTGAAAGCATGTTTACACTAGGGTTATGTTGATGCCACATGATAATTAGGCTTCTTAAGTATTACGGGATGCTCAAGCAAAACAAAAAGCTTCACCCCATGACAATTCTAAAGGAAGATAGAGTATGTGGAAAGGAAAATTGGTTTCATACATCAATTTGGTGTTTCGCTAAACTATGATTTTAAATTAAATAATTATTATCATTATTGATGAGGAAGCCAATCATATTAACAATCAAAATTTATAATAATATTTACAATAACATTAACAACATAAAATGTTGTTTTTTAACAATAATGTGGATGCAATAGAATATAACATTATTTTTTATGTTACCATTAATTCCTATTAGGGTTTCCTTAACTCTCTAAGATTCCTTGTCCATTCGCATGGTTTTACTATGTGTGGGAGGCCTCCCCTCCTCCAATGGCCTACAAGCCCCTATGGCCAATCATCTAATTTTACTACTATTGTAACAACCTTCAAAACAATGGAAACTCTAGCAATTAATATGTCAAAGTTCATCAATTGATATGGCTAAAAGTCTCAAAACAAATGGACCAAATCCCAACTCCAATTCCCCGTTCAAATGCACTCAAGCCTATAAAGCCCTTACTTTCCAAAATAACCATGGTTGAAATATTTACTTGGCCAAAACCGAAAATCATGGATAATTGGCTCCATGAGTAGTGGATCCCTCACATGAAGGGTTAGAACTCAACTATTTATAGGTAGATGGCTTCTACACCTTCTTCTTTGAGATAAACCTTGGTCAAGGTGATTATTTTAAAAAATGACCCATAGTTTATGGGGTCATGTTAAATGAATTTGAATAGGTGAATGAAAACATGGATGCAAAAGGGGACGCAACAAGAGTAGGCATAAAAACTAGGTGCAAAACTATGCGCAAAACCTAGTGCAAAACTTGGTGCAAAACTAAGTGCTAAATCTAGCACAAAACTAGGCTCTAAATCTGACACTAATCTAGGTGCTAAACCCGACGCTAAAATCAACGCTAAACCTGACACTAAACCTGGTGCAATTTGCACTGGGTTTAGCATTGACTTTAGCAAAATGATGCCGAAAATGCCTAAAATAGTGTTGATTCATGAAATTGTGCCAACTTGGCCAAGGAAATGAAGAAAAACATATTAAAGGGGGGTCTAGACACAAAAAGGAAGCTAAAGGGTAAGCTAATCACAGGGTTTTGTTGTAGTGAATGAAGAGTAACTTTAGAAAAACAAAGTGTTTTAGTTTTTGTAAAATATAAGAATCATGAAGGAATTGGAGACTAGTGTTTTACACAATGTGCGAATGGGGTAAACCACGGATTGCATGAGGTTTTCTTTAGGAATATTAGAAAGGGACAAGGTCGTAATGCAAAAAATTAGATTCTCTCTAGTGGATGGGTTGATTTAAGAGATCACATAAAAGGAAATTTCTAGAGCAAAAAAAAATTCAAATGGACTCAAGGAGGAAAGCTACATTGAAAGGCATAACAAAACACATGATTTTAGACACGGAATATGCACCTAAACTACACTTCCAATTGATAACAATCACATAAAATATAGAAATCTTAATCCTTCATTACCTCAATTCCATTAACAATTTGAAGATCCATTAGCCAACCAAGCACATGAACAACATGAAAACCCTTCAATAGAACACTAACATCAACCATCATACATCCAATTGAATATCCCTTGTCCATCAAACTCAATACCTCGTGCCCTTGTCCCTTGATTTTCCCTCTGCCTCCCCTCCATCGCTTCTACATAAATGCAATAAAATATACCCTAAATATTTGTATTGACATATAACATAATTAAGCCCCCTTGGCCCCTTAATACAGGGAAATATGTTTTCTCATTTCCGTATCATAGTTTATTCCCCAATATGAATGGACGTGATAGGATATTGACTACCAATTGACCCCCTCGTGGTCGGACCTTGACCTTGAGCTCCGAACTAGGAATCCATACTAGCATATTTACATCATTTACATACTTTTGATTAAATACATTACATGTCAAAACTGGTGGTATTACAAACATGGTCAATCAAAATCAACCATAGTTATACATGATCAACAAAATTCAACTATATTAAACCCTTGTTATCCATTATGAATCCAAGTCAACCATAGTCTCTCATATTCACGCTTCTCCAACGATATTCAACCATGGTTAGACATGGTTGACGATAGTCAATGATGATAAAATGTGCCGACCATAGTTCACAATGGTCAAATGTAATCAACAATGATGAGAGCATCATTAACCGTAGCCAATCATGATGAATCATAGTCAACCATGTTAAACTTGGTTAACCATATTTAATCATTATCAACCACGGTCAACCATGGACATCCAAAGTCAACCAAACTCAATTAGACATAACCTTTGATGAATGTTTCAAAATGTCGAAACAAAACATAACCATTAATGAATGTAGTGATTTGTGTCAACCATGGTTAGAAATGGTCAAACATAATCAACCATGATCAAACCATCATGACTACAATGCAAATATGATGTCAATACAATGGCAAATCAATGTGAAAACATGATGTGAGAAGTCAACATGTTAGAAAAAATAATTAATTATGGGTATGAGGGTTTTTTTTTTTTTTCCAACGGAAAAATCACCTTCCTGCTATTCCGAAGAATCAAGGAAAGCTTGAAATACAATCATTACAATAGGGCTCAACAAGAGCATCATGTCACTTACAAGAATTGAACCTGGGTGGGGAGGGCAACAATCTTTCCTCCCAACCACCCAAACTACAATCAATGGACTTTGAGGGTGCAACACTAGGACTTCCCGGGAGGTCACCCATCCCAGTACTACTCTAGCCCAAGCGCGCTTAACTGCGGAGTTCTGATGGGATCCGGTGCATTAACGCTGGTATGATCGCACCCTGGGTATGAGGGTTTATATCAACGCAAATTAGAAATGCTACACCCCCATATTGTTGTAGTGTAATATTATACTTAGAAATAACATGGCAGTGAGTACTCCTTTACAAGTCAACAAGATCCATTTGTTTTTTTTTCGATTTTCCTAAATAATGGAGTAGTGAGATAAAAAGTCCCTAAATGAAGGTGGATCTAGGGTTATGTAACAACTTCCTCTAGAACCAAGTAAGTTCTTTAATTAAATGACAATTAAACAATATCTATTGAGCCTATCTTCTAATATCTTGAACAAGCCATCATAAAATGTTCCTTCAAGTAAATCTAATTTTCAAATAGTTTGGATATATAATGATAATGAGCCGAATCTTCATTCTTAATATGCGGAAAAAAACCTTTCACTTCTTAACGGAAAAACAAATGATATGAGAACATTAATCCCCAAAATGGTTTAGATTTAGAGAAAAATATATAATAATTATGAAGTTTCAGAGAAGCTCATTATCTTAGTAAATCCAAATATACCTCAGGTATGTAATGAAAAGATTTAGAGGAAAGTATATAATAATCATGAAACTTTAGAGAAACTCGTTATCTTAGTAAATCTAAATATACCTCAGGTATGTAATGAAAAGATTTAGAGGAAAGTATATAATAATCATGAAACTTTAGAGAAACTCGTTATCTTAGTAAGTCTAAATATACATATACCTCAAATATGTAATGAAAATATTCTAAAAATGGTTAGATTTAAAAAAAATATAATAATCATGAATTTTTAGAGAACTCGTTATCTTAGTAAAACGCAAATATACCAAAACTATATAATGAAAATTTTCTAACGAATTATTAAATGTTAAGCTAATTAAACGTTCACCTATCTTCCCTATATAGCAATGTTAAGAATAATAAATGTTCATTTGTCTTTCTTATATAGCAAGGTTAAGAATCGTAACGTTGTATGATGAAATATTGATAATTATGTTTTTATAATTATATAAAGAGATGTATATAATATGCTCATTAGTAAATGCTATGAGTAAATTCAAAAAAATATTATATGTTTATCACTTTTTGATATATAGTATATATAGTAAGATAAGAAATAATAGTTTTGTATGATGAAATATTGATAATTATGATTTTATAATTATATAAATAGATGTATTAACACTTTATGATGAAATATTGATAATTATGTCTTTATAATTATATAAATAGATATCTTTTATATGATTATTAGTAGATGCAATGATAATGTTTTTTAATATATTCTATACCAAATTAATGTGTAGAACACAAACAAGAAAGTAAGCAAAATATAATGTAGTGGTGATGCAAAATATTGACATTAATTATACTCTTTCGTTTAAGGAAGAGGAGTATCTTTCCTCCCTTGGTTTTGGTTTCTTTGATGGAGTTGAACAGGAGGGGAGATGTGGAGCGGGAGTGGTTATAAAGGTTAGTTCATTTGTGACCTTTTATATATCTATTTTGGCGGGTCTTGGCACTAACATTCGAGCATAGCTGGTTACATTATGGATTCTTTTATGGTTTGTCTGTTCACTTTCTTTACATTCCATGTGGATCTTTGGTGACTCCAAATGCATTATTGATTGGGCCAGTGGAGGATCCCACTTACTTTCCTTACCATTAGAACATTGGAAAAACAGAGTAAGGGACTTGATCTCTGTTTTTGACTTATTACACTTTCGTCATATTTACAGAGAATTCAATGGGTCTGCCAATCGCCTATCCAAACAGATCCTGGGAAATATGACTGGTCAGATTCTTTGTGAGGAAATCAGAGACGGTTCTCTCGTTAAATCACATATCCTGCATTTCTTCTAAGTCATGTCAGTTTATAGGGGAAGGGGAAGCATGAAGTGAATTGAGTTGTTTTTTTCTTCGTTTGATTGTATGAAGGTATCTATATGTTATCGACACGGTATATATATGTATGTCAAATCCTGTGATGTTTTGAGGAGTGTTAATCGGGTTTTCCGTGGAGGGAATAGCTGCAGACCACAGCTTGTGATCAGACTTATTTTGTATGCAACTTTATAATACAAAAGTTGACTCTTTTTTCTGTGTTAAAAAAAAGATAATTAATATAAATGATGATATTGTTAACATTCTTTAAAATCTAAATTTAAAAAAAAGTCACATATGATGTAATGGTATGTAAAATGATGATGATATTTTTAACATTTTTTAAAACCGAACTCAAAAAGAAAGTCGCATATGATCTAACGGTATGCAAAATATTGATATTACATGACAGTGATGATATCAAAATTTAAAATAAATTTTTATTGATATTATTAAGGAAATTATTAATTTATATTAAATCTATTTGTTTAAAAGTTTTGAATTTTATATAAATGTTAATAAGAGTTGAATACATTTGATGATGTAGATATCAATAATTAGTCATGTAATATGATATATTATGACTTTTAAAATTATAATTAGTAATGTAATGTGATATATTATGACTCTTAAAATTAATGGCAAACATTTGAGGTTTATTTTTTTTCACTAAACACAAAAAATTAAATATTTTTGTTGATTTTTAATATACATTCACATAATTAATTTTACAATTGCATTTTTTTAAAATGTGATATTAAAATAATTATTTTTAATTGTTTTTAAAGATGTAAAGTAATAATATCTAAAGAAAAATTAATATTAAAATAATTGATGACCATGACGATGATAATGATGAACATCTACTAAGACCAGATTTAGTATCCATTCTTAAAAGAAAAGACAAGACATAAATTATTTGACTTTTAAAATATTATTCCTATACTGAAAAAGTTTAATATCCAAATAAAATTAAGGGTCATGAATATTGTGGCTAGGGTTTCTTGATAGTGACAATAAAAGCGAAACTCATATGTGTGTGATTATTGATTATGAGTATTAATGATTAAAATTTTTGAGTTTCCACGAGTGGTAGTTTGAGTATTCCCATCTATTCACTATTTGCTTTCCACTTGTGGTCATTTCAGTTCCCAAAGGCAACGTTACGGCTATGTTCAATATTTTCTTTGGGTTTTGACTACTCTTACACACATGGATGCATGATAAAGAGCATGTTTCTGATTCAACCTCAAAAATTTAAGGTACTATGCATTGCTAATTTTTATGCTTTTTCTTTATAGCGCTTTTGGATTGAGTTTCTCATGGGATATTTTTGGGTTTCAAGATTTTTGGGTGTTAAAATATTTGTTTACAATCCTCCCATGGGAATGCAACAAGGATTGGCATGTGGACAATGATTGTGTCAATCATTTGTTTCCTATGGAGGTAGCCATACACCATGCTTTGTTGAATAACATAATTCAATCCCTGGGAAGCTTATTTTTACTTTGTTCTTGTACACATTGTGTAATTTTAGTACAAAAAATGGGTTCCTAGCTTTAGGCCATGATGTCACTTCTTAGCTATGTGGTTTGGTACATATAAGACACCGTGCTTTTCTAGAACAAGATTCGATGAACTAAACATGTTTTTGTTGCTATGCATGGAAAAGTACTATTCATTAATGAGTTGGGTGCCAAACATTATAGAGTTTTTTCTTTTGTTATTGTATTGCATAAGTTTGCCTTTATATCCATGGGTGAATTTTTTGAGGGGTTGGGGTTCCCTTTGTTGTTGTGTTGCATATGATCACCATTTTATGTTCAAATGACCATGGATGTATAATTTTTTCTAACATATAAGTTTCAACACTTTATGTCGGGCTCTTTATTGGCATTCGATTTAAGAGTTTCAACATTATGACATCTTTGTGCAATATACCCTACATCCAGAAGACAAGGGAAGGGACATTCTTCTACATAAATGATGCTTATTTGTTCTCTAAGAGGCTCTCCAAACATGAGGTGTTCCAAATGTGTCGAATGCCTACATTATACATAAATTTCTTGGACCTCTTTATAACTTCTCCTTTACTAATGATAATGATAATTAGGCTCTCCAAACATGAGGTGTTCCAAATGTGTAGAATGCCTACATTATACATGAATTTCTTGGACCTCTTTATAACTTCTCCTCTACGAATGATAATGATAATTATGTTTAAATCTATTTCAACAATTTTATTTATTGGGAAGAAATGAGGAAGCCTCTAAACATTTATCATCGTACTTACCATGCCATGCCATACAAATATTTTGTATAATTATTGGTCAAAATGTACGTTGGAAGTGCTTAAAGCATATTTTGACAATGATTAACCAAAAAGTGTACAAGACACGTAATAAAGCAAGTTGTACAAGAAATAAACAAGTAGCAAAATATGCTTATTATGAAGATTTCTTTTTGGTTGAACAACTCTAAAAAGGATATTAAAACAAGACATGTAATAATAAAGCAAGTTGTACAAGAAATAAACAAGTAGTAAAATATACTTATTATGAAGATTTTTCTCTTTGGTTGAACGATTCTAAAAAGGATAAATCAATATATCGTTTGTGTATCTGTTATGATTTGATTTGGATGTTTTGATTTCAGTAGGTTGTCATAAAATACCTTATTATACACAAAAGAATATAATATATTAATTTTATTTCTTTAATTTATTAGAATATCAAAAACAGTTTTTATCTTAAAAAAAGAGTTTATTAAAAAACTTCCTTTTCATTGAACCATTCCAAAAAAAGATAAAACAATAGATCGTGTCTATATGTGAGTGAAAC
This sequence comes from Larix kaempferi, assembly GCA_027924585.1. Classification (NCBI taxonomy): domain Eukaryota; kingdom Viridiplantae; phylum Streptophyta; class Pinopsida; order Pinales; family Pinaceae; genus Larix; species Larix kaempferi. Next base: position 22,111,054 of record BSBM01000179.1, on the reverse strand, counting down.
AATGACATATGAGGAAAACCAAAACCATTGAAATAGCATTTATTCATCTATTTCGAAGGTTCCCTTTGGCTTCCACCTGTCCTTGGATCGAGTTCAAGAGTGAATGAATCAAATTAAAAATTAGGCGGTGCCAATCTTAATATATATTGAAACATTTTAGATAGGTTATATACCCGTCATTTAGTCACGATTGCTTATGAAATTTGCCAATTGTATATTCTATTAGACCAGCTTAGTCAAACCTTTTGTAGCCAATAAGACTACGCCTCCCTTATGAAATGTCGTTTACTTAATTAATTTCATATCCATTACCATTTAGTTTTAAAGTAATAACTGAAAATTGTTTTTAGGTGAAGGCTCCTATTATCATGTCCAAGGGGTTGTTTCCTATGCTTTACACGTAGTTTTATTATACGTATGCAATGACGTAGACTTGCATATATGATAATAATGTAATTGTGCTAATTTTTTATTATTATTATTTATTGATTTTGTAAATTTATCAATATTAATTATTATTACTTTGTTAATCATCTGGTGATCATAAATAAATATTATTATTATTTTGTTATATAAATAAATATTATTATTATTTTGTTATATAAATAAATATTATTATTTTGTCAATGATATTGTAGTTGTTGGTGGAGTTTAATGGATTTTATTAGGTTCTATTCCTATTCCGTTGAAACATCTTCTAGTTTGTGAATGGTTTGTGAGATTCCTGCCAAATAACAAGATGGAAAAAAATATATTATTACTTTGTTAATCATATGGGGATCATAAATAGTAAGGTTGAACAGCTCCACTGATCATAGAAAATAGAAGAGGGTTGAGCTCATGCCCTGTGCTGCGATTGCAATGCAGTTGAAACAATTAATGAGCTGCGTGCTCCTTCTCTTCACTTTATGGACGTTTCCGCACCTCTCAGTAGGTATTCTGCCGCTGCCGCCGGGGGAAAGTCCTCCCCAAGGTATCTTCCTTCACATATTTTACAATGATAAGCAATATACTGCTTTTGTAGATAAATTTACTAAGGCTTCCTGTATAAATTGACAGGCCACAGAAGAGCAGTACATGTGTTTGTCGGCTTAGGCGTAGCAGCCGCTGGATTAATTGCAGTCATAGGCCTAATTTATCTACGCTTTCGTTCAAAACGTTGGGAACAGATTTCTCGAGTCAGAGGTTCCAAAATTGCTAAATCATTCAGTGTGCACCTTAATAGTGATCTGTTCACCTATTACATTACACAACATTAATAGACGAATTGTTTTCACAGGTGAGGATGAAGAAATTAGCTTATCTCCTACAATAGCCAATCCTGAACTCATTTTCAAGTATGACACTCTCAGAGAGGCTACCTCCAATTTTAAAGCAGAGAACAAACTTGGTCAAGGAGGTTTTGGATCCGTATTTAAAGTAAGAGGGCTGGGCCTGTGATTATTGTTTTCAATTGAATTAGATATTTGCAGGTAGCAGCTCCAAATCACTCATAATGAAGAATAGAGATAATTTTGAACTTCACTGATCTGCAGGGAGTTCTACCCGATTATAGAGAGGTTGCAGTTAAACGGCTGAAAATAGGTTCAAGGCAAGGAGACAATGAATTTCTGAATGAAGCAAATCTCATCACTCGTGTTCAGCACAAGAATCTCGTGAAATTGCTTGGTTGCTGTGTTGAAAGCTCCGAAAGGCTACTAGTTTATGAATACCTCCAGAATAGCAGTCTCGACAAGATTGTATTCGGTCGGTTTTGTTGTCGCTTGTTCTTTAACTGCTTAATCGCTGCATGGATTCTGGAATTGTTAGAGTTTGTGCATGTAGCTTGCTCACTTTTTAATGTCTGTGACGCTATAAATGTAGATACAACAAAACGTCATTTACTTGACTGGAGAGAGAGGTATGAAATCATAGTTGGAATTGCGCGTGGGCTGGCCTATCTTCACGAGGAGTCTGAGATTCGAATCATACACAGAGATATTAAAGCGAGCAATATTTTACTTGACAATAAATACCGACCCAAAATAGCAGACTTTGGCTTAGCCAAACTCTTTGCAGAAGATGAGAGCCACATTAGCACTAGAGTTGCAGGAACATTGTAAGAATTATTTCCATAGATGTCCCCATCTTTATTTAATATCAATTACAGGATATGAACCAATTCCAACACATATATCTGACACAGGATCATTTAATTTAAGAACACATATATCTGACACAGGATCATTTAATTTAAGAGGGTAAAATATATTGTAGATTTGATTTACATGATACTTGCAGAGGTTACATCGCGCCTGAGTCGTTACGCGGACACGTGACTGAGAAAGCAGATGTGTTCAGCTTTGGAGTTCTTGTACTTGAGATTATCAGCGGAAGAAAGAATTACAGTTTTCCTCAAGACATGGAGTTTCTCATCGAAGGAGTATGGCTCTTGTGGATCTAATCTTTAAAGTAAAATTTTCTAATTAATTATGTCCTTGCTAAATAATTAATGTTTTATGATTTGTTGATATTGGTCAATTACCAGACATGGAGACTGTATAATGCAGAGAGAGCAATAGAAGTTATGGATCCCACATTGAACGGAAGTTATTCGTGTGAGGAAGGGGTGAGAGTGATTAAAATTGGTCTTCTGTGCATTCAAGCAGGCGCAGCGTTGCGGCCTTCAATGTCGCGGGTGGTATCGATGCTGACAAGCGACCAAGAACATATTCCGCCGCCCACAACGCCTGCTTTCGTAGAACATATTCCGTCGGAAGCAGCGAATTATAATGGGACAGCTAGTTCTGATATACATTCTGCAGCTGCAGATCCTTCATCAGGCATTATGGAGCCAAGGTGAAAATGACGAAGCAATATCATGGCATTATCTTTTTCTCCGTTGATTATAGGGCGGCCCATGTATTACACTGCTCATGCTACAATGTGTGTCACTGGCGGGAGATAAAGGCAGTCTATAAAGAGCAAATTCTTTAGTTCTACCATGAACATAGAGTGTTGCATTCAAATTTCTCCATCGCTGTTCATCAATTCAATTCATGATATTATCAATCTCAAGGAGAAGTTGCTTCTAAATCTTCTATTAAACATGTTATATCATTCTTACTTATTGTTATCTATTACAACCCAGCTATTCATCGAGAACATTTATTGGTAACTTGGGAATTCAAATTCAGAAAAAGTTATTGTTGGTTTTTGTATTTCATGGGGTGTTATGAGTCTAGTGCAATTTCGAACCAGAGTTCGTATACTTCTTGTAGCTATTGCAGAAAATTTTATGTCCTTTTTTTAATGTTGAAATTGAGGATTCTTTGCATCCTTTACATGTATGCTTTGTAATTTAACCTTTTGTTATGCACTCTAAGTAGCATCAGTTGGATATTTTGATTTTCTTTATTCTCTTAGTTTTCTAATAAACTCATACTAGTTTATCTAAGGTATGCGCAGTTTCTTCATGTGATACATGTATTTTCTATTTTTTATAGATATTTTCTGGAAACATATTGAGTGGATGTAAACACTTATTTTATTTAGATAAATATATCCTTGGAAATGATTATTACATATATTTTCTGGAAACATATTATTTTATTTAGATAAATATATTCTTGGAAATGATTACTAAATATTCAATGACATACCTGTTGGAGATTAATTTCTCTTGCCTCCATATCTATCCATATCTGTCGGTGGATTTGTTGGATTTGCAATTAAGTTTTGATGGACAGCAATGTCAACATCCTCCACCCATCGCATTAATCATACTGCTACGTGGATGGCTGTAATGCTTAATGCATTCCCCGAAGGTTTGTTCATTGTTCAAGGCAACCTCGAGTCGCTGGCTTTGACAGATGTACTGCAAGTATATTAAACTCAGTTTGTAAATGGCCATCGCATCACAAATTGTGGCAAGCTACTTGGGTGATCTCACCATGCGTTGCATTTCCTGGCAACTGCTTTATCTTATGTATAAATACCTTATGTCTAATGAAATATGAAGACAAGGTTCTGGGCAGTTTGCCCTTGTCATGTTTTGTCCTGGGCTGCGTTGCTCTGCTGGGCTATTTTGCTGTGTGCTTATTTGTTTTGGTAATTTGTCCGCTGCGTCCTCCTTCAATTGGTATCGGAGCCTGAGCTCTGTCTATCCATGTTGTTTGTTGCTATCGTCCGAACCTCCCTTGTTGCTGAGTGAGCTTATATTTGTAAAGAATGGAACGTGCAGAGGTTGGGCAGGTTTGTCCCTCTCAGCCATTTTGTTGAGTGTTCTAGGTGAACAGGTCACACAAGAGGATCCTCACCGCTGTTTATATTTGGAGGTCACGCTACAGCAAAAGCTATTAGCTGGAAACCCTTCGTGGGTGTTGAAGAGAGGAGTGAAGCTCGTGCTTCTTTTGCCGTAGGGTTGAGCCGTTGTGTCAGTTAGAATTCCCCAGGAAGGAAAGGGCGCATTGGTGAAGAGTGTGAGAGCCCACGAGCTTGGCCCATATCCAAATCCTCCGGTGTGCAGAAAATTTACAGAGTCGAAGCTCATAATCCACTACAGCTTGGGGTTGTGACCTCGTGTTCTGATCTTGTGTTTGGGACATTTATTTTTTGGTTGATTGGGCGGACTGTGGTGTTGGAGACCACTGAATGGTGTGAATAGTTGGTGCCTTTGCTGCAGAGAAATTCTGCTATGAGTCACGAGCTCTCAGTATTATCTGTTGGCAAGTTAATGAGTTGTAGCTGCGTATATTTGAAAAGTTAATTTTCTTTGAGAAGTTCATCTGGTTTAAGCAGACCCTCGCTGAGGCTTGTGTTGCTGTTGAAGGTTGGATCCTAGTGTGTGAGCTGAAGCTCTCTGTATGAAGAAAGTGGAATGGTGTTGCAGTGAAGTAGTCAAAGTCCGCGGAGCTATTAAAGTCCCTGGTCCTCCTCAGTTCAGATATGTGAGTTGTGCTCCCATGGTTTAATGGTCAAGCAGTGTTAAGGTTGATTGCTCCCATGGTTTAATGGTTGAGCTGACTCATGGTTATCCCGTGTGCTAATGCAAGAAAGCTGAGAAGCCGCGGATGGAATTTGTGAAGACTGAAGCATTGAGTTGAGCAGAAGCTCAGAGTAGCCAGCAACTGCAGCTCGCAGCAGATGTTAAAATCCACAAAAGTGGAGGATGAATGTTCCCATAGTTTAGTGATTGAACAACGTCCCTCTGTGTATCCCACGTGCCTGCCTATGTGAGTGGTCGTGGATGTATCCTAGACGTGAGCAGAAGCTCGACAAAGTAATTTGACAGCTGTAGCTGTGTATAAAGAGGACTCACATTTTTTTGAGACCGTAGTTGGTGTAGATTGGAGGCTGGACAAGAGGCCAAACCCAGTTGATGGCCATTTCTCGTTCCATCATATGTGCGTAGTTGCATGTAGCTACAGGTTGAAATTGAAGGGCCGTAGCCCGTGGAAGATTTGGGAAAACCCAGAACTAGAGCCTGCACAGACTACATAGAAGAAGTTTGTGACAATTTCCCTGGAAGAAGTCGAGTCTTTTGTTGAAGCCGAGATGCCCGCTGGTTTAGTTCTATCGCTGGTGGATTGGAAACCCCAGCAGTGGCAAAGGTAAGAAGAAATTCCTGTTTCTGTTTCTGTTGAAGGTTTTTGCTCCCATAGAGTATTGGTCGAGCAGGAAGGCCTGAGCTCCCATTTAGTGGTCAAGCTGTTGTTTATCCCCTGAGCAGTTGCCAGATCTCCTTAATAGAGTTGAGAGGCACAATTCCTGTGTGTGAAGCCATGGATGAAGTTTGAGAAGGCCGTAGTCTGAAGATGAGCAAAATCTCTGTAATTAACAGTTGTGGCTGTGTGTGAGAATCTCAAGGAGATTGTTCTGAAGAACCCTTAACGAGCTGAAGCTCTGAGTGTAAGTCTGAAGATTGTTTAAAGTTTTAAATTCTGAGTGTATTCCCTACAGTCAAGTAGGAGTCCAGTTGAGGTCAGCTGCTGAAAGAATCGTTGAAGAGTTGGAGCCAGTAGGCTATGTGTAAATCTGAAGGAGGAAACGAGTTGTAGCTCATGGTTTGGTAAAATCCACATAAGTGGTTTAATTTGTTTTTTAATTGGTATGGTGCTCCCAAAATTCTATGATTGAGACGACTAGAAGCCATTGTGAATAAATTTGGATATTTTCTTAAGAAAGTCGAGCTGCTGACAAAGGTTAAGAAGGCAATAACCAGTGGACGAGGGAGAGAATACAGGACAGATATGGTGAAGAGCAGAAGACTAAAATTGTCGAAGGAAAAGAAATTCAAGTCTTGCATTGTAGAGTTATATGATGCAGCAGAGGCGAAAATTGAAGAAGTCTGTCATGATTTTTTGCCAATTCCAGTTTTCTCAGGTAAGAATTATGAATTTTGGGTTATTAAAATGAAAACTGTGTTTCGTGCTGAAGGTGTATTGAATTGTGTTGAAAGTAAATGTAATGAACCTTGTGATGAGGCAAGTGATGCCTTCGCATTATATCTCATTCAGAAGGCCATGGAAGATAGTGTTCTCCACATTGTTGCTGATGCAACCAGTGCTAAAGATGCTTAGGAATGCTTGAGAAGAGAATTTGGTGTAAGGGGGAGAAACTCCAGTCAGCATCAAGCTGAACTACATGGTGTTGAAATTTAGAATGTTGATGCAACTGTCATGGACAATGCTGAAAATTGTGATAATGTTAATGAACCTCCTACAGTTGAAGCAGAAGACAGCCTAGTTGTTAGTGAATCCCACAGTGTAGAGGCACTTGTGGATGAATATGAAAATAGAACTTCCATCGCAGCAGTAGAAACTACAGCCATAGAAGCTGTTGAGAAATTCGGTGAACCCCACACAGTTATGGATAATGAAGTTGAAGAACCTGGTATACCAGCAGAAGCACTTTCCCAAAACACAAATGAAGATTAAATTGTTGTAATAGTTGAAAAGGATCCAGCAGTCTTAGTCAAAGCTGTTGAAGTAGAAGTTGAATGTTCGCATGAAATGGTTGAGGACTCTGTCAGCCAAGCAGAGCCAGATAAGTTTGAGAATAGTGAAGCCCACTGTGCAGAGCCACAAGTGGATGAAGATGTTGAAGATGAAGCTGCCATAGCAGCAGCAACAAAAAATGATGAATTAACAACTCAAGCAGTTGCAGGACAGCCAGTAAAGGCTGAATGTGAAGAAGAAGATGAGCTCATGAAGAGCATGCCCATGAGGACAGAAGTTTTTCTTAACAGTTTAGATGTTTGTGCATGTGTAGGTGCATATAGAAATCAGCCTGAAATTGAAGAAAATGAAAATGAAGAAGCTAAAATCATTCAAGAATTTTTGAAGAATGTGGACTCTCTGTTTGAAGCAGAGAATGATGAAGAAGCTGATAAATTCCATTGTGCAGAGGCACATATGGATGTGAATGATAAGTATAATGAAGCTCATGAAGACTGTAATTTTAGTGCAGAGTTTGACAAGATTATCGAACGTTGCATGCGTCATAGTGCCACAAAAGTGGAATATAAACTTGAAGAAATTGACATTTGTGAATTCCACATTGCAGACATGCATGTGGATGGTGTTGATGAAGATGAAGTTGCCATTGCAGCAACAAGAACATATATGATGAATTCAATAATGGAAGTTGAATATGAGGTTGATGATATTATATATGAATTTCTGAGGTGTGTGGACTTTATGTTTGAAGGAGTGAATGAACATGAAGCTGGTAAATCCCACTGTGAAAATACACACGTGGATGATGAAGGTGTTAATGAACAAATTGAGGATGAAAATGGTGTAGCCCACAATACAAATATATACGTGGATGAAAATGATAAAAAAGATAACAACCTCACTGCTGAAGTAGAGACTGGTATAGTTGATGAAGATGTAACCGAGATAGTTGCAGGTCAGCCATTTAAGGTTAAAGAAGAGCTTTTCAAGGTCAAGCCCACAAGGGAAATTGTTTTTCACAATAGTTGTGGTGATTTTTATTGTCCAGGAACATATAGAAATCAAGTAGCAGCTGAAAAAGATGAAAATAACTGTGTCAAAGTGTCTGAATTTTTATGTGAAACATGGAATTGTGATATTTCTGAAAATTTTATAGACTCAATGTTTGTTGAGGAATTTGATAAGATAATTGCAAACTGCACAGAAGTTGCAGCAGAAGCAGAATTGGTACAAGCTGTAGGCATCCATGATGATGCTAAAAAATGTAACGCCTATGAGGTAGATTTAAAGTTGATTGCAGACTGGCTTGAAAAGGCAAGGCATGTTGAAGTTGTGGAGTGTCTTGCTGATTATGACTGTGCCATTGTTGCAACAGTTGAAGAGAATGCAACTATGGAGGTTGCAAGGGCAGCAGACCAAGCTGCCAGGAAGCAGATAAATGAAGAAAAAATTGCTTTACAAAATGTTTTAACTCTATCTATTTGTGCAGGTTTTGATTGCAGTAATAAAGCTGCAAGAGCTATAGTACTGAAGCTGCCATGCAGCATAAACAAGAAGAAGAAATTCAAGATGAAACTTATGAAGAATCCCACACATAACTGGTTCAAAGTTGTACACCGCTGGAAAATGAAAAAGACAATGACCTGGTGTTACAATGAAGAAAACGTCTTGAAGAATTTCTGTTTGGTTTTTTGCTGTTTTACATACGCTGTAGCAATGTTGTTTTTGAAATGTTGATGCTGATGGAAGCTACTATTCGTTGATTATGGATGAATTTGATGTTGCTTGCTGTGGAAGAATGTATGTGTTTGTTGAAAGGTTGTAGTATTGTATAGGTTGTGTGATCCTCCGCCATTGATGTGTGGTTTGCTGAAGTCTGCCACCTGTGGGGAAGGAAGAGCGTAGAGTGAGCCTCCGCCTTCAGTATTCAATATGCAGTTGAGAAAGCATCTGCTATCTACAGTAGCAGATCCACCTTAAGACTCTCCAATACTTGAGAGCATTCTGATGATGAAGTTTCCAACAGAAACATTGAAAGAAATTTTTTGAAGTGTTTTGTGTCTACTTGTAAGAATCCTAGCTGAGACTTTAGACCAGCAAGCCATGTTTTTGTAAATTGTGTAGATGTAATGTGGCTGTAGAAATTAAGGGGGAGTGTTGGATATTAATTTCTCCTGCCTCCATATCTGTCCATATCTATCGGTGGATTTGTTGGATTTGCAATTAAGTTTTGATGGACAGCAATGTCAACATCCTCCACCCATCGCATTAATCATACTGCTACGTGGATGACTGTAATGCTTAATGCATTCCTCGAAGGTTTGTTCATTGTTCAAGGCAACCTCGAGTCGCTGGCTTTGACAGATGTACTGCAAGTATATTAAACTCAGGTTGTAAATGGCCATCGCATCACAAATTGTGGCAAGCTACTTGGGTGATTTCACCATGCGTTGCATTTCCTGGCAACTGCTTTATCTTATGTATAAATACCTTATGTCTAATGAAATATGAAGACAAGGTTCTGGGCAGCTTGCCCTTGTCATGTTTTGTCCTGGGCTGCATTGCTCTGCTGGGCTATTTTGCTATGTGCTTATTTGTTTTGGTAATTTGTCCGCTGCGTCCTCCTTCAATACCAATCTTGTGCACTTTGTTTGGATACAAATTGAGAATTGTTGGCATCTTCCACTGAATATTTTGTTAGGGCATGGTATCTTTGTTAAGCCCTAAATGTAGGCACATTTCCCCTTTAATGGGTCACATTATACTAGTTATAATGTCAACTTGGTCCATTAGTTGTTATTATCATTAGTATGGCTATATTAGTTATGTCTCCTAGGGTCAGTTAGTTGAAATTGTACTTCTTAATCTCCTATATATAGGATGGAGACCTTTTCATTTGGAGCATTTTGTCTTGTCTTGTCTTATGTACTTAGTACATTGTATGAGGTTTCTCCAATAAAGAGTTTTGCTATTCATATATTTTCTTCATTAAATTCATGGAGTACTCTTTCTGATCTATTTCTTCTCTTTTCATGCTCTTTTTTGGAAATTTGTGATGTTTTAAGAGAATCTACAAAAGTGATGAGAAATTCGCTCCTATGGCTAGGTAAACATAAGAGACTGTTATCTTCACTGACTCTACAGACATAAGTGATGTTTTAAGAGACTGCTATCTTCACTGACTTAGAATACTGTGCATTCAACATTCATCCTTACATGTAATAGTTAACATATTATTCCCATCACCCCCAGGATGGGGCTACGTCCATAAGAACTGCTGTTGTATTAGTCTTTGGGAAGGGCACAACAGATCTTTGTCTACACACTCAGCTGTAGACTATCTTCTCTCTCTCAATAGGCCTCTACGCACACAGCTTGCAGAGCCTTTACAAAATTGTCTCTCAACAAAGATCTATTCAGTCAATAACAACGAAGAGTAACAAAATGAGAGATTCAACAACTCTTTCCCATACAAAATATGTCTTATTTATAGATCATGCCCATAGGTCATGTCTTTACAATCCGTAGGAAAAAACCCTTAGGTTTACAAAACTGCCACAACTTCCAACTCATCGGGCTTACTGGATTCTGGTAGCGAATCTTCCATTGTGGCCTGCCCTCAGCACATGCTCACGTCACTATTGGCCTTCCTGTCGCACGCATGCTAATAGGTCGCTTTCACCGAGCCGTTCTTCCTCTAACGGTCTTGTGCGACTGGTTCAGGTAGTGGTTCTTTCGCATGTGCGACCAATCGCTTTCTTTCCGCATTGCTCCTACCCGTCGCTTGGCACTCATGGAGCATCTTTGCCAAAAATAGACCACCGATGGTCTAATCGGAATACGTGCCGTCTTCCATCCAACACTCTGCTTTGCCGGATCTTCGTAGATTGGCCACATCGCAGCGCTATCTCCTCACAGCACTTAACCTTGCAGCTCTTCCGACGCTGCACTTTGCGCAACTTCGCAACATCCCAAAAACTTATACCAAAAATCCTTCAACTGAACTGCGCTCAGCTCCGCAGTTCCAAAATATTTCTTGCTTAAAATGCCCCACTTGGGCCAGGCCCAACAGTCCCCTAAAACCTACATGTGGCTCATCCCCGAGCCACCTTCAACTTCGACTTCTCCTATCTGTTCCTCTGGCTACGGGGCGAGCTTCGTAGCGAACTCGTTGTATGTTACAATCAACTTCTCGACTGCTTCCTTCGTGTCTTGCTTAACTTGTTTCAATGTTTCTAGCATCTCAAGTGTTATTTAATCATCAACTTGGCCTTCCACCTGTTCTTGACCTTTGCGCAACTCTTGTAACTTCTCCTCGATCTCCTGCAAGATCGTGTGGGCTGCCTCCAGCAAGGGTTGCGATTTATTTCCCATTTCAGCCTCTTTTTCTCTTAAGGTTTGAACTTCCTTCTTCAGCGCGCTGACTTCCTAGTACCTATGAAGTCTTTCTCTTGGTAGCAGGGCTTTAACTTCTGCATCCAACTGTTCTAATGTTGTTTGCTTGTCTTTCACAGTGTTCTTTACTTCCATCAACCCTGGATCCTCCTCGAGGGAAGTGAATTCCTTCGACGCCTCATCTAACAGGCTTTGGCACTTAGCCACCTCGGTGGTTATACTCTCTGTTGCGGTCTTCACCTCCTTTGCTCTTAACTGCTGCTGATCTGGTGGAGTCTGCAGGTTGATCTGTGCCTCCAAGGAAGCAACCTTAGCTTTATGGCTAATCTCCATATCTTGCATCTCTGCCTTAAGGTTGTTAACCAGTTCGCCAATCTTAACGATAGTGTCCGCGGGGTCTATCTGTACATCACATTCTTCTATATCATCTGCGATCGCAGTGATCGTGGATTCTAGTCTTTTCCGTCGATCATGTTCATCCTGCAGTTCCATAGCTCTCCGCGAGCTAGATTCCTCCAACTGCTTATTAGCTATTTTTAGCTCAGCTTGTCCTTTCAGCGCGTCGGTATTTATCTCATGCATTTCCTCAACAACTTGTAGATGCAAATAATGTAGACCAGGGAGTGGTATCTTCACAAGATAGAGCTCCACACGCTCTACATTCTTCGTGCCCAACATTATTTGTTCTGGCAGTGGCAGGTTTATAGTTAATGGATCAAGATGGACAATACGAGACTTCGCAGGGATGGTCATGGCTAGCTACGACGTCTTCTACTACGAAGTTCCTCCTAACTTCCCTTCAGACTCAAAGTCCCGCGGAAAGGGTAATCTTTTGTGTACTTCTTCAATTTTCTTTGTAATTCCCTGCAACGTGGTCAAATTATTCTGCATACTTTCCTAAATCACTTTGTCCTTTTTCTACTTTCCAGTCATCATATCTTCCATCTGCTTTGTGACCTTTTCCACGATCATTTCATAATCCTCATCATGGAGCACTGCGTCTAACTGACCTCTATTGGCCTTCTGCTTCTTTCGGGCCCTCTTTTCTTGTGTCGGGCTCTTAGATTCCTTTCTTTTACATGTCTCTTTTTCTTCAGTAATGTGGGACATGGAATGGGGTTGTCCTCGCTGGAGTCGCTATGGACATCCACAATTTCGACTTGAAACTCAGCAGGCCATTCCCTCATGACATTATCAATATCATCTTCATACATATGGTACCTTCCTGCGAACCATTCAGTGTTCCTCTTCTGCGCTATGGATGAAATGTGAATGCAACGCATGTCAGCATAAAAATCAATAGTGCGAATATACTTACTCGTTACCTGCTTTGTTATCTGTGGCGTGAGCATGATGGCTCCGCACAACTGGTCATAATAGGTGTAGAATACCTCAGTTGTCACGTCCTGTCTTTGCGAGTTCAAATTTTCCCAAAGGTTTGAATAGAGGGCTCTTCTGCAGTCATTGCTGTCGATGATTACTCCAACGTAATCCTTTGGCTCCTTCCATCCTACAAAGGCGATAAACACGATTAACCATGTAAAATGAAAATTTCCGCCATTGATTTGTGTGTCATTTAGTTCCTCCAGGAACTCATTCAAAAGGTATTGACAACAGTTGAATTGCTCGCCCTCTGTGACTGTGGCACCAAGTAGTACTGCGCCCCTAGGTACCTCCAAAGGCCTGCATTTTCTGAGAATCTTGCTAGCTAACAGCTGTGTGATAAACCGCGTGGCTTTATCATCTATGTCCTCCATTTGAAAGCCTCTCTTGCCCTTGGTGACAGTTTGAGCTTTCTTCGTCTTTGCGGCTACTTCTTTATCCTTTTTTTTCCCTTGGAAAAACTGCTTTGGGTCTTTACCTCTTTTGCTCAACCCAGTGATCCGGTGGATAATGTCAATGGTCATGTTGATATTGCGGTCAACCCACAAATATCCCTAATGAATGCGCGAGATCAGAGTCCGCACCACTGCATTTAACTCTGGTGTTCTGTCAAAATGTGGGAGTCTCAATAGATTGAGTAGTCCCGACTGGACTACTCTAGACAACCAACTTTTCACGACCAAGGTGAAGTCTCCTTTCACATCTTTCTTCCAGCACATGTACTGGTTGGGCTAGAACTATGGGAACCTAGTTTCACTGGCCTCCTTCTGCATCTGAAGCAGATCATAGTCTTCCCACTTACACTATGGGATCTTACCCAACAAATTTTTGTTGACATCGACATGCTTCGATATCGGCGAGAGCGGAATCTCATATTTAGCATTCTTCGTTAGCCTGAGGACCGATGCGTTTAGTGCACGTGACGAGATATAGTCAGGTGTAAGTGTCAATGGTATCTCCTTATCAGCTATCGGCGCCTGTGGCCCTGTTGAACTCATCTTTGGTTGCTTGATTTTTTCCCCCACTGTATATTTTCCTTTGTTTGCCATTGTTGGAGCGTGTCTCGGTGATCTTCTGGACGCCTGACCTTGTTCTAAGACAACTTTCTTGGCTGGGGTTCTCATCAACCCTTCGATTCCTTCATACTTGAATACCTTCATAGTCTCCTGGACCATGAATTCTTATCCAATAGAAGACCTCTCAGACATTCATTGGACAAATCTCAACAGGATTCCAGATAGCTTGTTGAAAACGAATCACAAAGTAGTGCTCGCAAGAAAATTCTAAGGGTTCGGTAACGTCTGCAAGTCTGAATGCAACAGTATTTATAGGCGCAGCGAGCCTCCTCCGCGCCCTTCAATGGCTAGATAAGCATTAAATGAAGTATCCGTTGGCCAAATCTGGCGGATATCTCGGTCCTTTTCCTCATTAAGTCGATCAGAACGGCTATTTCTTCGTTAAATGCCTAAGCGGTTGTCGGTAACATACTGTATAACGGATAGATTTTCGACGAACACTGTAACGGATATTTTTCTAAGTGTTGCATCGAACTGCGCAGCAGACACCACTACTCCTGTGCAGATACTTCGCAGTTGTTGATTTCTTGCTTTTGAACTTAGTCTCTTTTCTCATTTAACTTGATCTTCGTAGTTGCCTTTTGGACTTCACAACTGCGCGGGTCCTCTTTTTTTTCGTAGCTTCACTACTAAACAAGTACTGCGCAATATATACACTTCCTCATCATACATCGTGTACAGATTCCTTCATCTTTCTAGTGCCCAATTTCAACTATACTTGGCACTTAGAAATTTTCTCTCTTTCCTGATCATGAAGGGTTCTACGAAGCAGGACTATCCCGATAGGGCTTAAGTCTGCTTCCATTAACTAAGCCTGGAAAGTTATCTCCTGCTAACGTGTCTAACTGAGCTGTGCCACCATTAGTAACATGTACAACAGTATACGGGCCAAGCTACTACATTTTAAACTTTCCAGGAAAATTCATGAACTTGCTATCATACAGGAGGACGAGATCACCTACATGAAAGGTCTTGTTTTTCATATGGCGGTCATGCCATGCTACTTCTCTTTCTTTCTGCGCTTGTTGGTGAAATCCCGCGATGAAGCAATCCTTCTCTAGACCAACCAAGTGTAGAAGTCTTTCTTCTAGCGCGTCGCGATCTGCCATGCCTGTAAACGCATCTATTCTCAAGCTAGGAACAATGTACTCCATTGGCATTATTGCTTCCTGTCCATATGCCAGCCTAAAATGTGTGTGGCCTGTCAATTTTTTGCAAGTCATTCTGTATGCCCATAAGACGGCTGGAATGCGCAGGTCCCAGTCATCCCTATTCACATTGCATACCTTATTCAGTGCATTCTCCAATACTTTATTGAACGCTTCAACAGTTTCGTTAGCTTGCGGGTGATATGATGTACTTCTCTGATGATGAATGTGGAACTCTTCTGTCAATGCCTCAATAGTCCTGTTCAGAAAGTGAGTGCCTTGGTCTTTCATCAAAATCTTTGGGCATCCAAACCTTGTAAGGATGTCTTCCAAAATGAACTGTGCGACAGTACCTACGCTACAGTCCTTCACTGGCTTCGCTTCTACCCATCTGGTGAGGTAATCAGTTGCAGTGATAATGTACCTTGCACCAGTTATTTTTCCCGATGGGTTTATAGGTCCCACAAAATAAATTGCCCATTTCTCAAATGCCTGTAATGTCAATTGTGGATAGTGGCCTCCTGCAAAGTGGTCTCCTGCTGCTCTTGAATGTGCATCAGCCAATATGAATGGCTTCTCGTGCTCTAATAAAAATCTGCGCAGTACTTCATCTAGCCCCAACTTGTACAGCTGCCTGGCTATTAAAGTGAAGTCTGCTGCTCGCACTACCAACTGCTTCTTCTTCTGCGTAGTGAACTCTATAGGTGCCAATCCAGTAGTCAAAAAGTCAAAAGTGGTCTTATGTCTATCCGCAGGATCGATTCTTATCTGATGGTATCCTGAAAACCCATTAGTAAAAGAATATGCCTCATTTCCTCCAACATTATCGAGCGCCTCATCAGTGAAAGGAGTAGGAAATGGGTCGTGCATTGAAGCATTGTTCAACTTTCTGAGATCCACACAGATCCTGATCTCGCCTTTCGTCTTCTTATCTTGGACAACCATAGGGCTTATCCACTCATACTCCTCAATTGGCTCAATGATGCCCGCGTCGAGCATATTATCAAGTTATTCCCTGACTCATTCTTTGTATCGCAGATTCAATCTATAGGGCCTTTGCTTAACGGGATTCGCACCTGGCTTAAGAGGTATCTTCATAACCCCTAAGTCTCCTAGAATGCCCTTCATCTTTGTAACTTTGTCGGGAATAAATCCTGATACTCATGTAACATATATGCGATCTTTGCAACATTCTGATCATCCCAATAGTCTCCAATACTTGCGAACTTTGGCTCTTCACTGGTGCCAATGTTCACTTTCCACATTTTCATAGGTCCACTCATATCTGGGATTTTCGGCGAAGGTCCCTCTATGTCGCGCGCTCCTTCTGACTCAGGAATGTTTATGTTGTGCAGATCCTTCTCATCATTGTGTTCTTTTTCTTCAACCTCCTCAGCTAGGTTATAACATTTTGCAGCATGCTCTACTTGTTCCTTCCATACTGACTGTAGGCATGCAGGTATGCTGTCAACTCCAAAGAATTCTTCTAATGTCACGTTCCCATGTGAACATTGTGGTCTGAATATTCTCTCCTTAATAATCTGCAGTGCATCATTGATGGTAGGACTCTCGTCTTTGAAACTGAAGCTCTTATGGAAGTTCGCAGTAAGGGTAGGCCAATCTGTAGTTTCGTTGCGCAACTCCATATCTAGGTGCCATTTCTTTGGAATTTCTTCCTCTAGTGTGTGCACAAACAGGTGCACCCATTCTGTCTGTGGTCTCTCCTCCCATGCTTGTGAACAGAGTATAATATGATCCCTTAGATCTGTCTGTCCATTGTATTTCTCAAAGGGTATGGTAACGTTGTCAACAAACCTGATCTACATCTTGATTCTAGACTGATCCCATGTGGTCAATGTCTGCTTATGCGTAGCCCACCATCTGGAAGGTGTCTCGTGAAGTGCCATGTCTAATGATAGTAAGCGGTGCTCATCTACAATTGCTACAGTATATTCTTTGATAAAGGAATAAATAGTAGATAAACCATCATATGTGGGAATTGGGCTTACCTCCTTACCAATCCAGCGCAGTGACTTTGTTAGTTGCGTGCATTCCCTTGCAGATACTTCGTGCATGCAACTTTGCCAGTTCTCCAATCCTGCATCAAAGTCTAAGATGCAAGAGCTATCGCATCTCCAGTTGAGTGTACAATCCGCAATGGGATTAATATAATATGGCTAGTTTGCAGTCATCTTGTAAAGTCGGTCCAAATCTTGAGCTCTGGATTCCTCCTGAATCGGCTCACTGTTCTGTCTCCGTCTGCAGGGTCCAATGGTGCGATGACCCTGAGATGCTTTCCTTCGAAGACTATCTTATTCATTTTCAAATTTATAATAGCGAGGTTATACATAGCCCAGTCAATCCCCAACAACGCAGGAAAAGACTGAATATCATCCACGATCTCGATAACCTCGAAGTCTACGTGACTCTGTACTCCATCAATATCAACAATGACATTGGATAACTGTCCAAATGGTATGACTTTCTCCTGGTTGTCCATTCTCAATTGAATAGGTTACCATAACAGCTTTGGTCACCCCATCTGCTGCCATGTCTGTTTAGTTAAGACATTTACTTCTAACCCTAGATCAAGGAGTATCTCATCCATCTCATAGTCTCCTATCTGGGTGCTAAGCCTCATTTCTCAGCCTGTTCTCTTGTGTTTCATAATTTGGTGAACTGCGCTATCAGTAGTCTCTGCCTCGCTCTGCGGCTCATACTGATCTAACAGTTTCTACAATTCTACGATAGTGTCAGGGCAATTCAGCAACTTCATGCAACTCCTTAGGAACTGTGCAACAGAGGTGCTTGTCTTTGCTGCGGTGCTCATTTTTTCATAAGAATCGAACATATCTTCTATATGCGGTATCTCATTGCGCAATGGGATTCTTGGCGATCTGGGTGCTGATTCTTTGAAGATATCCCGCGCTTCTTCAAAGGTTTCTTTGTTTTTCTTCAAGTCGAAAGCAGGTGCTTTCCCAGCGGCTTTTCTTATCCATATTGTTTCAAGAGGAGTCTGCTTAGTGTTAAAATATCCATAAGTCGAAGCTTATGCTCCTCTATCTCTCCCTATCATAGTGCCACTTCACGTCACTACATTGATACTTGGATCCCTAGGTCTCCTTTCTGCTTCGATCAATTGAATGTTTGGGTTTGGCGCCTCTGGCCGCTTCCGTTTCTGCATTTCTACCTCTAGCACTGGGCAATATTCAAGAACATGATCAAAGTATTTACAATAACTACACGTAGTGCATGGGTTGGTACAATCTCTAGACACATGGCCACGCTGGCCACAATTATAACAGATGACTTGACCTCAGCCTCTTCCTTGCGCTAGGCCGTTATTCCTTCCTCTCCAACGGTATCCTCCGCGGCCTCTATATGATCTTTGATCATGCGGTGCATTATCTTGTTTATGCAGAGTCTCTTCCTGGACTCTGTATACTCCTCCATACATATGCTCAATATCTTTCTTCCTTCCCAACATGAGTTCATATGCGCGGCAGTTGGACTCATCATGCCCAACTGACTTACAAAAATTACAATATAGGTTTTTAGGTGTTCTTACATATTTATGTATTAAGTAGCAGTCCTATGGCTAGTGTCCTCTGGTTCTGTAAATTTCACACCATGGCCCTGGGTTAGGGTTTAATGGGTTTGGTGCACCCATGTTAAGGAATCATGGAATAAAGGACAATGATCCTTGGTGTGTCCTTCTCCCTTACAACCTGTACACCGAACTTCCTATCTCTCCTTCTTTCCTTTCTTGATATCCCGCAGTTGTAGTGTTAGGGTAGCCAACTGATTCTGAATTTGAGACATCCCAGTGCTACTTTCTCCAATGGGTGAAGCTTCTAACTTCATTGCGATCTCCAAGGCTTCTTCCCGCGAAGCCACTTTTTGTTGCATCAACTGCTGTCTGATGTCGGGAAACAACGTGGCCATAAACCATTCCTTGTGCTATTGTGGTGCTATAACGAAGCTTACTTGGTCCAACAGTGTCTTAAATTTCTGATCAAACTCCCAAAATGTTTCATTAGGTTTCTGCTTGATCTATTTCAACTCTGTTATACACTATGACTCTGATTTCAGTTTCTTAAATTATGCTAAGAGTGCAACCTTGATTTCTTGCAGGGTTCTATTATGTCCCTGTGAATATTTCATGAACAAATGCAAGGCTCTATCTCTAAAGGTGGTGGCGATTTGCGCTTGCTTCACAACGTCGTCCTGTACTTGCTTTACACACCATACGGCTTCACATAGAAACTATGTTGATCAGGGTCTTCTAGACCCGTTCCTTTGAATATCGACAGTTTGATATCGTCAGTAATCCTCCTTCTAGGTGGCATGACTCTCTGAGTGGTGCTAGGGATAATGCTCTGAGGAATGATATGAGGTTGGACGTTCAGAAGTGGTACAGCCTGAGATGGAATAGGCTGAGTCGGAATAGCCTGAGCACCCGCTCCTGTGGTGTTACCAGTATTGATGTTCTGCGGTGTGCGTTGCGCGGTGTTCGCAATCGGTGGATTTTGAGACAGGGGAGGCGCGATATGTGCAACCGATGGATTCTGTGGCGTAATCGGCTGATATGTGGCTGATAGAGGTGGGGTTTGATTATCAATCTCACATGGTATCTGGGTATCTACGCGGAGTCCATGTGGGCCAGGATTTTTCTCAACAACAAACTTGTATCTCTTTCCACTTCTCAGGTTATGGGTTTCTTCGTAAGAACCACTATATGTACTATCTACCATGATAGATTTAAATAAAGCTTCACTGCATTCTAAAAACACCTTTCTTAGCTGAAATCATTTTAATGTATAAACTGAGGTTATTCAGGTACTTACCTCTAAATCCCTTCAAAAACTCTCTTTCAGCTGCGCTGTAGGAATTTAGCATATCCATAGCAAACTCTGTCATGAAGCTTTGTAGTGTACTATCGACCCAAAAGTCGATTGCTCGCATGAATGGACTATCTACTGCTTTGAGCTTGTCAATAAGCTCCAGTGTCCACTCGATCGGTACGTCTTGCGGGGTATAGTTTCTTTTCTCTGCGAGCCTTGACAACCACTCGTGTAGCTCGTTTCCAAAAGACGCCCAAAATATCTCGTGAACGTCTTTCCACAAGTACTTGTTCAACCACTGAATGTCAGAGAGATCTGGGTGTCTGTTTTCCTTTCTTGTGAAGTCTCTCTCTGTCTTGTCACACCAAGCCCAGATTTATTTCTTGTCTGGATGCCAAAAATCAATACCCAACAAAGCTTCTTCTTTGTCGCACATCACAACTTCAACTCATCATGGATTCTCAGTGCGGAAACGGAACCATTTGTTGGCTTATACACTGTTCTAGAGGTTTCCAATGTAGACCCAGGTTCTTTACGGTTTCAAGGAACCAACAAAACCTCTTCTCACCGGCCCTTTCGGCAATAGCCTGCGAACAGGATGAGGTCTCACCCGAGGTGTAGCTATGGGGGTGTTGCCGAATTAGGTTTCCACAGTAATGTGATGAGTTGTTCGGATAGAATTACTGCATAGCGCACTATGGATCCCGTGTTGTGGACTGAAGACTACGCAACGATAGACTGCATCACGGTCCCCACTTCTACGAGCTAAAGTGCTTGCGCAACCAGTGCTCCTACGGACTGCGCGGTTCAGGCAGGATGTAAATAATAGGACAATGCAACAGACTTATGCGATTCCTCTTCAGACTTAACAGATATTGATGACTTTACCGTTAGTATTTATCCATTTACTTACTGCCTTAGATTATTAGTCTTATAACCAATGTAAATAGATGAAATATACAATACTGCGTGCTCTGGTGCTGCACATTGCGAGAGTTACACAAGACGAACTCTACATACATAAGTGATGTTTTAAAAGACTTCTATATTCACTGACTTAGAATACTGCGCATTCAACATTCATCCTTACATGTAATACTTAACATATTATTCCCATATTTCTCCTATGGCGAATACATATAAAATCATTAACACAACAACTAATAAATGAGAATTCAAACATCCATTGTAAACAGATAAGCAAATGCAAACACACAAACAATCACACTACACAAAATTTAATGTGGTTCACCCCCAGGATGGGGCTACATCCATAAGAATTGTTGTTGTATTAGTCTTTGGGAAGGGTACAACATTTATTTGTCTGGGCACTTAGTTGCAAACTCTCTTCTCTCTCTCAATATGCCTCTGCGCACACAGCTTGTAGAGCCTTTACAAAATTGTCTCTCAACAAAGATCTATAGAGTCAATAACAATGAAGAGTAACAAAATGAATCAACATAAAATGAGAGATTCAACAACCCTTTCCCATACAAAATATGCCTTATTTATAGATCATGCCCGTAGGTCATGTCTTTACAATCCGCACAGAAAACCCTTAGATTTACAAAACTGTCACGACTTCCAGCTCATCGGGCTTGCTGGATTCTGGTAGTGAATCTTCCATCATGGCCTGCCCTTAGCGCATTCTCACGTTGCTGTCGGCCTTCCTGTTGCACGCATGCCAACAGGTCGCTTTCACTGAGCTTTTCTTCCTCTAACGGTCTTGTGCGACTGGTTCAGGTAGTGGTTCTTTCACATGTGCGACCAGTAGCTTTCTTTCTGCATTGCTCCTACCCGTTGCTTGGCACTCATGGAGCATCTTTGCCAAAAATAGACCATCGATGGTCTAACCGGAATACGTGTCATCTTCCGTCCAACACTCTGCTTTGTTGGATCTCTGTAGACTGGCCATATCGCAGCGCTGTCTCCTTCCAGCACTGAACCTCGCAGCTCTTCCAATGCTGCGCTGTGCACAACTTCCCAGCATCCCAAAAAATTATACCAAAAATCCTTCAACTAAACTACGCTCAGCTTCGCAGTTCCAAAATATTTCTTGCTCAAAATTCCCCACTTGGGCCAGGCCCAATAGACATCCTTCGACATAGGTGAGATTGGAATCTCATACTTGGCAGTCTTTAATAGTTTAATGGCCAGTGCATCCTGTACACGCGGTGAGATATACTTAGGGGTTAGCTTCAATGGTATTTCCTTCTCGCCTAGCGGAACTTGTGGCACTGTGGAGCTCATCACTTTTGGCTTCATTTTTGGGACTGCTGGTTCTTTGCCTTTATCTTGCATTGTTGTAGCGTGTCTTGGTGATCTTTGGGAACTATGACCTTGCTCTTTTATAATTTTCTCAACGGGAGTTCTCATCAACCCTTTGATTCCTCCGTATCTAAAACCTTCACAGTCTCCTGGACTATAAATTCTTGCTCAATAGAGGACCTCTCAGACATTCACTGGATAAGTCTGGACAGAGCGACGGGATTTATGATAACTTGCAGTAAATAATTGCAAAGTATTGCTCGCAAGAAAATTCAAGGGTTTATGTAACGCCCGCGAGTCCAAATACAACAGTATTTATAGGCGCAACTGACCTCTGCCGCGACTCTCAACGGCAAGATAAGCATTAAATGCGGTATCCGTTGGCCAAATCCGGCAAAGATTTTGGTCCTTTCCTTCATTAACTCATTCAAAATGGCTATTTCTGTGTTAAATGCTAGAGAAATCGCTGACAAAGTACTGTATAACAACTATATTTGCGACCGACATTCTAACAGCTACTTTTCTGGAGTGTTGAGTCGAGCTGCACGGCGGGTCATCACTACTCCTGCGAAGTCACTTCGCGGTGCCTAATTTCTTGCTTATGAACTTAGCCTCTTTTCTCATTCAACTTGATCTTCGCAGCTGCATTTTGGCCTTTGCAACTGTGCGGTTCCTCTTTTCTTTTTCTTGTTTTTTCTTTTTCTCTCTCTCTTTTTTTTTTTTGGCACAGCTTCACTTCTTAACAAGTGTCGTGCGGTATATACATTTTCTTCATCACACTTCGCTTACAGACTCTTCCCCATTTCTAGCGCCTAATTTCAACTGTACTTGACACTTAGAAACTTCCTCCTTTCCTGGTCATTAAGGGTTCTTTGAAGCAGGACTATCCCGATAGGGTTTTAGTCTGATTGCATTGACTAGGCCAGGCAAGCTATCTTTTTCTAACGTGGCTAACTAGACTGTGCCACCATTAGTTACATATAAAATAGTATATGGGCCAAGCCAATGCATTTTAAACTTTCCAGGAAACTTCATAAATTTGCTATCATACAGGAGGACTGGATCACCTACCTGCAAGGTCTTGTTTTTTATATGGTGATCATGCCATGCTTTTCCTCTTTCCTTCTGCACTTGTTGGTGAAATCCTGCAATGAAGCGATCTTCCTCCAGACCAACCAAGTGTAGAAGCCTCTCTTCTAGTGCATCGTGATCTGTCATGCCTGTGAATGCAACAATTCTTAAGCTGGGAACAATGTACTCCATTGGCATTATTGTTTCCTGTCCATAGGCCAGCCTAAAATGTGTGTGGCCAGTCAACATTTTGCAAGTAGTTCTGTATGCCCATAAAACAACTGGAATGCGCATGTCCCAGTCATCCCCATTGACATTGCATATTTTTGTCAGTGCATTCTCCAGTACCTTATTGAACACTTCAACAGTTCCATTTGCTTACGGATGATATGACGTACTTCACTGATGATGAATGTGGAACTCTTCTGTCAATGCCTCAATGGTTATGTTCAGAAAATGAGTGCCTTGATCACTCATCAAAATCTTTGGGCCTCCAAACCTTGTAAGGATGTTCTCAAAAAGTAACTGCATGGAAGTAACTGCGCTACAGTCCTTCACTGGCTTTGCTTCTGCCCATCTGGTGAGGTAATTAGTTGTAGTAATAATGTACCTCGCACCAGTTCTCTTCCTCATTGGGTTTATAGGTCCCACAATGGTCCATTTCTCAAATGCATGTAATTTCAACTGTGGATTCAATGGCATTCGGTCTCTTTGCGATGGCCTTCTTGTACTTTGACAGACATCGCAGCTCTAGCAATGTTCTTTCGAATCTTTGTGAATCGTAGGCCACCATAGCCCTGCTCGCAATATCTTCTGCCCAGTGGCTCGTCCTGCCTAGTGACCTACTGTTGCTCCTGAATGTGCATCAACCAGTAGAAATGGCTTCTCGTTCTCTAACACACACATGTGCAACACTTCATGCGGCCCCAATATTTATAGTCGTCCGACAATTATGGTGAAGTCTGCTGCTCTTACTATGAGCTGCTTCTTTTGCTGCGTAGTAAACTGTATGGGTGCCAACCCAGTAGTCAAGAAGTCTATGATATATTTATAGTAGTCATCGACAATCTGAATAGAAAACAACTGTGCATTAGGAAGATTGTCTTCAAGGTTCGTAGGTTCTTCTCCTGATTCGATCCTTGAAAGATGATCAGGTCCTAAGTTCAATCTTCCAGGATTAACCACTATTTCAAAGTCATACTCTCGAAAGAGTAACAACCATCTGCAGATTTGCCCCCCTAACACTGGCTTGTTGACCAGGTATTTCAAAGCAGAATGGTCAGTGAACATAGAGAAGTGCGCACCAACCAAATAGTGCCTGAATTTCTGCAGTGCGTAGACCATAGCTAGGCCTTCTCTCTTAGTAGTGGTATAATTCTTTTCTGCAGATGAGAGCTTCCTGCTCGAAAATGCAATGAGATGGTCAATACCTCCCTCTCCTGGCTGAGCTAGTACAACGCCCAATGCTATACATGAATCATTGACATGGACAAGGAATGGCTTCTCCCAGTCTAGAAAAACTAGGATCGACGCAGTTACCATTTTCTCTTTTAATGTGTCAAAGCCTTGCTCACATTCTGCGTTCCAGATGAACTGTGCGTATTTCTTTAACAACTTCTCCATTGGTGTGGTTATCTGCGCATAACCTTTTATAAACTTTCTAGAGTAATCGGTATGCCCCAATGTGGTGCACAGCTGCTTGACTGAGTTCGGTGTTGACAAGTTTAGAATAACTACGATCTTCGCAGGATCAACCATCAAGCCTTGTTTGCACACAATGTGTCCCAACAGGATTCCATAGGGTACACAAAAGAGATACTTCTTCAGGTTCAATGAAATTTGATTTTCTAGCATCAATTTAAGGTTTGCGCAATGGTTTCTCAGCAACCCAAATACTGTCCAATCATCAAAATAGGCTTCTAAAAACTTATGCATGAAATGCTATGACCATAACTCTAGAAAATATGGCAGGCGTGTTCTTCAGACCAAAAGGCATTACTGTATACTGGAACGACCCCCATTCAGTGGCAAAAGTGGTCTTGCGTCTATCTGCTGGATCAATTCTTATCTGATGGTATCCCGAAAATCCATCAGTGAAAGAGTATGCCTCATTTCCTCCAACGTTATCAAGCACCTCATCAGTGAAGGGAGTAGGAAATGGGTCATGCATCGAAGCATCATTCAGTTTTCTGAGTTCCACACAGATCCTGATCTAACCCTTAGTTTTCTTGTCCTGGATAACCATCGGGCTTATCCACTCTGACTCTTCAACTGACTCAATGATCCTCACGTCGAGCATCTTATCGAGTTCTTCCTTGACTCGTTCTTTGTATCGCGGATTTAGGCCTTTGCTTAGCAGGCTTCGTGCCTGGATTAAGATGTATCTTCATAACCCCTAAGTCGCCCAGAATACCTTTCATTTATGTAAACTTCTTCGGGAATAAATCCAGATACTCATGTAATAGGTCTGCGATCTCCACGACCATCTAATCATCCCAGTAGTCTCTAATAGATGCGAACTTTGGCTCTTCGTCGGTGCCAATGTTCACTTTCCTTGTTTTCACAGGTCCACTCATGTATGGAATTTCCAGCGGAGGTCCCTCTACGTTGCGCGCTCCCTTTGACTCAGGTATGTTTATGCTATGCAGGTCCTCCTCATCACTTTCTTCTTTATCTTCGGACTCTTCAGCTAGATTATAACATTCTATGGTATGCTCTATCTGTTTCATTGACTCTGGCTGTAGGTTTGTAGGTACTTCTGTATCTCCAAAGAATTCCTCTAATGTCATGTTTCTATGTAGACATTCCTTAATAATATGCAAAGCATCATTTATGCTAGGACTCTCATCTTCGAAACTGAAGGTCTTCTGGAAGTTCGCAGCTAGGGTAGACCAGTCTGTAGTTCCCCTGCACAACTCTGTATCCAGGTACCATTTATTTGGAGTCTACTCCTCCAATGTATGTACAAACAGATGAACCCATTCTGTCTGTGGTCTCTCCCCCCATGCTTGTGAACAGATTTCAATATGATCCCTTGGATCCGTTTGTCCATTATATTTTTCAAAGGATAGTGCAACCTTCTCAGCGAACCTGATCTACATCTTGATTTTGCATTGATCCCATGTTATCAATGTTTCCTTATGCGTAGCCCACCATCTGGCAGGTGTCTCGTGTAGTGCCATGTCTAATGCTAGTAAGCGATGCTCAGCTGCAACTGAGACAACATATTCTTTGATAAAGGAATAAACATTATATGAACCATCATAGGTAGGAATTGGGCTTACCTCTTTTCCAATCTAGCGCAGTGAGTTTGTAATTTGTGTGCATCTCCTCGCAGATACTACATGCATATGGCCTTGCCAGTTCTTTAGTCTCGTGTCAGAGTTTAAGATGCAAGAGCTATCGCACCGCCAACTGAGTGTTCCATCAACAGTAGGATTAATATAATCAGCATAATTCATAGTCATTTTGTAAATGCAATCCAAGTCTTGAGCTAGGGATTCATCTTGAATCAGCTCAATGTATCTTTCTCCGTCTAAAGGGTCCAATGGCGCGATGACCCTTATGTCCTGGCCTTCAAATATCAACTTCTTTGTTTTCAAGTTTATGATGGTGAGGTTATCCGTAGCCTAGTCAATTCCCAACAATGTAGGATAAGGTTGACTATTGTCCACATTCTCGATAACCTCAAAGTATGCATAGCTTCGCACTCCATCGATATCAAGGATAACATTGGCCAGTCTCCCCAAAGGTATAATTGTCAGCTGGTTGGCTAATTTCAATTGTATGGGTGACCACAACAACTTTGGTCTCCCCATTTGCTGCCATGTCTACTTAGTCAAGACATTTACTTCTGATCCAAGATCAAGGATGATCTCATCCATCTCATAGTCTCCTATCTGCGCACTGAGCCACATTTCTCGGCCTGATATTTTGTGTTTCTTGATCTGGTGAACTGCGCTTTGGGAAGTCTCTGTCTCACTGCATGGCTCATACTAGTTCAATAACTTTTCTAATTCTGCCATAGCATCTGGGCTCTTTAGCAGTTTCATGCAGCTCCTTAGGAACTGTGCAACAAAGGTTCCTGTCTCTGCTGCGTGGCACATTTTGTCATAAGTAGTTGGCATATCTTCTATATGCGGTATTTCACTGCGCAACGGGATTCTTGGTGATCTGGGTGCTGATTCTTTGAAATGCCCCGCGCTTCTTCAAATACTTCTTTGTTTTTCTCCAGATTGAAGGAAGGTGCCTTCCCAATAGATTTTCTGATCCAAATTGTTTCGGCAGGAGTATGATTAGTATCTAAGTCCCAGAAGTCGAAGCTTCTGCTCCTCTATCTCTTCCTATTGTAGGGCCACTTCGCGTCACCACATTGATACTTGGGTCCGCAGCCCTTCTTTGTGCTCCGATCAACTGAATATTCGTGTTTGGCGCATCTTGCTTCCGTTTTTGCATCTCTGCTGCTAACAATGGACATGCCTCAATGAAATGATCAAAGGATTCACAATAGTTACAAGTAGTGCATTCATTGGTACAGTCTCTGGACACATGGCCAGGTTGACCAAAGTTATAACAGATTACTTGACCTCAGCCTCTTCCTTGCGTTGGGCCAACATTCCTTCCTCTCCCACAGTATCCTCCACCACGGCCTCTATATGCGCCTTGATCATACTGCACATTTTCGTGTTTCGGCTGATTTTCTTCCTGGACTCTGTATACTCCACTACCTTGCATATGATCCATGTCTCGCTTTCTTTCGTTCATGAGCTCATATGCACGGCAATTGGATTCATCATGTCCAACTGACTTACATAAATTGCAATACAGATTCTTAGGGGTTGTGACATACTTCTGTATCAAATAACAATCTTCATGCTGATGTCCTCTAGTTCTACATATTTCACACCACGACGCTTGGTTCTGATTGAGTGGATTTGGTGCTCCACTGTTAAGGTACTCCTGAGATAAACGACAGTGTTCTTTGGTGTGGCTTTCTCCTTTGCATCCTATACACCAGACTTCTTGTCTCTCCTGTTTTGCTTTCTTCATATCCTACAATTGTAAGGTTAAGGTAGCTAGCTGGTTCTGGATCTGAGACATCCCAGTGCTAGTCTCACCTATCGGCGAAGCCTCTAACTTCATCGCGATCTCTAAGGCCTCTGCTTGCGATGAAACCTTCTGCTACATCAACGGTAGTCTGATATGAGGCAACAACGCAGCTATGACAAAGCTCACTTGGTCCAATAGTGTCTTGAATTTCTAGTCAAATTCCTAGACTGTCTCATTAGGTTTTTGCTTAATCTCTTTTAACTCTGTGATAAAATGCGACTCTAACTTTGGATTCTTAAATTCTACTAAGAGTGCAGCCTTGATCTCTACTAGGGTTATATTCTGTCCCTGTGAATATTTCATGAACCAATGCAAGGATCTGTCTCTAAAAGTAGTGACGAGCTGGGCTTGCTTCACAACGTCATCCTGAACCTGCTTAACACTCCACACGGATTCACATAGAAACCAATGCTGATCAGGGTCTTCTAGACCCATTCCCTTGAATATCGACAACTTGATATCGTCAGTCATCCTCCTTCTAGGTGGCGTGGTACTCTGAGTAGTGCTAGGGATAATATTCTGAGAAATGATCTAAGGTTGGATGTTCTGAAGTGGAATAGCCTGAGATGGAATGGGCTGAGTCGGAATGGTCTAGCCACCTGCTTCTGCGGTGTTACCAGTACTGACATTCTGCGGAGTAGGAATATTAGTAACGGGAGGGTTCTGAACGGATGGATTATGAGACAGGGGAGGTGCGGTATTTGCAACTGGCAGATTCTACGGTGTAATAGGATGGTAAGTAGCTGATAGAGGTGTGGTCTGATTGTTAAGATCACATGGTATCTCGGTATCTATGCGGAGTCCACGCGGTCTAGGATTTTTCTTGGTGGTATACTTGTATCTCTTTCCACTTCTCAAATTATGGGTTTCTTCATCGGAATCACTATATATGCTATTTACCATGACAAATTCAAAAATTTCACCGCATTCTTAAAATGCCTTTCTCGGCTAAAGGAATTTTAATGTATAAACTTAGATTGTTCAGGTACTTACCTCTGAAACCTTTGAAAAACTCTGCTTTGCTTGCGCTGTAGGATTTCAACGTGTTTACACCGAACTCTGTCACGAAGCCTTCCATTATGTTGTCAACCCAGAAGTTGACTACTCGCGAAAGTGGACTATCTATCGCTTTGAGCCTCTCTATAAGCTCCGGAGTCCACTCGATCGGTTCTCCTGGTTGGAAA
This sequence comes from Larix kaempferi, assembly GCA_027924585.1. Lineage (NCBI taxonomy): Eukaryota > Viridiplantae > Streptophyta > Pinopsida > Pinales > Pinaceae > Larix > Larix kaempferi. The sequence continues at coordinate 22,081,638 of BSBM01000179.1, read as the reverse complement.
CAGTTCTTTCACTCTGCGAGCCTTGACAACCACTTGTGCAACTTGTTTCCAAACGATGCCCAAAAAATTACGTGAATCTCTTCCCACAAGTATTTGTTCAACCATTGAATGTCAAAGAGACACAGGTGTCTATTTTCCTTCCTTGCGAAGTCTCTTTCTGTCTTATCACACCAGACCCAAATCGTTTTCTTGTCTGGATGCCAATTTTTTGCAATCAACGGAATCTTGTCTTCGTCGCACATCACTTTTTCAAACACACTATCGCATCACCGAGTCTTAACGCAACAAGGAACCATTTTTTGTCTTACTATACTGTTCTAGAGGTTTCCAATGTAGACCCAGGTTCTTCACGGTTTCAAGGAACCAACAAAACCCCTTTTCACCGGCCCTTTCGGCAACAATCTGCAAACAGACTGAGGTCTCACCGGAGGCGAAGATGGGGGGGGTGGCTGCAGAATCAGGTTTCCACAACCTGGTGATGCGATTTTTGGCAAACTGGTGAGCAGTGTGCTGTGGGGCTCGAGCTGAGGACTAACGACTATGCGAAGTATCCTACTTCGTGGCTGATAGTTTTACAAGTTGAGACACTTGCACAACCAACGCATCCAATGAGGGTAGGTTTCAAACACAGGACATCGCAACTGACGAATATTCTTCCTCCTCGGACTTAACCAACCTTGACGACTTTACTTAGCGCTCTATTCATTCATCTACTGCCTTGATTATTTAGTCTTATGTCTTATTCAATAAGATGAAATACATTGCTCTGCACACTTCCGGTGCTGCGCTTCAAGGGAGTCGCATGCCGCAGTCTCTCTTATTTATGTGTTTATCTAAATAACTTATGCATTCATTAACTTAGAAATACTGTGCATTCAACATTCATCTATACATGTGATACTTAACATATTATTCCCATCTCATTCTTCTGGCGAATACATATAAAAGTATGAACATATGAACTGATAAATGAGATTTCAAGCATTCATTGTAAGCAAACAGACAAGTGCAAACACATAAACAATCACACTGCACAGGATTTAACGTGGTTCACCCCCAGGATGGGAGCTACGTCCATAGAAACTGTTGTTGTATTAGTCGTTGGGAAGGGTACAACAGTTCCATTCTGCGCACTCAGCTGCAGGCTCTCTTCTCTTTCAATAGGCCTCTACGCACATAACTTGCAAATCCTTTACAATGGCTTTCAGCAATACAACACAATATTACTCAGATTCAACAATTAAATTTCAACATTAACCCTTTCCCTTACAATATATGCCCCTTTTATAGATCATGCCTGTAGGTCATGTCTTTACAATAGTTGGGCGAAACCCTAAGGTTTTCCAAAACTGTCGCGATTTTCAGCTAACCGAACTTGCTGGTTTCTGGTAGCGAATCTTCTGTTGTGGCCGTCATTTGCGCATGGTCACATCGCTATCATCCCCCCTATCGCCCGCACGCCAACAGGTTGCTTTCATCGATCCATTTCTTCTCTAACGGCTTCGTGCGGCCGGTTCATGTAGTGGTTCCTTGCTTGTGCAATCGATCGCTTTCCTCCTCTTTACTCCTTACCCTCCGCTTGGTAATCATGGAGCATCTTTACCAAAAATAGACCACCAATGGTCTAACCGGAATATGTGCCGTCTTCCATCCAACATTCTTCCTTGCCGTATCTCCTAAGATCGGGCTCATCACAGTGCTAACTCCTCCGCAACTCTCCCAAAAACTGACTTGTTCAAAAAGTCTTCAACTTTACTGTGCTTAACTTCGCATTGCCAAAACTTTACTTGCACAAAAATGCCCCACTTGGGCCATGCCCAACAACATTGCAGTAAAATATGTTTTGAATAAGGGGATTGGGTATTTCTGAGGCTACAACCTTACAAATAGATGTCCCTCAAGTAATTAAATAAGGACAATAAATTAGCATCCAAGTACTACGGTCCTTATAAAGTGTTGCATAAGGTTGGTAGTATGGCATCCAAATTGGAGCTCCCTTCATCTTCAAGGGTACATCCAGTTTTCCATGTTTCTTTCTTAAATAAGGTAATTGAATATAAGGTTCCCATTCAAACAATCCTACCAAAACTTGTTGAAGAAGGAAAATTCATATTAGAACCTAAACAAATCACTAACACAAGGATCAAGCACCTACGAAATCAAGCTATTACAAAGTACCTCATTAAGTGGAAGAACTTACCAATTGAAGATTCGACATGGGAAGATGAGTCCTGCATACAAAAGCATCCACAACTAACCAAGTTTTGAGGGAAACAATTGTCTAAAGGGGACGGGCATGTTAAGCCTAAAATGTGTGTTGAGAACAAGACTTTTCTGAAGCGGAGGGGCATGTTGACCTCTAAATGTGGGCACATTTCCCCTTATATGGGTCAAATTATATTAGTTCTAATGTTGGATTGGTCCATTAGTTGTTATTATCATTAGTATGGTTATATTAGTTACATCGGCTTGGGTAAGTTAGTTGGAATTGTACCTCTTAGTCTCCTATATGTAGGAAGGAGATATTTTTCATTTGGAGCATCTTGTCTTGTATTGTCTTGTGTACTTAGTACATTGTATAAGGAGGTTCCCCCCTTGAAGAGGCTTTCTATTCATCTATTTTCTTCATTAATTTCGTGGAGTACTCTTTCTGATCTATTTCCGTTCTTTTCATGCTATTTTTGGTAATTTGTTGCATAACACATTTCATTTTGGAAAAGAAGGTGAACACATATATAAATTGAGTTATACTAGAAAATAAATTCCATTCATGTGTCTTTCACCCAAGATATCCAAAAAATTTGTTACTTGGATGCTATTAGGTTAGTGATATTAGGTAATTGACTTCAAAATTATTACTTGTTTAATATAGTTTTTTCTTGTAAGAGTTGGTAATGACAAATGCTTTGATAATATATTTGACTATAGTCATGGGAACTGTGGAACATGGTAGAAAATAGGAGTATGACCCACCATGCACACAATTGCCTCATCATTGCATTATCAATTTCCAATGCAATTGGCATGGTTGCTTTTGCAAGTCATGATAAGTGTGTAAAGTTGTGGAAGTGAATGGCTTGATATAAATAAATAAAAATTATTCCTAGGTTGTTGGTTCTTAATATAGTTCTTTTGATCAGAACTATGGTATGTTTCTTATTATGCTTTTAAATTAATTATTACCAACTATACATGCCTGTAAATAAAAAACCCTCCATAAATTTTATGTAAACTTCTTACATGCATTTTTTTTTTATATAAACTTGTCCCTTAGAGTGTATAATATCATGGATATTTGTATCCAATCAATTGTTTTGAGTCAAGATTTTTCACTCTTGAGGATTTAGTTATGATTATTGGTCCTCCTAGAGTGGACACTAGATGTAGCTTCATATTTTGAGAAAGAAGCTTGCATGTTGCTTTTCCTGACAAGCTACAACAAGCTTGATGTATTTTCCTTTTCTTATGATGTTTCTTGTACCACTCTCAAATGGATGGGTGGGGCACGTGTGATCTTTTGAATACATAGAAAACACACTTGGTTGTAACTATTCATTCATAGATAAACCATACTTTTTCTTTTGTTGTATTTGAATGAATATAGATGCTACTACAAGCTCGCTTATGACTTACCTTTTTTCAATTATGATACTTTAGTAAATGCTTTAGATATTGATGTTTAGGATGGTGTAGATAAAACTATAGGTTTTATTTTCTTGCATTTTTTTTGAAAGAAGTCTACTAGAATTATTTAATTTTTCTTTCTTATCTACTCAAAATTTATTTATCTTGTTGAAGATAACATTTTTATGAAAGTGTTTGTCATATCTTTGTCATTTATCCCACAAGTTGATTATAGGAAACCTGTAAAGAAGGTCATGGCCCAAAGCTAGCTAGCCACCCTGAAATATGCTCTAGAGTGTCATATTTTTCAAGTTTGTATTTAGATTTCTTTCATGAGAGTGTGAGGTTTCCTACTCTAGAACCTTTAAAAAAAATTGGAAACTGGAAGAAATTTATATATCATAGCGCATCCATTGATATATCATATATGCATTAGGCCATTTAATGGTAAATATGGCTAGCAGTAAGTAGGTTTTGATTTTTTTCCAAAATAGATAGGATTTAGGTAGTGTTGGTCCTCATAACATCTATTTCATCATAATTATATCTATTTTCAAACCAAGTGTAACAAGGATAATGACTTGGTCAGGGTTGGCAGGCGCGGGTGGGGGGGGGGGTTCTCTTAAACCCCGATGGAAGCAACAAGAAAAGCTATGCTTGGGGAATTGGTTCAAGGACTAACAATGCAGCCGAATGGTTAGCCTTGATAAAAGGAATTGACATAGCTAAAAGCAACGACATCCGTAATTTGGTGGTCCTTGGATATTCTATGATTGTGATCAAAGAAGCTAGAGGCCTTATAAACCATAGTCACAAGCCTCTCTCCATGATGCACCATCGTTTTATACACCTGGACAAAGCTTTTGTCTCCCTCGATTTCTTTCATATCTTAAGAGCCAATAATCATAGGGCTGATTCCATGGCCAATTTGGGCTCAAGTTTGAATTGTGGACACCTCCTAGAGGATGGGTGTTTGAATGTGAATGTTTGGGTTCCTTAACCCTTGGTTTTCTACCTATTCCCTAGATTACTCTACCACCCATGGCCATCCCATCGTGGCATTTATTCTTAAGATCCAATGTTGGATCCGTTCGCAATTCCTATGCTAACCTCTCCCAGAACCGACGGCTTGCACTGACTGAAGCCATGTGGCTCGCATGCGGGAATTTATTGAAGACGAGGCTTGTGGGTTATTTCATGCAGGTTGACAGAGGGTTATGCACTCTGCCCTTCTCCGCGTTTGTGCTTCTTCTCTATCCTTGTGTTTTCCTTGGCAGCTCTCGTAAGGTTTTCTCTGGTAGCTCTCATAAGGTTTCGGTTTCTCTCATGGATTGCAATCGTGGTCCTCCTACCGAACACTGCCGAAAATGCGTGAAGAACCTCCAGGGGCAGCTTGGAGGGACCTGCAATAGAGAACCAAAACGTTGTCTCATGGATCTTTTTCTTGGTGTTGACGACTCTGATCATTCCAGGGGAGGGGCAAAGAAAAATTGCACCACCTAGTCTCAGAAGGAAGATGTGGGCATGGTAAATAGATGGGTTCTCCTCGATTTTTCTCATGGTCTTGGGGGCCGAACGATTCATTATTCGAACGGTGGCTTAGCTCTGGGAAAAGGTGGCCGGATCCCAACTTTGGGGGAACATAATCTGAGCTTTGCTCAGCACAATTTTCGCAACAGCTCCATTGAACCGGGAGGCATGTTGGGAATGGGCTCTCCGTTAGAACAAGGTAGTCCCTCTTCGAAACTTCAAACTCATATGCAAGATTTGGATGCTCAGGTGCGTTGGCTCAGAGGTGACATAATGGAAATGAAGAAAACAATCTCTCAGTTTGGTACTTTCGTCCAAATCTCCTATTCTGAAGTTCGCACCTGCACTGGTAAGACCAAAGACTGTTTTGAGAAACTGGTTAACAAAATGGATAATTTCTATAGCTGTCTGAGAATTGTAGAGGCAAAAGTTGATTGTGTCAGGGTCAACAATGGGAACAACCCCTCAGTCATTATGAACATAGATGAAGACAATTCCGGCACTGTCACTGGAAGCAAGGGGAACTCGGCTCTAAGCAATCATGAAAACTAAGGATGAAGACCTCTGACATGCCATCTCTGCTGATAATCTATCTATTTGCTTATGTTCTGTTTCTGTTGTCTTATATTATGGCAGTTCGTTTCTATCTACCGTTGTGCTTATTCGGCAAATATTTTTGAATGTAATAGACTAAAAGCTTATTTTGAGAACCAGAGGCTGATACTCATTGAGTCTGTTACAGCAGCTCTGAGATTTTGGGAATAGCCTCCCCACTATGATGTAATATTTCCATCTTTTTAATATAAAGCTTTTACCCGTTTCTGTAAAAAAAAAACAAGGATAATGACTTGGTATCTTTTTATTTCCTTTAAACTTGCATTGAGAACATACTCATGGTCCATAGTTGGAGAAGAATCATTTCTACTCACAGTAGGTGCCATGTTATATAGTGAACTATGTGCCTAGCTTATTGAAGAGAGTGTTAATAGTCTTTGACTATATAATAGGAAGGTCTAAATTGGAAACCTTATTTTATGGCACCTACAAGATAATAGCATGGCTTATGGCCTGAAATAGAGTGTCTCTGAAAATTACAGATTGTAGTTCTTATGGACATCTATAAATTTTGATGTCAATATTGAAAGATTTGCTTTTGTTTGTTTTTACATGAGGTAGTTCCCGACCTCTTGTTAATTTCATGTTAGGTTTGGGTTTATGCCTTAAAATTTAAGTATTATGAGTCAAAAATTAAGAGGATTGATTCTCAAGATTCCAAGTGTGGTCTTTATTGAAGATTTGATCTTTATTGATTTCCCTAGAGTTGGTGGAGGAGGGTGGAAGGTGTTACCAATATCTTCAAGGAGTTGTGTAATTGAATTATCCCCTTTTCATTCAATTGATATTGCAACTTCCTCATTGGAGGATGGCAATGAATTCCCTTGAGGTTTTCCTTCCTAAAATTAAAGGGACGAATCCTTTGTTAAACATTGGGTAAAATATCCAAATGAAGAAATACCTTTAATTCAAATTTACTAAGTGACATGGGATGTTGTTAGAGAGAGTGTGGAAGTTAGTGTGAAACAAATCTCTAAAGATTTCATCAAAGTGTACTGGTGTTTGGAGATAAATTACATTACATAGTTAAAGGTAAACATATTTTGGATCACATTGTTTTAGCTTGGTAAGAAACTAAGTAGGATAGGGTTACCTAGAAGAAACCCTTGTTATTGAAAATTGACCTAGACAAATCCTATGATGCAATAGAAAATTTTGAGTGGGAATTAAATTAATCTAGACATGTTGATGTGGATTGGTTTTGGTGAAAATTTGAAAGTATAAGTAAATTTTTTCTACTACTACATTTGGTGGAAATTCCAACTTTGTTTTCCAATGTTTTTGACCAAAATACATTGCAATGTCATAAAATTTTTAAAAATATATAAATTATACTTTTCTTCTTTTTATCCTTGATGATCATCGCAATTGTGATGAAACCTTCATAATGTCAGAAATATGGCATTGTATCATCATAATTTTGAGGTTTGTGATGTTAGACCAATTATATATATATATATATATATATATATTGTTGATATTACTTAAGCAGTTATGTTATTTAGAATTATTTAGAATTTAATTCAATTTATATCATATCATAATAACTGCACGCATAAGGATCACTAAAAGAAAGAAATTCATAACACACATAAATATTTATCCTGGGAAACCCTCTTGGGCAAGAAAACCCATCATGACTTCTTTAGTATAGATTAATTAACAAATTACAATGTCAATATAATGAAGATCTATTTAGCTCTATCATAGAAAGATAACCCATATACAAAGATAAAATAAAATCCGAGATATTAGTATTCCTCTAGCTGCTACTCCTCTCTCTTGCGCACTTGTCTCACTGATTTGATGCGAACTTGCTTGATAATATAAATGAAATAGGTTCCATTCTTATTTATACCTTCATTTTCTATTTACATGCTTTCCAGGGATTTCTAGAAACTTTCGGGGGGGGGGATTTCCTTTCTAGAACTTTCGAGGTTGTTTTCTTTCTAGAAGTTCCTAGGGGTTTCCTTTCTAGAACTTCCTGGGAGGTTCATGGATGTTCTTTTTTCATGAGTAACAATATAATATTATTTTATTTATTATTCTTCTGGTTTGACATAAGAATATCTTTCGAAGCTACATAAAATATCAACACTCCATCTTAGAAAGGAAGGTCTTATTTTGGAACGATCTTCAATACTGCTTCCACTAACCCATACTTGACCATTTACTTGTTGATATTCCGTGAATCGATCCATCACAAGAATTTTTGTATGAGAAATCTATCAACCATGTCATGCATCCGGGGCCATAACATCATACATAGCATCTCACTAGTGGGTACAACCCCATCGTCCTTTCAGACCTTATGGGCCTCAACATCGTTTCGGACCTTATGTCATTATGAGACTTCATCTAGTTCACACATAAATAGGTATCTAGCTCACACTGAACTAGAAAACCATCCAACTCACATAGAATCTGGGTAATTATCCAACTCACAAAGAACTAGGTAACTAGCCTGAAAGTTAGCCCTTTCGGTTGGCACCAACAGGAATCCAATCCAAATTGACTGGGAGTCTAACTACAAGGTTAGGAAATCAAGTGCGCACACACCAACCATCTATCCCAAGGATAGGAATCATCCAACCCACACAGGTTTGACCTCCATCCCCAAATATGGGCATCCACCAGTCCACGTGACCTGGTCTTTCATCCCTGAAGACTAGGCATCCTAACCTTGTGCAAGGTCAGGCTGAATTGTTCCTCATTTAGTAATGTGCCCGTGAATGACTACCCATTGTTTCCATAGTCTATATGCCACTTCCCCTAAAATCACATATGTAACTTAACACTCCCTCTCATCAAGGGAATTTATTCTGCACCATGCCAAGCTTGTTCTTGAAATACTCAAACTTTATCTTTGACAAAGGCTTGGTCAACACATCGACTATATGCTTCTCTATCACAATATACTAGAGCTTCATAACTCCCTTCTGCACCATGTCTTGGATATAATGGTATTTTATATCAATATGATTTGACTTGTCATGAAACACAGGGTTCTTAGACAACTTTATGCAATTCTGGTTGTCACAAAAGATACAAGTCACCTCCAACTTGAGATCAAACCACCCTGCAAGCAACTTTCCAAGCCACATAGCTTCTCTAATAGCTAAACATGTTGCTATATACTCTACCTCGGCCATATTGAGTTCCACACTAGTTTTCTTCCTGTTGAGCCACAAGATCACAGCTGATCCCAAAATGAAGCAACATCCTGATGTACTCTTTCGATTTGTGACACTACTGGCCCAATTTGAATTAGTATAGCCTTGCAGTATTATCTCATGATATGAAACATATATGATTCCATAGTCCACTATACCTAATTTCAGGTACCTCATCACATGCTTTTCCACAATCAAGTGAAAATGTCTTGGATCAATCATATACTGACTCAATGTATTCACCGCAAAGCATATATTTGGACTCGTGTTCATAAAATACATCAACGAACCAATCATATGTCTATACATGGTGGCATCCACTATATCTAAAGAAGTATCATTCAATAAATTCAGGTTTGTTACCATTGGTGTAGGCATGGTTTTACAATCCACCATCCCTAATCTCTTTAGGATTTATACAACATATTTTTCTTGGCTAAGGAAAATCTCGTTCTGTCTCGGCCACACCTCTGGACTGAAGAAATAGTGCATCATACCAAGGTATTTCATTTCAAACTCTGCAGTGAGATCCCTCTTGCACCCTACAATGAGCTTCTCATCCCCTTTTAGAAATAGGTCATCCACATATAATAGTAATATCACTGGTCCACCATTTACAACCTTGTAGTAAAGGTTGGTATATGCTTTACTCTTAGTAAATCTCAAGCTCATAAGAAAAAATACCAATTCTTCCATATCACATTTTGGGTTCCTGCTTTAATGTATACAAGGCCTTCTTCAACCCGCACACATGTGTCTTCCTATCACATTTCTTGAATCCTTGTGGATGCTCCACGTAGACTTCTACTTCCAGTACACCATTCAAAAACGCTATATTCACGTCCATATGATGTAGATTCCAATTCATCATTGTAATTATTACAAGTATAGCTCTAATCAAAGTGTATTTCTCCACATGATCAAATGTATCTTCATAATCTATTCCTTCTTTCTAGGAGAAACCATGAGCCATGAACCTTTCCTTGTACTTCTCGACACTAACATCTGCTCCATGCTTCGTCTTGTAGATCCATTTGGAATTCACCACTGAATTACCTTTCGATGGGAACCACATCCCAAAGATCATTCTTCATAATGGATTGGTATTCCTTGATCATGGCATCCTTCCATACTTTCTGATTATCAGTTGCTTCTTCATAGCTGGAATGCTCTGCATCAATGATGTCACATAATAATTCCACTTAGATGGAATATGGTCAAGGTCTCTTTCTATCTTTGAAAGATTCGTCTGGAGCACCATATTTATTTTCATCCTAAATAATATCATGAGCCCAAGCTAGTATTCTCTTATATGTAATCATTTCTTGGGGTGGATTTACAGGTCTCTACAGTTCTGCGATATCATGATCCTATGGAACATGCTCTTCTGGTACAACATCATATTCTGTACCAGTATCTATGAATCTTGGAGCTTTGGGATCCTCGTCATGGACCTGATTTGTATGAGTCTGCCTCAGTCTGCTAAATTTTTCATCCTCATCGAAGGTGACATCTCTGCTAGTCTCAATATTCTTGTAACTAGCAATGCAGACTTTGTATGCCTTTGATGACTCACTGTATCCAACAAATATACCCGTCTTTCCTGAAGGATCCAACTTCGTTCTTTTATCCTTAGGAACATGTACATATACAAGACAACCAAATATCCTCAGGTGGATGACCTCTGGATTCTCTCCTGTAAAAAAATTTGGTGTCTTGATCCCAAGTACATGGTGGGGAGTTCTATTTTGCACATATACAATGGTTCTGGTTGCCTCTTCCCATAGGTTCAATGGTAAATATTGATCATGAATCATAGCCTTCACTACTTCCATTATCATTTGATTCTTTCTTTCTGGCACTCCATTCTGCTAAGTACTGTCGGGAGTGCACATCTCCCTCTTAATCCCAACATCTATTAATTAATTCTTTATGTACAATTTGAATTCTCTCACATATTATCTTTATCTCTTGTCTTATTTGCATGGTCCACATGTGCTAGCTTAATTATCATATCAAACATACTAAGGATATTTTCCCAATGATGTGATCATATTGTCCTATCATTCCAAGTGGTTATATGCCAAAGTAATTCACTCTAGGGATGGTCAGTCCCTAGGGGAGACTTAATATCTGCACCATGGTTAGTATTACATCATACACCATACATCCTTAGACATGAAAATCATCACCTCAACACATGAGGCACCACCTTAACACATGAAGATCTATCTCGACACACAAGACCTACCTTAGCCTTGAATAGCAAGACTATACAACATTATCACTTTGACATACAAAGCACTTGCCTCAACACATGAAGCTTAACCATTCTTGATTCCAACCCAATATTCTTCTCCATGTTTCATGAATCCAGCTCAGGATCCTATAAGGAACTACCTAAACACAGGAGGATCAATCTTGACACACAAGATTGAACTGGAGAATGACTCATGATGTTGTAACTTTAGCACTCCCTCTCAATGAGGGAGGCATTAGATGACATGCCAAGATTGTCTCTGAAGTACCTATACTCCGTCATGAACATAAGCTTAGTTAACATATCTACAATATTCTTACAAGTAGCAATGTACTGAAGTCTTACGAAATCTCTATGGACCATGTATCTGATGTAGTGATACTTCATCTCAATGTGTTTAGATTTTTCATGAAACACATGGTTTTCTGAGAGCTTAGTGCAACTTTAATTTTCAGAGCGAATGAGTGTAGTCTTAATATTCTCACCAAACAACCTCGCAAGTAGCTTCCTAACCCACATAGATTATTGGTAGGCGATACTAGCTGCAATATACTCGTCTTTTGTAGTACTATAGGCTATAGAGCCCCGATTGCTGCTGAACCAAGAGGTCATAGTTGATCCCAAGCTAAAAAAAATTGAGATGTACTTTTTTCAGTCCATAATACTACCACCCAAGTTGGAGTTGGAATATCCAAGTAATATCACTCGACCACTGGAAGCATATCTGAGTCCATAAGCAATAGTACCTCGAAGTTATCTAAGCACATGCTTGGCAAGGACCCAATATCTATGTCTTGACTCCGACATGAACTAACTCAAGATACTCACTACATAACATATGTCTGGTCTACTTTGTATCAAATACATCAAGGAACCAATGAGCTCTCTATACATGGTAGGATCCACTAGATTTGATCCAGAATTTGACTCATGTATCTTATTTAGATTAGACACCATTGGAGTAGACATGGAATCAAAGTACATCATACTAGATCTCCACAATACATCATCTGTGTACTTTCCTTGAGAAATAAAGATCTCATATTTCCTTTTTCAAACTTCTGGACAAAGAAAATAGTGCATAAGACCTAAGTCTTTCATTTTGAACTCAAAAGTGAGCTCCCTCTTGGAATGAGCTATATGTTTCTCCTCTCCATTAAGGAACAAGTCATCAACATAGAGTACCAATATCAATAGTTGGTTCTTCAAAACCTTGAAGTACAGGTTGGGGTCAGCTTCACTTTCAGAGAATCCCAAGTTTAGAAGATAGTTGTCAATCCTTGAATACCAAGCCCTTGAGGCTTGCTTAATCCATACAAGTATTTATTGAGTTTTCATACATGGGAATCCTTCCCATGAATTACAAACCGCTTAGGTTGCTATATGTAAACATGTTCCTCAACCTCACCATTGAGGAAGGAAGCCTTCACATCCATCTGGTGAAGTTTCTAACCCAAAAAAGAAGCAAGGGAAATTATGGTTTGGATAGTAGTGTACCTTGCCATAGGAGAGAATTTCTCATCATAGTATATCCCCTCTTTCTGTGAGAAACCAAGGGACACAAATATTGCTTTATACTTTTCACTACTTCCATTAGTTGCATGCTTGATTTTATAAAGCCACTTGGAAGTTACAATTGACTTCTTGTTAGGTTTAGGAACCACTTACCACACATCATTCTTCATGATAGATTTGTATTCTTCTACCATGGAATATTTCCATACTTGTTGCTTACAGGATTCCTCGTAGGTAGATGGTTCTAAATCACTAATGTGACTCATCTGTGCTACATATCCTAAAACTATTTCAGGTCTCTTTCACTCTCTATATGATTTTAGAGGTGCTCCATACTTTTCTGTCTCTTCTAGAATGTCGCGACACCATGCAAATATCATCTTAGCAGGAGATTCAACAAGATATCTTTCTATCAGATCTTCAGGCTCTTCAATACCATGTGGATCTGTGAACTCTTATGGATTCTCCCTCTCACCATCTAAAATGGGAGAATTAGAAACTAGATCCTCCATCATAGGAGTATCATGCTCCTTCATATATGAATCACACTGAAGTTCTTTGGAGCACTTGAATGCATCCTCTTCATGAAATGTTACATCTCTACTAACTTCAATGTCTCTTTGTCATGGAATATATATTATGTTGGATTTGGAGGATTCATTATATCCAACAAATGTTCATTTCTTTCTGGATGGATCCATCTTTTTCCTCTTCTCTTTTGGTATGTGAATGTAAACATGACAACCAAAAATATTCAAGTGTCCAATAACTTTTTTTTCACCAGTGAAAACCTCTTCAAAAGTCTTTTCTCCAAAGATAGCATGAGTGATTCTATTCTGAATATAAATGGCAGTGTTGGAGGCTTCTTGCATTAAGGATGTGGACAAATCCTAATCACAGATAATGGCTTTTGCAACGTCACATATTGTTTAGTTCTTTCTTTCATCAACCCCATTTTGATGGGGGTTGTAGGGTCTATTTAGCTGTCTTTTATTCCTACATCTCCAAAATAATCCATTGAAGTCATGGGGCTCAAACGCTCCTCCATTATCAGATCTAAAAGCACGAATGAGCTTCCCATTATAATTCTCAACCAATGCATTAAACTCTTGAAACTTGTTGAAATTTTCACTCTTTGATTTCAGAAAATAAACCAATGACTTGAGAGAGAAGTATCTATGAAAAGCACATAATGAAAATAACCACTCAAGGAGGGTGTAGACATAGGACCACATAGATCATAATGAATCAATAGAAGGATCCCCTTGGATATTTTGGTACTACTTGGAAAACTCTTCTTAATGATCTTACCAAGAGTGCAACCTCTACAAAAACTATCAAAATCAGATTTAAACATGGGCATACCTTTCACCATATTTTGCAATCCAGGTAGTGCTTTGAAATGGATATGACCAAGCCTTCTATGCCATATATCAGAAGGACTAACCGTGTCATGGATCACGACTTGAGTGATTTTTCCAAGAACTTTGTAGAGACCTCCCTCTCTAATTCCAATCAGTGATGTTGAGTTCAAGTCTTCATGGTTAGGCCACATGAGCGCTTTGGTGTCTATAAAGATAACTCTGAATTCTTTATCTCCTAGAACTGAAAAATAGGAGGTTTTTCTTCAATTCGGAGACAAAAAAAAATTCATCCACATGCAGTACATTTCCTGAATCCAACTGAAAAGAAGTGGATCCAATACCTTGGATAAAATAAATAAGAATATCATTACAAATAAATAGTAAATAAATTAAATTATGAAATAGCTAATTTTTTTGGAAAATTGTTACTAATTTTGTAGTCTATATAAAAATTTGTTAAAAATATTATTACAAACAAAATATAATAAGACTAAAATGAAAAAAAATAGTTAGTATATAGCAAATTATTAGAGAAAGATAAAATATGATATTGAAATTATGTAGCATATAATTCAAAAATTTACCTTGGTTGTCCTCCATTGGAATTTGTTGCACCAAAGGTGCATCTTCGTCTTCTCTCAAGCTTGATCTTTGTTGACTCATTCTTTCTCTATTCCTCTGATGCTCTTCATTGTCATTTTGTTGATGAGCATGCTTCCTTTGTTGTTTTCTTTTACTCCCCATCAAACTACAATGAAAACAAACAAAGATTTCTTCAAATTTTTATAACAAACAACAATATGTTAATATGAAATTTTGAAATATGTCTACAAAGAAATGTTACATGTCTAATGAACTCTAATTGAACAACAAAAAAATAACAAAGATCTAATTGAACAACATCAAATTCCCATAGCTCTAATTGAAAATAAACTAGCAATGCGTTAAATTAGTGTTGTTGATCAACTGTTTAGTAATTATATAGAGTTTGCTTGTTATTTTTACGAGGGAATGGTGGTTGGAAACATTAATTGTCCAACTCCTTTCCTAGGTCCTTTTTGTATGTTTTCTTTACACAGATAAATCCTCGATCGAGCAATAAACCTCGATTGAAGGCTTGAACATACCTCGATCGAGGTCTATGTAAAAACCTTGATCGAGGTCATATTTAGCCCTCTATCAAGGTATTTTAAATACCTCGATTGTGGGACTAAAAACAGGTCGAAAGCCCTTTTCACTGCAGAAACAAAGTTTTGTCTGTCTTTCAGAGGCTTAAACTATGTCATTAAATGCACATTAATGGGAAGACTTGATACCATTGGATTCATCAATGAATCCTCTATCCATATACATAATATTTATGAATTTTTATCTTCGTATGTCTTTTGTTTCTAAATTTCTACTAAAAATTTCCCTAAAAAACCCTGCTGGCAACTTAGATTGAGCTCAAAGATAAATCAACAACATTCAAAATACACATCCAATTTTTTTTTAAAAATACACAAGCACTAGATAAATGCGTCCTTTTCAAAGTGGTATTTTTAGTTTTTCAAATTATGTAAACAATCAAAAGATTTGGTGCGCACACACACATGTGTGCAAAATGCGACTAAAATATTCATTCTTTAGTTTCGAAAAATAATAATAAATATAATTTTTCGAGAAAAATTAAAAGAACAATATGTAAGCACTAGTGCATTCTGTCTAGATCATGTTCAAATATTTCATTTTTTTAAATTATTACTTTAACATTAAATTATTGTGCACACACACAAACCACTTGTTAATTGCTCTTCAAATTTTTAAGTACACACATTTCATTAAATAAAAATTTGACACGATAAATGTCATTAGTATATTTCGGAAAAAATATCATTGGAAAGGAAACATAATTCTCTACATTTCGTTTTTTAACCGCATGTCGAAATTTATGTGGAAAATATGAGTTTCGAGGGCTTCAATTTAATACATGGGTAAAATTTCCATTTTTCATCGCCATATTTGGCCAAAAATAGTTACCCATCTTCATGGAATCACCCCACTATGCGACACAATAAGGCATTATGTACTAAACACCTATGTGCATTGTGTGGCATTTACTATCACTAATCGCACCACTAGACATATATTCCAAAGTTTAGTGCAATTTTATCTAACCTCTAATGTAGAGCCCATGAATCTTAGCTCACCATCATTGAAGAGGTACCCCCACCCACCCCTTGTTATAAAGGAATCATTTCCATTTATTACATTTATTCCTCTAAAAATGACTCCTCGTACACCCCTTCTATGCCAATATCAACGCTTGTGGATTTGGACCCTTCAGATCTATCCACATACACCTTTCAAAGTGATGAGGAAATCCTTGAAGCCCTTACAAATCATGAATTCCCATGGGACGATCTCAATCACTATGCGTACTTCCTCTCAGAGGAATCCTCATTGGAAGGGTTTTCTTAAAACCAATTTTCCATCGAATTAAAGGATTTTAATTCCCTAAGGCATGTTGATTGGTTTACGAACCAAATCCTTGTCTTAGATGTCTTTAAGGAGGGTAACATGGAAATTATCTCTCCCACTATCCAATTGGATATTTCATTCAATCCTAGAGTCACCGAGAACATATTGCTAGGTTCTTCTTAGAATGAATTACTTTAGCATATAACCACTTATAATGATAGTAGAATAATATCATCACAACAATGGGAAAATATCCTTAGTATATTTGATATGATAATTAAGCTGGCACATGTGGACCATGCAGATAAGGAAAGAGATAAAGATAAGATGTGATCAGATATGAGAGAATTAGAATTGCACATAAAATAATTAATTAAGAGATAAATTCAAATTGTTAAACTTGAGTGAAGACTTCATTAAATCAAAAGAGAGCTCGAATTGATCACTCTAGTGATGTTAACACGAAATAATCAATTAAGAGAGTTAACTAAGAGATAAAAAAAGTAGATCTAGTTAACTAAGTGTTATTCCATGATGAGACTTATATTAAACTAAAATATGACACTTATGTTAAACTAAAAGACGACACTTGAGTTGCGACACTTGCATGACAACACTTAAGTTAGCCACCTAACTAAGTGGGAACGCTTCCAGTTAAGGGGCGAGTTTGTCCCAAGAATCAGTTCAATGAGTTAATGCACTGCATGAGAAGTGGGGCACACTTATTCATGCAAGATTGATGCATCCAGATGAAGGGAGAGTTCATCATGTAGTCAGAATATAAAAATAGAAACCGATGCATGTGAAGAATATATAAATATGTTATATAGGATTGATGAATTCAATGTGAAACGAATTCTCTCCTCTCTTAAAGGCAATGTGCTTCTCTTTATGCATGATATTATTCTGAGTCTCTCTTCCTTATCTTTCTCTTGCTCTGTAATTGCAATAGGGGTGCTTGATGTAAAATACATTCTATACTATCTATCAATATACTTAGGAAGATTTTGTTGGGGTTTTCTCCCTCAAGTCATAGAGGGTTTCCCCAGGGTAAATTCATGTGTCAAATGTGACTGCTTATGTGTATGATTGTTATTTGATTTCAAGTATTATTGCATCTCCAGATTAAAGATAAAAATTTAACATGGTATGAGACCTCAGAGCGTGAAAGAGCCATGTTTAGCAAACAAGCTTGAGCCTACATAAATCTTGAGTTTGCACAGTACTTGAAGAATTATGGTTTTAATCTCAATAAGACTGGAATACCATCTTGAAGTAACTTCGAACTTCAATACTTGGAAGGCCAGGATCCTGAATATCCTAGAAGAGCATGATTTAGATGGATATGTATGCAGTGGTATTGAAGAGCCTAATTCTAATGCAGGGCACATTATCTTCAAGAAGAATCAAGCCAAAGAAAAGAAAATCATTTATGATTTTGTGAAAGATTCAACTTGATGCATGTGATTACTCCATTGAAGACCGCAATGGAATGCTTTGACACTTTGAAAAATATTTATGAGAAGAAGGCGCCCAATCAAAAGAGGGCATTGGAAAACAAGCTTCGAAATTTGAAGATGGAGAAGGATGAAGCTATGGATTCCTTGTTCACAAAGATATCTCAATGTGATCTCAAGTAAGAGATCAACTTATTAGCATTGATGTGATGATTGATGATGATGATCTCATTCAGATTGTTGTCGATGGTCTTCCATCGTCATGGGAGACATTCTTGGCTGCAGTAAATAGTCGAGAAGTGCACCCTAACTTTGAGATAGTATGGCATGATTTCCTACAAGAATAAGGGAAAATCTATAGCAAGTATATTTCCTCAAAAGAAGAGAACCTCACTCTTGCAACACGGACGAAGAGAGAGAGGAAATCTCACTAGAAATTCTCTCATCAAAAGAAGAATGATTTCAAGAACTTTAATGAGTCTAAATTTAAATGTTTCAATTGCAATAAGAAGAGATATTATGTTAAAAAAAATTATTAAAAAAAATTCCTTTTGGTAAACCATTCCAAAAAAGATAAACAATATATCGTGTCTATAAATGAGAGAAACAATGACATATGAGGAAAACCAAAACCATTGGAATAGCCATCATTCGTCTATTTCGACTAGTGAAGGTTCCATCTCTCCTTGCATCAAGTTCAAGAGTGAATGAATCAAATTATAAATTAAACTAATCTTAATTACGCCGTAGTCGTTTCACCAAGGAGAAGCATAACCAACCACGTCGGCTAGATTCCTCGCTCATAGAGCGAATGGAATGCTGCCATGTGGATGGTGTTGTTGTGAAGGTTCTGTCCGCTTATGGAAAGGTTTTATACCCCTTCTAGTTCCATCGACAAAAAATAGTATATCATCTCCTTTTGCTTTTATCCAAGGGTATATCAAAATACCGACTGACCTCTGAGATTTCGATGACGGCTCTGTCGAGAGAACGGGTGGCCTCATCGTGCCTCCTGCCCTGTACAGGAATAATAAGAACTTTATAAATAACAAGAAAAATCCCATGAAAAAAACGCAGAGTAGAACCACGATGATAATAGTCCATGATGGATTAAAGCAAGCATTGAAGCAACTAATATTTCCATAACAAGGCATAAATTGAAGCATCGGTAAAGGAAAATTATCAATGGGAAAAATCTGAAGCTGTGCTGCAAACTATAGAATTATTACCTGTTCATAATTTATGATAATACATTTTTGTAGCTATTGTAGCTGGTTTTGTTGATGGCCCATGCAGAGATGCAGAGTCCCTCCTTTCCTTCCTATTAATCTCCCTTACTTACTTACACAAAACTTACACAGAGATGCGTATTCTTTGTAAAAATGTGTAATCGACTGTATTGACAGAAATGCGTAATCGACTGTATGTGACTCACCTATATTGCACAGAATGTGGAAAGAGAAGGGAGGGCACAGTCTGTGAAGCTGACCCTCCATAATTAGAGCAAAAAAAAAATTAAATTATTTAGCATACTGACCCAAATTGGATAGAGGCTTTTCCCTCTGGCCGAGCCACCCTGTAGTAGAAACAAATGCTAAAAGGTAAGAAACTGTTTCTTTACCTGAAGTCGAAGCGTCCAACACCAATGCTAGAGAAGAATTGTTAGCAATGTGCACCACAATGAGCAGAGTTAGGGTGCACGTTCTTCTCTTTCGGATGCCAATGTTTCCATACTCGTAGCTCTTCTTCTTTGGTAGATATCAATGTACACTGTGCTGCGCCTAGCAAGGGAGAGTTCGTTGTGCCTCACACAAATTAGTAAGGGGATGCAAAAGAGGATCAGGGGATATGGCTATGCATGCCATGAGAAAAAAAAATTGGGGGGAGGGGGATACCCCTGCCCGAAACCGGTTAAAATAACTGGGAGCGAAAAAAAATAAAAATTTAATGAAAAATAAAATTCGTGGATTGTTCTGGAGGATTCGGGTAGGTGTTTCACACGCCATCTGGGATACATGCAATATGGGCATGCATATGTAGGTAATCATATGGCGTGGTAAAAGGTGGGTAAACGTATGCAGGTGGTGAGTTAAGTGGGCCAATTAAGTTGGTAACTAAACATTAATTTCATTTAGTCGTGGATAAAGATTTAGATCCTTGGGGTGCACAAGGGTTCACCTGTCATCTAATTATTTTTCCTCCTTCCTTGATTTCCAATGGACATAGTGTAGTTTCGTTGCTACATTAAATACAAGCACTAATTATAGTGATCGAATGATGGCGTCTCACATGCTAATGAAAAATCATATGGTTGGCCATCCCATTTTGTTTCACGAAAGGACCACTTTCTTTTTATCCTTCAGTTCCACTTGTTTATCTTCCCTTCAATTCCATGCTGGTGGTTAGTGGCCCTTTAAACACTTGTAAAACAATGATTTATGTTGGAATATAACCCTATCGCACTAGTTGTTCATTGTCAGACTACCCCTGAGGCATATTCGTCTGCTCCCCAACAAATGCAAGAGGCCTCCACGAGCCAGGTGCCTCCAATATAAATGATAGATTTGGAGAATTAACAATCAACTTCATATGCACTAATTTATAGAGATGGAGACATATGTGATCCATGGTTTCCCATCCTGGAAATCTATGGGTAAATTCAACAAATTCATATAAATGCGCCAAACATATGGATTTTATGCAGCTATATCAGTCAAACTTGGTAAAAGAAGTGGTACCTTAGGTATATCAATTACCAGAATTAGTACATTGGTTTGCTGATAACTAGGATCCAGAGAACACGACTTTCAAGTTCAAGAATGGCAGTGATAGGGAGCTCACCATTTCCCCAGAAGCTTTCCAGGCTATGTTGTTCTTCCCAGATAAGAAAAACATGGTCCCCCTGACTCTATACTCCATGGCTGAAAGATTTACTGAACACTTAGTCAGGAGATAAAGATAAATTCTGGAAACTCCAACTCAACAAAGATATTGCTTTGCCTGACCCACCCTACAACTCTCACATGTTATCTTCCATGTCCAAATCTGAAGCATAGTTAATTACATTTTAGGCCCGAATCATCAATTGCTCCCACCCGGTCATGTTATAGCAATCCATATTTTCATTCTTCCTTCCAATTCTGAGCCATGTTGATTTGCTTTCCTAGATTAGAGGGAACGATGTTGATCAAGTTTTCATCTCATGACCCTATGCCAATGACTCTCTCATTTGAATAATGGCCACCTCATTCCAAAGAAAACCTAAAATAGGTGTAAGGATGGATCCATGGAAAAATTTACTAAACATCTAATGCTATAGCACTGCAAAAAACCTAAAATAGGTGTAAGGATGGATCGATGGAAAAATTTACTAAACATCTAATGCTACAACACTGCACATGATGAGTGTTGCATTTTTTTATATATAGTATGCTACAATTTAAAAATAAATTATTATTGTCTTAGAATTAAGAATTTGGATGTGTTTTGCAGATATTTTAGAATTAATTACTACGTTCTTAAAATCTAAAACTTAGAAGTTGGAAGTGTGTGGTATATGTTTTATTTAATGTGTATATAAAATAACTCATCAAGTTATCAGGTAACGTGCATTCGGGATTTATGCAGAAGTGTTGGTAGTTGGATTGCAGCTGTATATATCATTTATACTGCATAATATAAAATTATTAACGCTATGTCCTGCAGTGTCGGCATTGATTATGTCAAGTGTTTTAGACCGTTCCATTCATGAAAGATTGGTACTGCCATGGTTAGGAAACTATAAGTAATTAATGAATGGGTAGCTCGCTCTTTAAGATACCCTTCTATTACTTTCCCCCTCATTAGTACTTCAAGCCTCTTTCACTTAAGGTTGCTGCAAAAGAGGCCAATTATTGAACTTTTAAGATCCTACTTAGCAAGTCAGCTAGAACGGTGGCAAGAGTGATATAAATGGTTATAATTGTCTAACCAAGCATGGGTAATGAGTCTCTATTGAACCCTATCATGGAGCATAAAAGCATTTGTGTTATAAAATGTCTTCCAAAACTTACAAATGTCTTTCCCAACTTACAATTGTCTTTTCCAGAACTTAGTATCTCTTCGATGCACGGCTTATGAAAAGTTTAGAAATAGCCATTATTAGAAAAAATTTAAGTAGATAATATATATATATATATATTAAAAATTGCATCTATGTTTTAGTAATAAGTCCAAGAACCTCCTATGTAAACTTTGACCTTGCATTTCTTTTGGGAACCGAGATCAAGTTCACTATTTTGACTTTATCTTTTGAGTGTGTTAATGGAAGATAGAGCATAATTGTTAATTGTGTGAATACAATAATAAGTAATTTTCATGAGCCTAGAATGCTTTATTTATAGCATGGCTCCATCATTCTTTGTAACTACGTGCAAAATAAATGTTATAAATGTGCATCATTTGAATATGTGGTGAAGCACTATTGAGAAGCTCTTCCACTTAGAGAAAATATTTTAATTTTACTTAAAGGGATATTTAAGTATAAACTAATTCCATAATGCCATTTTGTGAGTAAAGTCAATTTAACCGCTTCAGGACATATTGAGGGAGTTGCAAAAGATAAAGGTTCCTGAATTTTCAGGAGGACGACCCGGTAAGCATGCCGAAGCATGGCTGGAGGGCATGAAAAGATGCTTCACATTGAATGAGTATACTTCCAGTTCCAAGGCTAGGATGGCCATATTTCAGCTTAAAGGTGATGCTTTGAATTGGTGGTCAGATCAGGAGAAGAAGTTGCACCTTACCCCTCTTACGACTTCTTGGGAATTGTTCAAGGAGAGGTTCCACATGAAATACTTGCCAAATTATTACAAGGAAGAATAGGCAGGTGCACTACATGCTTTAGTTTAGGGAAATGAGACAGTGGAGGAATATGAAGCCAGGTGTATGGAACTAGTGAAATATGTACCTTACTTAGATGCAAATTATTGTCAAGTAGAGTGCTTTGTTTATGGACTTAACTACAAGATAAGGGCCGATGTGCGGATGTGAAAACCAACTTCAATTGTCATGGTAGTTGAGTATGCTCATTATGCAACAGATATGTCGGATGAAAATGGGGGCAGTAAATTAATAGGATCCAATCAATATGTTTCAGGGAAGGCCTCACGTCCTTACTTCAGGGGAGGACAATCTAGACCTCCTCCTTACAGTAACAGGTTCACATCAGGGGGTAATACTTCGGTTAACTCTGTATTGCAAGCATCATTCGCAGCCCATCAAATTCAGGAACGTACACAAGGAAGCTCCTATAGAGGATCAAGGGGTTTTAGAGGATCTAAGGGAAGGAAATCATCTCAGAGGACTCTTCCCAGCAGCATGCAAGCCCTGCCCAACCTTTCCCGCTGGGGATGTGGAGGTCTTCATTTCCTACGGAATTGTCCTAAGGGACAGTCAGACATAAATCACAGGGAAGGAAAAGCACCCATGGACAATTCAGGCAGTACCCATTGGATTCATGCATCGGTTCATAACCACCAAGCAAAAAATCAGTCTACCGTAGAAGAATCCACAGGTCTCGGAAAAGGGAACACTCATAGTCGAACCATTACGTATACTTGATTGTAGGGTTTGACAGCTCCGTAGTCACCATATGGACGAAGTTAAGGTTTAGTAGGACAAGTATAGCCCAAGATTTGCTACCTGGAAGGACACAGAGACTATGCGTCGAGTTTTGTTTCCCTCACTATTTTGACCATGACTTCAGGATGAAGTTTCCTAAAGGGTGGGTGTATGTAACACCCCATATTTTGACTAGGCATGTCTATCAGTCAGACACCTTGCACTTTATTTGCTTATTATCTGTTGGACTCAGCTAGACTAAGCGAACTATAATTCCAGCATGTTGGATCTAATTATATGTTGTTATTATGCTGTAATCTTACTATGCTTATGTAGATACTATGATTATGAAGTTATAATGTTACCATTTTCATGATGTTATTATGTTTATGCGGTTACTATGTTGCAATTAACATGAGATTCTTTTCTTTCATAATGACAATGCATGTTTAAATTGTCATCCTTGATGAAATACAATATATATATGATGTGGTACATGGATACCAACCCATGATGTGATCGATTTAATGGTTTTATGTGATGAAATGAAATGATGTTGATAATATGGACAAGCTAATGAACAAATGGAAATATTTGTTATAGATATATGTCTGCAAAATACTAATCTATAGGACATAGGGGCTACATGGTAGCCGGATATTTGATAGGATACAAGGAACAAGCAAACAATGAATATTAAATCTTAACAACCAACCGGATGATACGATGACACCAACCGATAATCCCAGTAACAACACAGTATGATTTGGACAGGGTATAGACCAAGTATGTTGAGAGGGATGGAGGCATTTCCCACCCTATGTTTTATGGTACCTGAGGTCGTGGGAGGGTTGTGCTGAGCCACGCTCCCGTAGATGTGTGATGATGACGGTCAGCTGCTTGCTAGGATAGGTTAGGTCCTCTTTTTAACCGAAGCTACTGCTCTCAGTTTCTATATGTGGATAGGTTGGTGAAGCCGACACCACATCCCTACTGGCAGAGGAAGGATAGGGAGGATGCAGAAGTAGGATAGGATGGGAGGATGTGTTATCTACTATTGTTGGGAATTGGGAGTTCTATAGAAATATGTAGTGGTATCAGTTGTCCCTACCCTGAACATAACTGATTAATTGATTACTGTAAATCTAAGTATTATGATGTTGAATCTTGATTTCTTAAACCATTAGATAACTCATACTGATAAAGTGATTATGTTATAACATCTATGATTATTATGTCTGCATTGTTATTGCTAATTAGTAGATATGCATAGGAATGATGTGCTTACTTATAGTACATATGTGATCTGTGCATACACTGGCCACGAATGCATACTTTGCATATATACACTAGTATCGTTGTACCAATTTAAATAATTGTGTAAGTCATTGCGAAATAATAAGTTTATTATACATTGATAATGGAAGTTAAGATCGTAAGGTATGTGTTGAACATGTGATTAGTATTTCATAAATTGTATGTGAGCACTATAATCATCCTAGATCCAAATCCTAGGCTCTATCAAGCATCGAGGGGGGTCAAATCTCTTGAGGTGCAAACCTCTTCTCAAGTATTGAACTCAAGGAGAGGTTTGCACCTCGGGAGGTTTGATCCCTCTCGGCGCTTGATAGAGCCTAGGATTTTGATCTAGGCTGGTGTATTATATAGTGAGTGTATTTCAAATGAAACGTTACAATGATTACATTATTAGGCCGACATAATATTTACTACTTTTTACATGTTACAAATGTTACTAATATTACATGTTACTAATGTTACTAACGTTACATCACGTTACAAGATCTCTCATAATATTCACTATCACTATCACTATTATTTTTTGCCGCGTTATAACGTTACTACCGTTATATCACATTATAGGATCTCTCATAATATTCACTATCACTATCACTATTATTTTTTTCCGCGTTATAACATTATTACTGTTATATCATGTTACAAGATCTCTCCCATACTAGGCTGTAGAGCGCCTCTCGACGCAATAAATGATTTAGTAAGTGTCGTCAGTTGAAATTAATTGTCATAAATAAACAAGAACATTGTTCCATAATTGATAGTAGAATTGTACTAATGAATTATTAATTACGATTAGTTGTACCCTTAAGGATACTTGTCTATAAGTGTAAGAGTGCTATGCTATTAATATGTTACTTAGGGAATATAGAAACAAATAATTAATGTTTATTAGTATTTAATTATTATTATTATTTCTTTTTTTAATAATTAAGTATTGTTATTATTAAAATCATGATAGTTGTTGATATTTTTAAACTATATTCAAGTAAGAAGTTCATTAAGCTATTTAAATTAATTATTTAAAAACATCGGAATTGATTCAGTCTTTTTCTTTGGGATAGTGTAACATTAATTGATTTAAAAACAATTTTGAATGTAAAGTATAAATGGAATAATATAATATGATTATTGTTGGAGTATTTAAGAGAAGTCTAGTCGAATCTGATTATATTTAAGCAATCAAGACATGTAAATATTCATTTTGACAACTCATGCCTATTAACTATTATTCTATCCTAAAAACATTTAATATGGAGTCAGTCTGACAAGACTAATTTAATGATCATTATATTGTTTAACTACTCGAGAGAAAAACAAGATTGGATAAACATATTAAATATTAAAGTTTCTTGAATAATGGGATGGGATTTATGAGTTAAGGTCTCAAGAAGATAGGGAGAAGGCGGTGGAGTAAGGTTGAAGGAGTCACGAGGAGGGATATTTAGGAGAGGTTGGGGGAGTAGTGGAGGGGGTTCAGAAGTTGGATCTTATTTTGTTTTGGGGGGAATTCTTGAAGGAGGAGGAAGGGGAAAACTCTTGTTGCACATAGGAAGGGGAAAACTCATGTTGCACAGAGGAAGGGGAAAAATCTAACTGGGAATTGAAAACAAGGAAGTTGCTATTGGAATTATCGGTTTGTGGGATCGGGGAGTGGGAAGTCTATGGATTATTCAGTTGGCTGGTAAGTATTAAGGAGGCCAAGTTAACCAATCTGCGGGAAGCTAAAGAGGACCACCTACAACCTACCTGATCTAGGTATTTTATTATTAGTTAATTATTTAAATCCTGATTCTATACATGCTTAAACTGCTAAATTGACTAGCTCATATGACAATTCGTAAAGTTGTCATAGTAGACACATGTACACATGAAAATTCGTATTTATATGCTAGTTTGTTTACAGAAACTAGGAAAATAAGAGACACATAGAAATTAATTGAACAATAAATATTTTAGTTAAATTTAAAATTCACTAGAACAGCTCGTGCATACATTACAGATTTCATTGTGCATAAAGAAGCCATAAGACAAATATTCATCAATGGAATTGGTGACTTTCTCCATCTAAAAAAGAAAGCATCTTACCCACCTCTACCGTTCAACATTGGTGCATACAAGTTCCAAAAAATTAGAGCTCTTGAAGCCTTCGTTTCTGACTTGGAAGCTTTTCACTTCGAGACTATACTTTTTGTAAGAAACGACAACAAAGGTAAAGTGACTAAACATTTTGCTTCTTGCAAAATCACTTTTGAATACTTAGATCATTTCCTGGCAGATGAGGAAATATATATAAGGGTCAACAATGCGAAAGAGCTACAAAAAAAATAAAGGGAAACCATGCACCTACTTCTATCAAAATTACAACCCAGGAAAAGGAAGCGGAAATACATATACAAAGGGAAGAATCAACAGAGCAAGAAAAGAAAGAGGAAGCATAAATACATAGCCAAAGTGAACAGGCCAAAAGGGTACAAGAAAAACAAGATAAAGAGGAAGCAGAAATATTAGCAATCGAACGACATCAAAGAGAGGAAATGGAAAAATAGAAAAATGAAGAAGCCCGTCATGCAAGAGAAACTAAAGAAAATGAAGCTCTGGAAGAATATATCAACAAAGAAGCGCAAGAAAAGATCCAACCAGCTATGCACAAGGAGCCAACAAGTCCACAAGTCAATAGTCTAAAACCCATGGACACAAACGTGGTAATCCCACTAACTGGAGGCCACTTGCCATTTCCAGAGCTTGAGCTTAGTACGTCATTTACCCCATCCAAAGAACATACAGTGGCCTGATTGGACACGATTTTTTTTATTCAAAGAGAAATACCATAACACGACGGTAAAAAAAAGAATGAAAATGACCGCTTAACCAAGTATTGTCACCGTCACAGAAAACACACTTAATGTAGAAGGCACCCAAAAGGACCCCAAATTCATAGCCTCCGTGAATGTCGCAGCTGCATAAGCAAGTGTTGACAATGTCGACAAGCTACTTACCACTATTGAGCGAAACAAAGAAAAAATGTTGAAACTCAAGGCCACCTTGGTAAAGGAGTGGAGAGACCATTGAGTTAAACAAAAAATTACAGGCCACATTATTTGAGAAAGACAATTGACTAGCTGCATACAACAACCTTAACACATAAAAGGAAGCATTGACTGTTCAGTTAATGATAATGGAAGGGGAGACAAATTATTTTTAAGAAAAGCTTATAGACTTTGAAACACGTGCATCAGTGCCGAACGACAAGGCCAATGAATTGAAGACTCGAGTAGATAAGTTGTTGAGAGATAAGGAATCACACATGGAACCGTTCTGGGCACACGCATGCAAGCTTCAAGAGCAAGTCTCAAACTGTAAAAAAACACTATTTCAACAAATCTACAATATCAAACAATTCATGGCAAGGATGCAGGAAATTGCTACAAGCTCAATAGCAATGAATCAACATTTGATTACTACTGGAAGCTTAACAAACAGTTAACTTGGAGAGAAAATAACCCAACATTTCCTCCTCACCTCCCTCAAAAAACACTAGCGACCCTGAAGCTGAATATTGCACTCCTTGAATTTTGCAGAAAATCCACTAATCGACTAAATGTCGAGATTGATAAAACTCTTGAAAAGTGTACAAAATTCTATGAGTAAATCCATCAGGTTCGTCGTAAATGTCAACTCCCTATGGCAGTCAATATCGATGAGCTCCCACCCAAGTATCAACAGATGGCAGAAATCCAACAAGTGTTGCAATCAAACCTGGACTACATCAAGAAAATTGATGCTCTAACAGAAGAAGACATCGACTTCTATGTGAGGCAAGCATCTACACATCTCATTTTCCTTGAGGATACCTGCAAGGCTGCACCAACAAAAGTTGCAAATATAGAAACAAAATTGTCTTATCATGAAGTGTCTCTAAAACTATTAAAGACTGACGAATATAATATCATAACTGAAGAAGCTACTGCATGGGCAGACTATATTTCCAATTTAGAAGCGTCCAACTAATTTTAATTGTAAATATCATTTGTATCTTCTCATATGTATTGCACTCAAATGAAAACTTTGCCTACTATTCTCATTTTTTCAATTTCACCAGATAACAAACTCTTCCAAAGCTATATAGTGGTGAATCAACCTTTTTTGTTGTTCATATATTCTTATTTGTCAATGAAAACAAATTTCCCTTCTTGAGAAAGTATTGCAGAAATGTTTATATGTAATGTGTACTTTTCAATGGATATTATTGGGATTCATTTTCTCTAAAAAACCTAAACGCTTGTTCATATTTTTGTAACAGTGCTATATTTTACTACTTTTTTAGTTCAATGCTCTTCAGTTTTCTTGTTGGCAATGGATTTTCAAGCTAAGATCATAATGGATTATTCCAGGCAGTAGTGATATAAATACTAATCTCAGTTGATTTTTAAACTGTGTACTCTCTTTTACATTCATAAAAACAAAGCAACCAAGCAAAGTGACCTCTCCTCATCTACCTCCACATTGAATATATACAACCTTTATATTGAGAGCCACGACCACTCCTATTGTATTGTAAGTCTGCATTTTATTGTGCTTTGTTGTGAACTATCTATATTGTCAGAAGACGTGTGAATCCTTGATGCAGTGAGAGTCATTGATAACCAGTTACTTTCCTTGGTTTATTAGTGATTTTTAGAAGATTAATTCATATAGTGATAGGTCTGTTCACCTTTACATGGTTGAGAAGCATGTAAAGTTTTTATTCTAGACTTCAAATCCTCAATGAGAAGAAAGAAACATATTTGGGTTTCCCACTGTATCTTCAATTCTTGATGCAAGCATAACAAAGATTCACCACTCCTATTGTGTTGTAAGGTGGTTGTAAGTCTTCATTTTTATTGTGCTTTGTTGTGAACTATCTATATTGTCAGAAGACGTGTGAATCCTTGATGCGGTGAGAGTCATTGATAACCAATTACTTTCCTTGGTTTATTAGTAATTTTCAGAAGATTAGTTCATGTAGTGACAGGTCTATTCACCTTTACATGGTTGAGAAGGATGTAAAGTTTTTATTGTGGACTTGAAATCCTCAATGAGAAGAAAGAAACATATTTGGGTTTCCCACTGTATCTTCCATTTTTGAAGCAAGCATAACGAAGATTCATTTACAACTTAAATTGTGGCACTATCAAGAGCTGGTCCATGAAAGAGTTCTATACCTATACTTGTATATGGAGATTCCTAAATTTTTTGCTACAGCGCATGGCATGAAAGCAAACTTTTCTTCACAAGTAGTTTGTGCAGTTTAGGAGCTATTATAATCATTGTTTTCATTGATATTATTGCAGAAATATTTTTTCAAATTGCTTATATATTCCAGATATAGTAGTAATCTATAGTGTTGAGATTACTACTACAAAAATTGTGAGAAAAGCAATTGTAGTTGGCTCACTGTGTTGATGAACTTAACATTATTTTTTGTTATGGGTTGAGTGCCTATGTCTTTGTAATCTGAGATTGTTACAAACTTTGCTCTTTTCCTACCAGTATCCTTCGCTGCCTGTGCCTATGTTTTTGTTCCTTCTAACTTTCCTATTTTCCTACCGGCGTTCATTTTTGCCCCTCAAGGGACAAATGCTAGTATATATATCCAATCATTTTAGGTAGGTTATGTACCAGTCGTTTAGTCACGATTGCTTATGAAAATTACCAATTGTATATATATATATTTTACCAGCTTCAATCAAACTTTTTGTAGCCAGTAAGACTACGCTTTGTTTACTTAATTAATTTCATATACATTACCATCAAATTTACCAATGTAATCAAACCTGTTGTAGCCAATAAAGACTACGCTTGTTTACTTAATTAAATTTATATCCACGTTTACTTAATTAATTTTATATCCATTGCCATGAAATTTACTATCATAAACATTAATAGTTATTTATATCTTAGAATTTGGGGTGGACTATCATTTATGTTTTTTTTTCAATTGAGGGAGGATAAATAATTATAAAAGAAGAAATATAAAAAATAACTGGTGGTAGTTGATACATAGATAACATATAGGTCATGCATAGACAACACTAGATAAACAACCCATTTAATTAAAGAAAGGTTCATTCATGAATAACACTAAATATATAATTCATTTAATTAAAGAAGGTAACATGTAGCCAACTAAACTTGAAAAACAAGTAATAAATATAACTTATACGTTTACTTAATTAATTTCATATCTACTACCATTTAGTCTTAAAGTAATAACTGAAAATTGTTTTTAGGTGAAGGGTCCGTATTGTCATGTGCAAGGTTGTTTCCTACGCTGTCATGTTACGCTGTCATGTGCAAGGTTGTTTCCTATGCTTTACACGTATTTTTAAATTATTTTTATGTATGCGTTATTTATAGGTATGCAATGACGTAGATCCACATATATGATAATAATGTAATGATGCTAATTTTTTATTATTATTATTATTCATTGACTTTGTAAATTAATTAATATTAATTATTACTGTGTCAATCGTCTTGCGATGATAAATAGTAAAGAGTAAAGTTGAGCTCATGCGATCGCGATGCAGTTGAAACAATTAATGAGCTTCATGCTCTCTTTCCTGAGGTCAACCGTTAAATTATAGTAATGTCGTTTGGGGGTCAATTTCTTGACCCGGTTGTAAAAGGGAGCTTACGCACTGATACTAAATTTTAAAGATCAGAGATAAAAGCAATCTATACAGAGCAAATTATTTAGTTGTATCATGACCATAGAATTTAGTTGTATTATGATCATAGAGTGTTGTATAATTTTTTTTAGGGTTGTTTGTTAATTTATGATATTAGTACAACTACTTAATTTGTGTTTTATAAATAGAGATAGGTCACAAGTTAAGTGTCATGAACAAGTTATTTATTACTTGTTCTTTATCTATTATCTTTTTTAGTTATATGGATTGTCTTTCATCGCTATTATCCATGCATAAGCACCTAAGAGTTATCCATACATGAGCCTTTTTTATATTTTTATATTTTATTTTTTTATAATTGTTTATTTTGAATTAGTTTTACAGTACACTTGTCCTCTCCTCCTTCAATCTAATAAAATCATAGATGATGGTTAGTAAAAATAAGTTAGATTTGAAAGACACTAGGTTGCAGCATATTATATTATAATCACATCAATAATTCTTAATATCTTGAGTGGAATTCATGTGCTATGTGTGAGTTATTAATTGTGTTTTTGTAGTTAGTTGTTTTTATATTGTTAAAGAAACATTTTTGTTTCTCATTAGATTTGTCTTCATGGTATCAAAACAATATTGGGCCAGACTCCCTAGAGGAAGAATAGAGCATTTTGAGAGAGATATATATTTATATTAATAAAAGTCTTTATTTTGGAATTGGATTAAACCATCTTTTAATCACAAATCCAAATCTAAATCTTTGGGCTGATACCAATATATTATTGATTATGTCCACTAAATCTAAGGTCTAGATTTGAGGACAACTTTCATATGAAAAAATCATACTTTTGTAATTAGAATATAATTATTAAATAAATTAAAATGTTTCACCGACATTTATCTCTCTAGTTCAACCAGGTTCTCCCTTCGTGCTCAGGCACATGCTTGTTTGAGTTTCCACTCACAACCATGTCAATATTCCCATATCTTCACTATTTGAGTTTCCACTCGTCATTGTTTCAGTTTCCAACGGTCTTTTTTTGGCTATGTTCATTTTTTTCTTTGGGTTTTGGTTGCTCTATATGCTTTGTGTTTGGCTGGATTTGTTCTAGCTTGTGGCTTGGGAACCTAAGACTCAGTAGATGCGATTCACAAGAACTTGGTTTGATCTAGTAACTTGGTTACTAATGTTCATCATGTTCTTGGAGATGAAAGCTACACACGAACGTGTGAGAAAGAACATGTTTTCTTATTCAATTGCAAAACTTTTGGGTACTATATACATTGGTGCTTTTTATGCTCTTTCTTTCCAACACTTTATAGAGATAATAATAGACTATACACTATTAGGTTCAACTTTATGGATATCTTCAATCTCTAGGAAGATCACTAAATTACTTCGAGCTCTGGTCTATGTTGTGTAATTTTAGTACCAAAAATGGGTTCATAGCTTTGGGTTATAGTGAGTTACTTCTCGGCTTTGTGATGTGGTACATATTGGAAAAAAACACCTTTTTGAAATAAAAGTTGAGCATCGATCATGTTTTTGTAGCTAAACACAAAAAAACTATTCATAAATGAGTTGGGTGAGAATATTTTTTATTTTTTTCATTTTTCATTAAATTACATAAATTTACCATTATATCCATGGATGAAGATTTTTTGAAAAAGGATTTCCTTTGTTAGCATCTGAATTTCAACACTTCTTATCAATGTAAACCTCTTTATTGGCTTCTAAAATAAAAGTTTCTAACAGTATTAAACATCTCCTCCGTCTATGCTTTATTGGGTGTTACATCATAGTCACTAACAAAGTCTATGATTATAGAAAAAATTAATAAAAACCACCATTATGAATTATATGGAGACGCTTTTGATTGTCTGAAATGAGTTGCATTGAAACTGACCAAAAACAACCACCGAATTCATGTTTCCACAATGAGAGTCTCTTTAATATGTGCATATAATATTTTAAATATTTGTTCTTACGTAAGAAGGTTCTTGAAAGGTTCTCCTTAAGCCAACTTTTACCAACAACTTCTTTTGAATTACCCAGGTTGACTTGGAACGAGTAAGCAAGAATTAATAACACAAATCACCGAATTCATCTTTTCACAATTAGAGTCTTTTTAATATGTGCGTTAAGCCAACTTTTACCAGCAACTTCCTTTGGGTTACTTATGTTTGTGTTTGTGTGTGGAGAATACATTAATATATAAAAATAACAATGATTCCTGTTAATTTGGTTAAATATAATATCTAATGGGTGTAAAATACATTAATATAATGTTTCTATGAATAATTATGTAAATGCAAAGTTTTTTAATTTCTTTTAATTTTTTTCATTTGTACAGTTCATTAACTTTTCAAGATTCTACATTGTAGAATATAGAGCTTTCAACTCTTTCATGGAATATGGAGCCACTAGGAGTGGAAAGTACCATTGAAGAGTATAACTTAATATGCATTTCATTCTCAACTAAACTCACTTGGTTACATTGATGATTGGATAAAATAGTTAAGTTTTGGGATGGAGACAATGTTATTATGCAATTCATTTCTCCTTTTATGCTTGTTATGTTATAGAATCATATGCTTTTAAACAAGTATAAATAGGGTAATATTTGTTTTTTCTAGTATATGTCTCAAATTATTATATATTTTATGAAAAAAATATCAATCTAAAAAGAGTTTCATGTTTAATCTCTATTATGTGTGATATTTGGGCATGTTATGTTTCTTGTTTTTCTATATTTGAAAGTCTAAATGTGCATGCCTTGATTGTAGGAAAGATTAAACAAACAAGAGAATAAAATAGTAATAAATTCTAGATAGATAACTTCTTTAGTTCCAACACAACTCACCATGAAAAATTCACTAAATCTCTTTGTATGGTACATTTTGATTTGTCATTCTTTTTTTAAACTATTTTACCTTAAAAATGAGAAGATGACTAGTTTTCTCATCTCAAATAATCCCAAACTTCATCTTTATAGTTATATTTTGATAAGAGGGTTATAGGACAGGCAACTTCCTCTTTATAGATTATATTTTCATTTTCCTTTGTATTTTTCAAACATGATGGGTTTAGGAAATTGTTTTTCTTCATATATTAGGATTGCTTTTGTTATAAATTCAAGAAAAAATCAATATGAAAATACATTTCTTGCTTAACAATTTTATAAACCCTAACCTTAGTTTAGGTAAAATCTAATTCAACTCAACTAGTCTTATAGCTAATAAAATTCTAGCACTTCTTGTTGCTTTCATTAATTGGGCTCCTTTGGTTCCTTTTTGGTACATTCAAGCATTTGGAATTTTTTTAATTTTATTTTGATAATAGATTTGGGTAGAGGATGGGCTTTGTGAGTTCATGCGATCCAACCATTTACTCAATGGGCATTTCCTTTTAAGGAGCAGTTGCTTCAAAATCTTGTATTAGACATGTTAACTCATTCGCTTCGGAATCTTGTATTAGACATGTTAACTCATTCTTACTTATTTTTATATGTTACAACTAAGCTATTCATTGAGATCATTTATTGGTAACTTGGGAACGGTTATCTCTCTTTATTTCAATTTGAATGATAATTTTCTAACATCTTGTGATGGAGAAAGTGAAATGCATTATTAAAGTGTTAATCAGGGCATTTGCACAATAAATTTTAAGGTGATCTATATTTATAAAGTATATATTTTTAGCTCTATTTAATTAATCATGATGAATGCCCTATGCTAGATGAAATCTTGTATGTACATTCAAATTTTGAAAAAGTTATTGTTGGTTTTTGTATTTCATAAGATGGTATGAGTCTAGTGCAATTTCAAACCAGAGTTGGTAGACTTCTTGGAGTTGCTGCAGAAAAATTTATGTTATTTTTTTTATGTTGAAATTGAGCATTGTTTGCATTCTTTACATGTATGCTTTGTGTTATCTTACATTCAATTTTATCCTTTTGGTTATGCACTCTAAGTAGCATTGGTTGAATATTGTGAGTTTGTTGATTCTGTTAGTTTTGTAATGTACTCAGGTTGGTTTACCTAAGGTATGTGCAGTTTCTACATGTGATGCATGTATCTTCTATTTTTTTAAGATATATTTTTGGAAACATATTCAATGGATGTAAACACTTATTTTATTTAGATAAATAAATATTTGAAAATGATTATTTAATATTTAAAGGCATACCAATCTTTTGCACTCTGAGTGCTGGGATACAAATTGAGAATATTTGGCATATGTCAATGAAGATTTTGTTAGGGCATGGTATTTTCATTCTGGAAAAGAAGGTGAATGTGTATATAAATTGAGTTATACTGGAAATAAATTCTATTCATGTGTCTTTCACCCAAGTTATTAATTTTTTTTGGTAATTGGATGCTATCATGTTAGTCATATTAGGTAATTGACATCAAAATTATTATTTATTTAATATAGGTTTTTTCTTGTACAAGTTAGTAACAACGGATGTTTCAATCATCTTTGTTTTGTTTGACTATAGTCATTGGAACTGTAGAAGATGGTAGAAAATAGGAGTATGACCTTCCATGCACATATTAGCCTCATCATTGCATTATCAATTTCCAATGTAACTGGCACGGTCGCTTTTGCATGTCCTAATAAGTGTGTAAACTTGTGGAAAGTAATGGCGTGATATAAATCATTAAAAATTATTTCCAAGTTGTTGGTTCTTAATGCAATTGTTTTGATCATAACTATGGTATGTTGCTTATTATGTTTTTAAATTAATTATTAGTGACTACATGTCTATAAATAAAAAATCCTCTCTATCTTCCATGTAAATTTTTTCGTGCCTACATTTTTTTCTAGAAATGTATCCCCTTAAAGTGTATCATCTCTTCTCTTGGAGAGTTGCATGTAATCAATTCTTTATGTGTCAATACTTTTTACTCTTGAGATTTTAGTTATGATTATTGGTCCTCCTAGAGTGGACACTAGATGTAGCCTCATTTTTTGAGAAAGAATCTCGCATGTAGCTTTTCTTGATAAGATACAAAAAGATTGATGTCTTTTCCTTTTCTTATGATGTTTCTTATAACACTCTAAAATGGATTGGTGGGGCACATGTGATCTTTCATATACATAGAAAACACACTTGGTTGTAAATATTCATTCATAGATAAACTATATTTTTTCTATGTTGTATTTGAAGTAATAGAGATGCTACTACAAGCTCGCTTATGACTTTCCTTTTTTTAAATGCGATGTTTCAGTAAATGATTTAGATATTGATGTTTAGGATGATGTAGATAAAACCAGTGTTTTTCTTTGCTTGCATTTTTGTGAATGGAGTCTATTGGAATTGATGCAGGAGCATTGGGGCCTAGGTAGAACACACGAAGATGATCGACAAAAGACCGACCAGAGGGATGCCGACGACCACTGGTGTGGAAGTGAAGATTGGCTGTTGAAGTCAATAAGTCGAGCATAAGCTGTCGAGGTATGCTGACGGGAAGAGAAAAGAAGTCAAGAGTCGACATGTTTAAGGTCGATCAGCGATAGAGTTGCAACAAATAGGTCGAGTGTCGATAGATTGTCGAACAACGACATCGATAGGTTGAGGTGAATGCCAACGAGGAGGAAGGGGCGGACTGAAAATTGCACAAGCAGAGTGAAGCTGGCTGATATGTCGAAGGATGACGAAAGACAGTATGGTTCAGGCGGTGACAGGACCGACTACTGTAGCAGTGTCAGAAGGACACGTAGAAAGTCAAACAGAGTACTTGGTAGTCGTTCGTGGTTGCTAAGGAAGTTATGAGCAATTATGAAGGTCTTGAAGACATGCCATATGTCGCCACAGGTGGAGGTTGTGCAGCATAGCAGGGGTGCTGACAAATGCAGGTATGCAGGATCAGGGAAGATCGGAGGACAAAGGAAGCGTGTCTCGGGAAGAGCAATAGTGAGTTGAAGACTAGTGTGAGGCACATAAGAGGAGGACTTGGATCACTCAAGGATCAATCACTCAGAAGTGGATTTGTAGATTGTAGAGAATAGTCACACAGATACCGAGTGCAGAGAGATAAGAACCATAGCTCAGAGTTCCGCAACGAACCAAGAGAGGGTGAAGATCGACATACTGAGAGAGCACACAGTTACTTATGTATATTGTAATAGGCTAAGGCCAGCATAGTTAGTGTTTACATTCCTTGAATTTCGCATTGTAACCGTATTTGACTAAAGTAAAAGAAGCCATCTTCTTGAATCCTGTTTACATCTAGTCCATGTGAACATGTGTGTTGTGTCTAATTTTTTAAGCAAGAGGGTCCGACCAACCTGCCTTGCGTCAGTTGGTATCAAAGCCCAGAAGGAGAATCCAATTGAGTGAAGCATCCTATGAGCACGAAAGGAGGTGATACCAACCTTCCTTGAGTCAGTTGGTATCAGATCCCGGAAGTGAGTCTGGTTGAGCAGTTGAATCCGTTGAGTGGAAGAGCCTGCGAGAGTGTTAACAGCTCCAGCTACGGTTGGGTAGAGTTGTGCACAGTTGTGAAAGTCCGGTTGCGATTGGATGAGTGGGAGTTTCAACTGACATTGAAAATGGCTCATAGAGGCGTTAATGTCCAAGGAGTTGTACGAAGAGCGCGTGGCACATCAGTCACAATTGATCGTGAGATGTTGGACGAATGCATGCAAACAATGCGAAGTTTCACTAATGAAGTCGCAACAATCAAATAAATCCAAAGGCGTGGATGTCTTCCTGATGCGTTAGACCACAACGACGAGGAAGTCGAAGAGGTGGAAGCACGGGAAGTAGCAGGAGAAGAACTAGAAGGCAAATTGATCAAACTTCTGTTAGATATGAGAGGTTGGACGAAGATAGATGTGCGTACCGACTCAAGAAATATGGATCCAGAAAACTTGATCGATTGGTTCAGAGAAATGGATAAATACTTCGACATAGAGAAGATCGAGGATCCTAAAAGGGTTAAGACTGCATGTCTGAGGTTGAAGGATCATGCCTCATTATGGTGGGACAATGTGCAGGCTGACAGAGTCAAGAAGGGTAAGGAGAAAATCAAGTCTTGGGACATGATGGTTTCCAAGTTGAAGGGGAAGTTCTTTCCAGGTGACTGTGATTTCCTTATTCAGGAAGTTACATAACTTTTGAAAAAAAGAGATGACCATGAAGGAATACACAAAATAGTTCTACAAATTGTCGATAAGGTCAGGGCAGACCAACGAAGGTGAAGAAGCTGTCGCGAGATATGTAAATGGCTTGAAATATGCCATACAAATGAGTTGAGCATGTCAAGATTCATAGCAGTTGGTGAATCCTACCAGTTAGATTTGAAGGAAGAAGACAAACTATCAAGGAAATTTGCATCAACCAGAGGTAGGATGACTGGTCGGGGTGCGAAGACTGTTTTCGTGAAAGTCCAAAGTAGCGAAACTAGGAAAGAAGCCGTTGAAGAAAACCGACGTGCGGAAGGGACATCGACTAGGGAGAAAGCGCAAGAAAACTGACGCGATGGTCATGAGACACGTAGTTGAGGTGCGTATGGTCGAAGTAGTCCATCCGACAGAAAAGGAGCTGACAGACCAGCTGTGGTTTGTTACAAGTGTCGAGGATTCAGATACAAGGCATATGAACGCCTAGAGAACCTACATGCTGTAGAGGAGTCGAAACCCAGACATCGAAGGAATGACCAAGCCGACGAGAGGGAAGAGTCGACATCCAACAGCAATGAGGATGGGAAGAAGAAAAGTCGAAGCATGACGGTCAGGAGAAAATTGGTTTAGGACGATCGACGTGATGAGAAAGAGCTGACACAACAAAAGGATATCTTTTGAACCAAAGTGCGGATCAGCGAGTGGCATTGCAAGACCATAGTTAATGGTGGAAGTACAAAGAATCTTGTGTCGACAAAGGTCATCGACAAAGTGGGGTTGAAATGTTGGGAACACCCACACCCATACAAGATCTTGTGGTTACAGAAAGGACACCATGTGAAGATGACTAAACAGTGCATGATTAA
The DNA here is from genome assembly GCA_027924585.1 of Larix kaempferi. Taxonomy (NCBI): domain Eukaryota; kingdom Viridiplantae; phylum Streptophyta; class Pinopsida; order Pinales; family Pinaceae; genus Larix; species Larix kaempferi. The sequence continues at coordinate 22,042,056 of BSBM01000179.1, read as the reverse complement.
CTTCAAGGCCGGGAAGCTTGAAGACACTGCATTGTGCGACGTAATCCAAATGGATGCATGTCATCTATTGTTAGGGCGACCATGGAAATATGATCAGAAGATGATCTATGATGGTCGAGCCAACACAGTCACAATGTGAAAAAATGGCATGCGAAGGACTCTGAATCCAAAGTAGGAAGATCAAGCCGACTACAAGCAAGGCGAGAGCAACTTTTGGGAGAAGTCGGTGCTGATGTGTTCATCCAAGGAATTCCTCGCGGAAGAGGAAAAGAAGTCAGGATGTTTAGCCATCATTCTGAAAGGGCCATGTGTTGAGAGGTCAATAATGGAGAGAATTTCGGTCGAATTCGAAAAGATGCTCGATGAGTTTCAGAGCATAGTAGTCGACGAAGCACCGACGGGATTGCCACCGATGAGAAGCATATCCCATCAGATCGACCTGATTCCGGGGTCACGTTTTCCAAACAAGGCACCACATAGAATGAATCTGACAGAGGGTTAGGAACTCAATTGAGAGGTCTAGGAGTTGCTGGACAGAGGATTGATCAGGGAAAGTATGAGTCTGTGTGTGGTACCATCGATATTAGCATCGAAGAAGGGTGGAGAATGGAGGATGTGTACAGACTCGAGAGCCATCAACAAGATCATGATCAAGTACTGGTTTCCATTGCCGAGAATGGACGACTTGATGGATTACTTGAGTGGATTGAAGTACTTCACAAAGATTGATCTGAAGAGTGGTTATCACCATATTCGGGTTAGAGAAGGAGATGAATGGAAAACAACATTCAAGACGAAGGAAGGGTTGTATGAGTGGTTAGTCATGCCGTTCGGGTTGACTAATGCACCCAGTACATTCATGCGGTTGATGAATGAGGTACCACAGCCATTCTTGGGTAAGTTTGTCATACTATACCTAGAAAACCTTGATATTTAGTCAAACCAAGACAGAACACTTGGGGCACATTCAACAAGTATTCCAGAAGTTACAGGAAGAGAAGTTGATGGTGAACCTGCAAAAGTGTTTCTTCATGAAGGAAGAACTAGTGTACATGGGATTTATAATCTCGGGTAAAGGGTTAGTGATGGAACCAAATAAGGTGAAGGCAATATTGGATTGGGATTCAATCATGTATGTGCACCTTTGACAGAGTGCATGAGAAAAGGGGAGTTCAAGTGGACAGAAGTTGCCCAGCAAGCTTTCGACAAGTTGAAGGAAAAGGTCACTGAGAGCCCAGTGTTAGTGCTCCCAGACTTTGATAAAGTTTTCCAAGTCGATTGCGACGCAAGTGGAATGGAAATTGGAGTAGTGTTGAGCCAAGAGGGCCGACCAATTGCATTCTTTAGTGATAAGTTGGATGATGCAAAGCTGAAATATTCGGTCAATGACTAGGAATTCTATGCTATTGTCCAAGAATTGAAGAAGTGGAGGCATTATTTGTTGCCCAAGGAATTTGTGTTGTACACAGATCACCAAGTGCTGAGGTATTTGAATACTTAGTCGAAGTTGAATCAGCGGCACATGAAGTGGGTCGAATTCCTCTAGGGATATACCTTCATGTTGCGATATAAGTCAGGCAAGTCGAACAAGGTTGTTGATGCGCTAAGTCGGAGAGTTGAATTGTTGAACATGATGGTAGTTCAGGCAACAGGAATAGAGTCGGTGAAGACAGAGTATGCGATCGACGAGGATTTTGAAAAAGAATGGCAGGCAAGTCGAGAACCGTAGAGTGTCGACAGAGTGCCATACTTGGATTATTTCATCCAAGAGGGATACCTATTCAAGTGACAAAAATTATGTATTCCCAGAGGATCCGTGAGAGAGAACCTAATCCAAGAGTTGCATAGCAGAGGATTAGCAGGTCATTTTGGCATTGACAAGACCAAGGCATTGATCGAGGAAAAGTATTATTAGCAAGGAATGACGACAGATGTCGGGAAGTGGGTACGACAGTGTAGATTTTTCTAGTTGGAAAAAGGAAGGAGTCAGAACATGGGGTTGTATATGCCATTACCAGTGCCGAATACCCCATGGGAGCACATGAGCATGGATTTTGTGCTAGGATTGCCGAAGACGCGACAAGTCAACGATTCAATCTTTGTTGTAGTCGAAATTTTTTTGAAGATGGCACACTTTATTCCTTGTCAGAAGACAAGTGACACCACATGCATTATTGTATTATTCTTCAGGAAAGTAGTCAAATTGCATGGGTTGCTGAAGAGTATAACATCAGACATAGATACCAATTTTATGGGTCATTTTTGGAGAACCCTATGGCAGAAAATGAACACGAGGTTGCATTTTATCTCGGCATATCATCCGCAGACAGACGGACAGACTGAGGTGGTGAACAGAAGTTTGAGAAACTTTCTGATATGTTTGACGACTGATAGACCCAAGCAGTGGGAGAATGTGTTGGCACAAGCAGAGTTCGTGTACAACAATTCTGTGAATCGGTCGACAGGTTTGAGACCATTCCAGATTGTTCAAGGACGAAGCCCACATGGAGTGGTAGATTTGGTCGAGTTACCGACAGAAACCAAGAAAAGCGTGGATGCAGAATCATTCACAGAGCATATGAAAGAAGTGCATGAAGATGTGTGAAAGAACATAGAGAAGAGAAATGCAGCATACAAGTTGAGAGCTGATAGAAAGAAGAGGCTACAATCGTTCAACAAAGGAGACTTAGTCTATGCACATTTGCGGAAGGACAGATTTCCAATAGGGACATATAACAAGCTGAAGATGAAGATGATTGGACCATGTAAGATCTTGAAGAAGATTTTGGACAACACTTATGTGTTGGAGCTGCCGAAGGACTTGAGCATTTCACCAATGTTCAATGTATCATATCTATACAAGTTTGAAGAAGGTTCAAGCAGCGTAAGCGTGGAAGTGTCGAACATCGACTGGACAGTGCAGATTCTAGATCGACACAAAGAGGAAATTGCAGAAGTAATAGAGGAATGCGAAGTTGGGAATACACGCAATTCAAGAAGGAAGGAATACTTAGTGCAATGGAAAGATGATGAGTTGTAGGAGGCCACATGGATTTTCGAAGAAGAGTTCAGGAGACTGGTGGAGCAGTTGAGTTCTTTTTCACCTAGGGAGTCCGATGCAGGAGCATTGGGGCCTAGGTAGAATAGTCGAAGATGATCCACAAAAAATCGACCAGAGGGAGTGCCGACAACCACTAGTGCAGAAGTGAACATTAGCGTCAAAGTCAATAAGTCGAGCAGAAGCTATCGAGGTAAGTCGACGGGAAGAGAAAAGAAGTCGAGAGTCGACATGTTCAAGGTCGACCAATGACAGAGTTGCAGCAAAGAAGTCGGATGTCGACAAGTTGTCAAACAACGACACCAACAGGTTGAGGGGAATGCCAAGCGAGAAGGAAGGGGAGGACTGGCAATCTCACAAGCAGAGTGAAGCCGGCGGATATGTCAAAGGTTGATGGAAGACAGTATGGTAAAGGCAGTGACATGACCGACTACTGTAGCAGTGTCAGAAGGACACGCAGAAAGTCAAGTAGAGTACTTGGTAGTCGTTCGGGGTTGCTAAGGAAGTTATAAGCAGTTATGAAGTTGGTTGAAGACATGCCAAATGTCTCCACAGGTGGAGGTTTTGAAACATGGAAAGGGCACTGACACCTGCAAGTCTGCAGGATCAGGGAAGATCGGCGAACAGAGGAAGCGTGTCTCAGGAAGAGCAATAGTGAGTTGAAGACTAGTGCAAGGAACGGAAGAGGAGGACTTGGATCACTGGAGGATCAATCACTCAGAAGTGAATTCGTATATTGGAGAGAACATTCAAACATCTACCGAGTGTAGAGAGATCAGAACCATAGCTCAGACAGATTTCTACAGCGAACCAGGAGAGGGTGAAGATCGACACACCGAGAGAGCACACAATTACTTATGTATATTGTAATAGGTTGAGGTCGACATAGTTAGTGTTTACATTCCTTGCATTGTGCATTGTAACCGTATTCGATTGAAGAAAAAGAAGCCATCTTCTGGCATCCTGTTTACATCTATTCCATGTGAATGTGTGTGTTGTGTGTAATTTGTTAAGCAAGAGTGTTCGACCGACCTACCTTGCATTAGGAATTATTTTAATTTTCTTTCTTATCTACTTAGAATATATTTATCTTGTTCAAAATAACATTTTTTTATAAGTTTTTGTCATATCTTTGAAATTTATCTAGCAAGTTGATTCTAGGAAACCTCTAAAGAAGTTCATGGCATTAAGCTAGCTAGCCACCATAAAAGATGCCCTAGAGTATCATATTTTTCAAGTTTGTATTTATATTTCTTTCATGAAAGTGGGAGGATTCATACTGTAGAACCTTTAAACCAAATTGGAAACTAGTAGACATTTATATATATCATAGCTCATCCATTGATATATCATTTATGCATTAGGCCATTCTAAAGGTAAATATGGCTACCACTAAGTAGTTTTTTATTTTTTTCCAAAATATAAATTATTTAGGTTGTGTTGGTCCTTGTCACATCTATTTAATCATAATTATATCTATTTTCAAACCAATATTAACAAGGATCTTGACTTGATTTCTTTTTAATGTCTTTAAATTTGCATTGAAAACATACTCATGGCCCATTGTTTAGACAAGAATTAATTCTACCCACAGTAGGTAACATGCCATGTTAGATAGTGAACAATTGTTCCCAACTTATTGAAGAGAGTGTTAGTAGTCTTTGACTTTATAGCAGCAGGGTCTAAATTGGAAACCTTATTTTATGGAACCTACAATATAGTAGCATGGCTTTTGAAATGTAGTAGAGTGTCTTTGAAAATTACATACTCCAGTTCTTATGCACATCTTTAAATTTCGATGTGAACCTTGAAAGGTTTTCTTTTGTTTGTTATTACATTAGGTAGTACTTGAACTCTTGTTAATTTCATGTTAGATTTGGGTTCATGTCTTACAAAGTAATTGTTATTTAAAACTTGAAAGGATTGATTCTTAGGATTCCAAGTGCGGTCTTTATTGAATATTTGATCTTTGTTGATTTCCCTAGAGTTGGTGGAGGTGGGTGGCAAGTTTTTTTTTAGAATTAATTCCCATATTTGGTTACCAATCTCTTCAAAGAGTTGTGTAATCAAATTATCCCATTTTCATTCAATTGATAATGCAACTTACTCATTGGAGGGTGCTAGCAAACACCCTTGAGGTTTTAATGTCTGAAGTTCAATGGATAAATCCTCTATTAAACATTGGGTAAAATATCCACATGAATAAGGGCGTTTAATTTAGTTTTACTAAGTTACATGTGATACTAGAGTGTGGAAGTTAGTGTGTCAAACTAATCCCTGAAGATTCCATCAAAGTCTATCGGTGTTTGGATACAAATTACATTACATAGTTAAATGCAAAACTATTGTGGATCTTGGTAAGGAACAAAGAGGGGTAGGGGGGCCTAGAAGAAACCCTTGTTCTTGACAATTGACCTAGACAAGGCCTATGATGCAATTGAAAATATTTAGTGGGACTTTAGTCTAGACATGTTGACATGGCTTGGTTTTGGTGAAAATTTGAAAGTAATAGTAAATGTTTTCTACTACTACATTTAGGTGTAAATTCTGGCTTTGTTTTCCGATGTTTTTGACAAAAACTCATTGTAGCGTCGGAAAATTTTAAAAATTATATAAAATTACACTATTTTGTTATTTTATCCTCGATGATCATCGCAATTGTACTGATGATACCTTCATTATGTCCGAAATATGGCATTCCATCATCATAGTTTAGACATTTGTGAGGTTAAAACAATTTAAATAATTTGAATATATATAATTTAAAATAAAAAAATTAAGTTCCGAAAAGTTCCACAACTCCATCCACTTCTCCCTAATATAGTATTAATTAAAATCAATAGGAAAATATAAAACCTTCCCCTCTCTTCTTTTCATTCATTTTGTCATGGATTTTTCTAGTTTGGTTTCTCTATTACGGTTTCATCACTTCAAGCTAGGTGGTTTATCTCATAGTTATTTCATTTCTTCTAAAATTTATGGTCATTGGTTGACCCCTGGTTCAGGCTCTCACTCCCTTATTGACCATAGTGCAGAATTGGGGTAACATACCCCATTGCTAATATCACATATAAATTCCATTAGTTTGCATCTAAGATGGGTTACCACTTACAAATAATATTTTATGGAAACACCTTAGATACCTTCTTGTGTGATGCAAATCAATTACATAAACATATAATAGTTGTTCATAACAAAATCCAATAAATTTACAGTGTCGTAGTTGATGTAAAATTTTACGTTGGTAACAAAGCTCTTCCTACACTATTGATTATTGTTATAAAGAAAATGGAACCCTTGATATGCATGACGAGACTGTCACTTATCAAGAAGAACAATCTCACAATTCTGAAAGACATTATCAGAATCCTCAAACCAACTTGGAACAAGGCTCACATGTGAAATAATTAATTTATAATCAAATTGCAATAATATATAGAAATTATAATGCAATTACTGTTAGCATATATTGAAACTCCCTTGACATTGAAAGGTCATTTTGCTTTAACTAGATAGGTTGGTACCGAAAGGTGTTACTTGAATGTAAGGACCTCCATTTCCGAGGCCCTTCTTAAAACTAAATCCAAAATTTTCTTTACATAATATAAATGAAATCAATCTTATAAGATAGAAAAATGAATTAGTTAAAATATAAACTTGCAAATGCAAATTGAAACCATAACCTGTCAACCGTAGGTCGATTTCGTTGTCGAAGGAGGAGTCGTTGTCGTCGCCCAATCCATTTTCCCCCTTTTCCGCCCGTGTATTCTGTTTGATTCCATAGGAAAAATATCGTTAACTATAGGTGAAGCAATCGTTAGCTTCACCACCCAACCGTAGGCTTATGCGATCAGTCGCATAGCCACCCCCAAGCTTCGGGGTCGTAGAGGATAAACACTTGCAAAGGTTAAGAAATGACACTCCCCTCACCAAAATCCTTATCCAAACTAGCCATAGAAAGCACAATCAGAATTTCGATGTCATTACAACATTCATCCAACAATAGGGTCCTTTTTCCCTTCTTCTCATCTTTCTTAAATATGAAATTTTCCTGCGACACATGTCGCTTCATGCAAAAATACTCTTTTATGTAATATTATTTAATACAAATAGTCACCCACCCGTGTGTCACTCTCTCATGAGAGTGCACATACTTCCCACATTTTACTCATAGATGTCCCCTGATGCTAGGATTCCAATCCCTATTTTAGTGGGTGTATGTGGAGTTGACTAGTAAATGACTCCTAATCTATATTTTGCTCCATATTTAATTATTCCCAATTATTTAATTATAAATAATAATTTCATGCACAAAAAATCTAATGCAATACTATATGCCAAGTACATAACTACAAGTAGTCCTTTCATGCACAAATAATTTAATGCCATTCTATATGCCAACTACATAACTACAAATAGTCCTTTCATGCACAATTAATTTAATGCAATTCTATATGCCAAATACATAACTACAAATAGTCCTTTCATGCACAATTAATTTAATGCAATTCTATATGCCAAATAGATGGGTGTTCATTTATCAATTTTCTTTATTCGTTTAGGTACCACATCGTCGGGTCCTTCTAAATTTCTTTCCTTAATTGTCTAGGTACCACATCGTCGGGTCCTTCTGAATTTCTTTCCTTAATTGTCTAGGTACCACATCGTCGGGCCCTTCCAACAATACTTTCTCATTTTACTGTTGTGCTTGGATTCCATGTAGTGATTTAGGAACTATTACCATAAATCATCTGGCTACACTCTATGTGTGTTAGGAACCCATGTCTTTACTTTGTTAGTATATTGTTGTTGGATGCATATGCTTTGTAAGTCGTCCCGTAGTATTTGTTGATCAATAATTTTTGTTATTGTTGTTGGCACATATGCTTTGTAAGTCGCCCGTAGTATTGTTGATCCATAGTTTTTAGTGGCCCATGGTTTTGACCCATAGTATTAGCACCTAGACTTTGTATATAAGTGTGTGTTGAGACCTATGAAGGCACCGTGAAGTTATTTGTATTGAGCTTTCTCATAGGAGGTTGCCCCCTCGAAGTGGCCTGTGATCAATATAAAAGTGATTCTGAGTTCTATCATTTCTGCTATTTCGCATATTCTTATTAATTAATTGTTACAGGTGCTTCACATCTGGTATCAGAGCACTTTCTTGGGCTCGCTGGGCGAAATTTCTGCCAATTTTTTTTTTGCATCTGTTGCAGGTTCGGATTTGGGAATAATCCCTATCTGCTTAACTGTGGGAATTACTTGGGCATAAGCCCTAAAACTCATTATGAGGAGTACCACAGGAACCCCGAAGTAGCTGGCCCATTGAGAGGACTTGCCAGCGAAAAGGGCAATGACCCCTACCTGATTGACCAGTTCCCACCCGCGAGGTAAACCAAGAGCTGTCATTTGTGGCAAAGCGGTTATCAGTTTTACCTGAGCCGTGGAATGAGGGGTACTACCCCAATACGCAAGCCGTCAGACAGCATTGGTGGCCGAGTGAAACCCATGAACTGTTAAGAAGCCACACATACCTGGGGTCCATGTCTATTTTAAGCTAAACTGTTGTCAATCACTGCTGCACCATTTCAGATCCAGCCGTTCAGATCCATTCTGAAAGTCGTTCGAGATCCAACCGTTTTCAATCCATTCGGCGCCGTTTCAAATCCCTCTATTTCCGCTCACTTCTGGGCCGTTACATATTTATCTGTTCCAGTTCCCTTCCAAGCCGCTCCAGTCTGGAAAAAAAAACTAGTGTTTTCTCCATATCTCCCTTGCTTTCACTCTGTTTCCCTTGGAAACCCTGTCATCCCATTCTGCATATTTCATTCCTGAGGACCCTATCCCCAATTCCCCTTCCCAAAGCCCGAAATCCCACATTTGTCTATTTTTAGGGTTTGCCATAACTTCCTCATATTTCACCCAATCACCTTCAAATTTTACCACAGAGTTCCTTTCTGAATTCTGCTTCTTTGTCCCCCTCTGCCAAATTTTTCCATTCTTTCACCCTGCTTCTGAAATCCCCATTTTTGCTTCCTTGTCTCTTCGACAGTGTCCAAAACCTAGTCAAACCCCAATTACCCTTCAGATTTTTTCCCAAGTCCATATTTTCCTTTACTGAAGTAGTTTCTATTTTTGTTTTCCTACCCAGTCAACCAAAAAAAAAAAAAAAACTCCTGGTTATGGTTGTCACCCGTGCAGGAGAAAAAACCATGGAAGACGCACTTGCAGCCATCCAAGCCAAACTCCAGGATCTGGATGAAAAATTTCTCAGCCTCCATCTTGAACATTCAGCTATGAACAACAAACGGTAGTCCGAGTCTTCATCAGACAATGGGTTCTCTTCTTCCAGCAATTTCCGTGGTTTGAAACTTGATTTTCCTCGCTTCAATGGTACTGATCCAATTGGATGGATCTATCGTGCAGAACAGTATTTCAGTCTGCATAATACTTTTGATGTCAACAAAGTTCCGCTTGCATCCTTTCATTTGGAACAGGAAGCTTTTCAATGGTACCGTTGGTACATCAAGACTCATGAAGAGCCAAAATGGCCAGACTTTTGCTAGCTCCTTTTGCAACAATTTGGTCCTAGTGCTTTTGATGACTTCACAGGAGCCCTCACTAAACTTCGCCAAATTGCCACTGTGAGAGAGTATCAAACCGAATTTGAGAAACTAGCCAACCACATTGAAGGATTGTCTGATGACTTTTACCGGAGTTGTTTTATCAGTGGTCTAAAGGATGCCATCCACTCTGAGGTCAAAATGTTTTGTCCCAACACAATGATGGAAGCCCTAGGGTTGGCTTAGTTGGAAAAAGACAAGATTGCAGCCCAACAACGCTCCAAGCCCACTTTTGTTCCCTTCCGAAATATGGGTTCTCAACGACCACCTATACCGCAGGCTCCTCGATCAACTCCTATCAAGCATTTGTCTGAAACAGAGATGCAAGCATGCAGAGAAAAGGGGCTTTGCTATAATTGTGATGAGAAATTCACTCGGGGACATAGATGTGTTCAGCGAAAGATCTATATCTTGGATGTGGATTCTCCGCCTGCCTCTGAAATTGGTGACGAAGATCCAGAAACAATGGATGCTCCGGTCGACATTCAGGAACCGCCTATTGACCCTCCGTCTCAGGATTACCAGCCAGAGATATCTCTCCATGCTTTAGCTGGAATCACCACCCCCCAAACAATGCGGGTCAGGGGTTACTTCAAGAAGCTTCCTCTTACAATACTCATTTATTCTGGTAGGACTCATAATTTCATTGACACTCGGATTGCCAAACAAGATGATTATTTTATCCATCCTTGCTCCAACTTTGAAGTCATGGTTGCCAATGGGGGCACTTTACCTTGCAAAGGGAAGTGTCAAAATGTGTGTATCTCTATGGGATATTATACCTTGCGCTCTAACATGTTTGCCTTGCCCTTAGGCGGATGTGATGTGGTTTTGGGCGCTCAATGGCTACGTACACTTGGCCCTATCTTGTGGGATTTTGCTGAACTTTGGATGCAGTTTTCCCTCAATGGACAAAAACACACATTGACAGGATCACAACCAGGTTCTCTCAGCATCATCAATTCACATCGCATGGAAAAAATCCTCAAGAAGAATTCACATGGTGTCATCGCTCAGATCCATTCCATTCAGATGCAACCATCAGCGGTCTCCACTACTCCTTTGGATCTACAACAAATTCTGGATCGATATATAGGTGTCTTTACTGAACCAGTGGGATTTCCACCTTCCAGGCTAGAAGACCATTGTATTCAACTCCTTCCTGACAGCGTTCCTCCCAACATCAGGCCCTATCGCTACCCATTTCACCAAAAAAAAGAGATTGAAATGCTCGTTCGGGACTTATTGAAGCAAGGTATTATTCGCCCAAGCACTAGTTCCTTTTCTTCTCCGGTTCTTCTTGTCTGCAAAAAAGATGGGTCATGACGCCTTTGCATTGACTTCCGAGCACTTAATCACCTCACCATCAAGGATAAGTTTCCAATTCCTGTTGTTGATGAGCTTCATGGGGCTCACTTTTTCTCCAAGTTGGATCTTTGTTCTAGGTATCATCAAATTCGGGTTCATTAGGATGATATCCCTAAAACAACTTTCTGCACACATGATGGCCATTATGAGTTTTTGGTCATGCCCTTTGGCCTCACTAATGCTCCTTCCACATTTCAGGCCTTAATGAATAAAATATTTCAACCCTACTTGCGGAAATTCATTCTGGTATTCTTTGATGATATCCTCATCTACAGTAAGACATGGGATGAACATCTCCAGCATCTGGATCTTGTCATGCAACTTTTCTCTGACCATCATCTCCACGCCAAGCAGTCTAAATGTGTTTTTGGACAGAAGGAAGTTGATTATCTCGGGCACATTATCTCAGCACAAGGGGTTTGCGTGGATCCTGCCAAAATCGATGCCATGAGCAATTGGCTGCATCCTCAGACACTCAAGAGCCTTTGTGGTTTTTTGAGGTTTACTAGCTACTACCGCAAGTTTTTCAAGGATTATGGGAAGATTGCATCTCCATTAACTGCTCTATTGAAAAAGGATGCTTTTACATGGACACATGCTGCTCAGTGTGTATTTGACAAACTAAAACAAGGTATGTGTACTACACCTGTTCTAGCTATGCCCAATTTTTCCAAGCCCTTCACTAATGAGAGTGATGCTTGCGGCAATGGACTTGGTGTTGTTATCCTTCAATATGAACACCCGATTGTGTTCACCAACAAAGCCCTTTTAGGTAAGAATTTAGCTGCCTCTACCTATGAGAAGGAAATGATGGCTATTTTGCATGCAGTATAGAAGTGGCGACCATACCTATTAGGGAATCATTTCTGCATCAAGACTGATCACCAGAGTCTGAAATATTTCTTGGAATAGCATGTCTCCTCCCCAGCACAACAGAAATGGGTTAGAAAACTCATGGGTTATGACTATGAGATCACTTACAAGAAGGGTAAAGACAATATTGTGGCAGATGCTCTTTCTCGCACATTTGATGCCCAAGGTTCTCTTTCAGCTATTTCTATGCCTGTTCCAAATTGGTTGCAATCTATTCAACAAGGTTATTTCAATGACTCTTCCTTATCTCAAATCATCCAACGCTTGACCAACAACCCTTCTGCTATGCCACATTACTCTTGGGATTATGCTTCTCTAAGATACAAGGGTCGTCTGGTGCTTCCCCAGAGCACAGATCTTCAACAGGCTGTTTTCTATGAACTCCATGCTTCTCCATCGGCAGGGCACTCTGGGTTCCTCAAAACATATGAACGGGCACGGCATAACTTCTTTTGGCAGGGCATGAAAAGGACAATTCAACAGATGGTGGCCGAATGTGATACCTGCCAGCACAATAAGGGTGAAACAACACTCTTTCCAGGATTGCTCAAACCCTTGCCCATACCTACACGGATTTGGACAGATATTTCTATGGATTTCATTGAAGGGCTCCCTAAATCTGGCGGGAAGATAGTGATTCTTGTTGTGGTTGATCGCCTCTCCAAATATAGTCATTTTTGTGCTCTCAGCCATCCCTATACAGCCTCCTCAGTCGCTCAAATTTTCCTCGACCAGATCTTTTGTCTTCATGGCATCCCTTCTTCCATTGTCTCGGATCGTGATGCGAATTTCACTAGTCATTTTTGGACAGAACTATTTCATCACATGGCACCAAACTGAAGATGAGTTCAGGGTATCACCCACAAACAGATGGTTAGACTGAAATTATCAATAAATGCTTGGAAACTTATCTTCGTTGCTTCACCTCAGAACAACAACATCAGTGGGCAAAGTGGCTCCCTCTCGCTGAATGGTGGTACAATACCCTTTACCACACTGCCTCTAAAATGACCCCATATGAAGCAGTCTATGGTCAGGCACCTCCAGTTCTTCTTCCATACGTCCCCAACAGTTCACCAGTTCAGGAAGTTGACACGGTCCTTCGAAACCGCGATCAGATTCTTCGCATTTTGCGGGACAATCTTCACATGGCGAGAAATCACATGAAGCAACAAGCTGATTAGCATCGTTCTGAGCGCACTTTTCAAGTAGGCGATATGGTTTTTCTTCGTCTCCAGCCGTACAAGCAATCCTCCCTGAAACTCAAAGGGCATCATAAGCTCGCTCCAAAGTTCTATGGGCCATATCGTATTTTTCAGAAGATTGGGTCCGTTGCTTATAAATTGGAACTTCCTCCTTCTTCCTGCATTCATCCAGTCTTTCATGTCTCTTGTCTAAAGAAAGTTCTTGGCACCAACATCAGTGGACAAACGATTTTACCCGAACTGGATAATGAAGGATCCATCCTTTTGGAGCCGGAGGCCATCCTCAATCGACGCACTCGTCAGCTTCGCTCTTGCTCTATCACAGAGGTCTTAATTCAGTGGCACAGCATGCAACCAGAGGATGCTACATGGGAACCAATTCTTCATATTCAACAGCAATTTCCACATCTAAAGCTTTGAGGACAAAGCTTTTTTTAAGGGGGAGGGGATGTTAGGAACCCATGTCTTTACTTTGTTAGTATATTGTTGTTGGACGCATATGCTTTGTAAGTCGTCCCGTAGTATTTGTTGATCAATAATTTGTGTTATTGTTGTTGGCGCATATGCTTTGTAAGTCGCCTGTAGTATTGTTGATCCATAGTTTGTAGTGGCCCATGGTTTTGACCCATAGTATTGGTGCCTAGACTTAGTATATAAGTGTGTGTTGAGACCTATGAAGGCACCGTGAAGTTATATGTATTGAGCTTGCTCATAGGAGGTTGCCCCCTCGAAGTGGCCTGTGATCAATATAAAAGTGATTCTGAGTTCTGTCATTTCTGCTATTTCGCATATTCTTATTAATTAATTGTTGTAGGTGCTTCACAATGTGAAACTAATGGCACTGAGGAGTAAGTTCGTTCTTACTGTGAACCCATCAACCTCGTACGTGACCAATTTTTTATGGTCTCCCCCATACGAATTCACGCTCCCTCGAGTAAAGCTGGAAGGGATTTCCAAACTTGTGCGTGGATGCTATTGGGAGTCAACACCATTGTCGTACCCCTGTGTGTGTTTTTCCCGTCCTCTATGGCCCCTTTCTTGTTCTATCACAAGTCAGTCGGTAAACTTCCTTACCTGTCACTGTACACATACTCAGATCACTCATCAATAGTACTGCTAAAAAATCATCATATCATAATTCATTTCATTCATTCACTGATCGTTAAGCAAACACAGATAATTGTCCGTTGGTTTCACATCATAATCACTTGCATAATTCCATTTCCATATTCCAGCATAAATACAACATTCATAATAATATTTCACATGTGCTAATCAATTAATGATATTTCATCTTAAAATCACAAGTATCTATAATTGTCATTAATCAATCATTCATTAGGAACATATTCACATATATTGCTAATCATTCAACAACTTATTATAAATCAACACATAAGCAGTCATTTATCTTGGTTTCTTTAATTGGGTCACTTATCAATAAGTGTCATCAATATCGATAGTCATAGCGAGTTTGAGGGGCATTACATACACCCCCTCTTATTGAAACTTCATCCCGAAGTTAATTTTTGTTCTCGTACTTTTGATGCTATTCTTTACTTTAATTTCCTCTTCTCATCTTCTTGTCATTCTCTTCTATTTTTCTCAAACAATCATGGGCATAAGCATTAGTGGTTCTAACCATTAGTTTTCTATCTCATCCAACATGGCTCTAATACATCCTTAGGAAATCAATCGTAATTTCGTGTAATGCAAATCCACTAATACCTCATAATTGTCAATCCAACTTAGATTTCTTACCCTCCTAGTCATCCGCGAAGGTCCATGACATCCAATCTAACTACAAGCCATATTGCATCCATAGCCACACCATATTTACCCAATCCTTTTTGTATAACAAATCCAAACAAAAATCTAATGGTTATCCTTTTCTCCAAGATAAGAAGGTAAACATCATACAATATTCGGTAAAATACAGATGGGTAAATTATAATCGTGGATTGTTAAATCAAGAGCGACTATCAATAGTACAAAAACCAATTCCCATAAGACTACTTCTAAAACCCATAAATGTTTGAATAATGTTGGCTCTCAATTTGATATATTTCTAAGCGTCGAAACTTAGCGACTTAGTCTAACATATTAAACCTTAATTTTATTTCCTAGTCATTAGATCAGCACCATCGTGTTCAGGTCAAGGAGTTCATCATGTCCTTACCTCGTTTCATCATTTTTGTTATCAGGTGACCCCATCGTCAGACTTTCCAAGTCACATCATGTGTCTCGTCATAGTCTTATCGAGTCCTATCTCAAGAACTAGTCATTCATTCTTTAAGGTTTCACCATGCCAGGTGGTTAGTTGAATTACGTTTGGTTCATTGAGTTGATCATCTCCATACATTGTTTTACTAAAATCGTCCTCATTTGGCCCTTTTGGTGGACTTTCCCAATTGAGAATTCTTATTTTATTGTTGCCATGGTCACGTCGAGCTATACTTTTTCATTCTTTTTAACAACATTGTCATGCTGGAAAAATTAGTGTCATTGGGCTCATCTCCTTATGCTAGTAGCATTGATATCTCGTTTTTCAAATTTTAAGTTCGTTTCACTTCCTCGACAATATGTCAAAGTCTCGTCTATATGAGTAGCTTGGTGTCTTATCAATAAATAAAAATTATCAATTCTCCAACATTTAATAAATTCTCCCCATGCATCTATCCACTAGTATTCTCATCATGGCTATGTAGGAAAGGTTTAAAATATCCCTGGTCTTGATCCTTTTTCGTGGCACAATTTCCTTGAAATTTAAATTTGATATAATCTCTATATAACAATGTCCTTTCTCTCTCAATTGGTGTATCCTAGACTCTTTCTAATTGTTACTATTTCCTTACTGCATGTGATACTTGACAATAATGACCAAGATCACCCATATTTCCTTCATGTAAACCAACCAACATTAGTTGATCTTAAGTAGTGCCATGATTACATTTTATCTAGGGAAGCAATCTTCTTAGTTACTTTCTCCCGTCAAGGTTGATCTCAAATCAAATTTGTAAAATCCTCAACAATATTCATTTTCATATAATTATAAAATGCATTATTCAATACCAATAAAGTATATAATTCACTATACTTTTTCATTAACAATAAAATTGCATTTCCTATAAATATGAATAAAATAAATAAATTCACAATTCACAATTCTAATATCTAAATTCCAATTCCTTCAATATATTTAAAGTATATAATTTACCATACTTTTTCAATAACAATAAAATTACATTTCCTTTAAGTATGAATAAAGTAAATAAATTCACAATACTAATATCTAAATTCCAATTCTTTCAAGAATCCTTTCTCGAGTGGAGCTTTCACGATAGGCATCAGATCTGCGACTTATATTCCATCCGTTAACCAGAATTCCTCTACATATATTCCTGCACCGATGAATTCTTATATGATCCCGCATCATCCTCCTCCTTCTAGCTCCTCGGTTCCGTGGAGTGGGAGCGTACCATTTTCTTATGGACCTTACTCATCTAGTTTTCGTATGTCGAGTAGTTATATGGGACCCCATTCTTATGGGGGTGATTTTTATGGTTATTCATCCAGTCCTAGCCATTATCCCATTCCCTCCTATGGAATCCCTTCCATGCACATACCCGTGTATCCTTATATGGGTCATTTTGGAGGAGCATATCATACTTCTGGTCATGGTCACAATTTCTATCAAAGTTCATCGGCACGTCAGGTGTCGACTTCGATGTACACAGTCTCACCCTCAGTTTCACAAAGTCAGTCTCTTTTGGGAGCTTGTAATCAAGCTTCATAGGCTCGAATCTCATTCCTTGATAGGTTAAACTTGCCCAATATTTCTAAGCTCACGAATGATCTGGTGTGTCATGACTATACATGGCCCCTAGTCCCCACCAAGATCCCTTCCGATGTTCCAAAGTTTGAAGGGAAGAAGGATGAGGATCCAGGTGATCACATCACCACATTCCATCTATGGTGCCCCTAGAATTCCTTGAACCACAATTCTATCCATGAATGGCAATGAAAATCCTTGGGAGGACCTACATCATAGATCTTATTTCCTTCCAACCCTTGATCTTATCGAGCAAGATGAGTTTAGATCAACTCTAGCTGAGAAGTTTTGTCACATTGTGGCTCATTTGGAGTTGCATGGAATTTATGCGGAGGGGAATAGGGCTAATATTTCTCCTACCATTGCGATCAACATTTCTCACACTCCCAAAAAAATCGAAAAATGTATATATCGATGCAAAATGCTCCCCTGAGGAAATCCGTATTTACATCGATCTATTTAATGAGTTTCGTGATGTGTTTTCCTGGTCCTACGAAGAGATTCGAGGTATTGACCCTAGTATTGTTGAACATGAAATTAAGACTTACCCCAATGTTAAGCATGTTCGACAACATCTTCGTGTTGTTAATCCTATGAAGGCAACTGCCATTAAGGTAGAGGTAGAGAAACTGCTTAAGGTTGGTTTCATCTACTTGGTTCCCATTACCGAATGGGTATCCAACCCCATTCATGTGGATAAGAAGCAGGGAACCATCCGTGTTTGCACCAAATTCCATGATATGAATAGAGCATGTCCCAAATATAACTTCCCCACCCCATTCATAGACCAAATATTGGATGAGTGTGCGGGGAGCGAAGTTTTTTCGTTTATGGACAGTTTTTCACGCTATAATTAGATCCAAATTAAACCCGAGGATCAACATAAGACTACATTTATATGTACTTGGGGAACCTTTGCATACCGTGAAATGCCCTTCATCCTTAAAAACCTCAGAGCTACATTTCAACAGGCCATGACCTATGCATTTCACGATCTTAAGCATATAATGGAAGTTTTCTTGGACAATCTTACTGCTCACTCTTGTAGTAGAATTGATCACCCAAGTCACCTCCATCTTGTTTTCGAGAGATGTCGTCGTTATAATATTCGTTTGAATCCAAGCAAGCGCATCTTTTGCGTGAAAATTGGTCGCCTTCTAGGTTTCATAGTCTCGAAGGAAGGTATTAGAGTCGATTTGTTGAAGGTTGAGGAAATACTTCGGTCGCCTCCCCCGTGCAATTTGGTTCAACTTCAGAGCTTCCAAGGGAGGGCTACTTTCTTATGTAGTTTTATCATGAAGTATGCCAGTCTTACTAAGGGTTTTGCGTGATTATTGAAGAAAGACAACCCTTTTATCTGGGATGAGTGATCCCAGGAGTATTTCGACGCTCTTAAGAAAGCCTTGGTATCATACCCTCTTCTTAGTCCACCCGACTATGCAAGAGAATTTTTTCTTTATGTGTCCGCGTCCCAAGAGACGATTGGTATGGTCCTAGTGTAGGTGGACGATAGGCTCCAAGAGAATGCCGTCTACTATATTAGTCAAAACCTAGTAGACGTTGAACTAAGGTATTCTCATGTGGAGAAATTGGCCCTTGCGACTATTCATGCGGTCCAGAGATTACGAAAATACATTTTGATTAGGAAAACCACAGTTATAGAACATGTCAATCCATTTCAGTTCCTGCTCTCATGATGTCTGATTGGGGGGGAATATAATAAATGGATTGTCATCCTTCAGGAATTTGATCTTGATTTTTCTTTGGCAAAGTTGTTAAAGTCCTTGGTTTTTGTGGAGATAATGTCGGATTTTACAAGACTTGATGAGGAAGTGGTCCACGGAGACTCATTTGTTGATGATAATTTATTCCTTATCTCGTCGAGGGACCCTTGGTATAGAGACATCATCATATATCTTCAGACTCTGAAGTTCCCTTTGCATTTTTCGCGAGATGAGCGACGACGTGTAAGACACCAGGACAAATATTATGTCATCGTAGGTGAGACTTTGTATCGCCGAGGAAAAGACTCTCTCCTACATTGTTGCTTAACTCATGAGGAAGCGGATCTAGTGCTTAATGACTTCCATAGTGGGGCGTGTGGTGGTCACTTATCCGGGCTTGCGACAACCGAACGTATCTTGCGAGCAGGTTATTTTTGGCCTACAATCTTTAAATATTATGTTAATGTTCTAAAAATATGTCACCCTTGTCAGGTGTTTTCTCGGAATGTACGTTCGCATCCTGATCCTCTCTATATAGTCATCACCGTCAGTCCCTTAACCAAGTGGGGGTTGATTACATGGATTGGAACCCAGCTTCAGCTGGGGGGCATCGTCATATCATACTGCCCATTGATTACTTTACCAAATGGGCTGAGGCCATGCCGATGGTGAAACAACAACCCACTTCATATTCAATCATATTATAGCTCGATTCGGTATCCCGAAAGATATTGTCACTGATCATGGCAGTCACTTTCAAAACAAGATGATGGCGGAATTATCGCTTAAGCTTGGGTTCAAACAAGATCACTCATCTTCATATTATCCCCAAGCGAATGGCCATGTCGAGGCAGTCAATAAGACCCTTAAGGCCATTCTCCAAAGGACCATCCGACAAAGAAAGAGTAATTGGCATATTATGTTGTATCCTGATTTGTGGGCTTATCGAACCGCAGTAAAGACTTCCACCAGTTTCTTGCCTTTCCAATTAGTTCATGGTGTGGATTCCATCCTACCGATTGAATGTGAAATACCTTCTTTGAAGCTATCCATAGAACTCCTTCCTGACACGTCAGAAGTAGATAAATGCTTAGTCTACCTCGAGCAACGTCGGGATGCCGCCGTAACATTAGATGCCAACAAACATCATGTCAAGGCTCAGTACGATAGGTCTGTCCATCCCCGACAATATGCTGAAGGTGACTTGGTTCTTCTTTATGACCAAGCTAAAGAACCCCTGGGGGTAGGCAAGTTTAACCCAATGTGGAACAATCCTTATGTTGTGAGGCATGTCCTTAATAAAGGAGCCTATGAGTTAGAGGATTATGAGGGGAAAGCCCTGAAGGAGCCTAGAAATGGGCTCTATCTTAAGCGGTATTATGCTTGAGCTTCTAGCTCAAGCTGATACTTTTGTATACTATTGTATAGTTTCTCTACATAGTTTAGCTTTCCTTTGATTTTTTCAAGTATGTTAATTCGCTACCTTTTGGTTGGTAGATGTCAGCAGAATCTCTACTGTTCTTCGGATTCGTGGATGGGGCTAGCTGTTATACCCAGAGACTAGCTTCTGCTGCATGGGTTATTTACTCGCCTGACATTCAGATTGTGTCTTCAGGAGGCGCTTGTCTCGGTCCTACATCGAACAATGTGGCTGAGTATAGTGTTGTTATCGAGTTACGTTGCGATGCAATTTCACATGGTATCGAGTATTTAGAAGTCCTCCTAGATTCACAACTGGTTGTGTCTCAGTTGAATGGCCAGTACCATGTGAGGGGTTCTACGCTACTACGGAGATTCTTAAGGGTAATACTTTTGGAACGCCATTTTGATTTTATTACTTATATTCATGTTCCAAGACGTTTTAATCATACTGCTGATGCATACACTAATAATGTCCTAGATTGGAATTTGTCACATAATTAAAAGAAGCAATGCATCACACAAATAACATTCACACATTTGTACACACATAATTGTAGAGTCGAAAAATCATAGTCTTTTCAATATCAAAAAGTGGTGTCATAGTACAAAACTGGAGGTCGTAGCTCTCAAACATACAATTTGATACAAAATGATGAAATCCCATGGCATCTAAGCCCTACGGGGAGGCCTTGCTGCCTCGGAAAGATGTGTCTGTATATAATAATGCACAATGTTGGCTATGCGCTGGAGTAATCGCACCCATCTTCTAGGTACCCCTACTACATGTCTCTACATCGCCTCTGGGAGATGCTCTACCTCAATCACTGGTACCCTAGTCATCATACGAGTCAAGTTGAACCGTACAGTCTCTAATTTCTTTTATGTTGTTTCTCCCGCTATCTCTCCACCCCTGCCCCTACGCTGATGCCGTGGGAAGCCTTGTGGCCTCCGTGGACCCATATCTACAAGCAAATAGTTGACCATTAGTACATGATATCACACCAAATAGATTTTTCCTTTCACTTAAAACAAAAATACAAAAAAAAAATTAAATATTCAAAACTTAAAAAGAGTGTCTTACCAATGTCCCCGAACGCGGCCCCTGGTGGTAGCGGCATGTCTCGGTCCCCTCTGTAATCAATCCCCTCATAGGGATAATCGTCGATGGTGATCACCTGTCATCGCCACCAGAGAAAAAACTCATCAATATATGGGGAATCTTGCCGACCACCCCCTATCCTGTTAATATCTCCTCCCACATGGTCTGGGAAGGATCTTGGAGACTATGTGGAG
The DNA here is from genome assembly GCA_027924585.1 of Larix kaempferi. Lineage (NCBI taxonomy): Eukaryota > Viridiplantae > Streptophyta > Pinopsida > Pinales > Pinaceae > Larix > Larix kaempferi. Next base: position 22,020,658 of record BSBM01000179.1, on the reverse strand, counting down.
GGACTTCCACCCTCGGACTCAAGCCCGACACCCTCTCAAAAACAAAGCTGCACAATATGCTACCAAAACCGAATTTTTTGGTCTGCCCTATTTTGCACTCCATTAGTTGGTTTTTCATGGTACCCAGCAGTGTTGTGCACCAGTCATATACAGTCAATCTCAGGCACTCGTCCACATAGAATATCAATGGCCTTGAGGCCTGATGAAGCAAAGCTGACTTTGCTATTCTCCCTAGCATGAGGATGATAATTTTCATGCTTAGACTCGCAATAGCCTCGGTGGGGATTTGGATACCCACTTTCTGGGTGCCAGCAATGCAGTACATGTCAATATAGTCACTAATAGTGACTCCACCCCCCACGGTGCGATATCAGATTCTTTCCACCTCCCCTCGACGAGACAAACCAGTGATGAAATATATGTCTTCCACTTCCAGATGAAGTGGTTTCCCATCCAAGTCAAAGTGTTGTGCTTATGCATCCCATTAATTGACCAACGTAGGGAGCAATCAGTTTTGGGCCCTCAAACCCCCGATGCTCCAAAAATTGTATAAACCACAAGCTTGCAATGCTTTTTGAGCGGCTAAATATTCGCGAACTTGGTGATCAATGATGCCATGCTCCCTTCCTCTCCATTCCAAAACCATCCTGGAAGAAAAAAAAGATATTTGTAGTGCCCATGTGTATAAAAAACACTACCCTCGGCGTTGTACACGATCTATTTCAGGGGCAGTCGCAGGTATACACAAGCTACTATTAGTTTGCTAGTGCACACCCAGCCCTATATGCGACTCGATGATCTATAGGATGCGTACAACGAACCGTGGGTGTATATCAATGAAAAAAAATAAAATTTTACCATTAAAAAAAAAATTAAAAGCTATATATTTGAAGAGGAAGTTGAGAGCTCTTACCTAGTCCAGACGGCTCGCGATTTGGTCACTCCTAGCTCCCAGAATCGTTGATTGAAGATCGAAGGTAAAAACAACCCAAATGCACTATGTGGAGTGAAAAGTGAAAATAATGTGGTCAAAACATCTCTTTTTACTATTTATCAATTTTTCAAACCCATTTTTATATAGTTTTTTCCATTTTTGAGCTTTTTTGGACTAATATGTCGTCATGAAGTGCCTTTTTTAGTAGTTTTTTGCGACAAGAGTGGATTTTGAACCTTTTTCACGCCTTCGACGGGTATTTTCTTAAACTGGCATATAAGTTAGGATGTCATTTCGCCTGCATTTTTGCATCAACCTTATGATCACATTCATAAACTTTAGGTGCGACCCCTCTTTTTAACTGACACAGAACCTCCATGTTGCTTTAGAAGTATCGTTATTTGGAGGTAGGGTCTGTTCGACCATGGGTTCCCTAGTTAGATCCTTTTATGTCTTACAGCGCCCATGCGGTTGTTCCTCCTTAGGATTGGGAGTCCTTCGTAATCCTGCCATGACATTACGATGAAGAATCATACTCTGCTTTATATTTATTCTGGCCATCTCCCATAAGGACTCCTTGTTAAAGATCGAGTTATGAATGCATTACATTTTCTTTCTTTCCTTAGAGCCTTGTGTCGACTCCCGCTTTTCTCAATTTATTAGCCATTTGCATGAGCACTTATCCTTCTGAGCGAAGCAAAGCTATAATTTATCTTTCACAGCTTGATGACCCTTACCTTGAGGGAACACCCCCCCGAGTGTCAACATCTTGCACATGCTTCCTTGCATTGAGCATAGGTATGTTCAATTGCCTGGAACTAGTTTGATTTCCCATGACACTCATTCCCTCACTGTTGTATCATAATCAATTTTATTCTTTTTCAAGCTTTAGAATATTAAAAAGACAAAAAAATCATATAATTTAAAAATCCAGACGGGAAAATTTTTAATACCTTCTATTGGTAGTTGTCGTGTCTCCTTTGAACAGAGCATTCATCTCCACTCCATGTATCACGGGTCGGGATATTAGTATGACCTTAGGAAGCTGTACTCATTTCTCAGATCGTACTCCAGTGGCTGGTTAAGATTCCAGTCATTTTGTTGCCTTTGTTGATGCCTCATGCATCACAAAGTATTATCCGTATCTAGAGCTTGAGTCTATGCTGCCTGAGTCTATTCATTTGTTCATGCTCTTGTTCAAAGGAAGTCTTGAAACCAGATTCAGCCACTCCTCATATCTCTTGACTATTGCATGTCGGCCATCCCTTATGAGTCTAGTTCGATCACATATGGTGTTCGGCCTGTTTGTCCAAGTTCTTCCAAATATTTCATCTTAGCTTCTACCTCGTTCTCGTTGATGGGGGATCCATCAATGCCCTCCTTCGAGCAAATCTCATTCCATCGAATCCAACTCATTTATTCTGGAATCGAGGTTTAGAGTCCTATTGAGTACCTTGAGACTTGCAGTCATTAGTGGTAGGTCCTCTCTCCATTGACAGTTGGGAATTCATTAATGTCCCTTGATCGATGGATTTGCCAAATTTTTCGACCTCAACACCTCTATTCACACTTTGATGAATGTACTCAGTGCCTTGATGCCCATTTTCATTATTGGTGGGTTATATAGCATCTGTTAACGGTATACATCAATGACTGGTAATTAGATGATGTCATATCGGGTTCAACATCAGTACCCTTATTCACTTGATGGGACATGCACAGTAGACGGTTTGTATAGAAGACCCCAAAATTCAGTGTCATTCAGTATGCTACGTGTGATCGTGATTGTACCTATGGCAGATTATTCTCATACATCAATAGTTTGTACCATCAGTCTACATCATTTGTTTCCTCTTCATCAAGAGACCATATCTTACTATATATGGGTCATGGATATGAGCACTCATGACATGTATCCATTACGTACTGCCTATTCGTGGACATTGTATCAGATTTCTATGTATTGTACCGATATTTACACAGAGATATCCTTATATTATGACAAGTGGGCTACTCTTGCCATTTGTGTCTCCATCACTCCACTTCTGAGATTTATAATGTATTTTGGACATCGTAGTACCTTCTCTGACCTCACACATTAGGGGGCATCTGTTACACCATATTTTTCCACCTTGTGAGCATTAGCACTCCTTGGCCTCCATTATCCATTTATGGACTCAGAACCACATTTTTGGTCCTCCTAGAACCCCTTTTTCCCCTATTTTCACTCCTATATGCGAGTTGCTTCAATGCAACTCGTGCATACGCAGGTTGCACCATTACAGGCCGCGTACATCGAGTTAATTGGTAGAAGAGAGTAAAATCTCCTTTTTCACTCCAAAAAGCGGCCATTGTGACCTTTGGCCCTCCATGTATCTTGAAATGACTTGATCTGACCTATCACTTGCCTTTGGAGGGTTATATATTGAGCCATTATGCATGGAAGGAGAGGAGAAAGAGAAGAGCATTGAAAATCTATCGAAATTTTTCCTTGCTTGAGTTTACATCCATTGATCCTAGTTGTTATGAACCATTTATGTTCACCTCCCAAACTCTTTTATATCTTGTGAATGATTCATTCTTTTGCTTGTGATTTTTCCATTGTATGGGGGATTGAAGTGGTGGAGGCACAAGTGGAGAGACCTAGTTCTTGGTTCAGATGAGTTTCCGAGAAGAGGTTGTATCTTGTACTTCTTGTTCATATTAATAGAAATACTCATTTTCTCATACAATTGATATTGTGAATGATTATTTATTATCATTGGTTACATTTTTTTATATATATCATTGATTATGTTATTGTAGATGCTAACATCTTTCATATATCATATGCACTTGTTTGCATTTATTATTGAGACCAAGTTGCAGGTTCAAGTGTTATGATTTGGAAGCTCAAACGACATTCTTCATCGAACGTCCGGATTGAGGTAGGATCTCTATGTTGTTTATTTGCATTTACATTTATATAGCATGTGTTAGGAAGTGAGTTGATTTCTTGGGTCCATCTATCTGTTGTGGTCTACCCGAAGCCATAGGAATTTTTTCTCTGTAACACATGCAAATAATAGAGATAACATGAAAAAGAAAGGAAACTGGTGGAAAAAGTAGGTGATAATAGATAGAAATGGATCACCCATTTTGAACATAAGTAAGCCAAGATGATTGTCACAATATGGCATAAATTTAATCATGTTCAACCATGGTGAACTTGTTCATCCATAGTAAACCATGGTCAAACATGTACATCATGGTCAAATACTTGCAACAATAATCAACCATAGCCAATTATAGTTAAACAAACTGAATGCGACATAACCCTTGAAGAATGTTGCAATGCAACATAACCATTGATGACCATCATTATTTGACATAAATTAGATAAGATGAATGTATCAATGTGATATAATCATGAATGTCACAATGCAACAAAACCATTACAAATCATATAAAGTTAGCATAACTCAACTAATATGAGCATCACCCTAGATATAACCATATAATAAACCTATAAGTGTCAATTTGTAACAAAATATTGAAGTTAACCTCTTAATGTCCCATAATGTGACAAATGGCATAATCCTTAGTGAGCATCACAATGAAACCAAACCATTGATGGTTGAAGTAGATGAATCTCAAAATGAGACATAATCACTAAGGAATTTCATAAATAAACATAAACCTTCATGATTATCACAATTCAACATAAGTCAAACAAGATTAAAGTATCAATGTTACATGACCGTATGGAATGTTGCATACCAATATGAACTATATTTTATGTCTACATGGCCTATTATATTTAACATTAGTGAACATGGTCATCATGGATAACCATAATCAGGCACATTCAAACATGTTTAACCAAGATCAACCATATTTAACCATGGCCAACCACGATCAACCATATTTAACCATGGCCAACCAAACTCAATTAATTGAACTAGTTTCAACTAAAGTCAACCATAGTCAATCATGGTCAATCAAACTCAACTATAGTCAAACATGGTTAAACATAATCAAACATCCCTAAATGTAAACTAATATAATGTGTTCATTGACTATGTTGTTTACCCATCTAATGGGCCAAATGAAAATTTGAGTTAAGGATGGGGTTTAACCATGATTAACCACACTTAAAGATGGTTAACCAGAATTAACCATTATTAGAATTTCTTAAATAAATTCAACCATAGTAAAGAAAAATATATCATAGTCAAACATAATAAACCAATGTTAACTTAATATTTGACAATTATTTTAACCATAATGAAGCATTGTAAACCATAATCAAACATGGTCAACTATAGTCACCATTGTTCAACCTTAGTTAACCATAATTAACTATATTCAAACATGTGACTGGTGGTTAAGGATAGTCAAACATGTTCAACCGTTGTTAACCATAATCGAACATCGGGAACCATTTCCAACCATGTTAAACATGGTTGAACATAGTCAAACATAGACATCCATCATTAACCATAGTTAAACATGGTCAATAAACTCAACTATATTTAGACACAATTAACCAAGTTCAACCATATTCAACCCATATTATCCATACAAATCCTAATCAACTAGAATCTCCCATATCCACCCTTCTTCAACTATAGTCAACCATGGTTGAACATAGGCAATGCTAATCAAACGTGACAACCATGGTTAAGGGTGGTCAAATATAATCAACCATGGTCAAAAAATCATTAAGCATAGAGAACCATGGTGAAGAATAGTCAACCATGTTAAAATTGGTAGAACATATTTAATAAATATCAACCATAGTAAAAAATGGCCAACCAAAGTCACCAAACTCAATTATAATTTTTTTTTGATAAGTGTTGCAATGCAATGTAACCATTAATGAATGTATTAGTTTGTCTAAACCATGGTTAAAAATAGTCAAAGATAATCAACCATTGTTAACCATAAAATAACATGGTGAAACATTTTCAATTTTCAACCATGGTAAACATGGTTAACCATAATCAAGCATGGTTAAACATGGTTAAACATAGGCGACCCTCATTAACCATAGTCAAGCAGAGTCAATAAAAATCAACCATAATTATACATGATCAAACAAATTGAACTATATTAAACCCTTGTTATCATAATGAATCTCAGTCAACCATAGTCTCTCATATTCACCCTTCTTCAACTATAGTAAACTATGGTTAGACATGGTTGACCATAGTCAATGATAATAAAATGTGCCAACCATGGTTAACAATGGTCAAACATAATCTTCCATGATCAAGCATGGTTAAACATGGTTAAACATGGTTAAACATAGACAACCATCATCAACCATAGTCATACATAGTCAATCCAAATAAACCATAGTTATATATGATCGACCAAATTAAACTATATTAAACCCTTGTTATACATAATGAATCTCAGTCCACCATAGTCTCTCATATTCAACTTTTTTCAAATATAGTCAACCATGGTTAGACATGTTTAACCATAATCAATAATAATAGAATGTGACAACCATGGTTAATAATGGCCAAACATAATAAACCATGATGAAATCATCATTAACCATAGCTAATCACGGTGAATCATATCAACCATGTTATACTTGGTTAACCATAGTCAATCATTATCAACAATAATCAACCATGGATAGACAAATCCAAACAAATGCAATGAGACATACCCTTTGATGACTGTTTCAAAAAGTTGCAATGCAACATAAACATTGATGAATGTAGTGATTTGTGTGAACCATGGTTAGCAATGGTAAAAAATAATCAACTATGATCAAATCATTGTTAACCATAGCATGGCATGGTGAACCATTGTTAACCATGATAAACATCGTTGACCATAGTAAACCATGGTTAAATGTGGTTAAACATGGTCAACCATCTTCAACCATAGTCAAACATGGAAAAACTATGGTCAAACATGATAAATCATAGTCAACCATATTGAACCATTGTTAATCATAGTGAAGATTGGTCAAGTATAGTCTCTCATAGTCAGGCATGTTTTTTTATATTTAACCATGGTTAAAAATGGTCAAACATAATCAACCATGCTCAAACCATCATTAACTATAATCAAATATGGAGATGCATAGTCCACCATTTTAAACATGGTCAACCATAGTCAACCATGGCCAACCAAAGTCCGAAAAACTTAATGACACTAAGCATCAATAAAACACAACCATAATCAATAATATATTGATATAACTAATATAAGACCAATAATAATAATAATAATATACTGTTATTAATATTTTGAGTTGACATTTCGAATCTAGATCACAATTCATCTTGAAGACAAAAAGGCCAAGTGAAAGATGACTTGAGGAGGATAAATTAATATTAAGAATGCAAAAGAGACAATAATGAATAAAGAGTGTATGTTAGTGACTCACGAAAATGGCTTTTCAATGTAATAAAGATAACAAAAACCTTAAAAGCCAAAAAGTTGAAAAATATATAAGAGGAGAATAAAAAAGTTTAAACATATTAAAGGGAGCTTTTATTCTAATGAGGAAACTTATGTATGGTTTTAAATATTTATAAGAAAGTTTCTTTTGTGAGAAATCATTTTTGATATAAATTTTAAGAAATTTAATTAATTTTTCTATCAAAAAAGCTTTTATATTAATCTTCAAAATATAAAATAGGTGAGACTATTTTATTCTATATATCTTTGAAATTTATCATAAAATTTTATTATAAATTTATATAAGATAGTAGTAAAAATAAAATAACAACGTGTTGTTATTTTACAATGTTGGGATCTCAACATATTATTGTTCTACCCATAAGGGTAGAACATTTGGTAATGAGTAATTAAGACGCAAAATTGTAAATGGAAGGTCACAATTTCAAATCCTAGTGGGTACTTACCTAATATTATATATATATAGAGAGAGAGAGAGAGAGGTGTATTAGCTCAAGTGGTTGAGTGTTGTAAGTTGTGAGAAGGTCTCGGGGTGAAATCCACGGGTGGCTATACATTGCTATATAAGGGCCTCACTTGATGTCCCCACCGGGTTAGCTCTGTAATCAGAGCGAATGGGGTGCGGCCCCTTCGGGTGGACCCCCTGTGATTTATTACCATGGATGTAGGAGCCTCGCTTGGGGTTTGTGAACCACATGTGAAATATATATAACAAAGATGAGACTCTAGAACAATAGAGTGAAAATTTTCCTTTAAGAATGATTAATTAGGGAAAACAAAGTTATGACCTAATTAGATTAACATTAGATTAGAAAATAGATTAATTATTATATTGGGAGAAATAATATGACACAATTCCATCACTTGTGAGGTAAACTATTTTATATATGGGGAGGGAAAACGATATTTACCCATTCCTTCCTTGGTTGATCACCGAGAACCAATTCTCATAGATTTCTAGGTCACCATCCATGTTTAGGTTGTTTCAGTTATTGATTATTTCAAGATATTCTCTAATCCAATGTTTACAGTACTGGTCTTCCGTTGCAATGATTTCATTGTATTCCAAGCATACATGGTGCTTCATTTTAAGGGAATGTTCTACTAGCACTGAGGTTTGAACACTTCCATTCTTAATGTTAGCTCCATGCTCTTTAATCCTAATATGAAATGAACAATTGGTCTCCTCAAATTAATATTTTCCACATGAGGATGCAATCTTATAGAAACCTTTTCTAGTCTCCCCAATGTAATATTTTCCACATGAGGATGCAATCTTTTAGACACCTTTTCCCTAGCATTGGTCAATGTTGTCCTTTATAGGTCTCATTAACTACTTTATAGTTTCCATTGGCTTAAAAGATGTTGTGATGTCCTTTATTTTTAAGACCTTTGCAATCTTGTTAGTGGCCCCTTTTATGTAATGCAAGTATGCTTTATTGCAGGGGTTTCCATCACTTGGAGGTCAGGACTAACCTTGTTCTCTTTCTATTGATCTCTTCATTTATCTTATGATGTCCATAATTTAGAACCCTATGATTTCAAAGATCTTGGTAAGTTAGGTGTTCCTTCTCTTTCTCATAATGGTCCTCATCAGAAATTTTGATAACTCTCATTGTTAGGTTTCTATGGATGTCGATCTTCTGGGTGGGGTGGTGATAAGAGTTAGCATAAAGATAGTGTCAATGTTGGGCATTCTTCTGAAATACTTCATGGGTAAGGGACATGTCTTTCTTTTTACTAATCAACATGTCCAAGAAATAAAAATTCCCATTCCCCTTGGACTCCGTGGTGAATTTAATGTCTTTATATAGACTATTGAGGATGTCAAAACCATTATTAACTCTTCATTTCCATGGGGCCATTTTACATTGGTATTGTCAGTTTCAAGGGATATGTGTCTAATTCCATTTTCTCAAATTTATCCATAAAAATATTAGCAACTTTGGGTGAGAGAGGTGAACCCATTTCTATGCCACTTATATTGTCATAGAATTCTCCTCAGAAGCTAAATAAGGTTGAACAAATATACACCTCAACCAGTTTCATTATTTATGGATCTCTTACCTCTTTGACCACTTGAATTGCTTCATTGGGAGGAATCTTTGTGAACAAAGATACCATATCAAAGTTGATGAGGATGTCATCCGAATTAACCTTTTCATCTTTAATTATTCTTAGGAAATTTTAGTTAAGTCTTTAATAAAGGAATCTATTTTCATTATTAACTTGTAAAGGTTAGGATCCAATAATTTTAATAAATTTTTTAATGAGATTTCTTAAAATGTATATAAAAACTAATTTCCAATAACAATAAACATTCTCATAAATATTTATAACATTAAAGAAGTTTTCCCATTAGAATAAAAACCCATTATAATATGTTTTAAACAATTTTGGTTCTCCTCTTATCTATTTTTTTTAGCTTTTTGGGATTATTTTTATTTTTATTAAATTTAAAAGTCATTTTCTTGGACTAACGTATTATTTTTTTTATATAATTACTATTTCTTTTCATCTTTAATAATAATTTCTCCTCCTCAACTCATCCTTCAATTGAATTTATTTTTATGAAAATAAATTCTGATATGGATTTGAGACATTGACTCAAAATATGGTTACTGTAAAAGCACCAAAAAAATACCTCAGACAACAATCTTCACCACATAAAACTCCAAACACCAATAATCCTAATGTTAAACGCATACACACATATATAAAACAAAGCACTTATATTATAACACTTCAACCACATCAAATGTATGTATTTTATCTGGTTATATATAAAAAATCAAAATATTGTTATTATATTATGGGATCACATATTATTATACCAAACTGTAAACTATTAATATGGCTATATTTGCACGCCTTATTATTTTTTTTTATTTTTTTTTCCTTGGAAAAAGTCTGTAATTTATATTTCAAAAAGATGAACAAAATTACAATCTGCACATGTAATAGGATCACAAAGATCCCTACATTCACATATTTACATTCCCACGACACGGGAACAAACCCTCAAATGCCCCAAAAAATAGAAAACCAGTGAATTAAGACAGGCTTCAAACCCACCAAAACCAGAATCATATAAGAGATCCACAACTCCTAGGATCTGCCTCCACTCCTCAGTCTCCACTCTCGTACGTCCCCCACCTCCCATCAGCAAAGGCAGTCCAGCCTCCATAAAGAGGGATATGACAGAGCTCTCTGCAGCGAGCAGGTAGGCAAATGTGAGCAGCACCCAGAAGAGGCAGCAAACCCTGTAAATGAGCAGGAAACCGATCCTATCCACAAAATCCACAAACCAGAAAAAGAACACAGCTGATCCAATCCGTTCGCAGCCCTCAAAATCCGGAGATGGGTTAGCCACCGGCCTCCAAGAAACTGCAGCAGAGAACCTAAAACCGTCATCCATAAGAGACACATAACATCAAGAAAATGCAAAGAAAACCCTCCCAAAATCCTTGAAATGAAAATATCGCCACTAGCGGCTGTGTAGACACCCCCGGACGCCGAGAAACCAGCTCCCCATGTCGGCCGCCGCCGAGACTGAGCCGAACAAGAGGGACTGAATCCCGCTGCTGTCGCTGGAATCCAACTGCTCTGATCTCCAGCTTTGGCCGCGGATCCTTCCACTACCAGCGATTGCCCGTCGAGGTATTCTTGTGCCCGCGAATCCGCATCAGATCTGCCAACGACAGCCTGCTGTCGCTGGAATCCAACTGCTCTGATCCGCCGAGATTTGGCCGCGGATCCATCTGCTTGCCCGTCGAGGTCTTCAGTTTTGTGCCCGCGAATCCGCTTTAGATCTGCCAACGATAGCCTCCTATTGGGCACCATGGTCTTGATTCTTGGCCACTCTTAAGAGCGAGATGATCAATGACGAACCAGGGATATGGAAACCCCGTCGCAACGGCGTCCTCAGCAAGATGACCAGCAGCAAGAATGGACAGGAACCCTGCTCGCCCTCGCAGCCGCCACCATCACCGCCGAAAACGCCTCGCCCTGGACCAGCCTCCATCTGAACAAACGCTACCGCCGCCGCCACTGGGTAGCCGAAGAAGCCAGCCCCCAATGGGTCGCCGTGCCAAGACAATAGCAAACACTCCAAGGTGGGAAAAAAACCATCCGTCGGCCTATGACAGAGCCAACACAGGAGAGGTGTGGATCGGCCATGGAAGGATCCATGGCCGCCCGAAAACTTCAACGAGAGTCGACTATCAAACCTAGTTGCAGAGCTCAAAACCCAATTATATTCCAAAAAAATCCTTTGCACGCCTTATTATAATTACTCCATGATCATATATAACAATAATCTATAATGTATAATATTTAATTATGTTAATAGGCTATATATGAGGATATCTTTATGTGTCCATGGATTATTAGTAACAAAAACATTAATAATATTAATGTGTGATTCTTATATGCGAATATTTAACACATTAATAATATTTTTCCTATAAAATGTCTTAATTACATTAATATGCATATTTATTTTGGAATAGGATTGAAGGTGTCAAGTTAATCTATATCTAATTATAAATATGAATATTGTGGATCTAAGATCTATATTTAACAAATTAATGACCTTGGATATAAAAAATATGTTTGTGATTATGAATATGGTTATTAATTATTACATTACTACATATGGGCGGAGTGTTCCACGAAATGTTTCCACGTTTTCAACACTTGTGGGTCAAAAAATGATTTTTTTAATTTTTTTTTTCAGGGCGGAAAAAACGTGGCAATATCCACGATTTTTAAAGTTCCACGAACATTCATCCCTATATCGACGAATTTTTTAGGTTTCACTTTTCGTGGAAACATGGTCAAAAGTCGAGCTATATAAACTACACACTCTCACCATAATTTTCACATTTTCTTTTCTTGCGGCACATTGAGCACGGATTTTGGACTTGCGGGGTGATTGTATGAGCTTGGATATTCTGCATAGGTTTGATATTGAACTTGCAAGGTTAGTAATGTGTAATTTTTTGTCTATATTTTTATAAGGGTTAGATTTTAATATTGTTTATAAGTAATGAGGCTTAGGTCATGTTAATTTGTTTTTTTTTGTTTCTAATATTTTTTTTCAAGAACTTGCTATAATTTTCATTTAACTCGCTATATGTTTTTCAAGAAGTTGTTTTTTTTGGCTCAGGTCATGTTAACTTGCTTTTTTGCCTTTCTATCCACAAAAGTTCATTATAAAACGGTTGTGGCAAGGAAATTCATGGAAATGCTATTTTAAGTCCAACATACTTCTAGCTTAAGAATTGTATCACCTTGTCAAATCTAGATTCTAGTTAAATATTTTAGGGTAACAAGTTGATTTTCATGGTAAATTAAATTCATTCTAGTACTAAAGTCATTTTTAAAAAATTAAATTAAGTAATACTTTTCTTGCTTGTGATTAATATTGTGTTTGTGATGCTTTTTTTTGTTATAAAAAATTTGTGATGCTTCTTAAGATATGCAACATATTCAAGAAGCTTATGAAAACATATTCATGAGAGTTCACAAATAGCCCATCCCTATTTCATCTACAAGATAAAAATCTATAATGCATAAAGGTTCTTGTTCAAATACTACATCTCCAAGTTACGCCACTTGAACCCATTCTCTTACCAATTCTCTTTGTCATCCTAAGTTATGAAACACTATAAGTGACATAATCTCTTCTCCTAGTTCTAATGCGTACCACATTGATGTGTCCTACTAAGCTAGGGATTATAACTACAATATTGGTTAAGAGCCTACCTTCTTTGGTGGTCAAACTATTTGAGGTCTTCAAACTATACAAGTAGTTATCAATTTTCCAATATTTTTGGTTCCTTAACATTTGACATTTACCATTTTTTTTAGTAACCAACCATTCTCAATTGACTTTTTCACAACCAACTTACCATCTTTCCATTCATATTAACTTTAGCCTTCATGTTTTTCTTTATAAATATATAAAATATTGGATTATAATATACTATATTCAGAAATGTACTTATAATATCTAATGTAATTGACAAGTTATTGTTTTGTATGGTGTAGGTAAGACAATTACTTGTACGGCCACTACAAGGATTTGTCACTATGAATGAAAATGCAAGGAAGCTTGCTCAGTTTAGAGCTACATTAGAGGCGAGAGGAGATGGAAAATGTTATTTTCCTTGCTTTGATTGCAGGGGCTTGCAAAAAAGAAGACTTTTAATAGAAACAACTGAAAGACATTGTAGGGAGAAGGGGCACACCAAAGGGGGTTATGAATATCATCCTCTGGTAAGACTATTTTTGGGGTTAAATTTTTAATATATTCACTGTAATATTCATCATGTCTGCATGAATTTTAGTAAAATGTCTTATTTTTTTACTATATGTTCTATACAAACTAATTTTTCTATGTTGTTTGTAAATTTATAGACAATGCCCCCAAAATGTCACGTTCCAGAGAGTTATTTTCCAAGTACTATCAGAAATACTCATTCAGTACAGCCCGACGAACTTCTACATCAGAATATTGAAGATGATCAAGTAGTTATTTCTGATGATATAATGGATGTAGATAACATTAGTGACACAAATGAGGAAGATGAGATACATAGATTGATCCAAGACACATTTGCTCCAATGGATTAGGACAACCAGGATGATAGTGATGATGTTGATCCTCTACTTGAGAAGTCATGTCAACCTCTTTATGAAGGCTCAAAAACAAATCTTTTATCTGCTATATTGTTGTTATTGAACTTGAAGGTTTTGAATGGATTATCAAACACTTGTATGACAGAAATACTAAGGTATGTAATTTGTTTTTATTTTTATTTTTGTGTGCATGTTCACAATATCTATATATAGAAAGGGTTGACTTTTTTCCTATATTGTTGCTATTGTAATCTAATGTGTAAATTTTGGATGCGATATTGATGATTAATATTGTTTTCATTGATTTATTCTTTTGAATTTTGTAGATTGTTAGGTGAATTTCTATTACCAACTTCAAATATTTTACCACGCACATATCGAGGGATATATGTCATTATGAAAGCATTTGGTATGGAGTATCAAGCTATTGATGCATGTCTTAATGATCATATCATAAACTATGGACAATATGCATTAGAAAATGAATTTCCACAATGTCAAACAAGTAGGTATTGAACCGATAAACTGACAAAAAAGGTGCCTCAAAAAGTTCTTCATTATATTCCAATAATCCCACGTTTCCAACGATTGTTCAGGTGTCAAAGTATAGCACAGTTTATGGATTTCCATGCAAAGAACAGAAGTCACGACGATGTTCTTCGAATGCCTGCAGATGGTTTTGCATTCAGTTACATCAAAGAAGAGTGGCCAATTTTTAAAGAAGATCCTCGTAATGTTAAACTTTCTTTGGTAGCTGATGGTGTCAATCCATTTGGAGAGCTTCGTTCTACCTACTCAGTGTGGCCTGTTTTTGTTATAAACAGTAACCTTCCTCCTTGGATGTCGATCAAGAGAGAGCACACAATGTTGGCAATGATTGTTCCAGGTATTTAATTAATAGGTATTTTTTTAATTGAAAGTCTGATCAGTAAATATTTCATTGATTTGTTTCGTGCATGATAATTATGTCTTTCATTAATTAGGCAAGTACCAAGTTAAAGATATGAACGTATATCTTGAGCCTCTTATCGATGAGTTTCCAAAGTTATGGGATGGCGTCACTATGTATGATATTTCTAGACCAATCGAGAAAAGACGATTTCAATTCCATGGAATACTTGCATTTACAATTCATGATGCTCCCAAGTTAACACATTTTTGTGGTATATTGTTGTTACTTTCTTTTGTTCCTTAATATTGTATATATCTGTTGATAATATCATGCATTATTTTAAATTGTAATGCTAATTTGCTACACCAATTCATATATCTTGTAGGTCTTCAAACCAAGGGTAAATATGCATGTCCATTTTGCGGTCCTAGGATAAAATCTCGTCGTTCAAGGAGTTTAGCAAAGGAAGTGTTCGATGAGTATAGGCACTTTTTTCCTAAGAACCATAGTTATTGAACTATAGACAAAGAAAAATTTAACGGTAAAGAAGAGAATGGAAAACAAACCACGAAGAATGACACCTCACCTATGGAAGGTGGAATATAATAGAAACCGTCAAGGTATGCCATTTGTTTTTTGTATTGAATTATGTTCAACGTGATATGTTATACCATTATTGATTAATTGGTTTTAATTTGATTATGTACTGATGTTTCATGAATGTCATTAAGGCACACGAGGAATCAAAATTTACCTGATTCAATTCAGTAGGTTGTCATACTACGAGCACCTGCAAATAGTTCATTTGTTTGACACAATGCATATTAGGAAGAACATAACAAAAATGTTATGGCGAATATTAGATGGAAGGACTGACAAATAAAAAATTGGAAAGATTTGTAGTGACATCCAAGAATCTAATCACGCATTGCAAAGTGTGATCATTAATTCTAATGGTGATGGCCGTCAACAGAAGATTAGTCTTCCTTGGTGCTTGACGGAGCAATAGAGCAATATTGTGAGAGAGGTCATCAAAAACATCAGGTTTCCAACGGGTTTTTCGTCAAACATAAAGAATATCTTGACGAAAAAAGGTGATTTTGTGTGGGTTAAAACACATGATTGGCATACATTCATTAAGGTAATCATTAGTCTATAATATATTTCATTATTGGTATGCACTATTTTATTAATTCTATTCTCTTATTTAGAAATAAATATTAATAATTAACGGTTTTTTGATACAGTATGTTCTACCTTTATCTCTCCCAAATGACTTTGACAACAACATAAAACATATTATATATGTTCTTGGAAAATACATGAGGTAAGTAATGTTTTACTTTGAAAATGTACTTGGTCTGTAGTGGAACTTATTGACATATATTATGTTTTTCCCGCAAATATTATATATGCCTTGACATATTGTTTTATTGCATCATTTGTAAGTGGCTTTCATCAAAAGAAATCCATAAAGAAGATACAAGGCACTGGAAGAGAGAAATTCCCCGACTAATGTGTGAAATCCAACAGTATCTACCTCCAACATTTTTTAATGCACAAGAACACTACCTCATACACCCAGTTGAGGAGATTGAATTATGTAGACCAGTACACACAAGGTCAATGTGGATGGTGGAGAGGCAGTTGAAGTCACTGAAGGATTTTGTTAGACAAAGAGCACGTCCCGAGGGTTCTATGGTTGAAGGATATATGGTATATCAATGCATGGTGTACATTATTGAATATCTACCTAAATTAGCAGAAAATATGAATGTGCCTCGCATTTGGCATCTCGAATCCATCAACAAATTTGAAGGGGAGGTCCTACTGGGGAGAGGTACATTTAGGACTGTGAAAGGTAATTATTATTATACGTTGTTGAATTAATATGTTACACATTTATTCTTTCCAATTTTTTATTATCATAATGTTTTTAACTCTTTTTAATAATTATGCATTTTCAACTATATTAAACTATGTTCCTTTAATGATGATCTAATTAAATATGAAATTGAATTGTTTTTTATCCTATAGTTGGTCGAGTGTGGGATGCTTTACATTTATACATTGCAAACAACCTTGATTGGATGGAGCATTGGATAAAAGATTGTGAAGAATTCTTTGGTAGGTTATCATGGGAAGGGGTCAGTAACATTATTAAAACAGCTCATCATCTTCGACATCAGATTCCTGACCTTACATCGCAAAGGGAAGTTGATTTAGCCTATGGTGTAAAATATAAAAAGGCAAGTAATTTTTTTACCCACATTTTTTCTAGTTACTTCGATCCATTTTTCCAATTATTACATTTTGTTTGTTTAAGTTTTCAAATATATTTACTAACTAACACCTATTTCATTAAATCTAGAAAAATTCTATTACAAGGACTTCTATGACATTGAATTTTTTTGTAAATATATTATTTATTTCATTTAATTTGTAGAAATTATGCATTAAAGAAATATTCCATTAAAATTGGAAAAACTAATCCTAGAAAGAATGTTTTTATTGATCACAAATTTTATTTACTCCAAGTGTTTTTAATATACAATCATAAAAAATGACATGTTGTATCATTTATAACTAGTTCGGTATGCCATAAATTAGGAGGAGTATATGAAAATCTGTAATTTGTTGAATCGTGAGAAAAAATATTCATGAAGATATAAAATGTAGGATTAATGAAGTTAAGTTGCACACATAATTGCATGTTTTATTACAAGAAGATC
Source organism: Larix kaempferi (assembly GCA_027924585.1). Lineage (NCBI taxonomy): Eukaryota > Viridiplantae > Streptophyta > Pinopsida > Pinales > Pinaceae > Larix > Larix kaempferi. Next base: position 22,003,026 of record BSBM01000179.1, on the reverse strand, counting down.
TCTATCTATATTTGAAGTGAACAAACTATCATATTAAATATTTTCATTGTTAAATAACATATTATAATATAGCATGATTGGAAGGAAATCACAATATTAAATTAAAATAAAATAAATTATAAGAAATGTATTGATGTCACCAAATAATAACTATAAATTCGTCAAAATTGGGATAGTTGTTAGGTACAACATTGTACATACACAATGAAAGTGTAAAGAAATCGAATTAAAAAATCATGGCCGAGAATTACTTTCACCAAAAGGCAAAGAAAATGATAAGATTTTTAAATGTCGAAGAAATAGATGTTGAAACATATTTTTCAAATCTTTTAGTTGAACTTTATATATGACCCCATGCTCTTTTGAATTTATTTATGGCACATATCGAATGAGTCTAAATAGTCCACTTAGTACTCATTATCAATTAATTATATGGTTTTACATTGTATTATATTCCAAAAATTACATACTACATTTATACATTCATTTAATGCATATAAGAAGATAAAAGATAGAACATATCTCGTGCTTTGTTGGCCTGTAAGAGATTATTTCAGTTAATCATAATTGAGTTAGTAATACAAACTTACAAAAAAATGAATTGAGAAATCAAATTTCTTATAGTTCAATGTCACTCACTTATGACCAATCACGTACTACCCTTAATACCACTTAGCACTCATTAGCAATAAAAATTACATACTGCATTGATAAACTCCTCTTATTAATGAATATACGCAAATAAAAGTCAATAATTTATTTCATGCCTTGTTGGCTTATATGAGATTATTGCAATTATAAACTATTAACTTAAGAATACACATTTACAAAACTTTGTGCGTGCCTTGTTGGCTTTTATGAGATGATTTTAATTACAAATATTTGATTTAAGAACGCAAATTAAAAAAATATTTTGAATGGGGAAATCAAGTGGTGTAATGCAAAAAAATGTCAAACTTAAGGCAATCATAAATAATATTAATAATTGTATTTAAATATAATTGTTAATTCTCATCTATCTATAAAAGTTTTAAAAACATACAATTAATTCATCAAAAAATGTGTCCAACTTGTATTGAAATATTGCAATGTACGCGTTAACCAATTTCTAAAAATTAACATCTTCACCTACTATAAAGAACTCAATGTTCTATTGAACATTCGAATGTAGTTGCGTTTCTCTTTGATACGATGAAGTGTCTTAAAAAGGGGGAATAGAATTTGGACAAGCCAAGTATCAGGTTCATGTCCTATATAAGCCTTTGTTAAGATACAATTTGACCGGTATCCGGGGAATTGAGAAATAAGCTTTGATGTATCTATTAGCAATATATTTGATTTTTCGTACATATTTCCATATTTGGACCACACATCACTTAACATTTTCTCATAAAATTGTATCACACTACATTATTTGAATTTTGTTTCCAAGTGACAATGAGAGCTGTCCCATATGAATTCAAAGTCACTTGTATCAGTATTTGATTTTTCAACTACTTGTGGAATGTTTTTACATTGTATTTTATTCCAAAAAATACATCACATTTATACATTCATTTAATGCATACAAGAAGATAAAAGATAGAGCGTATCTCATGCTTTGTTGGCTATTATGAGATTATTTCAATTAATCGTAATTGAGTTAATAATACAAACTTACAAAAAAATGAAATGAGAAATCAAATTTCTTATAGTTCAATGTCACTCACTTATGACCAATCTCGTACTACCCTTAATACCACTTAGCACTCATTAGCAATTAATTTTGTGTTTTAAAACAATTGCAACTTCAATTATATGGGGTTTTATTTCAAAAATTACATATTGCATTGATAAACTCGTCATATTAATGAATATAGGCTAATAACAGTCAATAATTTATTTCATGTCCAGTTGGCTTATATGAGATTATTGCAATTATAACCTATTAACTTAAGAATACACATTTACAATAAGTTATAGATTGGGAAATCAAATGCCTATACCTTTCAAAATCATTCATCTATGACTCATCATGCTTCAATCTAAATTCTAGTACACTTAGCACTCATTATCATTGAAGTAATATTTTTTGTAAGAAATGTGCTTTTATATAGATGGAGGTTTAATTCAAAATTTGTGTGTCACTTGTATTAATCGATATAGATCAAAAAAACTAAAGAGAACTTCATTCCTTGTTGGCTTTTGTGAGATGATTTAAATTACAAATAATTGATTTAAGAGTATGTAATTTAAAAAATATTTTGAATAGAGAAATCAAGTGTTGTAATGCACTTGTATTAATACATATAGATAAATAAAACTAAAGAGAGTTTCTTGCACGCCTTGTTGGATTTTATGAGATTATTTAAATTACAAATAGTTGATTTAAGAGCACAAATTTAGAAAATATTTTGAATGGGGAAATCAAGTGTTGTATGATGCAAAAACTTGTCAATCTAAAAGCAATCATAAATAATACTAATAATTGTATTTATATATCATTGTCAATTATCATCTATCTATAAAAGTTATAAAATCATACAAATTAATTCACTAAAAAATGTGTCCAACTTGTATTGAAATATTGCAATGTAATCGTCAACAAATTTCCATATAATAATATCTTCACTTAATACAAAGAACTCAATGTTCTATTGAACATTCGAATGTAGTTGCGTTTCTGTTTGATGCGATGAAGTGTCTTTAAAAAGGGGAATAGAACTTGCACAAGCCAAGTATCGTGTTCATGTCCTATATAAGCCTTTATTAAGATACAGTTTGACCGATATCCGAGGAATTGAGAAGAAGGCTTTGATGTATCTATTAGCAATACATTTGATTCTGTGTACTTATTTCCATATTGGGACCACACGTCGCTTAGCCTTTTCTCATAAAACTGTATCATACTACATGATTTGAATTTTGTTTGCAAGTGACAATGGGACCTATCCCATATGAATTGAAAGTCACTTGTATCAATATTTGATTTTTCAAGTACTTGTCGAATGTACTTGTTAGTAACATTTGATGTCCATATCGCAACATCATAATGTTTTAGGCAGTATTTTAATACTTCTAGTTGAAAAGGCCTACAAAAGTAGGATTTATCACCAAGCTCCCAATCTGGTTTTCTTTGAATTTGACAACTCGTATCATCTTTGGAATACGACGAGAAGAATACTCCTTCCATTTCAAAGATCAACAAGATCTTCCGACTGATATTAACTCCCATCTGCATTGCTGCCACATATATAACATTAACATATTTTCACTTCAAAACTTCATTGCTTAATGGCATCAAAACATATCCAATTTATTTCCACTCCCAAACAAACAACTTAATGAAAAAAATAAAAGTAATTTCAGTGGAATAGTTTTTTTATACAAACACATTCAACTACTACTCAAATCACTAATTTTTAAGAATTGTAATGAGATAAACTACAATTTAAAAATATAATTACAATAGTCGAATTCATTTGAACTAATTATATGTTAATATCTACATACTACCTAAATTTTACAGTTTTTAAATTTAAATCAAGCAAACTATTTATATGTTCATTTTTACATACAACCTCATACCATATTTTAATTTTCAAGAAATTATAAGAAAAATTCATATAAGCACATTGCAATGAAATTCAAATCACAATTTAAAAATATAGTTACAATGGTCCAATTCAAACCAATTATATGTTAATTTATACCCACGACTAGATTTACAATTTTTTAAATTTCAATTAAACAAGCTAATTATAGGTAATTTTTACATACAACCTGATATGATTTTCCATTTTTTTAATTTCTATGAAATAAGAAAATTTCATATGATAACATTGAACTAACATTCAAATCACTGATTTGTAAGAGTTATAATGATCAATTAAGACGCAATTGATAAATAAACTGCAATTGTTCAAACATAGTAATTGTACGTTAATTTATACATACAACCTAATACAATTATTTAATTAATATGGAATACTACATTTTTATGCAAACACATAAGACTATTATTCAAATCACTAACTTTTTATAACTCAATATCTCAATATAAATAAACAAAATAATAATATGTTAATTTATAATAATGACACAACAACAATCCTTATATGTGTATTATGAAATAATAGACATTAAATTGATAATAAAATAAAACACAGTAATAACACATCACATGTAGAATTAAGTCATCAAATGTACAATGACCAAGAATTTATATCATAAACTTCAAGATTTTGTTTATAGAGGAAATGAATAACAATCATCTTAATGTACTATTAAAAGTCATTGAAGATTCTTCAAAATATCTCGAACATCGAGTGCCTTGTACAATTTATTCAATAAGCTCCACAGATCAGCGATCAACCATTTATCCTCATTCTTTCCATCAAACGAAGGGGCAATAATCACATTTTCTTTGGGATTTTCTTTCTTTGTCTCCATTGAACAATCCACTAGAATAGTGTTAGTAGCATCATATTGAGAATACATTCTCCACACTTTTTTCAGATGTTTTTTGTATATAACTTGTGTTGAATTATCAATGTCATTTTTTCCCTTTTGTTGTTTGCAATCTGAAGCAGTCCATGTAAACAAAAATTTAGCTTGTAATGTTTCTGAAACCAGCTTTTTCATAACTCTTGTTGTGTTTTGTTTCAAAGATGTCGTCCAAATTGCAATGTCAAGAGATTCATTTCTGGAACACATTTCAAGAAATGTTTTTGCATGTGGACGAAACCAAAATGATTTTTTCTCTATCGTGTAATCTGCGGCCCTTCCCATTTTCTCAATAAATTCTTTTTGTGATGCATCACCATCAACGCTCTGATAGAAAATGTTATTTAATTCAAAAATAACTAATTTCTTTTGACTTATAATAGCTGCAAAACAATAATGGATCATAGTAAATTCATTTTATTCATGCTACATAAATTATTATTAAAAAAAATTGTTGAAGAAATACACTCACTTTGAGTATTTTTTGTACTAGTTATTGATAAGTCACACTTCTCTTGTATTGTCTTCATAGAACCTAGAGCCAAAATAACAAACCTTCAATCAAATACCAATAATACTTCTTTAAATCAATTTTTTTTTTATAAGACATATTTTATGTTTAATTGAAAATAAGAGACATGTGAAGTACCTGATATGATATCATGTTCTTGACTATGGCTTTCTGTCACATTCCCTTGATCACTGTCTTTTTTCTCCTCGTTTGCTACTGTAATAAACATATGAAATGTTATAAAATGTATCAACGAATGAAATTCATTAAATAAATAGGCATAGAATCCAAAGAATCACTAGAGAAAGAACAAAACAAGTACAATACAACAAAAGAAACAAAAGAAATTATGTACCTGGTATGGTATTTTCTTCGTCTTGTATTTGCATCTCGAAAACTTCTTCGACATTGTGCACACTATGTTGATCATTGCTTTGTTGCAAAGTGTCGTTGTTTTCTTTACAATTTCCGCCATTAGTAGTTATAGTAAACATCTTGTTAATCAAGATATATAAATAGCATAGAATCCAACGAATCACAAGAGAAAGAACAAAAAAAGTACAATACCTGGATATTCCAACAGCAATATATTAGACATTGGTTTTTGCAATTGGAAGGATTCTTGATTAGTCAGCATGGTAGTCCTTTGTAACTCGTTTTCTACGACACATGCCATTCTTCTTCCATATGTACAGCAAGCCTGCTGTAAATTTTTCCCCGCATAAAGAGAAATAATCAAATTTAGATCACTATGTTGTTGATGCATTTGCAATAATTCTTCCCAGAATTCAAAATCTCTCTCTTTTTCATCAGATATGTCTCTAAAACTGTGAGAGTATATTGAGGCCTGTAAACTTTTAGACTCTTCACTATAGAAATGTATAGTTAAAACTATATCATAACTATAGTTATTTTGTTCTTTATATTCATAAAGACTGGTAGCCATTTTATAGTTGATATTTGAGTCCTTGACAACAATCTCCAGAGCTTGGCATACATCCTTACAAGACCAAATTTCTACTAAGATAATCATAGTAAAATCTTTCAACCCATTTTTTTCGATTAAAAATCGAAACAATTCAATATAGTGATCCTTAAGGAATGATTCATCTTTCAAAGCCAATGTATCCAACACAACAAAGTCAGTGTATAACATTGGTTGAAACAGACAAGGAAAAGAGTGCAAAAGTGTTGACAAGAGGCTAGGACCCCCATAATGACAACCGAATTCAAAATTGTTCTCAATTTCCTGTATATCTGTCGATGCATCAATTATTCTATCAAGGACCACACAAGCTTGTGGAGAAAGGGACTCTATTTTTGTATTTCGTGATCCTTTTACATATTCACACCTTCCATTGTCTTACAGAAGTTGGCAAATATGATATCAGTAATTCCATAATGCTCAAGAATATTGGATATTGTAAGAATCTTATCATTCAGATTCTTATCATGACTTTTGCAATATGTTACCATTGCCTCCAAAATTGTTCTTTTGGTTTTCAATTGTGAACAATAATCTTTCATTTTTATGGCATTGGTTGGATGGTTCACTGGAATAGAAAACCAGACAGTTCCATCCAATAGTTTATCTGCTACAGAACACATTTATTCAGCGGTTAGTCCTTGAAGGGGACGGAAAGAACTTGATACCAAACTGTTCAGACTATTTGTCTTATAGTTTGGATCCTTAGGTTGGTTTGGAGAACACATTAATGTCCCTAGTTTGTAACAATTAAAAACAACTTCCCATTTCTCCCAAGTAGTATCATCAAGATATAACAAGACTTTTTTTTCATCAAAGTTTGTTAGTGGACAATCGAAGAAAGAGCACAACATTTCATCATCAACCTGTTAAAAAATAACAAATATAAATTAGTAAGAATGTGATATCAAAAATAAAATAGCCATGAATTTAGTTATAACAATATAAACTAAGTGCAAAAAAAAAAAAATTGCATACCTTGTCTTCAGCCGTCTTAGAATTCCCACATTTTTGTTTCTTTAATTCATTTGTGGCAATTAGGAATTGTCTTGCAGATCGCACAGAATCAATGAATGGAGTTTTGAAGAACACTGTGTTTGTAGAATTTAACTGGCAGCAAATACGAATCACCACACTGGGAGCAACTAATGGATCTAAGAATCGAGCATTACGTTCTTTGTACTTTTGTTTTGCCTCCCCAGATAGACTGAATTTAGGATTTGTTAATATTTCTTTTGCTGCTTGAATGGTGTGTTTCCCATCAACTATCCAAAAATTGATGTTCTTGGCATTTATATCCATTTCATTCATGATTTTCACAGGGTTTCCAATCGGATCAGACTCTTTTTTGTCAAATGGAATCAGAAGAGCATCAGGCAATGATGCTTGAAATTTCTGTAGGAACGATTTTACTAATACTCGAACATTTAAATCATCCCGTGATCTCAATTTATATAACTTGGGTGCTTCTACACATCTTCGAACATCCACCTTCATGGTAAAAGAGCTTGAAAATAAATAACTGTCCTTAAAATTTTCATGGATTTCATCGCATTGGTCAGCAAGCTTCTCTATCTGAGAGTCTTCTTTTTGGGATTTTACAAACTCTGTAGTAGGCATGAACTCACTTTCTTTAATGCTATGTTCTAGCTCAGCTAAATATACCCTTCTCAAAGCAAGCATTTGAGCCTCGAGTTTATCATCTGGTATTTTATCAAGTAGTTTACCTCTTTGTTGCAAATAAAGAAACACGGATGATGTTTTCTTACATCTCACATAGCGATATTTCATAACGTTGGTAATACGTTGTACAAGATCATCACAACTCTTTAGACCAGATTCATTGAAGCTCTCAAAACTGTCCAACTTAAACTGTGACTTTTTTATTGACTCTGGAAATTCTGTATTAGTATCAATCAAATCTGGTCTAAATTTTGTGTAATCAACTTGGCAAGAAAATAATTTCACTTCATTTTCTTCAATTACCTCCATTTGAAAATCGATCTAACTATGATTGAGAGCATAGCAATTAACAATTATCCCTAGCCTTTGTATATCATTTCCATCCATGGATCCAAATAGATACATATCTGGAAACATATTCATGGGACTTTCAATCTCAACATACCAATCTTCGACATACTCAAATGCAGCAGATGTTTTGAACTTTTTAATCATTTCAAAATTAGAACCCATTGTTGAATTTATAATCTGAGTTGAATGAAGCTTTTGTTTTTTGAATGCTGATTGTGGCATTTTAATTGCTTTGGAGACGACAGCTTCAAAAAACAATAATAAGCAATTATTACTATAAATAAAATGAAATCAAAATCACAAATATTACCATATAGTCTTCTAGTCTAACCATTTAGAAATGAGAGAATAATATTTAAAACCACCATACCACATGGGGGAGACGTTGTTTGTGTGTCACTTGCAATTCGTTTTTTCTTCAAATTATTCCTTGGAATTGTCATTGCACCAGAGTCCATAGCTTCTAAAAACAATAATAAATAGTCGACTATAAGTTTAAATTGTTTTAAAAATACATGAAATAATGAGCATTATCAAAGAATATTCTATTACATGTCTTTTATTCACATGCACAAGAATAATAAGGGTCGTGTGTTATGGAAACATATTAAATACTTAGAGATAAATAAAAATCCATTGCATCTAGCACAAGTAGGGACTCATTAAAAAGAAAAGTTTTCCTTCTCAAAAATGCTAGAAGGAAATGCTTATGCTAGAAAGAAAGCTAGCAGTCGCTAGTTTTCATTGATCTTTACCCATGTGCTTATTTCAAAATAGAGCACATGGCACAAGCTCAAGGTATAAGCTAGCAACCACCAATCACCATGGACAGGATTTTTCTATTGGAAAGCTAGCGATTGCTAGCTTTCTTTCTAGCATAGGTATATGTTATTATCCTATAAGTATTTTGCTTATGCTAAAAGGAAAGCTAGCAGTCGCTAGCTTTCCTTGATCTTATGCCATGTGCTTATTTGAAAATAGAGTACATGGCACAAGTTCAAGGCTTTCCTTACCTAACTAATTTATGTTTTGTGACCTCATGTGAAGCTTGGAGGCTACACCAAGAATATAATTTTTGAGATAATTTCTATTGCTAATAACAAGTAAATTATACAAAGACACTACCTCTAGTTTTCTATTGCTAATAACAATTAAATGTTACACATAGATTACCTCTAGTGCAAAAATAGACATAAAGAAAAATATACATAAAGAAAACCTCCTTCGTTATAGCTTTTATACCAAATTAAGTTTATTGGTTTACTTAAAGACCTGTGAACAAAAAAATAAATAAATTGAACCCATATAAATGATAGACTATAAATCATCATATATTTTTTTTGAACAGAAACTAAAAAGGAGTATATTATAAAGGGGCTGTGCACAGCCATTCAGTACATAGCAAAAAGAGAGGAAGAATAGTCCTTCAGAGCAGAGATAGAGCATTGTAGACTAAGCCTGCAAAGGGTCCAAAAAACTATATACAGAGTTCTTCCATGATGACTAACAGAACGGGCAATATATACCCTTATATATCTTACATAATAAAAGACAAAAAAACATATATCCTTAAAAACCAGATTACAGGTGGCCCCTGAAGTGGACTGGCTACACCACTGATTCTTCCTCCATCTGACGCTCCCCTTCAACAGTTACTGCATTGTTCCTGCTGCCCTGGTTCATGGAAATGAGTCGCGCAAGGTCCTCCTGGATCATATCCACCTTCCCCATCATCTTGCGCAAGGAGCTTTCATTATCATCGATCCTGGAGTCATGGTTGCTGATTTGAAGGGAAGTGTAGCTCACAGTGTCCTCCATCTTTTTTATAGCGCAGGCTATCTCCCTGTTATCCATAAATCTTATGGAGACTATCTCATACAGCCGCCCCAAACATTTCTTCATGTCCTGGATGCCGGTATTGTCCCCTGGCTGAGGCATTCTGCCAAAATCAGAGGAAATAACAAGACAGTCAAACTGCTTGAGCAAAGAATCAGCAGTTAAATTACTACACGAACCCTCATGCGCTGAGCAATTAAGGATGCAACTGAGCACTAACAGTTCCTAATGGAGCACCGAACCCCCTTGTCCGTCAGAGAAGACCTTTAAATCATCATATTTTTATGTCATTAACCAAGTAGTTCTTTTATCATTACATTTTGTTAACTCATTAAACAACATAAGGGTCATGTGTCCTGGAAACATATTGCTTACATAATAAAAGACAAAAAAACATATATCCATAAAAACCAGATTACAGATGGCCCCTGAAGTGGACTGACTGCACCACTGATTCTTCCTCCATCTGACGCTCCCCTTCAACAGTTACTGCATTGTTCCTGCTGCCCTGGTTCATGGAAATGAGTCGCGCAAGGTCCTCCTGGATCATATCAACCTTCCCCATCATCTCGCGTAAGGAGATTTCATTATCATCGATCCTAGAGTCATGGTTGCTGATTTGAAGGGAAGTGTAGCTCACAGTGTCCTCCATCTTTTTTATAACGCAGGCTATCTCCCTGTTATCCATAATTCCTATGAAGACTATCTCATACAGCCGCCCCAAACTTTTCTTGATGTCCTGGATGCCGGTATTGTCCCCTGGCTGAGCCATTCTGCCAAAAGCAGAGGAAATAACAAGACAGTCAAACTGCCTGAGCAAAGAATCAGTAGTTAAATTACTACACGAACCCTCACGCGCTGAGCAATTAAGGATGCAACTGAGCACTAACAGTTCCTGATGGAGCACCGAACCCCCTTGTCCGTCAGAGAAGACCTTTAAATCATCATATTTTTATGTCATTAACCAAGTAGTTCTTTTATCATTACATCTTGTTAACTCATTAAACAACATAAGGGTCATGTGTCCTGGAAACATATTAAATACTTAAAAATAAATAAAAATCCATTGCATCTAGCACAAGTAGAGACTCATTAAAAAGAAAAGTTTTCCTTCTCAAAAATGCTAGAAGGAAATGCTTATGCTAGAAAGAAAGCTAGCAGTCGCTAGCTTTCCTTGATCTTTTGCCATGTGATCTGTTCTTGGACAGAAGGTATCCAAGAAGACATCTATCCATCTAGACCATGATCTGCACAAATGATGTATAATAAGGGTCATGTGTTATGCTAGAAGGAAATGCTTATGCTAGAAGGAGAGCTAACATTCGTTCAAAATAGAGCACATGGCACAAGCTGAAGGTATAAGCTAGTAACCATCAATCACCATGGACAGGGTTTTTCTAATTGAAAGCTAGCGACTGTTAGCTTTCTTTCTAGTATAAGCATGTGTGTTTATTTTAGAAAGAAATGCTTATGCTAGAAGGAAAGCTAGCAGTCGCTAGCTTTCATTGATATTTTGCCATGTGCTTATTTCAAAATAGAGTAAATGGCACAAGCTGAAAGTATAAGCTAGCAACCACCAATCACTATGGAAATGATTTTTCTATTGGAAAGCAAGCGACTGCTAGCTTTCCTTCTAGCATAAGTATGTGTTCTTATCCTAGAAGGAAATGCTTATGCTAGAAATAAAGCTATCAGTCGCTAGCTTTCCTTGATCTTGTGCCATGTGCTTATTTGAAAATAGAGTGCATGGCACAAGCTCAAGGTATAAGCTAGCAACCACCAATCACCATGCCCAAGGTTTTTCTATTGGAAAGCTAGCGACTGCTAGCTTTCCTTATAACATAAGCATGTGTGTTATGCTAGAAGGAAAGCTAGCATTCGTTCAAAATAGAGCACATGGCACAAGCTCAAGGTATAAGCTGGCAACCATCAATCACCATGGACAGGGTTTTTTATTGGAAAGCTAGCAAATGTTAGCTTTCCTTCTAGCATAAGCATGTGTGTTTATACTAGAAGGAAATGCTTATGCTAGAAGGAAAGCTAGCAGTCGCTAGCTTTCCTTGATCTTGTGCCATGTGCTTATTTGAAAATAGAGTGCATGGCACAAGCTCAAGGTATAAGCTAGCAACCACCAATCACCATGGACATGATTTTTCTATTAGAAAGCTAGCGACTGCAAGCTTTTCTTCTAGCATAAACATGTGTGTTATGCTAGAAGGAAATGCTTATGCTAGAAGGAGAGCTATTCGTTTAAAATAGAGCACATGGCACAAGCTGAAGGTATAAGCTGGCAACCACTAATCACCATGGAAAGGGTGTTTTATTGGAAAGCTAGCGAATGTTAGCTTTCCTTCTAGCATAAGCATGTGTGTTTATACTAGAAGGAAATGCTTATGCTAGAAGGAAAGTTAGCAGTCGCTAGCTTTCCTTGATCTTTTGCCATGTGCTTATTTCAAAATACATCACATGGAACAAGCTCAAGGTATAAGCTAGCAACCACCAATCACCATGGACATGATTTTCCTATTGGAAAGCTAGCGACTGCTAGCTTTTCTTCTAGCATAAGAATGTGTGTTATGCTAGAAGGAAATGCTTATGCTAGAAGGAGAGCTAGCATTCGTTTAAAATAGAGCACATGGCACAAGCTGAAGGTATAAGATAGCAACCATCAATCACCATGGACAGGGTTTTTCTAATTGAAAGCTAGCGACTGTTAGCTTTCCTTCTAGTATAAGCATGTGTGTTTATTTTAAAAGGAAATGCTTATGCTAGAAGGAAAGCTAGCAGTCGCTAGCTTTCCTTGATCTTTTGCCATGTGCTTATTTCAAAATAGAGCAAATGGCACAAGCTCAAGGTATAAGCTAGCAACCACCAATCACTATGGACATGATTTTTCTATTGGAAAGCTAGCGACTATTAGCTTTCCTTCTAGCATAAATATGTGTTCTTATCCTAAAAGAAAATGCTTATGCTAGAAGGAAAGCTAGCAGTCGCTAGCTTTCCTTGATCTTGTTCCATGTGCTTATTTGAAAATAGAGTGCATGGCACAAGCTCAAGGTATAAGCTAGCAACCACCAATCACCATGCCCAAGGTTTTTCTATTGGAAAGCTAGCGACTGCTAGCTTTCCTTCTAACATAAGCATGTGTATTATGCTAGAAGGAAAGCTAGCATTCGTTCAAAATAGAGCACATGGCACAAGCTCAAGGTATAAGCTAGCAACCACCAATCACCATGGACATGGTTTTTTATTGGAAATCTAGCAACTGTTAGCTTTCCTTCTAGCATAAGCATGTGTGTTTATACTAGAAGAAAATGCTTATGCTAGAAGGAAAGCTAGCAGTCGCTAGCTTTCCTTGATCTTTTGACATGTGCTTATTTCAAAATACATCACATGGAACAAGCTCAAGGTATAAGCTAGCAACCACCAATCACCATGTACATGATTTTTCTATTGGAAAGCTACTGACTATTAGCTTTTCTTCTTATCATAAGTATGTGATCTTGTGACGTGTGCTTTCCTTGATCTTGTGACAAAATCTGTCTCAGGTACTGTCGGCTTCCACGACAGTCACCTATAAGGAATGACATCCTAAGTTGGTCACTAAGTACCTTCGTCAAGTGGAGAAAGAGCAGTTATCCCTCGAACGGTATTGGGTCGTCTCCTTTTCAACAAGTGGTGGTGAGCCCACTTGAGAGAACATACACCCGCAACCTTGGGTTTGACCTCCTATGGCGCGGCGCCGCTCTTTCACTTGCCCCATGTGGCTATACACGACCACTTGATTTAGAAGGATTTATAAATCACCCTAAGGACAACAACTATGTTTTTGGATGCCTAGCCCCAAAATCGTACCTAAACTACAAGATTCTTTTGTGCCCTCCTATGGAAGTATTAAGTGAGTAGATTTAAGCTATTTTTGAATTTAGTGAGTGACGAGAGAGTTTCTTGTGTGTGTGTGTGTGCATCAAAGAAAGTGACGGTTTTGAGCGCACATGAGATAATGCATATAAATGAGAAGGCTTTTCTTTTAAAATGAAAATAATGCAACTCAACCTAATAGAAAAACAACTAAATAAACTATGTAAAAAAAACTAAATAAAATAAATTGTAAAAATAAAAATAAAAATCTATAAACAAAATTGTAAAAGTAAAAAAAAATCTATAGACTTACCAAGATTTTCAACCTCTTTTTAATCAGGTCTTCTTCTTTACTTTTTGTTTGGCTAAGACTAAAGCTAATGCCAATGCCAATGCCATTTTTTCCCATAACTTCATCTTCATCTTAGTTGGTCTTGCTTCTTTGATAGACAATAATCTAGAAGCTATGAAGCCAAGAATACTTGAATGGAAACTGTACAATATATTGAAACTATCTGTAAGTTACAAACTTATATCAAATAATTAAATATAAAAAAACACTAGCTATTTAGCTATTTTTATATACAAGTAATGCTATATATTACATCTTATATACACGACAGTCACCTATAAGGAATGACATCCTAAGTTGGTCACTAAGTACCTTCGTCAAGTGGAGAAAGAGCAGTTATCCCTCGAACGGTATTGGGTCGTCTCCTTTTCAACAAGTGGTGGTGAGCCCACTTGAGAGAACATACACCCGCAACCTTGGGTTTGACCTCCTATGGCGCGGCGCCGCTCTTTCACTTGCCCCATGTGGCTATACACGACCACTTGATTTAGAAGGATTTATAAATCACCCTAAGGACAACAACTATGTTTTTGGATGCCTAGCCCCAAAATCGTACCTAAACTACAAGATTCTTTTGTGCCCTCCTATGGAAGTATTAAGTGAGTAGATTTAAGCTATTTTTGAACTTAGTGAGTGACGAGAGAGTTTCTTGTGTGTGTGTGTGTGCATCAAAGAAAGTGACGGTTTTGAGCGCACATGAGATATTGCATATAAATGAAAAGGCTTTTCTTTTAAAATGAAAATAATGCAACTCAACCTAATAGAAAAACAACTAAATAAACCATGTAAACCATGTAAAAAAAACTAAATAAAATAAATTGTAAAAATAAAAAAAAAAAATCTATAAATAAAATTGTAAAAGTAAAAAAAAAATCTATAGACTTACCAAGATTTTCAACCTCTTTTTAATCCAGTCTTCTTCTTTAATTTTTGTTTGGCTAAGACTAAAGCTAATGCCAATGCCAATGCCATTTTTTCCCATAACTTCATCTTCATCTTAGTTGGTCTTGCTTCTTTGATAGACAATAATCTAGAAGCTATGAAGCCAAGAATACTTGAATGGAAACTGTACAATATATTGAAACTATCTGTAAGTTACAAACTTATATCAAATAATTAAATATAAAAAACACTAGCTATTTAGTTATTTTTATATACAAGTAATGCTATATATTACATCTTATATACATTCATAGAATTGATAACTATTTTTATGTACAAGTAATGCCATATACTTATATACATTCATAGGAACGATTAACATGCATTGACAGTGTTGGATTCTTTCCTTGGCGTACAACTCAATTCATGATATCTATGGTAACAAAACCACTTTGGGGGTGTCCCCATTTTCCACTAGTTTCCCCTTTGGTAAACATGCAACCTTATTTGCAACCATGTTTTCTCAACTATTGTTTCTCCATCAAGTATGAAACAATTGGAAGAATTCAAAGGAATCAATCATACTCTAGATTCTCATTTTCATACGCTCAAGAACTACATCTTTGAGTTGAGGATTTCTTCTTATTAGTCCTATTAAAGATGAATATTTAATGATAGTAGCTATCGTATTTAAGGGTAAACAAGGGAGTCTCATACACCAACAAGATAGCTAACCGACATATATGAGGTAACTTGTATCCTTTAAAACCAAAATTAAACCCACCCAATTCTTTGGATTAAAAAAGGATCCGATATATGACCTGACATGTAACGTCTTTAAAAAAAATTAACCCCAGCAGATTATCTATAAATACTGTTTAAATTTATTGGTTTCAAACACGTTGAGACACGTTGAACTTCTTCCTACTTATCAAGATTTAACAATGATATAAGTTATCATGGATAAGTCAATTAAGTGTTTAGTGGATGACTTAATTAGTAAAAGATTATCAAGTTCTCATGTGTAAAATAAATGTCATTAATTGTAAGTATCCTCAAGTAAAGGTGTCTTCAAGGTGAAGTATAAAAGTTAAACATTAATAATAGAGGAGTGTGCTATATAATTGTTGATCATGATTAATTAAATCATTTATTATATTTCATTGTTTATACACAGAGGTACTATGTTGACACTTATCCATTAACCAAATAAATATTTTAAATTACTATTCACAATTTAAATTAATTACTATTATTATTAATTGTTATTGTTATTATTATTATATTATTAATATTATTTAATTAATAATAATAATGATAATAATCCCTTTTATAATAATCAGGCACTGAGACCTTAGGGCCTAACTACACCTGGAACTTTAGTGAAATTTACTAGAAAATAACAAACCAGTATGAATTGCAAAAAGATAATTTGAAGAGCCTTTTCCCATTTATTCGTAAGGCGTAACAGAAACAGAATTTGAATTATATATATATATATATATAACTGCTTATTTAGGGCTCAGTCTAGACCCCATTAAACAAACCTTTCCAGAAAAACAACAACATTTCTATATACACTCTTTTAATATTCAAACCCTAATATTAATCCAATGCTAAAGCATTTGGGATAAAAAAAAACACTTCATTGCATTTATAGAAAGAAATTGTATTCATAATAAATACGAAACAATGAGTCTTGCACAGGATTTACAGAGGGTTCTCCAAATTTCAGACCTGCAGCCAAAGTGATCAGTTTTCATTTCCTATTATTTTAATGCAGATCTGCCTTCTTGCCTGTAACATTTTACTTTAAACATTCATTTCAATAAATGTGGCATAAAACAAATATTCAAATAATATTGTTGCCTGCAATATTGTTTATAATACAAGCATCGGAGCAATTTCGACGCAGAAATCGTTTCATTTGAGCTCGATATGATCCATTTTGACCAATAACTAAGAAGATTTACAAGCATGGCAAATGCATGAAACGATTTCCATACTGCTCTCCATTGTTGCTGCTTGTTTTGTCCGAAACGAATTTCATACAAAATGTTGCTTCCTTTGAAACCCTAGCGCTCAAGGCAAGTGTACCAAGCGCCCGGAGCCCAACGCCACATCAATTGTCCTCCAAGCATTTTTCTTCTTTCCTTTGTGCCCAGCCCGAACTCAACAACTAGAGCCAATTGGCCCACGCACTTAACACATCAATGCCCACCATCGAATCCCATGCACTAAGTTCACATAAGAGGATGGGAATATATAAAAGATGCGTTGTGCTCAACGCCGAGGACTCATCAGGGAACCGAATGCCAAGCCAGGCGGGTCCCATGGATTTCATATCTCCCATCGTCCATGAGATTACCCACATATCTGCCCAGCACCGAGGCTCTTACATGAAACCAAGAGCCAAGTCGAAGCAGCCCTACAATGCCAAATAAAACCTTTTTTCCAGAGAATGCCAAATAAAACCTTATTTCCTCCTTAAATAGGCATACTTTTGACGACACGTGAGACGGTTTCCGCGTTGCCCATGAGCAGTTTACTATACCGCTTTATTGGAATGCGGACGAGTAAGGAATGAACACGTGGGATGGTGGTTTCCTTTCCGCGACCACCAACCACCCTTACCATGCGTACATGTTGCCGACGCGGAATAAGGAGAGCCGTTGATCCTGCCTTGGCGTCAATCCCCATGCGAAAAAGAATAGGTTTTTTTTTGCGTTTTATATTGTTTTAATTTTTTTTATTATTATTTTAAATTAATGTTTTTTAAATATTAATTCCATCGTGATTCATGGCATTGGGCACACATTTTCCAGTTGCA
The DNA here is from genome assembly GCA_027924585.1 of Larix kaempferi. Classification (NCBI taxonomy): domain Eukaryota; kingdom Viridiplantae; phylum Streptophyta; class Pinopsida; order Pinales; family Pinaceae; genus Larix; species Larix kaempferi. The sequence goes on along the minus strand of BSBM01000179.1, from coordinate 21,985,250 downwards.
GATTAAAATTTTGGCAGACTTTATCTCCAGGGTATTGAGCTATCCAATAAGCTATGGCAGTCAAACATCATTTGCACTGAAACAACCATGCCCCGGGGGACCAGAGCTTCTGGAACCAAATTGGACCATCAAGGGTTTCGGATCAGGTACTCCGGCTGATTGCACTTTATGCTTAAGGGAGACTCTCGCTACAGCCCATAGGCATCCGCATCAAGTTCCAATAAATCGCTGCGAATGCAAAGGTTCGGGCTATTGGGGCAAACATCCTTCTCAGAGGTAGGTACCGTATTGTGAACCATGAAACTTCAACCCCCTTGCTGGTACCAATTTTGCAAAATAGTAACATTACAAATGTCCATTAGCTAAAGCTATAATTATAAGATTCCATTGGCGAAGAAAACCGTAGTAACCTTAAGTTAAGATGTTAATTTGTTAATAATATGGGGAATGGCCAGGGTATTTATTTGGTTCTCTCTGATATTGGAACTGAAGGAGTGTGAGATATCGTTCTAGCTCATGTCCATGGAGTAAAGGTCCTTGTCAAATACATTCGGCTGTGGGAGGTTGACAATAGCCGACGGCTGGGCCTATCAAAAATAAGGTAACCTCTTAACCAACATTTACAGTTTAGACTCTAAATAAAATTGTAATTTTCATAAAAAAATTAAAATATATTGAAAGTAAGATTCCGAATTTAATAATTTAAAGGAAATAGAAATATATTTATGCTCAATTAAGACAATTTTGCAGTTTAGATGCAATTTTCTTTTTACAAAACTTATCCATTTTTTAGATATAGATTTCCAAAAAATTAGTTTAATTTGAGGGCTTGATTAATTCCCCATACTAACTACACTAAATGTGTTAAATGAGAGACTAAAAAACCAGTCAAATAGATAAACCTATGCTGATGAAAAATGACAATAGAAATGAAAAATTTACCTTGGGAAAATATATCCATAGCCTCAGCTCTGAATCTATTAAAATGATTTACTTCAACAAACAAAGGGAAAGTGGTGGCGGTTGGATTAATGGTAGAAGCAACGCATGCAAAGTTTGTTCCATGTTTAAAGTTAGATCCCACCAATTTCAAATACTAGCTCAGTAATGTTGGATTCATTGCCTCGTCTGTAATTCATTCATTAACAAACAGTCAGTCTAGACTTTCAAATCTTTACATCAAGAAATTACCCAACAAGATATAAAACGTCCAGGTACATAAAAAAATAATCGATAACCAAGCTCTCCCCAGATTCGTAGTATCTCCAAGTGTGTTTTTCCTGGCTGGGAAGGAGAGAATGCAGCCTCACTCCTGCCACAAGGCCGCCTATGTCATAATTCGAGTGTCCAAAGTTGAAAATTGCAGTGAAATTACAAGCCCCAGCCCTCGGGTCTTGAATCTGCCACCCTACAATGCCAAATAAAACCTTATTTCCTCCTTAAATAGGCATACTTTTGACAGCACGTGAGACGGTTTCCGCGTTGCCCATGAGCGGTTTACTATACCGCTTTATTGGAATGCGGACGAGTAAGGAATGAACACGTGGGATGGTGGTTTCCTTTCCGCGACCACCAACCACCCTTACCATGCGTGCATGTTGCTGACGCGGAATAAGGAGAGCCGTCGATCCTGCCTTGGCGTCAATCCCCATGCGAAAAAGAAAAGGTTTTTTTTTCGTTTTATATTGTTTTAATTTTTTTTTTTTTTTTAAATTAATGTTTTTTAAATATTAATTTAATGTAGTGTCTCTTAACATTTATTTAATTTAATTCGTTTAATTTAATTTAATGACTTTTAATTTAATTTGATTTAATTAATTTAATTTAATGTCATTTAATTAATTAATTTAATTTAATTAATTCAATTTAATTTTTTTTTAATTAATTCAATTTAATTTATTTTTTTTTTATTTTTTTTTATTAATTACTATTTAATTTAATTTAATTTAGTTGTTGATAAGAATTTAAAAAAAAAAAAAATACCATGTCAAAATAAAAGGGGTTTTGGCAAAATTTCTTATATAATTATATAATGCTAGTGTTATTTTATTTATATTTAATTAAATTTCGTATATATTTTTATTTAAATTTCGTGTATAATTATATAGCGCTAGTATTATTTTATTTAAATTTAATTAGATTCCATATAATGTTATAACCTAGGTTTCTTAAAAAATTAAAAGTTAATATTTAAAAATATAAAGCTACTCACGAACTTTCAATTTAAAAGTTCTTCATAGATTTAAAGTTTTAAGGTCAATTATAGTAAGGTTGAAGTGGTTGGTGAAGTTATATTTAAATTAGCATAGATAAAATTTAAATTATAATTTATATTTAAGGGAGAAATTTAAAATATTTAAATTTAATATATATAAATATTTAAAATTTTGGAAAAGAAATAAATAAATAAATAATAAAGAGTGGTTTAAGTGGTTTGGTGAAGATCTAGGGTTTTATAAATCTATGTATTTAATCAAATTGTCTTAGTATTTATTATATTTAACATCCTACATAAAATTAAATTCAAAAAATTCAAAAAATATGTAGGTGTAATTATATAATAATTTTTGGATGGTCACATTACAATTTCTCATAAAAAAATTACAATATCTTTAATTTTTCAATTCTTGGTTCATTGCATTTCATGATCGTTGAAATTGCATTTTCATTTTACAATTCAGCCTACTCATATGGAGTTACAAACTTTTACAATTCAACCCAGTCATATGCCGTTAGTTTGGAACACAAGAATATTAAGTATATATTTCTTTTACAAATCAGCCTACTCATATGAAGTTACAAACTTTTACAATTCAATCGACTCATATAAAGTTAATTTGGAGCACAACAATAAGTATATATTTCAATTGAGAAGAGGTTATCATATATAACGGCCTATATTAAGAAAATCTAATAACGGCCTATATTAAATGCAATTGTGAAATTACTATCAGGTTATCATGTCAGTACCATTTGTCAAAAACCCAGCTTCATGGTATTATAAAATTGAAGTTTTCACAATTATTTATAACATCTACATTTTTTAAATTTGATAAATAAAAAATAAATTATCTAAAAATAAAAGACATTTTTATTTTTGACATTAAAAGTTTCCAACCATGTTAATGTCAAAAGAGTTGTAACCAAAACTTGCATTGAGTTGGCAGAATAATCAAAAGTCTATAGTTCTACACCTGAGTGAACCCTTTCTTAATATATTTTTACGGAAGAACACTACACTAGTACCATTTTACTCCCATTTACAAAACCTGTAAAGGTTGGCGGTAAAGATTCACCAGGCCAGTGACAAAAAAATATCGTGTGCTCCTATCTATGAATATGTTCGAACTCAAACGAGGGCGGGAAGCGGCAATGTCACTTGTATCTGGTAGTAAGGCGGAACAAAAAATTTCAAAATTCAAAATTCAAATGGGCGATACAGGAAAACGGTTTCATGGAAAACGATGTTAATATAGACATCTGTAGATAGATTTAGGCCCATCTCCCTCTACAACGTTTAATACAAGATCCTCAAAAAGATAATTGCAATCAAGTTATGGAAAATCATCCCTTCCATCGTCTCGATTAACCAAGGATGATTTGTCTTTTATTTTTTTGGAACCTTGAATTACCTTCAATTCTGTAGGTTTCAATATCAGAGATTGCTACTACAAAAAAGGTTTTTATATTTGAGATGGTGAATTTATTTAACAAAGAACCAGGTGCACTAGACTTGTGCCTTAAATATCATTCAACTAACATTTTGAAGTTAGGGTATGCTTTGCACTCTGACCTGAAGCGTCTTTCTGATTCCTATCGAGAGCTGGAGTGTTTTCGCTACTGTGAAGCGCCTAAATTAGACCTTCAAAAGGTTTTTCCATCTGTTCCAGGGGGGCTTTCCGACCTTGCAAAGACTGTGCTGGGAAGTGCTTTAAACAAAAGTACTAGGATGAGTGACTGGAGGGAGCGTCCCTTGAGCAATAGTCAGGTACACTAAATATAAATCCATGCTACGTTATAAGTTGCACTACAAAGTATAAGAACGGTCCAGTACAAACCTCTAAAAACTGATAAAGTTTGAAATAAGAACATACAAACTACAAATTTAAACGTTGCTACGAAATTTATATGGGAATGTTCAGATCAAGATTTTCAAGCATACAACAGACTCGCAGATATCTCCAGTAACTGAAATATGCAACCTCTTATAACTTGAAGAAGGCACAAAAATACCCATACCCCATGGGCCTTGTACAAAATCCAGATACTAAACTAAATGGACGAGAATGATAGGAATTTGTAGGACGAGGAGTACCTGAATTTCTAATTTACAGGAGGACGATTCAGTCGCTCCAGCTGCTCGCAATAGGATTCAGGTTCTAATTTGCAGAGGACAAGAACAATGTTTCAGCAGCTCCAGCTATAGGAATTTGCAGGACGAGAATGAGGACCAGGTCTCTTGGCATTTTGCAATGGACTGCACTGCCTTGAATGCAGGTAGATGGGCGTTGAATGCAGGTAGGTGGGCGTTGAACCTTGAGAATATGGCGGGAGCGAGACTGTGTACGATGAGATCTCCAGGATATGGCTGCAGCTGGCTCATGATCAAGCTGCACGTTTTCGATGGGACTGTATGGCGCTTCGTGTGGTACTACGTCAATAATTATAATACATTATTATAATTATAAAAACTAGTTGAATGATATTGCAATATTTCTCATTTATGCAATGACATGAAATGGATGATAATGTATGGTATGTTCTTATTTCATATTCCTTTATGGCATGTTCTTATTTCATATTTCTTTATGGCATGGATGAAAAGTTAATATATAATTATATTTTATAATACCTTATTATAATTATAAGATTTAGTTGAAAGATATTGTAATATTTTTTATTTATGCATGATAGTATAAAGTAGTGTGATATTACATTTTTTTTTGGGGATAACTGGAAGTAGAAGAAAGATTAATATTTTGTCTATATTTTGTACTTTCTTAGGTAATTTGAAAAGTTAAATGTATTATTATATTATATTTTATATTACGTTTATGTGATGAAATGAATTAGGTAAATTTAGGATAATGCATCACCATATTTCATATTTCGTTAATGGGATAGCAAGATGTAAAGGAAAGGTTAATGCCTTGTTTATAGTTCATAATTATTTTATGGGATACTATGAAAGGCTAATGTATTATTATATTTATACTACGTTTATATGATAATATGAACTGGTTGAAAGATAAGATACTGGTATGATATTTCTTGATGTTATAAAATGAACTAGATGAAAAGTTAACACATGCCTATATTTCACAGTTCACTTAGGGGATTGTAGGTTGTAAGATTAAAGACATAGCCTTCCTTTTTGTCAAATTGTACCCTTAGGGTTTCCGTTTGCAAGTGTTACTTATTTAAGATATATTTCAACTATGATAGAGATCCTTGCCAATTCACATATGGAATAATTGTTCCAGAACAAATGCTTTGGAAAGCCAAAGAACTATAACTTAGGAGTAGACACTTATAGTATAAAAAAAACAAAAAGAAGAAGAAGAAGAAAAAAAAAAAATCATTCACTAACTACGAGCATTAAATTGTCGAATAGAGATGGTATCAATAACGTAAAATTGTATTTTAAGAAAAAACTACTCAGAGAAACTTGGATGTAATGTCCCTTTCCATCAATTTCGTGCCAGGAAGGAAACGTTAACCAAATACCGGGCGTATTGACAAACTTAGCCTCATTTATTGCTAAGAAAAGCATGGATTATTAAAACTTCTTGTGTGCAGATTCATACTTCAAATAAACACAGTGGAATAACATACTAGCAAGCACACAAACAGTAATGCCTAACATATATATATATATATATATATATATATATATATATATATATATATATATATATATATATATATATATATATATCATAGCAGAGGATGATTCAGCATATAGAGACTCAATCTCGTTCCAATGCCATGCATAGATTCCAAATTAGGATAATCAATTCATTTCCTTAAACATGGACAATTTAACAAATTGCAGAACACAAAATGCAAATAATTTATAATACATAGAACACTTATCTTGAACATGAAGCTGTCCAAACAACTAGCTATGTGAGAGCAACGTTCCACCCAACCATAGATCTCTGTCCAGCTTGTATTCTTTTAGCTGAGAGATCACCCCCGAGCTGGGTTATGTATCCACTAAGGAGTAACTAGTTGGGCTCACTCACAGCCATGGTTTCGGTCATCATCTATGCTAAGCCAACACACCGTTGGGTTTATCAAGCATTCAAGAAGATAGAGGAGGGTAACGCTAAGCCAGTGAGCTCAACCACAGAGCTACAGGCATCTCAAGTGAACTCAACAGTCAGGCACCCACATTACCTACCACATCCAACACAAGGAAGATCCCCTTCTCTGCTACACAGTCCCTCAGGCAACTCTTCCCTCTAGTTCTCTTCAAGATGGGCATAGAAAGGTCCAGCTGCTAATCCTTGAGATCCTAGCCTTCACTGCGTTTATCAAGCAAACCCAACCTCTGCTCAGTCATTCACACTTGGATTTCTCACAGTTCTGTTATTCAATAACTCAATTCCTGTCACTTCATTTCCAGGCTGTAAAAAACTGGGTTTTCCAATGGATTTCGGGGTAGCTAATCCTCTCAATTTCGCCTCAAGGTTCATATCTATGGATCCCCCATCGGATTTCACTGTCAAATACCAATTTTGGGTGTTGATGGCTCTTCAAAACGTGGGTTCCTGCAAAGTCGCGATTTCTGGTTTTTCTCACTACTGGGCATTTGTTTTTGGATGGAAAATGGTGCTGGTAACTTTCACAATGGAATGGGGATGAGGAAGAAGCAACTCCCATGAGGTAGAGTGACTTGTGGTACAAGAAAAATAGAGCCCATACCTGCCATACGAATTTATGGGTTGCCCATGCTCCATTGAAGCCATGGACTGAATTCTTCAACAACTTCCTTACAACAAAATTAAATGTCAGCAAGGAAAGTCAAATGGGTTCTCACAATGACATTTGGTAGCATATGATTCATCCCCACAACCCCCTCACCACTCCCTAGTGGATACACATGGCCCCTTCTCATTCGTTGCTCCCATAGCCAGTTTTGGTATTTTATTGCAATATCAAATATTTACATCAATTCACAATATCCCATGGCTTAATAGCACATGGGTAATAACATATCAAATACTTGCCCATTTTAAATAAAATCCGAACATATACTAGCGGGGCCTTGGCCTTGAGCTCCACGCTAGGAAAACATACATTACATGTATACAATATTTACATGAAAGCCAATATTTCCTAAGGGTCAAAATTGGGGTATTACATTGGAACAAAGACCAACGATATTTTAAACCTTTTTCTACATAGCCATGATGAGAAAACAAGTGGACGGATATAATCGGTGGATTTGCTGAATGACGAAAAATTGATCAATTTTAAATGATAAGACACCAAGATGCTCAGATTGACGAGACTTTGACGGATTGTCGAGGAAGAGAAACCAACTTAAAATTTGAAAACGAGATATCAATGTGATTGGTATGATGAGCTGAACTCAACGACATGCATTTTGCATTACGACAAAACCATTTATGAAAACTCATGACTACGAACTTGAAATTTAACCATGGTATCGAAATGGTCAAATGAAGGCAATGTTTCGTAAAAAGAAGTATGGAGACGATTAGCATAATAAATAGAACGCAATGAAGCTAACCTTAGGTCATAATCAAACATGATAAAATGACAACTAGCCCTCGAGATGGAACTTGATGGGGTTAAGAAGACACTTTGTGCGACTTGATGAATCTGTCGAAGTGGTCTTATGATAACATAAACGAAGAGATAAGGGAAATACATGATAAGCTCATGGAGCTGAACATGATGATACTAATGACAAGAATAAGTGTTATCGAAAATCTAGTTGGGACCGACAGTTATTGAATGTACTATCGAATTGATATTATACACAATTATGATTGAGTTCCTGAGAATGTATTGGAACCATGTTGGAAAAAAATAATAATAATAATAATGATTAGAACCACTTGTGCTTAATATGGCCATGATTGTTGGAGAAAAATAGAAGGGAATGGAAAGAAGATGATAATAGGAAATTAAGATAAAGTTTAGTGTCGAAAGTACAAGAACAAAAATTAACTTCAGGATGAAGTTCTATTTAAGAGGGGGTGTATGTAGTGCCCCTAGACTACTGTAGACATTGAGGGCACCTGCTGAGTGACCTCACTGTTTGAAACATTAATAAAATAACACTATGATTTACGTTTGTGAGAAATGTGTGTAGCGACAGGTGAAACGGTTCACCAACGGACACACAAAGGAATATGAAGGGTCGTAGAGTACGGGTAAATCACACACAGGGAGAGCGACGACGATGTCGACTTCTGACGGAATACCACGCTTGAGCAGATAAGCACTGATCCGCTTGCTCCTAGTGAAAATGCTTATTAAACTTAACTGCATAAAAACATATAAGTTTGCACCTAGAGCATTACTTAGAAATGCATTTGAGTACTTTAGGCATTTGCATATATCTAAACATAAACAATCATTGGAGAATGTTATGGAAAATTATCACATCGTCGATCTACTGCGTATGGCTTGAGGGACTATACAACAGTGAAGAGAATACTTCCTTGTGCTGGGTGTGTAGGTATTGTGGGTGCCAAGCTAGATAGATCTTGCAAGGTTATCCCTGGCTCTGTGCTGGAGCTCACTAGCTTAGCAAATCTTCCCTCCCATGTCCTAGCAGCCTGATAAACCCAATTGCAGATTGGCTTGGCTCATCTTGGTGTATGCTTGGCTATGTGTGAGTCTGCTGTTCCTTGGTTCCTTGTAGAGATCATGCCCAGCTCAGGGGTGGCAGTGGTGCTGAGAGATTGAGGAGCACACTGGCCTATGGTTGGGTGGAACGTTGCAGTTGCATAGCCAGTTGCTTGGGACTGCCTTATTGAGATAAGTATTCTCCTGTATATTCTTGCAAAGATTTAATTGATGGATATCTGAATGTAGGGTGATGGTGTAAATGAATTTACTTCCGCTGTGTTTTTACGAGTTTATGCAATTCCATATGATCTTTTATAAATCTGCAAAGGTCTTTAATTGGCTGTTATAGAGTCTTGAATGTATGATAGATATCAACAGCATTTAGTTAACTTCCGTTGTGTTTCCATTGTATAAACATATACTTGTATATATATATTTTCATTTTCATTTGAATGCTTGTTTAATGAATGGATATGGGGGCTAGATGCCCGGTTTAACCTCACGATCCCTCCAAAAATCCCCTCCTCCATACTTCCCACCATACTCATTAGATCTATCCCTTTGCTAATCTATGCCTCCCATGCTACCTCCCTCCCTCTCATCCCCCTTTCTATCCCCTTTTCCATAACAAACCACCTCTCTACCCCACCCCCCCCACTCTCTCTCTAACCCCATCTCTCTCTCCGATTATCTTTAACCCCCCTCCTTTATAACTCCCACACTCTCTCCCTCTCTCTCTTTAACCCCTCTCCTCCTCCCTGTTATTATACAAACTATCATCCCTAGAACACCTAGGCTGTGTGGACCAAGGGGCTAGTTACAGTAAGTGGGGAGGACATAGGTCCAATGTCACCATAACCTAACTCCTCATCTTCTTTGGTTAAGTCCTAAACCCATGGGAGAGTCCCTAATGGAGGAATAACACCTGTAAGCACCAACACACCTGGAAATACCATTCTACAATCATTATGGATAATATTAGTGCCTTGCATGGAGTCAACAATGGATAATAAAGACAAATAAGTAATATAAAAGGCGTAATTCAATATACCAATCAATGTCAATGAATATCACAAGTTCAACATACTTCACAATTCATACAATGCATCTACCTGATGCATACCAAGTATCTACCTGATAAATATCATCATACATGATCCACCTGATCATACTGTGTATCCACCTGATACAAATACAAACTTAACCGAATATTTAGAGACACCTAAAATTGAAGTTATTGACATTTAGACACTAACCCATTATAATCCTCCCTTGACCCAACCTGACGATCATGTCTTGATACAACTAGATGTACCTTTTCCCATAGATCCCTTTAAATTTGTTCAAAATGTACAACATAATATGTCTAGAACCAAATTATGGTTAATCTAACAAGCATGGGATGTACTTCCACTACACCTAGTGTCTTTTGAGGAAACATGAATGCTTCTTATGTATATTTAGTTATCAAAATCATTTCTTCTACCCATATGCCACATGTTTCCAATGTCTCTTCATTCTTAATGCCATCTATTAGCAAACACATTCCAACCCTACGTTTTCCTAGTCTTGGAATACCTTCCACAAGTAATTTTATGCCTAGTTCGAGCTTCTCCTTTGGTGTATGTAATAATCTATTGATCCCTCAACAACTCCCCAAGTTATGTGATGTGGGGCCCCACCTGAAATTTTGAGCTAAAGGCCACTGATCCAAGTGTTTTTACTCTTTAATGATGTCTATACAACTACAATTTGGACGGAGTCCTTATAAGGTATGTTTTATCATACCATGTCTAATATTTCTCCTTTACAGGTTTTTTTATTATCATGCCATACACTTGGATATAGTAAACCCCCCCTACCCTTACTGCTTATTCTTTCTGTACAAGCAATTCATCCTTGAAAAGTTTGACAAAATATGAGTGAGAAAACTATCCCTGATTCCATAAGCTTAAATTTCACTTGATGAAAACCCTCAGTTTGTTTCACCCCTAAACCATCCAAAGAGTCGAGCTTGCACATTGTTATGGTCGATGGAGCCCGCACATTGTTATGTAACATTGGTTGAATGGTCGATGGAGCCCGCACATCATTATGTAACATTGGTTGAATGGTCGATGGAGCTCGCACGGTTGATGAGTCAATAGCTGTATGCTTGAAGTCGTTTTCTCACGCTCCTTTGGCTTCTGTCTCCATGAATACTGGTTGCTGGAACAGTGGAAACCTATTGGAACACAACCAGTATTCCAATGAATCAGATCCCTTTTTTGTTTCCACGAACACCAATGTCAAAGAATGCTTGCCTGCATGAATTTCAAACATAGTTGTAACAACAAGGGGACTAGGACTACTCAAGCGACTTGGTACAGGCTTCAAGGAAGTACAGTACTTAGCATGTACCAGTACTTGGTACATGCAAGTTTGATACAAAAGAAAACATAGAAGATATAATGTGGTACGGCAAGAGAAAATAACATAATGTCGATCATGGATTAACAAAAAAAAACATGCGATACTTTGAGGGGTGTGCTCAAGTGGAATGTGCATCCAAGGAGGATGCAAGTTAGTTATTCCAACTATGATTCAAGTGCATGTGAGCAAATATGTGCATGACAATGAGTGCACATGATGAGCATGGGGTAACTGTGCATGACATATGAAGTGCACTAAGGGAAGATGAAATATCAATGTGGAAGTTGAAGCGACAAATATGTGCTGAAGTAGTCATATGGAAGTTAAAGAGTAGTTGAAGATGGATGAAGCGTAGGGGAAGTTGCACCACGAGTAGTCATTTGAGAGGGGTTAGCTAGATGGTCTTGAGACATGGCAATTGAGAGAGTCTACCATGGACCTCAAACATAGTGGTAAGGCAAATGTTGTAAATGTGTATATATATTGTTATGTTTGAGTAATGAAAATGAGTAGAGAAATTCCCTTATTATAATTTGGTTTTGTATGCCCTCTAAAATTGTTTCAACTTTTATGTTTGTAGTGCTTTTCTATTTTCAACTTATATCTTTCGAAGCATTGTACTTAGTCTGCATAAATATGATTTCATAGAATTATGCCCATCAACTCTTTAGTTTGCTGTAATAATAACCAACTTCACAGATTTAGTTCATTTAATATATTGTTAGCACTCTAAAGTCTGAGCTAGTTCAATTAAAAAATTTGTAACTCAATCTTATTTTGATCCTATATTCGAAGAAGAAATAAATATATAAAAAATAAAATAATCTTATATCAAAATAACCTATTTTGACCACAAATTTATTAAGAATCTAATGTATGTCATATACCAAGTCCATGCATATAATGCATAATATATATATCCTGTCCCTTCAATGTTCAGACACGGTGTTCAAAAAAGCGAATTTGAATTTCAAAACTCAAATGCCCGCGCTCCACGAAAGTTACCAAAGGACGGTTCCTCACCAATTTCCTCCATTCTTCGCCATGGCAGAAGATCCATCAAGGATACCTCAGAAAACTCACCGTCGGGACTCGGTAGTTCAAATCTTGTGCATTGGAGGAGCGCCTTCAGGGCTTGCAAGTTTCCTAGAAGGAAATGGGTGAAAGGATGCTGTTCTCTGCATACTAAGGCTATGATGAAGGCGGTGAGCATTTTGCAACAGTTCATAAGATTTTTGGGGCGAGCATTGTCTGGAAATATTTGCTATATATTCTCATAATCTAGCGCTGCCAAACAGTTGTCACACATCCTACAAGGCACATGCTCAACTACGAGATCCAGTCTATGCCTGCTTAGGGCACATTTCCTCCTTGCACCAACTGGTATATAAACTAAATAGCCTCAGCGTATGCATTATTTGTTGTTATTTCCATAAATTGCTTCTCTTGGTATCTCCAGCTCTCAAGATATGTGTAATGATTTTTTTATAGGAGTTGGCAGGCCGAAATAACCTTCACGAGCGTGGGTGGCCAGCAGCATTTCATTCGGTGTTTCATCCATCTCCATGAATCATCCTGACAGCACCACATTAGTTCCAGGTACATCTCTCTGCCATGTCATCCTATCTCCTAGTGCTACAAGGCATTCTTGTCTCATCAAATTCTCTGGCATTTTCTTAACAAAATTTCATTCCCTAAACCAAATACTATCCAATTTCTGGTCTAGTCAGGTTTAGTGCGTGGAATGTTCATAGAAACAACTGCAACATCTCATGGGAAATACCTGCGCACTTTGCCATCCTGCTTTCCCTTATATATTAACTCTAGCTAGCACATGAATTCATTCAAATTTTATTATTCAGTGTAATTCTTTGTGTATGATCATGTTAATGCTCTCGGATATGGTTACAATCAAGAATTGTTATATGTGTTCAATCCTTTCGTTCGCCTAAGTAAGTATGTGAAATGCAGGAAGCGAGCCCTAGACCGATCTATCAAAAGATTGTGAAATGTGTCAGGGACCTCGATTTAAAGGTTGGAGGGTTAAGTCGATTATTTTATATATTTGAAGTGATTGTGTGTTAAGTACCAAGTGAATTGTGGTATTAAGGCCTGTGTAATACGTTTGTGGAGTGCATGCGATGTGCAGATGGTCATGGTCTGCAAATAACTGTTAAATTTCGTGAACTTACTGTTAAGTGAAAGACAAGAACCCTCAATAACTTTTTGGAATGTTTCCCTACTTGTCAACTCGACGTTTCCATGTTCTTCCTTGTGAGATCCGCCCATTATTTTTGGGTTGTGATGCAGCAGTTGAGTGATGTGTTTTGGGCAGAAAACAATCAGTCTATTATGGTGATGGTGCGATATAGTTGGGAATTAATACCCCCTCGGTTCTCGATCGTAGATCTTGTGGTAGAATCTTCATAATAATTTTCATAATATTTGAAGGTTGACCCTAGCGGAGAAAAACAGTTTGGTTAACTCCCTTGAGCGATCGCTCATTTATGTGACAACTCTTTTCTGCTCGACGCCTGCCTCTCACATTTTCTTGTTGAATCTTAGAGTCCATATGTACTTTAAGGGTTTAGTTGTCACCCTTGTCTCCTATGCCAAACTCCTGTTGAAGAAAAGGAAATAAAAGTTTTAAAATTTCTGCATTCCTTTTGTTTGGGTTGTTACATTTCCAATGCTAGCACATGTCCAATTTTTACATATTTTTTTAAAGCTAGAAACATGTTCAAGCATCTTTAAACACAAATATATGATATTTACTAGGAAAAAAACAGTACTAGGAAACATACATGTAGGAAATTTGAGTCACTTGGTTGGGCTCCCTAGTGAACCTATGTTGGTATCTAGCAATTAGTACCACATTACATAAAATATGCTTAGAGATTTAATCTTCCATGTGCCTTTGGGTATATAGGAAGTCCCTTATTTTCGCCTATACCCATGCTTCCATAAACTCTTCGATTATCTTACATTGCTATAGTACGTGCTAAGAATATCACTTTGCGGGGAGATCACTCTTAGGAATCATATAATATGACTAAGGATATGGTCTATGTCATTAGTTAGTATTTTGAAAGATTATAGATGAATAAACTACCTAAACACTTGAATATTATGTTGGCAAGAACATTGAAGAAACCCTAAATTTTGAATATATGTCAAATTAAAAGTTCAATTTATAATCGAAGAAGGATAGAATGATGGATAACATCAACCATAATTTTAGTACAAAAGGAGAAGGATGAGAAGGTATAAGAAGGTCACCATAAAATAATTGTTGAATTTGAACATCATCTTCAGAATATGAAGGAAAAATATGATCTTATTATCTCAAAAGTAGAAGCAATTGAAGGTTAATAATTATAATAGTTGGAGCATGTCATTGTACCAAAAAGGAGAGGGGGTGATAAGGGCATAAAAATTTACGAAGCACCATTAATGGTGGAACCATATTGATACCTCTTTACAATGAAATATCGGAAAAAATACAATAAGTGTCAACATTACAAAGGATGAAAATGAAATAATCAATGGTTCATATAATGAGGCAAAAAGGGACCATTATTTAATGTGATGTTATCAAAGAACAAAAACTATAACAAATTGGAGAAGCTATAATAATGCACATGCAATCAAAGGAAAGGAAGCCATGAAGAATTGACAAAAAAAAATTAAACAAAAAAAAATTAAATATAGATGGATGGATAATCAATAGTAGTAGCAAGAGAGAACAAATATAAATAACCATTATTATTATTAGGTTTCATCACATATAAAAGCCTTAGCTACAAACATTTGATGACAAATCCTTTTTATGGGGTGATATGTTATAACTCCATGGGATGTATATATGGGGTTGAATATATAGGTAATGTGGTTACATGAATATTTAATAGGGATAACCCTAATAGGGGACCCACAAGTACAATTGGGGATATGGAGAGATAGGGAATATTATATAGAGAGATGTAGTTACAATCATTATAATTAAGGATTCTCTTAATGAATATAATGATTTTTCTCTCTCAGGATTTCACAGTGTGCTTGTTTATTCTCCATGATTTTTGGATTCATTGTGTTAAGGAGGGGTTTATTGATGTTTCGGACCTATGATATGTAGTCCATCTTCATGATAGGTAAGAATATGGATTGCGTATCGTAGGTATGAAACATCGATAAACCCCTCCTTAACACAATGAATCCAGAAATAATGGAGAATAAATATAAGGATTTATTATTTAATTCATCTCTATTATAACTTTAGGATTTATGTTTCACTCTCATATTTGGTGTACATTGGTTTATACACTATTTTATTAAGCTATTTTATTTACAAAATCCGTAACATGCTTCTTGAAAAACCTCCCACAAAATGCATTGTTCTCCCATGGTCTAGTACTTATATGTATATGTTGATATAAACCTTCCTTCCCATTGTTGGTCTTACTAGAGCAATGGCGTATGCATCCTCTAATGAACCAATCTACATCTTCCTGAATTTGGCACAAGACACATATCTACAAGTTATTATTTGTTTTCTCAAAACCAAAATGGCCTCCAACATCAGAGTTATGGGCCTCTGTTATTAGTTTTTTCCTCTCACCTATATAGGTGTATAACACTTATATATCTTGTTGAGAAATGCATCTTGGAGATGATACTAAATCTTGCTGTCACTTTAATTGATTCTTCATGACTTTGGCCTTGTATCCATGAAATATCTTCATGAAATTGTAATCTTATGTTCTTTCCTCTTTGTATGAATCATGAGTGAAAGGATCCATGTGCACCAAATTAGCTAAATCACTGATATCTATTGAGATATGATTTTAAATCTATGAGGCATTAACCATAAAGATATGGTTTAACACATTATAAGTTGCAAAAAGATGGCATTTAGAGTAGAATATTTTTATTTCCTCTCATGGAAATCCCATATAAAACCTATGCGGCATTAACCGTTTAAAATATATGGGACATTAGCCATTTAAAATCTATGGTTCACTGACCATGAGATCCCTCCGGACGTTACATTATGGATCAATCGAACTAGATGGAAAAGTTTAGTGTCGGGTCATAATAGTTTAGTGCTACCTATTAAGTTTATAGAGAGATTTAGGATTGATCGCCAATTTGGTGTGTAACTTGTAGTTGTTTGCCTTGCATTGGAAATGCTATGCAACTATAAAACAAAAGTAGAACAGAACATGGAGTAGAATAGAACCTGCTCGAGCAGCAGATGCAGGGGTCTCGCTGCAGAAGGGTGAGATTTTTGGTTGAGAAGCAAATGCAGGGGATGGGCTTCCACAACGGAAGAATGAACAGGGAGAGGCAAGATGCCAATTTTAATTCACCAACATTTACGACAATGTGACAAGTGCATACCGAGGAAACTGACATGTCATACTTAGTTGGAGATTGGAATGCTTGGAGTTTGAAATGCCAAAAATAGGTACAAAAGTTGAGAGTGGTGTAATGATCAAAGCATAATTATTGGACAAAAATTAATTAGACTAAGGTATAGATTAATTACAATTTGCATTCCCTTGTTGCTACAATTCAACAAACTTGCAACATCTACCGGCTTGGTATAGAGGTAGACCATCATAAAAGAGAAATCCAATTTTTTTAGATATAGAGAAAATACACCAGGAATTTGAGAGGATGGAAGATGTATTGAACTATGAAATGTAGATGGGTGCTAATTCTCATGTAAAGAGAAAAGATTGGCATTCTATGTGTTGACACTAAGGTTTGAGAATGACTAAATCCAAAAAGTTTGCTAAAATGTCCAAAAAAGGAAGAAATTATCACAAAGGAGGTTGAAGAAAAGGTTGACAATTCAAAAACAAGAGGAAAAAACCCACTTATGCAAAGTCCGAAAGCAAATTTGTGAAAAGATTAAACCCCGATCAAGTTTCGGTGGCGGAGATGTCAACAATCCCAATCAACGGCCGATATTGCTTCCCGCATCGCCAAAGTGATCGGCGGCAAGTAGATGTGGGCGGTAGCGGACTCAATACCGCTGGGACACGTGTCCAAACCTCATCCTTCCGCATATGTAATATAGCGGTAAAGGAAACCACCATAGCGCCGGGCGGAACCACCAAATATGGAAGCGCGGTGGGGTCAGTACACGTGGCAGGGTGGGACACGATACGTGGCAGATAGAGCAAGTGTGGCAGGGTCATATCACATGGCGTATACTTTGTAGCAATCGGAGGGCCGATATAAACCTTAGTCAAATCAACGGCCATTGTTTCATCCGCATCTAGGAAGGTGCACACTGGATATGAGGAAGAGCGGTCGCGGAGAATAAACCACTCGAACAGGTGTCAGCAGGTGGCTGATCCGCGCAGAGAATAAACCTGAAAAGAAAACAGCGTTTTGATCGCGGATACCACCAGATGGAATAAAGGGAGGCGAGATCTGACGGTCCAAAACAAAGTCTCGAGATCAATGGTCAGATATGAACCGCATTCATAAAGGTGCAGGGAAGTTAATTCAAAAGTCATATAAAACAAAATAGGCTCCACATAACGGCATTCTGCATGTGTCACTATCCAGAAGAGCTCTGAAGACTGGTGGAGATCTGCGATTGCGACAGAAGGCGAAAGGCGGGTACATACAGGTAGGGTCGGGTTACCTGTCCTACTTTTTTAAACAGAATTTTGTTTAAAGAAACGTTTAAATGGAGACTGTGCACGATATAGACGTTTTTAAATTAAAAGAAGCCCTAGAGGATAGAGACGAAGACGTCTACGATACCCTAATTAGGTTTCCAATATCTGATATAAAAATTAGGTTGTGTGAATTGTTAAAGGAAGGGACAGACCCCCACAGAGTTCACCAGTCGTCTTTGATAGCCTTTTGCCCCGACCAAATCCCTTCTTTCCCAGAATTCGTATCATGGTGTGTCGAAAATTACTCCCGGGAAGAGAAAGTCGTTCTAAACAGCCAAAAGACCCAAGTCATTTGCGAATTAAAGCCAGCAGAGTTAATTAAAGCCCTAGAAGTAGATTGTTCCCAAACCCTTGACCCTGAGGTTTTCTCTGAAGTCTCCGTTATTGAAAATTATCATCATGTTTCTCAAAATGATAGGGAAATGTTTTTGTCATCGTGTCTCAAGCCAGAGACCAGCATTTCGGAGGTCCCATACCCTATAGATATCAATCTTTTTAATGAAAATACCCAGTTAGTTTTGACATTATTGGCCGTAGTTCTAGGTTTGGATACGGATTTGTATGTAACCGAGTTTCAATTGAGTTTATTGTACAAAATGAGTACAGTCCAGTCAGGGATTGGTGAAAATCAAATCCCTCGACTTAATTTTGAAGCATTTTTAACAGAAAAGATTCACGACCAGATGGTCAATTTTCCTACTCTCAGACATTTCAGGTTTCAGGCCTTTTTGATGAAAATGATTATGATAGCCAGTCAAGACGAGTTGCAGTTCCCAGAAATCATTTTCACGACTTTACTAGAAAATAACATGTTCAATTACACCAATTACATGCTTTCAGAGATTTATAGAATGATTTTTGGAAAAAATCTTCCTAGAGTACTACCGGAAATGCAGGCATCCATGCAATTGAGTACAGAATATGCAACAGGAGACTGGTTTTTGTCGAAAGACAGTACAGTAATCAGATTATATGGGTTCAGACATAAACCCTATGTGTTACCAGCTTTTCTTACTTTAAGGGTTTTTGCCTTGGAATTCTTAAGACAAAAGTTGATTATGGAAGATAACAATTTTTTGGTTCACAGACAAGCTACAGACATTAAATACCCATTCACATTTGGTCCGTTCACATTAAAGAATAAGAATGCTGTAGTGTATATAGAGAAGTTGTTGACGGATATGAATTTTGAGTCAGATACGGCTATGGAGTATGACCCGTTAAACATCATATCAAAACGAAGAACGGAGCATCGTATCAAGGCCCTGAACCATCAGATTGTTGAAGGAATGTCGGACAGAGCCAATTGGCTAGAATATAATGAAGAAATCATTCCGGATGCATCCGACAAAGAAATGGCATTGATTGACACAACAACAGGGACAGAAAGCGAAATAGATAGTGCATTGGTTGGATCTAAAAGACCCATACAGGACATAATGATCATTGAAGATGAAGAAACAGAAAGAGGTAAAAGATTGAAAATGAATGAACCACAAGAGTTAACAACAATTTCAGAAGAGGCTAAAACAGCTGAAAAAGAAATACCAGAGGTTACAGTTAAAGAGTACAACATTGAAGAAACCCCTGTAGAGGGTGATGTAAATAGACCCCAGAATATCATGGATGTGTTTGATGAGCATAGTCGAAATAAACAGGAGTCCTCGAAACAAACCAGTCAATTGTTTCCGAAGGTTAGAAGTATATCTGAGACTGATGTAAGCTTATTTACTAGCAGAAATATCAGGGAAAATACCTTGAAATTTTCAGTTGTCACAAAAAATAAGATTTCAGAAATGAAGTTAGATTTGTCTAAAATAAATGCCCCGGATAAAATTTTATTGCATAGACAAACTGGAGAAGTCATATATTCAGACTATTTGGGAGCCATATTAAGAGCAGACAAGTTGAAAAGTTCAGTGGATAAATTGAACAATCAATTGAGACAAGAGAAGGCAGAGAATAAGTCTCGACAGCAACAGATTAAAAAATTGCAAGCAGATTTGATAAATAAAGAAGGAGATGCAGCAACCAAACTGCTCAAAGAGAAAGACGATACGATCCAGATGTTGAGACGAAAATTAAAAATTCCAGACACTGTACTCATCCAAGGAGCAGAATTGACAATATTGGAAAAAGAAAAAGAAGAATTATCTAATGAAGTCAATGATGTTACTGCTAAAATGTTAAAGCTTTCTGATGAAAAAGATCGGTGGGAAAAAGAGAAAATCATTTTAGAAGAACAGTTGGCAGAAGCGAGGAAAAGATTAGCAGGAAGTGGTCAGCAACAAGTACAAACAGACACACAGGAAGATAAAACGGGAGTAGATGATATTTTACAGGCTATGTCCCAGGTAAGCTTAAGGGAAAATGAAATCAAAGAATTGAAGGTTGAAATACAGAAGCTGACAGAAGAGAATGAAATCAAAAATAAAGAAATAAAAACCTTGCAAACAAAGAATCAGGAATTAAGTAATAATAATAAAGGATTAGCAGCTCATGTGATAGGGCAAGCTGCTATGCAAGGTTGTAAACACCTGGTGTGGGACCAAATTATAAAAGAAGTTGAGAAACTAAGACCATATCTGGATTACATAAGAGTCAAAGAAAAGGTGGTCAAAGATGCCTTCGAAAGTTGCAGAGCCGTCAGGGAAAGCTTAAATAAAAAGCCAAAAGACGTAGCCCAGAAAGCAATAACATTTTTAAACAGTCTAACTGAAGCAGACCTGACAGCCATGAATATAACGAACAGAATTTCAGTCATCACATGGGCCAGAAGGATCTTGGGTAAATACTCGCATGTTGAGAATGTTGAAGCTAAAGCTGGAGAAATACGGGAAGAAGTAGTAAAGTTCAAAAAGCAATTTGAAAAATTAGTAAACAAAGGGTTCCCTACTTTTTGGAATGAAAAAAATGAATTAATTCCTCCGAATGATTATAAGAGATTGTTGTTTGATATAAGGATGGATCACAGAAAGTTCCACCAGCTGGATCATATGCTTACAGGGAAAATTTTAATGGAGAAAATATCAGAGGATTTTGAAATTTTAAATATGGTAATCTCAACCTGTGGAAACCTTCTTCCTGTTTCTTATGCAGGTAATGTTGAAATGCGAGTCTTGGTGAAGGAAATGACCAACTATGACTTACCCGCGGCCGACCAGTGGACTTATGTGGAAAAATATGGAAGGACAAGTCATTCTGTCCATTCATAGAGGCTTTCAAAACTCTCGCCAAGTGGCGAAAAGATGATATTCAAAATTTTTGCCAAGTGGCAAAAAGATACTTTTATTTTAAATTTGTAATATTATTTGGAGACAGTTATCTATTGCTCAAAGACAGTTATCTTTTAAGTTAAAATATTTTCAGTTATTAGTTAAAAGAAGCAGTAATGTCAAGCTTCTTCCAAATTTTGTATAAGAACAATGAGAGTCATTGTTGAGGGGGTTGGAAATTTTTTGAGAGACAGTGTATGTTTGGAGATCTATTTTTTGATAAATAAAAGCAGTACAGTGAAAATACCCATCTTTTGAGACCAGAGATTCATGTGTTGATCAGCTTTATAGTCCGTTTTTTCTTTATCTTTATATGTGCATGTTCACTTCCTTTGTTATATCTTCCATTATGTTTTTCTTCTATATTTAAATGAATGTCTGAAATAATTCGAGATTCATACTGGTTATGCCTCATTTTATATCATTTAAATATTCACTATTTTCTCCAAAGTTGACAATGGAGAAAAGTTGGAACTTATTATGGTGGAGGAAGGGTTGTTGCAGGTTATGTTATGGTTTTGATAATTGATGTCACTCAACCACATTTGATTGTGGAATATGTTGATGAAGGGGACACACATCCATGGAGGACTACAGATTTGAGGCACACCATAGGTAAATCAAACACCAAAGCATGTGTTAAGAATTATTCATAGTTTATTGAATGTTTTTTTGAGAAAATACTAAGTTTGTTATGTTTGTACAGGTGCAAATGTTTGTTCAACATTTTCTATTGGAGACAAAGTAGATCTTTTACACCATGGAGTGAAGGTGGGTGAGGGCTCCATATTCAATACAGAGCATAGTGTTTATAAGTGTTTATAAATGACAAGCTTTAAATTCTAACCACTATGCATCCTTTCTTTTTTTTAGACTGAAACATAGGGTAGTTTTAATTGATAACCGGTGAAACAGCCACCGGGTGCTTGGTTACATAGTTATCGCTATCTGAAGTTACAAAATTATTGGACTTGAGATGCCCAGAAACTCCAGATTTATGAAGCAAAATTACAGAAGACAAGCTTGTGGAATAAAAAGTAGTACTGAAATTTACAAAGAGGGCATGGAAGAGATCAGAACAGAGTTTAAGAGATGTTGAGCTTCTCCAAAATTTTCTGGACAGCAGCTTCCAATGCAGCAATTCGATTCCCATAGTTCCCTGAGGTGTTGGCCAAGTCCTTGAAGTGGGTGTAGACCACTTCTTCAAAGTAGGTAACTTCTCCCTTGGAGTCTTTAAGATCCTCTTTAATGTTCTGAAGATCTTTGTTGAACTTCTTCCATTTTTGAAGATCTTCTGCATTGTTGGAATGCAGGCGCCCTTCATGCTCCTCTGATTTGGTTTTGAGGAGATCAATTGATTGTTGTAGCTCATCCAGCCTATCTTCCATCGATTTGCCTCCAGATGTAGATCCCACCGATGCCATGTTGTTCTACTCAGACTTTTCCTGGTCTTCTTACTGCTTATGCTAGCGTTAGCGCACTGGAGTGATCGGGGGTTCCCAGTCAGGCTGATTAAAAAGGGGGAGTGGCGACCTGAAGAGTCACGGGACCATGTGACATCGACCGGAGGAAACAGACTGTTGTGGAGATCCGGCTCGATTGCGATCTTGACCGTAGAGCTTAACAGATAAGCGAATAACACGGCAGTCCAGCAGATATTCCTTGTCAGGGTCTTTTTTGTCTTAAGGGAGATTGCATATTGATTCTCTGTCATTAATAGATAAAATACTCCTGCCCAGGAGCACGGCCCTGTTTGCCTCAGCGTCAGCCTTTCTTTACAATCTTTCCATGAACCTTATTCTCATGTTGACATGTCCAAAAGTTATTCATCTAACGAGTTAAATGATGGTCTCTATGGGATAGGCTATTATGAATCTTTAGGAAATGTGAACTTAAAGAGATTCTTATTATTTTTCTATTGGACTGTTAGCTTTCCTTCTAGCGTAAATATGTGTTCTTATCCTAGAAGAAAATGCTTATGCTAGAAGGAAAGCTAGCAGTCGCTAGCTTTCCTTGATCTTGTGCCATGTGCTTATTTGAAAATAGAGTGCATGGCACAAGCTCAAGGTATAAGCTAGCAACCACCAATCGCCATGGACAAGATTTTTCTATTGGAAAGCTAGTGATTGCTTGCTTTCTTTCTAGCATAAGTATGTGTTATTATCCTAGAAGGAAATGCTTATGCTAGAAGGAAAGCTAGCAGTCACTAGCTTTCCTTGATCTTGTGCCATGTGCTTATTTGAAAATAGAGTACATGATACAAGTTCAAAGTATAAGCTAGCAACCACCAATCACCAAGCCCAGGGTTTTTCTATTGGAAAGCTAGTGACTGCTAGCTTTCCTTCTAACATAAGCATGTGTGTCATGCTAAAAGGAAATGCATTTGCTAGAAGGAAAGGTAGCATTCGTTAAAAATAGAGTACATGGCACAAGCTCAAGGTATAAGCTAACAACCACCAATCACCATGGACAGGGTTTTTGTATTGGAAAGCTAGCGACTGTTAGCTTTCCTTCCTGCATAAGCATGTGTGTTTATGATAGAAGGAAATTCTTATGCTACAAGGAAAGCTAGCAGTCGCCAGCTTTCTTTGATCTGTTGCCATGTTCTTATTTCAAAATAGAGCACATGACACAAGCTCAAAGTATAATCTAGCAACCACCAATCACCATGGCCAGGATTTTTGTATTGGAAAGCTAGCGACTGCTAGCTTTCCTTCTAGCATAAGTATGTGTTATTATCCTAGAAGGAAATGCTTATGCTAGGAGGAAAGCTAGCAGTCGCTAGCTTTCCTTGATCTTGTGCCATGTGTTTATTTCAAAATAGAGCAGATGGCGCAAGCTGAAGGTATAAGCTAGCAACCACCAATCACCACGGACAATGTTATCAATTGGAAAGCTAACGACTGCTAGCTGTCCTTCATGGCTAGAGTTTTTCTATTAGAAAGCTAGCAATTGTTATCTTTCCTTCTAAGCATGTGTGCTTATGCTAGAAGGAAATGCTTATGCTAGAAAGAAAGCTAGCAGTCGCTAGCTTTCCTTTATCTTGTGCCATGTGCTCTATTTTGAAAGAAGAACACGGAACAAGATCAAGGAAAGCTAGCATAAGCATTTCCTTCTGGCATAACCACACATGTCATGTGCTCTATTTTGAAATAAGAACATGGCAACAGATCAAAGAAAGCTGGCGACTGCTAGCTTTCCTTGTAGCATAAGAATTTCCTTCTATCATAAACACATGCTTATGCAAGAAGAAAAGCTCAAGGTATAAGCTAGCAACCACCAATCACCATGCCCAGGGTTTATCTATTAGAAAGCTAGCGACTACTAGCTTTCATTTTAGCATAAATGTGTGTGCTTATGCTATAATGAAATGCTTAGGCTAGAACGAATGCTAGGAGTCTCTAGCATTTCTTGATTTTGTGCCATGTGCTTATTTCAAAATAGAGTACATGGCAGAAGACCAAGGTATAACTTAGCAACCACCAATCACCATGCCTAGGGTTTTTCTTCTGGAAAGCTAATGAGTGCTAGCTTTTCTTCTAGCATAAGCATGTGTGCTTATGCTAGAAGGAAATGCTTATGCTAGAAGGAAAGCTAGTAGTCGCTATGTATTAGCAGTCGCTAAGCTAGGAGTCGCTTATAATTCAAAAAACTTCTATTATGTATTAGTATACTAATAGTGGCTTGGGATTTTGTAGGACTCTAGTTCCATATAGATGTTATTCTTCACTAATCTACAATATAGGTTTAGATGACACCAAATAACTATTTTTGGGAGTACTTAAAATAGGGATGACTCCAATCAAGGATATTTGAATTTACTTTGAACAATTGATACAAAAAATAAATCTCAGTGAGACATGATTATACAAACTTGCATGATCAATCATGGTTGGATTCCAACCTACTTAATAACTACCTTCAATACTATTACAAGTTCCATGATTATACAAACTTGCATGATCGATCATGGCTGGATTCCAACCTACTTAATAACTACCTTCAATACTATTACAAGTTCTTAAGTATGGAAAATTTTTAAACATTTTTACAAGTTTTTCTAAGAATAGTTTTGTGTTTGTATTAAGATTATATACATTGATAACCAATCTTGTTTTGATTACGCTTTGTAGCTCCATCATAATTTATATGTAAAGTCCCTTTTGGCGGTGGGGACTAAATGGTGGGGAAAAAGGTTTAATTTGCACAACAAAATGATGCCATACCCTTTTTAGCTATTACAAGTACATTATTTTTTTGTAGATTGTGTTTTGCCTAAAATATAAGAGCACACTTTACATGGTTTAACCTTAACTACAAATTATAATTCAATTGTGTGTTACAGAATTTGTAGGAGCGACAATGGAAAGTATAATTTTCACAAAAGGGGACTATGTTGATGTCCTGGTTAATGGTCAAGTTATTGGGCTAGGAAAGGTTGAATCTACAGAAGTTGGAACTTATTATGGTGGAGGAAGGGTTGTTGCAGGTTATGTTATGGTTTTGATAATTGATGTCACTCAACCACATTTGATTGTGGAATATGTTGATGAAGGGGAGACACATCCATGGAGGACTACAGATTTGAGGCACACCATAGGTAAATCAAACACCAAAGCATGTGTTAAGAATTATTCATAGTTTATTGAATGTTTTTTTGAGAAAATACTAAGTTTGTTATGTTTGGTGTACAGGTGCAAATGTTTGTTCAACATTTTCTATTGGAGACAAAGTAGATCTTTTACAACATGGAGTGAAGGTGGGTGAGGGCTCCATATTCAATACAGAGCTTGGGAATAAGGTTCATGGAAAGATTGTAAATAAAGGATGCATAGTGGTTAGAATTGAGAAGGTGTTAGAAAATGATGCTCCTTTACCACATCCAACTGGATTTGAGGAAACACTAGGGGGTGCAATAGAATCTTATGAGATTTGGCCAGAAATAGATTTGAAACCTCATTGTGAAGATCAACCCATAAATATTCCACAAGATAGGGCTGCAAGTATAAATTTCACAAAAGGGGACTATGTTGACCTCTTGGTTAATGGTCAAGTTATTGGGCTAGGAAAGGTTGAATCTACAGAAGTTGGAACTTATTATGGTGGAGGAAGGGTTGTTGCAGGTAATGTTATGGTTTTGATAATTGATGTCACTCAACCACATTTGATTGTGGAATATGTTGAAGGGGACACACATCCATGGAGGACTACAGATTTGAGTCACACCATAGGTAAATCAAATACCAAAGCATGTGTTAAGAATTATTCATACTTTATTGAATGTTTTTTTGAGAAAATACTAAGTTTGTTATGTTTGGTGTACAGGTGCAAATGTTTGTTCAACATTTTCTATTGGAGACAAAGTAGATCTTTTACAACATGGAGTGAAGGTGGGTGAGGGCTCCATATTCAATACAGAGCTTGGGAATAAGGTTCATGGAAAGATTGTAAAGAAAGGATGCATAGTGGTTAGAATTGAGAAGGTGTTAGAAAATTATGCTCCTTTACCACATCCAACTGGATTTGAGGAAACACTAGGGGGTGCAATAGAATCTTATGAGATTTGGCCAGAAATAGATTTGAAACCTCATTGTGAAGATCAACCCATAAATATTCCACAAGATAGGGCTGCAAGTATAATTTTCACAAAAGGGGACTATGTTGACCTCCTGGTTAATGGTCAAGTTATTGGGCTAGGAAAGGTTGAATCTACAGAAGTTGTAACTTATTATGGTGGAGGAAGGGTTGTTGCAGGTTATGTTATGGTTTTGATAATTGATGTCACTCAACCACATTTGATTGTGGAATATGTTGATGAAGGGGACACACATCCATGGAGAACTACAGATTTGAGGCACACCATAGGTAAATCAAATACCAAAGCATGTGTTAAGAATTATTCATAGTTTATTGAATGTTTTTTTGAGAAAATACTAAGTTTGTTATGTTTGGTGTACAGGTGCAAATGTTTGTTCAACATTTTCTATTGGAGACAAAGTAGATCTTTTACAACATGGAGTGAAGGTGGGTGAGGGCTCCATATTCAATACAGAGCTTGGGAATAAGGTTCATGGAAAGATTGTAAAGAAAGGATGCATAGTGGTTAGAATTGAGGTGGTGTTAAAAAATGATGCTCCTTTACCACATCCAACTGGATTTGAGGAAACACTAGGGGGTGCAATAGAATCTTATGAGATTTGGCCAGAAATAGATTTGAAACCTCATTGTGAAGATCAACCCATAAATATTCCACAAGATAGGGCTGCAAGTATAATTTTCATAAAAGGGGACTATGTTGACCTCCTGGTTAATGGTCAAGTTATTGGGCTAGGAAAGGTTGAATCTACAGAAGTTGGAACTTATTATGGTGGAGGAAGGGTTGTTGCAGGTTATGTTATGGTTTTGATAATTGATGTCACTCAACCACATTTGATTGTGGAATATGTTGATGAAGGGGACACACATCCATGGAGAACTACAGATTTGAGGCACACCATAGGTAAATCAAACACCAAAGCATGTGTTAAGAATTATTCATAGTTTATTGAATGTTTTTTTGAGAAAATACTAAGTTTGTTATGTTTGGTGTACAGGTGCAAATGTTTGTTCAACATTTTCTATTGGAGACAAAGTAGATCTTTTACAACATGGAGTGAAGGTGGGTGAGGGCTCCATATTCAATACAGAGCTTGGGAATAAGGTTCATGGAAAGATTGTAAAGAAAGGATGCATAGTGGTTAGAATTGAGAAGGTGTTAAAAAATGATGCTCCTTTACCACATCCAACTGGATTTGAGGAAACACTAGGGGGTGCAATAGAATCTTATGAGATTTGGCCAGAAATAGATTTGAAACCTCATTGTGAAGATCAACCCATAAATATTCCACAAGATAGGGCTGCATTCACATGTACAAGGGTTTCTCTTACACATGGATGCATAGGAACAATTATGTGCATTGCCAAAGGAATGATAGTTAATGTCCATGAGGATGACATGGTTGTGGGTGAAACACTAGGTGAAGATAACTTTGGTGTTTTTGTGGAAGAGATACATGGGTATTGTGAAAGATGCAAGATTGGGGATAAGTCTATACATGGATTGGTTAGATGGCCAATACATAAATTGGTGGACAACATAGGTGAGATGTTAAGGGTCAAGACAAAGTACAAAGAGCCACCCATGGAAATGCTGATATGGGATGTTATAGAGGATACAAGTCCTTTATACCAATGGGATGGGGATCTTTATAATCAAAAAGATCAAGATGCCAATGTTCTTAATGCATCGAGGCCATATAAAAAGATTAAACGAGCTATGACAAGAGAAAAAGTTGCAAAACGTCAAACCAAGATAGATAAAGAGAAAGAAGTCCGACTTTTGGCTGCAGGTGAATGTTGTAAACAAGATTGTCTTCAACATGTGGATAGGAATGCCATTTCAAATGCTAGAAGGGATATGGAATGCAAAGAGAAAAATGGCATCAGGGAATTTGTATTGAATTCACTTGTTTCAAACACTATCATGTCAATGAGCCATGGCCATGGCCTACCTCCTATTACTAGAAAAGTAAAGGACATGAGATTTGATGGTAATGTTATTTGTAAGAAAGCATGGTACAAGATACATAAGATTCCTCAAAGCACCTTCTATAGCTACCAACATAATTTTGAACAAGGACATATGGAATCCATTCATGGTAACACCAATAGATGTAAAGCACGTGCACAAACTGTGGCGGCCATAGAAATACTGCATAAAATTGTAATGGACAATTCAGATTTTTCGCCAAACCAAACACGTCAAGTCGAAGCAGATGGAACTTCTTCTCCTCTAAGATTGTTGCCTTCGACTTACACACAAAGCTCTTTGTTAAAAGAGATCAATGTGGGTTTGGAAAAGCTCAATTGTCCATTAATATCACAACCAACAATGAGCAAGATTTGGAACACTCATTTTCGAGACGTGGCATTCTCAAAGAACACCAACTTCAGTAAATGTGGTGAATGTATTGTGTTGAAAGCACAAATGAAGTCAGCAACTACAAAAGAGTTGGAAGAAACGGCACGCGCTAGATTGAACAAACATAACAAGATCGTTATGTGCGGAAGACATTGCTACTATGCCCACAGAATCATGTCAGAGAGGTTTCCAAAGGAGTATTTGAGTATTATCCATGATAAAATGGATAAAACAAAGACTTCAATTCCAAGGCTACGCGTCAAATCAAAATCTATTGTAGGAATAAACTTGGGTTTGTCATTGACAGGTATGCTAACACATGGCCATAAGACAGGAGGTTTTGGTCATTTCTCCCTACCATTTGTACATATGGGATCACAATTTACCATTACATCACTTGCTAAGTGCTTTAGGGACCTTGAAGACCCACATCTTGATATGTATGGTGATCTTCTTTATGAGAGTGGAAGTTCAAGAAGCCCACTTTCAAATGCATTACTTGACACCTCTATTTACTCAAAATGTAGAGTGTACAAGGATGAATTTTTATCTCATGTGTAAGATTTCCACATAAATTTTTTTTTTTTTTTTTTTGTTTTATTACTTTTTCAGTACACTTTACAGTACTTAAGAAGAAGACAGTTTTTACACTTATCTGTATTTCAATTTGTTAATGCTATTGTGACAATGAACTTACTGATGTCTTTCCCTTGTTCTTCCACTAGCTAGAAGGTTATTATAATGACATACCACTTACTTAGCTACGGCTAATACTTCCTTCTCCTTGGCATGCAGATTTCTATGATGTCGGGGCGTCTTCAGGATATCGTAACAGGGTATGGATAGATCTTTAACCACCCACGAATAGAAGTTTTAAATCTATAGATTAATGTCTCGTTTTCACACAGTATTCATTCACAAAGTTCCTAATGGACTCACAATGTGCTAATGTAACTATATCCCCATTAAGTCACTAGACTAATAAAGTATAAGTTTAAACACCCAACATTAAATGTTTTTATACATAATTAATTTCATGTCGTATTCTCACATAGCATCCATTCACTACGTCCTTCAATGGATTAATAGTGTGCTAGTGAAACTAAATCACCATTCAATCACTAGACTATTAAGAAGTGAGTTTTAAAGACACCTAATTCCTAAGTCTCCATGATTCTTTGCAAGACTATGGTTAATTTTAGAACTCCAACCTTATATATATTATTCGTCCAACATATCTTGACAACTAGGGAATTTTCAACAAAATATTTGCAATAAAATGTACCCCTCCTATACGAAGTTACCCTAACAAAATATCACATGGTATGTGACAGCTACCAACGAGTTTAGTGAATGCACCAACTTGCACCATCCAGGCATTTATAGTTGAAGGATGCCACTTGTATTTCGACAGGGCACTCGTACGGGGCAATCATTTTTTTTTTTTGATAGGCCATGTGACTACTTGTACAGCGTTGAATGTTGTGATGCCACCTGCAATAGAAGGACAGATTACTTGATCTTGGCGTTTGGGTTAAGTCATTTCTCCACAGACAGGTGAAGCTCTCGGAAACCGATCTTTTCATTTGAGTTTTGGGGTTCACTGTTCGTCCATTCCAAACCCTGGCAATTCAAAGAACAGACCTGTAGCCTACTTTATCTCTGTAATGTCTATGACAGCGATGGAGAATGACTATTTTCGTTTGGGCTTACTCCAGAGAGAGTTCTCATTACCTTGAGGATGCAGCTACTTGTCAACCCAACGACTCGGAGGTAAGCTAAAGACTTGTAACTCGACACTATCTGTTAAATGAATGTTTACAGTGTATTTCTATCGTCCATACTAATGTGCTGTTCAAATAATAATGCAGATGTTCTAAGCTCGAGTCAAAGCCGATGGCAGCGGGGTCTCCTTTATCGGTAAGTGG
The DNA here is from genome assembly GCA_027924585.1 of Larix kaempferi. Taxonomy (NCBI): domain Eukaryota; kingdom Viridiplantae; phylum Streptophyta; class Pinopsida; order Pinales; family Pinaceae; genus Larix; species Larix kaempferi. Next base: position 21,954,145 of record BSBM01000179.1, on the reverse strand, counting down.
TACTGCTACACTGCCTTCATGAGAAGACAGGAAACTAGGGAAGCTCCTTCGAAGGCAATAGATATTTTGTAGTTTTTTTTTTTAAAGTCATGATGCGTTCAGTAAATTGTTTTTGGGAACCTCAGGGATCTCGTGATGGCCTGGCCCTTCCAGCCACGAACCCTAATGTAATAATATTTCTTTATTATAGAATTCCTGCGAAATGTAGTTTCACGACCTCGGGGTTTAATACCATTATTGTTTGTAACGGCTTTCAGAAGAACTCTGTAAACAGAACTGTTATTTTCAAAGGTTAAAGATAATCTATGCATCTATTATAGTTTTCTTGTGGCTGTAAGTTAGCTCTTCTTTCTACATACAAACTCGCCCTGGAGATAAACGAATTCTCAATCCTGTACGAATGTTAAATTTGTTTAAAAATTTACCAACAAGGATGAGATGGGTGTATTTCCACGATATGTATAGTTTTTATTACTGTGCTAAAAATATTGCCTGCTAAAAGGTTATCGAAGGTCGGCCTAACATTCGAGGGTTTATAAATGCCAAACCTGGCAGAATCGATAAAGGAAATTTCTATGTGTTTCTAAGCTGAAGAATACCCATACTGAGAAAATACAACAATGATCATCTTATTCTGTCAAGTTTAAATATCGACATTCTACAACTATCTTGATAGGTCTATCAAATCTTCATTTCAGTCTCGGGTTTCCTTGTCTCTTTCTAGTGAAGTCTGAGAGGGAGTTTGTTTATACGCATAAACCGTTTGAGATGTTCTATCTCTCTACGGTAACATTTAAATTAACATTTTTTTTGTTGACAGTTCTGCGGTGTGATAAGTCACAGTAGTCAAGGTTAAAACTTCTGTCAAGATTCGTCATTTCATGGGCATTTTAACCTTGCCTATTAGGTAATAACGCCTGTACAAAGAATTCCTTTAAAAAGAACTTCACGGCCCAAACCCTAGATAAAGCAACTAGGTTCAAAATTCAGAAAAAGAAAAATAGAATTTTATTTATTCTTTTAAATTTTTTTTTTAACAGAAGGATAAGTATCAAATTCCACCCGCTTCCCTTATTAACCCGGCTGTAACTACCCACATGGCGTCCAACCACGAATTTTGCAGAAAACTATGCTACTGGATAATCCCGATCTATATTTAGTCAAATCCTAAATATCCTTGCAGGGGTCCTTGTTTATCTTCGCAGATATGAATAAAGATTAAAGTATCAGCTATTAACTAAGGAATGACACATTTAGGGTTTCTCTGTTCTCAGAACTTGCATACCAATCGGTCCTCAACGATTTTTATTGCAGAGGGAAAATCGATTTTTTAAAAATTTAAATCAATAAATTAACCTCCAGATTAAAACGAATTAATATTTCTATAATTCAACCCTTGCGGAATTTCAGAATGATCGATCCATACACCTGATTTCTAAAGTCTGAGTGCAAGCTCTGATTTAACTTACAGGTCTCAACCTATCTAAATCTACGACTATGAATAGTTTAAGTTAAAGAAACATATAATCCCGGAAATAATACCATTCCCATCGTTCATCAGGTCTAACATTTTTCAATAATGTAACTATCATTTCCTTAAGCATAACACTCTCATTTCATAAAATCTAACAAAAATAAGGAAGAGTAATGAAATTAAATTTCCTATTTTACTTATTCCAGAAAATTTTATAAACAACCAGTTAACTGATAAAATTACTATACTGATTGGCAGAAGCAGATTAATGGAAATACAGCAGAATCTGAACTTTAAAGTAAAACCTGGAGCTTGTAAAACGAATGTAACAGGAACAGCCACGTTCCTCCCAACCGTAGATTAGGTACAAACACCAAGTCCGTCCGCAATCACCCCCGAGCCAGACACATGCATGGAGAAAATGTGGACAGCTAGCCTCAAACTCAGTATTATTTTCCTGAATCCCTTGCCTAACACAGAGTGCTCACACAGCAAGTGCAATTCCTTCCGGCATACTCAGCAGTGTCCTGCCTCCTCACATATGCCCTCTTTTTATAATTTTGCCTAGGTCTTTCCATTGGCAGCCAATTCCTCATGGAATTTTCGCAGCTAACCAAATCCCTGATTTTCAGGGTGTGTCTAGTGTCTTAACTACACTCCTGACACTTGTTCTGATGTCCCAGAGGCTAACTCTAACTTGTCCCCCACTTCTCCATGCATGATCTCCTCATTTAACTTGGCTGTTCCTGCTCATTCTTTTATTAATAATAATAAAATTGTTTGTTTACAACGGTCCTCCTAGGACTTTAAGTCAGCCGATTTCTAATCTGGCTTTGTTATTGCATAACAATAAAGATAAATTAAAAATAAATCTAACATAATGTTTTATTTATTTATTTCATCATTGGGGAGGGATGTCACATCCTTGCCCCCTTATTGTGAACACTGTCCTCAGTGTTCTAGTCTTCCTCCATGGGTTCTGGGAATAGGTTCGGGTACTTTTCCAGTATATCGCTTTCCAATTCCCAGGTTGCCTCCTCAGGACTAAAGTGCTTCCATTGCACCTTTACCTGAGCGATGGCTCGGTTCCGAAGTACTGTTTCTTTCCTATCCAGAATGCGTAAAGGTTCCACTTGAAATTCGCCTTCTGGAGCCTCCTGTATCAAATTCCAATCAATAATATGAGTGGGGTCATAAATATATTTCTTCAGTAATGAAATGTGAAAAATATTATGAATCCTTAAGTGTGCTGGTAATGCCAGTTTATAAGCTACGGTCCCAATTCTTTCCAGTATTTGGAAAGGCCCGCAGAATCGTGGTGCCAGTTTAGTACAACTCCCTAACCGGAGTGAACTTTTCTTTGGTTTAACCTGCAAGTATACATGGTCCCCAACTGAAAATTCCTTATCTCGTATTTTTAGATCAGCATAGCTCTTTTGGCGGTCCTGGGCCACCTTTAAATTCTTCTGTACCTTTTGGACTGTTTGTTCCATGACTTTCAGCAATTCTGGTCCTATCAGTAACCGATCGACCGGGCTGTCCCAGCTAATTGGGGTAGTGCATTTCCTTCCATAAAGGATTTCGAATGGGCTCATTCTTGATGACGCCTGATACCCGTTGTTGTAGGTGAACTCTACCAGATGTAAATAGTCTTCCCATTTGGTAGGTCTCTCCATAACGTACATTCTCAGCATATCTTCAATGATCTGATTTGTACGTTCAGTCTGTCCATCCGTTTCAGGATGATAACTCGTGCTGAAATTAATTCTTGTTTCCAAACCTGCAAATAAAGTTTTCCAGAATTTGGAAGTAAATTTTACATCCCTATCAGAAATTACCATCTTTGGTACTCCGTGTAATCTGAATATTTCTTTTAGAAAAATTCCTGCAATATCTGCTGCCTTGTAGGTGGTTTTTACCGGAATGAAATGTGCAGATTTGCTAAATTTGTCAACCACCACCATTATAGAGTCATGTTGCCGCTGGGTTCTTGGCAAGCCTGTGATAAAATCTAGTGAAATCACTTCCCATTTCCATTCAGGAATTGGTAATGGTTGTAATAAACCAGCAGGATGTCTATGGTCAGCCTTCACCTGTTGACATTCCAAGCATTTAGATAAATAATCAGCAAGATCAATTTTTAATTTAGGCCAAAAGAACTGTTTTCTAAGGGCTGTTATCATTTCTTGATAACCGGGATGACCTGCAAAAGGGGGTTTGTGCATCTCATTTAGAATAAACAATTTAAATTCTGCAACATTAGGCATGTACAGCCTATCCTTGAACCAAATCAGACCTTTCTGATCCACTTTGAAATCTGTCCCATTCATGTTTTCCTCATTTTGTTGTAATTTACCTTGCAGATTTACGTAATCTGCATCTTGTTTGCTTGCCACTAATACCTTCTCCATGAGATTACTTTCTGGTTGACTCATTATTATCTCGTACACCTCGTGGGTCCTTCGACTAAGTGCATCTGACACCATATTTTCCTTACCCTTTATGTGTTTTACATCAAAGTCGAATTCACTTAAGAAAGCCATGCACCTTGCCTGTCTGGCATTGAGTCCTGGTTGGTTAAATAGGTTCTTGACACAAGTGTTATCGGTTAATAACAAGAATTTCTTTCCCAGCAGGTAGTGACGCCACATTTTCAGTGCGTGTACTACTGCTGTTAATTCCAAGTCATGAACCACGTAGTTGCGTTCATGTTCCTTTAACTTTCGTGATTCGTAACATACTACATGTCCGTCTTGGGACAGTACTCCTCCTACTCCCTCTTTACTCGCATCTGTACAGACCGTGTATTCTTTACATGGGTCTGCTACTTTTAGAATAGGTGCCTTGGTCAGCAATTCTTTGAGTCGTTCAAAACTTTCTTGACACTTGCAGGACCACACAAACTTTATCCCTTTTTTCTGTAGTGAGGTAATGGGGTAGGCGATCTTCGAGAATCCTTCAATGAACCTCCGATAGTAACCTGTGAGTCCCATGAAAGATCTAATGTCCGCTACATCTCTCGGTACTGGCCAATCCGCTATGGCTTTAATTTTCTGTGGGTCGACTGAAATTCCTTCAGCAGAAATAATATGGCCTAAGTACTGGATTTCCTTTTTAAAGAACTCACATTTCTCCAACTTTGCATACAACTGGTGGTCCCTCAAGGTTTGCAATACAGTTCTTATATGCTGTTCATGTTCTTCCTCCGTCTTAGAGTATATTAGGATATCATCGATAAAAATCAGCACAAACTGATCTAGATATTTGTTGAAAATACCATTCATTAAACACATGAATGTGGCAGGGGCGTTGGTTAACCCAAAAGGAATTACTACAAATTCATAGTGTCCGTATCGGGTACGGAAAGCGGTTTTGCTTATGTCCTCGTTTTTAATACGAATCTGATGGTACCCAGATCGAAGATCCAGTTTGGAAAAGACTCTGGCTCCCCCTACTTGGTCGAACAAATCATTAATACGTGGTAAGGGGTATTTATTTTTAACAGTTACCTTATTCAGTTGTCTATAGTCAATACATAGTCTTAGGGTCCCATCTTTTTTCTTGACAAACAGTACCGGTGCACCCCAAGGCGAAACACTAGGTCTTATATACCCTTTGTCTAGTAACTCTTGAATCTGAATTTTTAATTCCGTCAATTCTGGGATACTCATTCTATAAGGTACTTTTGACACTGGTGCAGATCCTGGTAAAAGTTCAATAGAGAAATCTATTTCTCGTTGAGGAGGTAACCCCGGTATTTCCTCTGGAAATACGTCTAGAAATTCACCTAAGACAGGATGCTCTGCTATAGAAGTCTGATTTTCGTTGAGAAGTAAATCAGATACTCTTACAGCGTAAATCTTGCATCCTTTTCTCATGCATTTCTTTAGCTGCATAGCAGAAATCTGCCTAACAGAGACAGGTTTCTGTTTTCCAATCACTGTTCTAAGAATTTGGTCTTCCGCAACGTAGGTAAAGTTTTTGCTAAAGCAGTTCAGTACTACTTTATTTTTTTCAAGCCAGTCCATACCTATTATCATGTCGTAAGATCCTAAAGGCAACACATTTAGATTAATCTTTGTTTTGTGGTCCTGTATTTGAAGTTCACAATCAGATATGTATTCAGTAACCTTCCTCTTTACTCCTGTAGCTAGCTGAACTAACCAAGGTTTTGGATGCTTTACCTTAGTGAGTTGGCAGTGCTCCATCATCTTGGGAGTGATGTAGCTCAAGGTTGCCCCCGGGTCAATTAAAATGGAGCAAATATGGTCAGAAATTTTACCTTCAATTTCCACGATGGCAGATTGATGATCTGCCTGTCGGTCCTCTAAGGCTGCATTGATTCGGTGGTAACTTTTCCCAATGTCTCCCACCGTGGATGCTTCTTGCACATTATGCAGTACCCTGTTCGTCTCATTGTATCGGGGACAATTCCTGCGTAAATGAGCTTCACCACATTCCCAGCATTTCAGGGGTTCCTTAGGAGTACCGATGCTTCCTTTTATTCCCGTGTTAGGGGCTTTGAAAGCTTTCTGCTGTAACTGTTCATTTCTGGGAAATGAATTCCCCTGGAAGTTTTTGGGCATGTTCCTGAAGGGCGGGGGTTTGTAACCTTTCTTCCGCTGGTTAAACTTTTCCTGTTTCTTGTACTTCCATGCTTGAGTAGTATCATCTCTTTGTTTGTATTGCTCATAACACAATCTGGCCTTTCTCAGTGCTTCTTCTAAAGTTCTGGGATTGTCGAACTCGATTCGATCTTTATAGGACTGTGGCAGGCAACTTAAGAACCGCTGTACTTTCAGTTTTTCTTCCTTGATATATGGAACGAACCGTAGTAAGTCTAGGAATTTATTGATGAGATCTTCCATCGTCATTTGGCCCAGCTTTAATTCGTAAAATTCCTTGGTTTTTCTTTCATAGTAACTTTCTGATCCATTCGAGGTTCTTTTCTTTCAGTCCCTGGGAGATCTTCAGGTCTTGCCACCATATGCTGGCTTTCCCCTTTAGGTTGTACACAGCCATTCTGACTTTCATATTACTGGAATAGTTATAGATCTGAAAGTATTTCTTTATGTCTAGCAGCCAGGCTTCTGCTTCTTCGCCAGTCTTTGATTCTCCATCGAAGCTTGTAGGCTTTATTTTTTTGAATTCACCCTCCAGATGGTCAACCTTCCTTTTTCCCATAGTCTTATCTTGATGTTCAGATTTCTGGGTCTCATTGGAGGAATCTCCCTTCTTCTCAGCGTTCTCGTCAGTCTCCTCTTTCCTCTTAGTGTCTTCTTTCTGTTTTTCGCCATTGTTCCTTTCATGAAGGCTCTGCAGCAAAATCTCATTAATTTCCTGCTGTTTCTCCTGGGCCTTCTTTAGTTGCTCATTGTCTGCTTTGAAACTCTGTATTTCCACGATCAGGCTTCGCATAGTTTCTAGTACCTGACTTGCTTCCGAATGTTCTGATGTTCTTGCCTATTCATTTTCTTCAGCTTCTTCTCTGTATTCTTCGTGCGAAGTCATCTGGGAAATTTAAACTGAAACATCCGCATGCAACATTCAAACATATAAATTAAATTTTATTTCCTGCGCAACAAAAACTAGGTGTTCCAAGGCGGCAGGGTTGAACATCGCTCTGATACCATATGTAAGATTTCCACATAATTTTTTTTTTTTTTTTTTTTTGTTTTATTACTTTTTCAGTACACTTTACAGTACTTAAGAAGAAGACAGTTTTTACACTTATCTGTATTTCAATTTGTTAATGCTATTGTGACAATGAACTTACTGATGTCTTTCCCTTGTTCTTCCACTAGCTAGAAGGTTATTATAATGACATACCACTTACTTAGCTACGGCTAATACTTCCTTCTCCTTGGCATGCAGATTTCTATGATGTCGGGGCGTCTTCAGGATATCGTAACAGGGTATGGATAGATCTTTAACCACCCACGAATAGAAGTTTTAAATCTATAGATTAATGTCTCGTTTTCACACAGTATTCATTCACAAAGTTCCTAATGGACTCACAATGTGCTAATGTAACTATATCCCCATTAAGTCACTAGACTAATAAAGTATAAGTTTAAACACCCAACATTAAATGTTTTTATACATAATTAATTTCATGTCGTATTCTCACATAGCATCCATTCACTACGTCCTTCAATGGATTAATAGTGTGCTAGTGAAACTAAATCACCATTCAATCACTAGACTATTAAGAAGTGAGTTTTAAAGACACCTAATTCCTAAGTCTCCATGATTCTTTGCAAGACTATGGTTAATTTTAGAACTCCAACCTTATATATATTATTCGTCCAACATATCTTGACAACTAGGGAATTTTCAACAAAATCTTTGCAATAAAATGTACCCCTCCTATACGAAGTTACCCTAACAAAATATCACATGGTATGTGACAGCTACCAACGAGTTTAGTGAATGCACCAACTTGCACCATCCAGGCATTTATAGTTGAAGGATGCCACTTGTATTTCGACAGGGCACTCGTACGGGGCAATCATTTTTTTTTTTTGATAGGCCATGTGACTACTTGTACAGCGTTGAATGTTGTGATGCCACCTGCAATAGAAGGACAGATTACTTGATCTTTGCGTTTGGGTTAAGTCATTTCTCCACAGACAGGTGAAGCTCTCGGAAACCGATCTTTTCATTTGAGTTTTGGGGTTCACTGTTCGTCCATTCCAAACCCTGGCAATTCAAAGAACAGACCTGTAGCCTACTTTATCTCTGTAATGTCTATGACAGTGATGGAGAATGACTATTTTCGTTTGGGCTTACTCCAGAGAGAGTTCTCATTACCTTGAGGATGCAGCTACTTGTCAACCCAACGACTCGGAGGTAAGCTAAAGACTTGTAACTCGACACTATCTGTTAAATGAATGTTTACAGTGTATTTCTATCATCCATACTAATGTCCTGTTCAAATAATAATGCAGATGTTCTAAGCTCGAGTCAAAGCCGATGGCAGCGGGGTCTCCTTTATCGGTAAGTGGTACTGCTACACTGCCTTCATGAGAAGACAGGAAACTAGGGAAGCTCCTTCGAAGGCAATAGATATTTTGTAGTTTTTTTTTTTTAAAGTCATGATGCGTTCAGTAAATTGTTTTTGGGAACCTCAGGGATCTCATGATGGCCTGGCCCTTCCAGCCACGAACCCTAATGTAATAATATTTCTTTATTATAGAATTCCTGCGAAATGTAGTTTCACGACCTCAGGGTTTAATACCATTATTGTTTGTAACGGCTTTCAGAAGAACTCTGTAAACAGAACTGTTATTTTCAAAGGTTAAAGATAATCTATGCATCTATTATAGTTTTCTTGTGGCTGTAAGTTAGCTCTTCTTTCTACATACAAACTCGCCCTGGAGATAAACGAATTCTCAATCCTGTACGAATGTTAAATTTGTTTAAAAATTTACCAACAAGGATGAGATGGGTGTATTTCCACGATATGTATAGTTTTTATTACTATGCTAAAAATATTGCCTGCTAAAAGGTTATCGAAGGTCGGCCTAACATTCGAGGGTTTATAAATGCCAAGCCTGGCAGAATCGATAAAGGAAATTTCTAGGTGTTTCTAAGCTGAAGAATACCCATACTGAGAAAATACAACAATGATCATCTTATTCTGTCAAGTTTAAATATCGACATTCTACAACTATCTTGATAGGTCTATCAAATCTTCATTTCAGTCTCGGGTTTCCTTGTCTCTTTCTAGTGAAGTCTGAGAGGGAGTTTGTTTATACGCATAAACCGTTTGAGATGTTCTATCTCTCTACGGTAACATTTAAATTAACATTTTTTTTGTTGACAGTTCTGCGGTGTGATAAGTCACAGTAGTCAAGGTTAAAACTTCTGTCAAGATTCGTCATTTCATGGGCATTTTAACCTTGCCTATTAGGTAATAACGCCTGTACAAAGAATTCCTTTAAAAAGAACTTCACGGCCCAAACCCTAGATAAAGCAACTAGGTTCAAAATTCAGAAAAAGAAAAATAGAATTTTATTTATTCTTTTAAATTTTTTTTTTAACAGAAGGATAAGTATCAAATTCCACCCGCTTCCCTTATTACCCCGGCTGTAACTACCCACATGGCGTCCAACCACGAATTTTGCAGAAAACTATGCTACTGGATAATCCCGATCTATATTTAGTCAAATCCTAAATATCCTTGCAGGGGTCCTTGTTTATCTTCGCAGATATGAATAAAGATTAAAGTATCAACTATTAACTAAGGAATGACACATTTAGGGTTTCTCTGTTCTCAGAACTTGCATACCAATCGGTCCTCAACGATTTTTATTGCAGAGGGAAAATCGATTTTTTAAAAATTTAAATCAATAAATTAACCTCCAGATTAAAACGAATTAATATTTCTATAATTCAACCCTTGCGGAATTTCAGAATGATCGATCCATACACCTGATTTCTAAAGTCTGAGTGCAAGCTCTGATTTAACTTACAGGTCTCAACCTATCTAAATCTACGACTATGAATAGTTTAAGTTAAAGAAACATATAATCCCGGAAATAATACCATTCCCATCGTTCATCAGGTCTAACATTTTTCAATAATGTAACTATCATTTCCTTAAGCATAACACTCTCATTTCATAAAATCTAACAAAAATAAGGAAGAGTAATGAAACTAAATTTCCTATTTTACTTATTCCAGAAAAATTTATAAACAACCAGTTAACTGATAAAATTACTATACTGATTGGCAGAAGCAGATTAATGGAAATACAGCAGAATCTGAACTTTAAAGTAAAACCTGGAGCTTGTAAAACGAATGTAACAGGAACAGCCACGTTCCTCCCAACCGTAGATTAGGTACAAACACCAAGTCCGTCCGCAATCACCCCCGAGCCAGACACATGCATGGAGAAAATGTGGACAGCTAGCCTCAAACTCAGTATTATTTTCCTGAATCCCTTGCCTAACACAGAGTGCTCACACAGCAAGTGCAATTCCTTCCGGCATACTCAGCAGCGTCCTGCCTCCTCACATATGCCCTCTTTTTATAATTTTGCCTAGGTCTTTCCATTGGCAGCCAATTCCTCATGGAATTTTCGCAGCTAACCAAATCCCTGATTTTCAGGGTGTGTCTAGTGTCTTAAATACACTCCTGACACTTGTTCTGATGTCCCAGAGGCTAACTCTAACTTTTCCCCCACTTCTCCATGCATGATCTCCTCATTTAACTTGGCTGTTCCTGCTCATTCTTTTATTAATAATAATAAAATTGTTTGTTTACAACAGTCCTCCTAGGACTTTAAGTCAGCCGATTTCTAATCTGGCTTTGTTATTGCATAATAATAAAGATAAATTAAAAATAAATCTAACATAATGTTTTATTTATTTATTTCATCATTGGGGAGGGATGTCACATCATGGAAGATTAGAAAATCAAGATATCGATTTTAAACCTCTTCCTCCACATTTATTATTACAATTGGATAATGCAGCAAGTGATAATAAAAACCGTTATCTTTTCATGTTTCTATCACTTCTCACTGCACTTGGTGTCTTCATCACTATTGAGGTTGGGTTCTTGCTCGTGGGACACACCCATGAAGACATAGACGGGACCTATGGGAGAATGTCTTCCAGCTTGAAAAGTAAAGATATATATTCTCTACCTGAGATGATGGATACATATCGCAAAATTGAAGAAAAAAGAGTGTTTCCACCTAAACTGATTGATAAGGTGTATGACTTCAAAAGCTTCCTTAATGGATACATCAAGGAAGGAAAAAATGCACTAGTTGGACATCTTAATGTTCAGTACTTCCAATTTCTTGTACTCAATGATGTTCCGGTATTAAGATATAAAGAATCCATAAGAGATGTTGAGTGGTCAGAACCAGTTGAGTTATGGAATACAGACGATGAAGATCGATCTAAACTGCCCATAGGGAAGCCATCTTTCTTACATCCCAAAGAGAATGAAATCTATTTAAAAGAACTAAAAGAAGGAATAACATCATACATAAAAATGTGGAAAGACACAATGGGTGGTGAGGAATTGCCAATTGTTACACCAGAATGGAAAAATAAGGTAGAGTATTGGGAAAGAGTTCTTGATACTTTATATGAAGATTACAATGATCATGATTCATCTTCTGAGGATTTCTGGCCCAAGACAAGGCAAACTCCAGATGTTGGTCGTAATGCGCTTCATGCAATCTCAAATATTATGGATGGGGATTTTGATACTATGACAGGTGAACCCGTGTATGTTGGACCCAAGTGCAATAAGCCAAAGACAACATTCAACCCTATTAATGATGTTGAGAAAGGAAAGATGTTGCTAGTTAGATCAGGAAACGAGGAAGAAGGGGAGATGATTTGGATGGCAAAAGCCACCTCAAATATATTTCAAGATGATGAAAGTGATACTCTTCATGTTAAAGTTGATTGGTGGAAGCCCGGTTCAGGGAAATACAATGGAAAAGTATTAGAGGAATATTGGGTACCAAATCCTGATGACATAGAGCTTGGATCTATTCCAATTGATACCATAGTTTGGGCATGGATGGCTAAGAAAGAACATTGCAAGAAGGCCAAGATAAATAAACATGGTGTACATGCTGTCCTTGACCTACTTGAACGAATAACATGAGATTAGGTGGAGATGATTCATGGATGTAATTATGTTCTTTGGAGGACCAATTAATACATGAAGAAACCTTTTTCAATTTTTCTTGTATATTGAATATTTTCTTCAAATTTATTTGGGGAGTTTTATATTATTTGGTACAAATATGAAAATTTTGTTTAAATTGCAATGTATTCATGTGACGATACATCATGCAAATTACATGACACCATGAAATATTAAACTTTCAATGATTTGTTTATATTAACATAACTTCTCCCATAACTTGGATAATCAAGTCCAATAATGCACTTAAAATCAATATCTTCTAGTTTTGGCCTATTAAAACTATACTGGAGTCAATTTGGCATATTAAAACTATATTGGAGTTAATTAGCATTGTTTTCAATGTAATACGTTCAAACACCAAACAATATCTAACATGGAAATTACAAATTCCAATGCTTTGTCTAGATCGACATAACTTCTCACTCCATCAAACTTGGATAATCAAGTTCAATAATACATTTAAAAGCATCATCTTCTAGATACGATCTATTAAAATGATAATGTTGGGCTAGCTAATTCGTATTCTTTTCAATATAATACATTCAAACACTTCATGAATATATATTATAATAAAATAAATTAAACTGTACTAGTTTGTTTCTATTCCAATTCATAACAAAATTATTTATTTTGATCATTAAAAAACACGCCTTGACTTATAAAATATTTTCTTTTGACATCTGTAAAATGTTTCCAATAAAAATTACCAATAAAAGTTCATAATAATTTGATTTTGATTGTTTTTTCTTTTGACAGTAACATAGGGGTAGATTGTATTAGTGCCGGTATTGAGCAATCGAATTCTAATTACATAGAGTTCCCATATACAGTACACCTCCATAGAAGTACAACGATCTTACAGAGATCGCCCAAAACTTGGCAGGGCTCCACTACTCCCAAATGCCAGATATTATTTAGCTATAACAGAGGAGAAAGGCGTATTGTACTGCTGGAGCGATATTCATTTTTCCAGCTTAGCTTTCAGAGTGGTGACTTCAGCTTCAAGTGCTGCGATCCTATGGCCGAAGTTGCCATGAGTGTTCGTAGCATCCTTGAAACCGGTTCGCGTCTCATCTTTCATATCATCCATTTGTTCGGAGAAGTCTTCCCGGAGTTGCATGAGTTCTTTGTTCAACAGGTCCCAGGTTTGCTCTCCTGCCTTGGAGAGCGCCTCTAACTTTGCTTTCTGGTCATCGTGCTTTGCCCTCAGACGCCCCAGGGCAGTTTCCAGGGCTCCAATCCGTTCTTCCGCTGTGAATCCGGAGCTCGAAGAGTTGTTCGACGCCATCTAGTTCAGGAGCACACCGCGAACCTTGATCTGAGCTCGGACTTGACAGAGGGAACTCGAAATGCTTGATACCTTAAGCCTATTAGCAGAGCTCGCTGATAGAGAGGAATGAGTTCGAGACAGGGGAGGAGCTCCTTTAAGAGCATACAGGGAGACTCCCGAGGGCGCAAGGACCTGTCTCTGAGCTGTGGTGCAGGGAATCTCTGCATTCGCATGAAAAACGTGTTTTGGGAAGCCAAAGAGCGTGCTGTGAGAAGATACAGGATCCCCTGCAGCTATGGGATGTCACATCACTGACGCGAGCCATCTATGCTTAATATGCCTTGAGCCAGCTCGACCCCTTTGTTTGCTTCCATGTCTGCTTGCTTATTCAGCACCCGAAGCACATGGTAAAATCTGATTTTTTGGAAATGTTTGCTCACCTGAAGAATTCTTTGAAATATATGGCGCAGTTTGACATTCGGAGGGGTCTTCTTGGTTATGAGGGCTCTGATCAGAATCCTGGAGTCCCCAAAGACTGTTAAATTGCTAATTCCTTGATCACGCGCAATATTTAATCCTTGCCAAAGACTGCAGAATTCAGCAGTGTTATTCATAATAAAAATTCATAATAATTTGATTTTGATTGTTAAATGACACACAGATACTTATAAAAAAAATTGATTGTTAAATGCACTTTTAATAAGTTTAGTGGGTTTTCACTTTTGTATTTGTAAGAAACAAAAATGTACTTCAATGATTCTATTCTAATTCATTGATTTCAAATGTAGTCTAGTAAAGCACTTACAAGCAACATATTATAGACTGTCCATAAAAACTTTATTATGGGAATAGCTAATTAATGTTTTTTAATGTAATATGTTCAAACATTTCAAAAATAAATACTGGACATACAACATATTATAGACTTTGTCTATAAAAACTTTACTATGGGAGTAGCTAGTTAATGTTTTTTCAATGTAATATGTTCAAACATTTCAAAAATAAACGCTGGACACTTGCAATAACTAGAATGGGTTTTCCCTCTTTCTTCATGTATTTGAAAAAAAACCAATTGTACCATAAAATTTATATTCTAATTAATAATTTTTTTTGACCTTAATCGGTATACTTAGACTTTATCCAATACAATATTTTCTCTTGTTGGCTCTAAAATAGTGCCAACCACATATCATAATATATAGTAGTATTGAATAATGAATATTTCTTTAAATGTTAGATGATTATATTTATATTATAAAAAGGAATCTAGGCTTAACCAATCAACATAATCCAAAGTAATAATTGATAGTTAACAATGTCCAAAACATGTAGAAACTTGTGGGCTCATAATAATCCCATAAAATGAAGGGAAAAAGTGAAGTGCCTAAGTATCTATTGTGCTATATACTTGAAAAAAATGTCCTCAGGCATACAATAGACAATACATATAAAGGGAAGAAAATAAAATAGAGTATGACCTAATTTTCGATGTTGTTGCTCGTAGATATGTTATTGATTATTTTTCTAGTCAATATTCTAAATATTATTAGGGGTAGTGTCATCATCCACAAGTACAATATTACAATGACTACAGGAGCTAATACGTCTTCATGGTATTAGAGGTTTCACCTAATTCCTAGACATTTCCAGTTCTCGTTGTCTCTTGAAGTTGAGCAAAACCCCCCATGTTCTAGCCATCCATTATCAAGATTGAGGATTACTAAGTTATTATGCCAATACATAAATTTGTTATAGTAACAAACACATTGACTGTTATGTCATTAAATAGCTTTCTAGGTCACTTTAAAATGGCGACAATCTCTTACTAATATGGTAATTCAACACATGCACAATATATGCTTTATCAAATTATAAATAAAATGGTTAATACTTTCAACATACAAATAATGCCATTAGATAAATTAATAGGAAAGAAATATTAATACAAATTACAAATTATAATAATAAAATAATGTAAAGAATCTAAGTTTAAGCATAGGAAGATATGCTTCAAATTAATATAAATTTGATTTTATATAGCTTATAATGATAATATTGTAAAAAAAATGGTGAATATATAGATTGAAAATGGTAAATTAATGATAATGATAATATTGTAATAATAATGTAGATTGATTTTATATATATTGTAAGGAATCTAAGATTAATATTCGGAAGATATGCTTCAACTTTATATAAATTTGATTTTATATAGCTTATATTGATAATATTATAAAAAAATGGTGAATATAAAGATTGAAATGAGTGAATTAAGTAATTTTTTGGTTTTTCATTTTTCGAAAACTCAATCTTGTTGAAGTTCTAAATTCTAGATCCCTTGTATAATTCCATTTTTAATGAAATATGTGTTAACTCCTATATGACGTTTATTATTCACAATGTATTTTTAACTTATTGTCAATGTTGCAACTCAAACATCACAAGGCTATGTTGTGTAATGGTCATAAATTTCGTATCAAAAAGTTGGATGATAACAGAAAAACCTCAGATTGTGGGATAGCTACAGTCTTTAAGGTCACCAATGTTTCCTCCAGAAGTGATAGACATCCAGAAGAAACCGAGAATAGGTACTATGGGCATTTGGAGGACATTGTTGAGTGTGATTTTAATTCCTTTAAAATAGTTTTGTTTGAGGTGAAGTGGTACAGGTTACGGATGCATGAATGTGATCCTGAAAGAACTTTTATTGAGCATGATAATGGATTTACCATGGTTAATACAAGGGCATTTGAACCGGGTACAGAGCCTTATGTTCTTCCAAGTCAATGTGAGCAATTCTACTACTCCGAGGTACCAGGTAAAGCAGGTTGGTCATACGTTGTTCGATACGATCCAAGAGGAAGACCAGTAAAGTATAATCATGTACTAGATGATGAAGATAATCACGAAGAAGAAGAGGATGATGATGATTCAGATCAGGCTACAGTCGATGTGTTAGATGAAGAAGTTGAAGAGGATGATCATGCAAATGTATCAGATGGTGATCTCATTGACGATGAGGATGAATATATTAGTGAAGATGACTTTGATGTTGATGACGACGTGAATGATCCTTTCATCAATATCTATTCAGAACCAGATCCTGATACAGATGTTGAGTTGGATGAAGAAGAAGATGAATGATATTTAATTGTTGAAAAGTAGAGCTATGCAATGTTTTTAGGTTAAATTAAATGCACTCACCATATGTTCATTTTGTTGATTAACTTGGTTATATTTGAAAAGTAGTTTTCTAATCTAATTATGTTTTACATGTGCAGTAGCGTGGGTGTTCCTGGAGGTTGTAGTGTTAATGGTTTGAATCGAACATGTGTCGATTGAGTAAGATACAAAATTGTGTTATAAGATTTATGTGTTATTTCATATTAGAATTCTACTAGACTCATTGGAAACATAAAAAACTTATTTTGAGTCTTTCATGGAAACATAAAAAAATTATTTTGAAAGGGGTTCTATCCTTGTTGGTCTTTCTAAGCTAGTTTTAATCTTAATGTTGATCGTTCATCACTACTTGTAAGTCCTCTTAACCAATCAACCATTTTTGTTTCATGAGAACTAGATCTTGCATCGTCTGATGATGTCTTTTGCAAATATGTCGACACTTGGATCCACTTCATCGGAATCAAATTGTACACTTTTAGTTCATCTAGTACTATATCATTCTTTAATATCTACATGTCAATGGTATGAACATCCCAATCGTTGTGATCGAATGCATCCTAATTTCTCTCTATCCATATATTGAAATTCCTATGGGTATGGTAATTAGTATGCTAATTTTTAATTTTTAATTAGTATCGTTATTTTTAATTTTTAATTAGTACTGTTATTGATAAAATTGTTATATAAAACAAAATAAAAAAACCTATGTTACAAATGTCATATATTTGAGAACCTTTAACATTGTTGATAGTTAAAAACAAAAACAAAAATATATGTGATGTCCGCGGGTTTTATGTGATTCATTTTGGTCATTTGCTAACTGTGAAACGCCCTGTTTCTCTTGACGTTCGACCACACCAGCTAGTGCTTGCAACCTGCTACAATTCCATTTCCTCTTGAAACTCTCACCGTGCAATTGCTATGAGAGGGGTTTAAGTTGGTTTCGTGTGCTCTGACCGTTTTTGCAAATCCCCGCAGACCCTCAATGGCAACTATAAGTGGATTCTAATTTACTAGACTTGGAGTAATGGAACTCAAATTTGTCAAAAAAACAATGCTGGAGATAGAGGTAGTATTGGTAGACCCTAAATGGTTGCTTGTGTTGATTGCTGAGATAGGGTTTTTCGTCCTCTGCCGGCTATTGATATATGTGTTGGAGACATGTCCAATCATGAATTGATTATGAATGTTGTGGTAAATTCGATATGGAAATGAGTATTTTTATAGGTTATGTGTGGTCCTTTGTTACTCGTTATGCTTTGGTAGGGTTTCGGGTTTGATGTGATTACTTTTGGTCATTTGCTAATTGTCTCTATCGAGCTTAACGGAAACGCTCAGTTGCTCTCGTTCGACCACACCAACTAGTGCATGCAATCGGCTACAATTCCATTTCCTCTTGCAACTCTCACCGTGCAATTGCTACGAGGGGGGTTGAAGTTGGTTTCGTGTTCTCCATCCATTTGTGCAAATCCCCGTAGACCCTAAATTGCAACTGTAAGTGGATTCTAATTCACCGGACTTGCAGTAATGGAACTCAAATTTGTCTAAAAAACAATGTTGGAGATAGAGCTAGTATTGGTCAAGCCTAAATGGTTGCTTGTGTTGGTTGCTGAGATAGGGTTTTTCGTCCTCTTCCAAGTATCGATATTTGTGTTGGAGATATGTCCAATCCTGAATTGATTATGAATGCTGTGATAAATTATGCATTGGAATGTGAGTATGTGGAACCCTTTTTGATAAACTTGTTTGCAAGTAGGGAGGTAAATTTTGGGGTTGAGCTAGGAGGGTTTTGCGCAAGCATTCCCTCATAGATATTCCACCCCTTGCAACCGGATCTTGGTCCATGACCTCCTTCACTATGCGTGTTCCTTTGGGATTTTGAAACCCTCGTCTATTGAATCAAATTTCTGCATTGTATAGGTTCAAATTAGGTGTTGTTGATTTCATTTGTTAATTGGGTTGTTTTGATTTTATAACTAAACCAATAGACATGGAATGCTTATTGTTGATTGATGTAAAGGCTGTAGTTCTATTTAACACATAAATAGTGATCCAAAGTTCATTGATATGTTTTTTTAAAATAGTTGCAAACCAGTTTTATTTGGATATTTTTGTGCAAGTGGATTCTAGGAATATGAATTAGATATGTGCTCATTATCACATTTTGAGGGTGTTTATGCCTGCAATTTAATTTTGATTTTAGGCAATTTTAAATCTCTCTGCTGGTAGCAACATTCTCCTTGGTTTGAGATGATGTGAGTTGGGATCTTTGCTATAATCCTAATTTTGGTTTAAGCAGTTTTGTATCTCCGCCTTTTGCCACATTCTCTTGATTTGAGATGGTGAGAGTTTGAGGCTTTTCTGTTATCCTACAAGCATTTCTTGGGTTCTCTGCCCATGATTCGAAGGCATAGTTTAACCTTCATGGCCATAGAAGAATGATTGTCTCAATGATATTGTACCTAGCTTTTAGATTTTGGTTTTGGAATTTGAACCAGATTGCTTTCCAAGTTGTATGTGGAAATTTTAATAATTTTTTAAAATAAAACACTATGTTTCTGGGTATCAATGCTCAAGATGTGAATTCTCATTTGGTCTATTAAGCTCATCTGGATTTATATGTAGATTTTGGATATGATAGTTGTTTTAATTGGCGATATTAATGTGATTGCTTCAAACGAGGTCTTGAATTTCAACTTTTAGCCCTGAAAGTGCTTTGGATATCAATGCTTTGAACACCATCAATAGATTCCATAAGAAAACTTGAGTAAGATGTAAATTGTATTCCTTTTGATAGAAAATATGCACTTGTGTTCATTTCCTTCTAGAGATTATGACGGGAAATGTTATTAAAAACATACACACATCAGTTTCACCTGCTTGTAAATTACCTCTATGTTAGATTGTTCAGGGCATCACCTACTCTAGATCTCTCATTAATTCACCATAGTGTCGGTGTGGTAATTCCCAGTCCTTCCTACCCTGCTCCATGTTCACTCTCACCTCTTCATTCTCCTATTTCAAATGACCCCCCTGCATCTGCTGAGACATCTTGACAATGCCAAACTCTACTCAGATTATCTCCTCTTACCCTTCAGTTGTTTGCTTTCCTGGGAGACTAACTTCATATTACTTGGTTGAAATAATACTTGATACAATGTGCATATTTATAGCACATAACATGCCTCCTAGGCATCAATCATGGCTTGTCTTTCACAACCATCTACACATAGTATTTAGACGATGCTCCCGTGTGTATAATATTCCCCACACATTTGATTGCAACTACGAGGTACTATCCATAGTGATTTGACTCTGAATATTGATTCACCTATGGCTTAGATCTAAGGTGTTTTAATGTGTCAATGACTAATAAGAGAATATTTGATTCATAATGGTTACTAATAAGAGAATATTTGACACAGAAGAATGCTGCTAATTTTTAACAAGCGGGCCTGAAACAAGCTAGCCTGGTGCAAGCAAGCTCGAGGCCCATAACCCAGAAGTAAACATGGAAATATTTGCTTGGACCAATGGAAAACATCAGATCTATACTATTGATGATAATATCATGTGGTTCGATTATATGCAAGACTGGAAACCTAGGTGGGAGTTGCGACATGCTGAAGTGTTAGATGCTAACTTACAGGGATCTGATGCTTTTAATATACTAGTGCCACAACTCAGAAGAATGCCTATGGGATCTAGTATTGTACCAGAGATGATTTACAATAACTCCCTGAGAAAAGCAGTCGATGCAAGCAATTCGTTAACAAACCTATACCGTGATCTTACCTTAATCTCGTCAGAGGGCTCTACATGCCACCCCAGGCTACAACTAGACCAACAATACTACTGTATTAACTGGATACGTTCTCTCGAAGCATGGCCACATAAAGATGCTAGTCTTCGGTTTCCAAGTACTACACACACTTATGAAAAATATAGAAAATTATGGTGGAAATTCTTGAGAAAAGAAAATATAGATAGAACATATTATACCATGCTAAAGTTTGGACTTCAAATTCCTCAAATCTATGAGGACCCTACATTCTACATCCCTGATTGGATGAGACACTGGTGGAATTCATTCGGCATCAACCTGACAGCATTATCACCAGATGCTATTTATAATCTGAAACGGGTAGTTGGAGAGTCTCTCGAACAGGTCAAAGATGTTTTGCAGACAAATATTATTGAGGATCAAATCCTTGGGTACTACATTAAATACAATCAACCATGGCTTGTTGAAACCCGCATAGACATCCACATGCATCATAACAGACACGTGGTTCAGAGGTCTATTTATTCAAAGGCATGGTGCAATGAAGACAATGCCTATCGAGAAATTTTTGGTCCACCATACTCCAATGATTTGTAAATATCTCAAAAGTATTTGGCTATGAGTGGGGCCTGTCCATTCAGATTGTCATGAAGATTGTAAGGAAAGTCATAAAAACTTTTAGATCTTACTATTGAAAGTCATAATAACTTTAAGATGTTTTCCATAACGGTTAGTCATGGTTTGGTTGTTTCCAACACTTATATCTCTCATTGATTTCACTTAAGTTAAGGCTTAAATTATCAAGGATTTGAATGTTTGCATCAAGCACGTGTGGTGTGTAAGGGTTGTTTGAGGGTCTTACATAACATTCCCCACACATTTAATTGCAACTAGCACATTGGTCCCGAATGTTGTTATTTAATTATTTATCCTAATGGTAATATCAATGACCTATATGATTTTGACTATCAAGTGCTGAGGTGGCATCCTTCCGTTGTTTGCTTGCCTGGGATACTAGAGTGCTCCCCTTATTTGGCATATCTTTTAGCTATTTGGAGGCATAGAAACCATAATAACAGTCTATTAAAAAGGTCATTGCTACCATTTGGATAAATAAATAAATAACAACATTCAGGAGGAAATCAGCCTTGGTACAATCAATTTAAAGTCCTCAATAGTTGATGTTATCCAATTCTATAGCATGAAACATTGGAGGTTTACCGTTGCTATGAGGTCCAAACTCCACTCAACACACCCATTATTTTTTCTCTTAGACTTTCCATACCTCATAGTTTGCAAGCGTCTCATGTTGTAAGAAGACATGGATAGTCTTAATTTGCACTCAAAACTACCTCACATCCACAAAACTGGCCCAGAACTAAATGATGAGGTAGAAGGTGAAACGTGTCTACTAATGTTCAAAACATTACCCATATATGTTTAATTACTATTGTAGCTTGTCATTATAGGGCCCAGAACTGCCCATATGTGAGGTATAAAGCATGTTCATTGCCTTCCATTGTCCACAGTTGGCATGGGATGCCCAAAATTCATTTTACAACTAATAAAAAGGAAAAATCACACTTTAGACTCATGAATTGAATCTGAAAGTACATTCTAGTAGCTATTACAGGAAACTATTTTTCATTAGAAAACCCACCGACAACTTGTTTTACAGCTTTTTTTTTATAACTAAAATGGTTATATATTGATGATTTTAAAAAAAGAAGAAGATGGGTTACACAACAAAATGCAAGTCTATCCTGGACCTGAATCAACCCTGAATTGGGCAGCCATTCTTGATAGTTGCAGCAAGATCCTTTGTCTTTCTCTTCTCATCTATGAGGTCCACGTTACCTTCCATATGTTTCTGTAGCTTTGTTATCTTTCTGTTGATTTCCTCAAGTTCCCCATTAGTAACTTCCTAAGTACGAGCCATGCGTGAGAAGGCAAGGTCCAGGGAGGCCTCTAAGTGATCAAATTTTCCAGAAAGCACAGACTTTTTCCCTCTATTCTCTAAGACGCCAACAGAAACCAGATTGTAGAAATGGAGGAGTACATTTTTGCATTCCAGGTTCTCAGAGCGAATCATTTTGACTTGCACTTCTAACTCCTGGAGCCTGTCTAACACTTCATCTTCATGGTTGTAGTTCAAATCCTTCTCCTGGGAAGAAACATTTCCACTTTGGTTGCAACACTTCCAATTTGCCTATCCCTGGCCAGAGTTCTTTGTTCCCACAGCATGACCAGGGTTCTCTAAATTTTCAATCTAGATACTGCAGCAACCAACAGGTCCTCTTCCCGACAGTCCCTCTTGACCCTTTTTCGCAGAGCCATCCCGTGCTCCTTGAGGACACCATGGCCAATATTTCCATGATCATGTCCACCAGAGAAACCTCTACAGGCCATTGCAACGCAGAAATCAAGCTATCTGCGAACTGCAGAATGGGAGAAAGGTTCGAAGTTCAAGCTAAAAACGTTCTGCGAAATGGGGCCGAAAATTCCCAGTTTGTAGATCGTCCCCACCTGCCAAGACTCCTTCCAACTGTCAATCATGCTCAGAGCTATTAATTCCCACATGCGAGTGAGGATTTCAAGGTAAGCTGGAGCCGTCAAATAATCAAGGGGGGGTTCACAATTGAAGGTGCAATTTTTCCTCCCTCGCCCATAGTTGAGGATTGTGCAAATCCCATGGGGGGGGATTGAAATACTAATGAGAGGGGCTTGCCAAGTCCTATGGTACCCAAGCGTTATCAAGAACCACATTATTGTAGAGAATTGAACCATAAGGGATTCCAAGTCTTACAGAGTAAAAAACCAATGTTCAAAAGCTTCCTAAAACCAATATTTTTTCCTTGTCTACATTTGGCCTAGTTCTCTTGATGTTTTGTTACCCCCTTTTTGTGATTAATGTGTTTATCTTACATTACATGTCACTGAAAATTGTATTAGAACATTGACCTAACTGGTAGTGTTGAATTTTCTTTAACACATGAGTGACCGACTAGGGACTACTCTCAGGTTGACATTTTTTTGGTTTGGTCCTCCTGCTTGGTTGATGGATACTCTCATTATTGATTGAAATTTATTTATTTTTTAAATAAAAAAAACCAATATAGTCGGAAAATCAATATACACATAATGTCTGAAAATAGTCTTTGAAAATCAAATTTCTCATGGCCTTTTGAGTGCCAATTTGCATGGATTTGAAGTTTGCAACATGTCTAAGGTGTAATATTTCACCTAAGTTAGCTGATTTATTTTGCGTTCTCTACTGTAGTATTTTATAGATTTTTTGGTTAAGATGTATTGACATGAAACATTTACGAACACTACTGCAATGTACTCCTGAGTGGACCATCTCACTGTAGTTATGGTTTGTTGGGATGATATAGTAAATTAATGTTTCTTAGTTGAGTGATTTTTCCAAACAGTTCACTAACAAACAGTTTTCATATGCATTAGCATAAAATACCAACATGTAAATTTTAAAAATGAATGGTAGGATGCCAGAAATATGCCATTCAAAGAAAGAGGGTAGGCTGCCAATAATATGCCCAGCAGTGTTGGAAGGAGAAGTAAATGGGTTAGGCATGTCCCTCCCAAGCCTCAGATTTGAGGGAAGTAAATGTGTACTTTCAAAGAAGAGAGAAAGGACCGTCCTGTTTATTCTTGTTTTATGGAGTGTGGGTACCACCAAATAGGTATCTGTTTGATCTATCTTCCTCAAGTGATGATGAAGATATACTCGGAGAGGTTGAAAGTGAGACAAGCTATACTATATCTACCGGTTTTATATCAACTAGATCTAAAAATATAAGGAAAATATTTCATAGACGCATGAAATATTTTATTGCCAACGGTGGGTTGTGTAATTATGATGTTGAGAGCATAGGAGACATGGATTTTCCATTGTGGTATAAATATCTAGTGCAACGATGGGTAGCTAATATGCTATCTCAAGTGGACATGGATTTCCTCATCAAAGGGAGGATGTATCGCATCGCTCCTTCATCCTTACATGGATTGGGGCTATTTTCCATGGATGGAATAACGGTCCGCTATGGCACTGTAACCGAATTGATGGAGTATGTAGGACCACTATACAAATACAATAACTGGTTGATCTTGGTCCAATATACTCGAAATATGCGGAGATACGGAGTTGCCACGAATTATATTCAAATAGCAGAAAAAAATAAAAACAAAGGGGTGACTATGTATATTGATGGGAGACCAAAAGCATCCGGAAACATTGCTAGCTTTATAAATAGTCACGACCAGTGACAACAAATAAGCAACCAAATTGCGAATTCGAGGCACGCGAACATCATCTTATATTTGTATGTGCAATAAAAACAATACTTGTAAGTGAATACTTGTTGATCAATTACAACTTAAATAGAATATATGTGGCTTCCGCGGTCTAGGGGAACCGTGGACCGTCATAAAATATGTTTCATGAGGTAAATGCTAACAGTAGTAACCAAACATGACTACAATAACTAAATGTTTGGTTTTCTTCTGTTAACATTCGATTTCCACTGTTGCCATTCGCTTATTCATGCTTATTATGAATATTTCCATGTGATTACATGGTAATTACATTGCTATGAATATCTCAATTTTGTTTTTGATGCAATTATTGATTACTGAATTTTTTTTTAGGTTGGCGGCAGTGGAAAAGCACATGCCTCTTCCACGGTCCAGGGTGACTGTGGAAGGTCAGCATCTACACCTCGTCAGGTAAATGTTAAATATAGTAAATAAATATGACTACAATAACAAGATGTTCCGATTTTCACTGTTAGCATTCGCTTTTTCTGTGCTTATTGTTAATATTTCCATATGAAAGCATGCTTATTAAACTGTGGCAAGAGTTTGCTCATGGCCATGGAGCAGAACATGTATCTTCTACTTCTGAGGTAAAAATTAATATTAATGCAATATCTCATTTTTCTTTATGTTACAATTATTTAGTCTGAGGTAAACGTTTATTTATTGATTTATTGTTTCGGTATGGCACCATTGGAAAGGCACCTACTGCTTCCATGGTCGAGGGTGACCGTGGAAGGTCACACTCTGTGGCCCGCCAGGTAATTATTTAGTAAAATAACTAAATGTTTCGATTTAGTACATTCAAATTTTTCTGAGCTTATGAAGGATTATTGGATCATTTTTCTGACACTATGACGGATTACTGGTTCATTCAGGACCGTGGAAAGGCACCTGCTGCTTCCACGACGACGGTTCCTCGTGGACAATCACCGGTCATAACACCAAGTTAGGTAAATGTTAGTGCATAATGGTAACTTAATCTTCATTACAATATCAATATTTGAATGATGTTAAAATTGTATTACATAATTAAATTTATTATTTGATGAATTTAGTCACGTGCACCAGCTCTGGGTGATGAGGGGTTTGAGGAAGAGATTTTCTATTCCATTGACCCAATGCAAACTTTTAGAGTAGCCTTGAAAAAGGAAAATTGTGAAATGCTTGCCTCGGCTCGCCAAAGGCCCTTGTCACAGGAGAACAAGGCAAAGATTCTAGAGCTACAAGGGGTTATAAAGTCTTATGGGGTAAGTCGCATCTTCACAATTTTTTTTAAGCTATGTTGTGATTTCATATCTGATATTATGTTTTTTATCATTCCAAGTGATCTGATAAAGTAAAGTTTATTGTTTGTAGGATTTTTTAAAACCTGTGACTACAGAACCTGCCTGCGACAAGTATAGGTAGCAATGATGGTCCAATTCAACAAAAAAAAAAGCGATGTACCAATGAGGCTTTTTGGCACTCCTATAGTTGGCCTCGATTCCATTGATGATGACACTGGTGAGAGAGAGCATGATGCCATGCCGGATCATGGTGAGAGAGAGCATGATGCCATGTCGGAGCATGATGAGACGGAGCCTAGGACTCCACATGACTCTGGAGATGAATGTACTGTAGACAACCAGGAAACTTTTCCTGGTGCGGCACGAGTTAAAAGCACTGGAAAACTAGATCTCACCTTTCTGGTGGATGACTCTTGTGTTCCAATCAAGATCCATAAAATTGTTGGTATTTATCCATTATTTTTTTTATTTTAATCATGAAATTGAAATAGACATACGTTGAAATTATTATAAATTAATGGATTACATGTTTCTGTAGGAAACAATGTCTTCTACAGCATTTGAATGACAAAGCCTTGGAGTTGTTTGGCCCCACCATTTGCACATGGTGGAATAGCCAAGATAGCACTAAGAGAGATGAGTTGATTGACCACATGGTCAACTTGTTCGAAAATACTTTCAACAAGAAATTTGTTGCAAGGTTAGCCAGTGAGAATTTGAAATATACCAGGGCCCAATATAGGGAAAGATTGCAAGCTGAACTCAGGCATGAGCGCCCTCCCATGGCTCCTGAGAAAGAGTGGAAGGCGCTGATAGATGATGCAAAGGAGAACTTGAAAAAAAGACAAGGAAAACAACCATGACCTGGTAAAGCAAGGTACAACATATATCACCTTTTTACTGAAATAAGCTCAATTGTTTTTTTCTTTTTTGTTTTAAGTAATATTTTTGATATCTAAGGTTTTTGAAAATTTTCATATATAGGCTACCTGACACCTCCAAAGCAACCAAGGCTAGAATGGAAAAGCACGGGAAACATAGACTGGGCCAGGGTGGCTATAGAAAACTAAAAGCAAGAATTGTAAGTATTAAATGATTAGTTGTTGGGAATATTTATTTAACAGTACCGAACAAATATCTAATTTTGATACTGGAAATTTTAAAATGTGTTATCATGCATTGCAGGAAAATACGTTCCAAGCTACTGCCACCGACGAAGACCTAAAGCTTGGTTTCAAGTTTGGTTTTAAAAGTGTGGTTGAACATTGGAAAAGATTGGGCCAAACTCCAATCTTCCCAATGACGCAAATGCAGGTATATCACCAATTGTAGTATACTATTAAAGTCTATTCAATACTTATGATTATATCACCCATAACTAAAAATTTATGTTTTTTTGTAAGCAACAATGCAACCGCAACAGTGAATCTAGCGCTACTAAGCAAGTACACGTTGATGTTGGGGTGAACATGTCCCATGATAGTGTGGAGCATAGTGTCCATTCCGGTATGTATGCTTTGGAAATAGAAAAGTATACTGATATTAGATGTATATATTTCCTGACCTAAACTTATAAATTTTCTTCTTTCAATGGAAGACCATGCAGCTCAGGAGCATGAAGTGCAAGGGGAAGCAACTATACCTTCAATTAACACCCCAGTTGTCACATCTACAGAGACTGTTAAAGAGAAATTTATTGTAATTTTAATCAAAATAATGAAATATTTATTTCAATAATAATTCAACGTCATATATATATGCACCTCATTTCCGTTGTTGTAGTTCACACCCCTACGAAACTACCTCCACGCCTTGCTCAATGACGTACAAGAAGTGGCACAAATGAGGGCATGGAAACACAAACAATAATAGGATATATCACAGTAAATATTGTGCCAATTGATGATTGTGATACCGTACTCGCAAGTTATTTCAATGCAAAAAAACAGAAATCAACGAAAAAGTAGTTCATGACTTGTATTTTGATGGATATAGATGTTGTTAGTATGAAACATTGTTAGTATGTAACATTGTTAGTATGTAACATAGATAACTTTTATCTGGTTTAGTTACGAGGTACTTATCTTTTATGTGATGCTCTTAGCAATTTTCCCATTTATATCTTTTATTTTCGTAGAATTTGAATTTTAAATTTAAATGTCATCACAAGTCATTGTATGCTTGTTTATAATTATTTTGTATTTTAATATTCAAATTCTGTGTTTTCTAAAACATCATCACTCCTATATGTGCTGCATGTAGATAAATTAGTCTGAAAAATTGATTCTCTTTATATTAGATATATTAGATATGTTCATCATGACTTCGATGATCATCACTCTTTATAATTTGATTGCTGCCCAATACATCTCGAGGACCAACTTCAGCACAGGGACCACAGAGGAGTGCTGAAGTTGATAGAGATCAAATTTATGTTGTAAAATACTTTACTATTGCTTTAGCACTATTCAGAAATAGTACCACACTTCAGATTTGATTTTTGGTTGAATGTTAATGTGGAGATCTTCAACTATACCTCTCTTACTGTTATATGATCAATATGTTTATTTTATCAACTTTTACTGAAAGAGATGAAAATTATGTTATAAGATTACTGCCCATTATATCTCGAGGACCAACTTGAGCATAGGGACGACAGAGGAGTCCTTAAGTTGATAGAGATCTAAATTATGTTAACACATGTGGATTTAATTTTCTTTAGTACAAGGTACTTATCAATTATGTGATGCTTTCAGGATTGCATAGAGAGAAATGAGGGATATTTTTATTTGGCATCCCACGACCCTTCCTCAAACTGTGATGATGAACTTTCAGGTTATATAGAATGGCTGTACATTTGAGAGAGATATGACTGGTTGTACCTTCCCCACCTTGATTGAGCTATGATTGGTCTTGTGGTACCTTATCTTTCACTGGTGTTTAATGGGGTCATTTAACCTCCTTGAGTAACTTTTTTAAAACCACCTTGTTGAATTTTTTCTCTTATAGAGTACTATGGTTGTTTGGCCACATTTGGATCAGCTTACCCTTGGTTCTAAGGGTCATGGGTCTTCTACTACCCACACCTATGTTATGACCATCTTTTATATTTTCTTTTTTTATGACCATTGTTTATATTTGTACCGACACTTCATATCTCATTTTTGGTATAATGTACCTTCCCCACCTTGATTGAGATATTATTGGACTTGTGGTACCTTGTCTTTGACTTGTGGTTAATGCGGTCATTTACCCTCCTTCATTTTTTATATACCACCTTGTTGAATTTTTGGTCTTATAGAGAAGTTGACTTTGATCACCTGCGATCAGTTGTGGTGTGGTGATAATCACTTTTCTTCTGCTGAGACTTGGTTGAAGTTTATAATTTTTGTAACTTTGTTTATGTTGACTTCATTGACCTAATCAACTCCAGTCATTTCTCTCTCTCTGGTTTGTACAAACCCTCTTGAAGGGTCAGCTGGTTCCTAGAGATGATTGGCCTCTCCGAGACACACACAGTCTTTTCTGAAAGTAATACTTCTGAGTATATTTTCAAGAATGGTTTCACGCCGAGGTTGGTATCTTCAACTAAATATCTCTTTTTGTTATATGATATATATGTTTTATTTATTACAAGTTACTGAATATTGGTTTATCATTATAGTTTGCTTGTCAGTGTAACTCATTATAATCTGTTGATATGGCAGTTTTGAATTTACCAAAGACCCTGTGTTAAGAACTTACTGGTTGTACATTTGGAGTTTGAAGGAGACAATATTAATAGTCACCTACAGGACTTATTCTACACAGTTGAGTATTCACTACTTATTTAATATCAAATTGTGGTCTTTTATGGACAATCTGGGCATTGTGGTCTTTTACAAATTGCAAGCTACAGAAATTATGGTGGTTACCGAAAGTTGGAGATTCGATGGTGATTGGGAAACCCAAAGTTGGAATGTGGCACACTCCAACTTTGGCAACTTCCTTTAGACAAGCCTCGTAAGATAGTATAGAAGCCTTCACACAACAAAAATCACCACATGAAACCCTAGTTGCTCAAGAAGAGAGGTGCACACCACTATTTGTCAGGTAGCTTATACTAATTAACAAAAGGACTTCGAAACCAATAGATAATATTAGTGTTGCAAAACAAAAAACTGGAAAAAAGTTGGCATGGGTCATCAACTTGGAAAATAAAAAAAATTGAGAGAAAACCAACAAAACTCATCAAGTATAAATTCAGACCTTAAAAATTCAAAAAAATTGGTGAGTTGAAAAACATAGAAAACTTGGGAAAACTCAAGAATTTGATAACGTCTCACTTGTGACAATGATCTCCATTCTTCCTCGCTCGACACCCAATTGATTACCTGGTCTTTTCCATTGACATGAAATTAGGATCATCTCCATTTAGGGAATCTTCTAGCAGTGAGTCCCCTAATTGGGGCTACAAGTAATGTGCCCACTGGTAATGAACCAGATCTTTGCTTTCAATTGAGGGAATATGGTCCGTTTGAAGATAGAAGGCTTCCTCTAATTGTATCATGCCTTGGCCTTTAGACAAGAAATTCAATGAAATTGGGAGTCCTTGATTGAGACTAAACCATTATAGTGGAGAGATTTCATCCAGAACTGATCGTAGAATGAGATATAGACACTGTGGGAAAACACATGATGATGTTGATTTGTGTGTGATTGCATATGCAACTAGAAAATATATAGAAGGTGGCATGAAATCAAATTAAATTCTGGGTAACAGCAAGTGCAGAGAAGTTTCATGTGTCACATAAGAAGACGGAAATAGATTATGGAGAAAATCCCATCTCCATGAAGTGTTGTATGGAGTCAGAAATATTTGCATGGGAGATGTAAACATGGTTGTGCTACATGTAAAATTGTGTAATTTGTCTTTGTTTGAAGTTGTTTGGTCGTAAGTGAATACATCTTCCCATTTGAGTGCATGGTAATTGCATTGTTTGCATGTGGTGCCTATATAGTTCTATGGTATTTTTGGCAAATCCTATTACATAAAGTGCACTTGATAGTGAAAATTTATGCAGCTCATCAAAATTTGCAATTGGGATCTTTATTTGTTTTGGTTTTTGTTGGGTTGGTTCATTCATTGGATCAGGTGGCCTCTAACATGGAAGCTAAGTTGGGCTCTTCTATTGTGCCCTAGCTCAAGTATTTTGCCAGTTTGTTATCTTGTGGCGTGATGTAGTTTTGGGGTTCTGCATTCAATTTGCACATGCCTTCTCTGTGCATTCTTTTTGGTGCGTTGCTTCCCACCTTTTTCATATCCGCACAAGTTAGAATTTATTTTGGTTGGATTCCTTTGTTGTAACTTAAATAATTGTTTGTTGCTACATGCTTAGTGTGCTTCTAGGAGACTTGGTAAACAAGGGCTTTGGTAGAGGTAAGATTGATTATATCAATTGACTTCAAAGTTTATTTAGAAATATTTTCAACCAGTGGTATTCATGACAAGTAGAATTGTGATCTTATTTCCTTGTAGGGGTTTAAAGTAAAACTTTATCATGTCATTTCTTTAATGCAAGATACTGGGGCTTACGATTCAACTGCTATCCACATGTGCTTAAGACTGGGGCTTACAATTCTTCATGTTTATACATTTAGTTCAAGTTCTTGAGATATCTATCTAGGACTATGTTTGTTGATTACAAGCTCATGAAAAGTTTGATGATAAACGACTCTGAGAAAGTTTTATTAAGCATCTAAATATATAGCATTACATAAGCATATAGACATTCTTAAGAAGTGAATAGAGCTAAGGTATAATTCTTTGTAAGACCGAGCTCATACATTGCAAAATGTTGTTTAAGCCTTGTGATTATTCAAAGGACACAAGGATGTGAAATATGAGCTTGAAGAAGAACAATTTGCAAAGCATTGAAACATATTGATAGCATATTTGAAGGACTTGTGTTATCACTTGAAGACTGAGCATATTCTTTGTGACCAAATTGAAGTTGAGTTTGTATAGTGTTATGGGAGAACATCAGTTATAACTTGAAGACAGAGCCTATTCTTTGTGAGCAAATTGAGTTTGAGTTTGAATATTTGTGCCATTAAAAGACAAAACTTGAAGTTGAAGAATTGATTGTTGAAAAGGGATAAGTATGAAAACTACTTGAACAAATATTATTTGTGTTACTGCTTATCATAAAGACTTGGTAACTACTTTAAGGAATACAATGCAAGATTATTTGTTTGATGAAGTTTGATAGAATTGGAAACCATCATTAAGCAGACTTGTTTGCAGATCTGAAAGGAATCATTGATAAGGATTTGATTGTAGATGTAAGAGCTAGTTCATGAGAAGTGCTTTTAGTCTATCTGAAGCAAATCTATGACTGTATCGTCGCATTCATTTTTTTTTTAACACTTCCAGGTATCATCTCTATATCAGCGAACAACAATGTAGGCTATAGAGAATGTTTCCACGCAGTTGCTGAACTTGCCACGAAAGTTTGTGAATCCTTACGTGGATACTGCGACGATGCTTCGTGGAACTATAAAATATCTTCCACGCAGGTGCTGAACCTGCCATGGAAGTTTGGGAATCCATGCGTGGATACGGAGACGATGTTTCGTGGAACTATAAAAGAATCATCGACGCAAGTGCTGAATCTGCCACAAAAGATCGTGAATGGATATGTGGATACTGCGATGAAGTTTCATGGAAGATTCAGCGCTAGGGTGTAAATTTATAGGAGTTGTGCATCGATATAGAGATGCAATTTTGTGGCAGGATGTATTTTCCGTAGATATGAGCAAAGTTGTGTTGTTGACATGTGGCATCAAAGAAGCATTGCTATTTCCACGACATGGAATGTTCATCCCTATTTCCACGAATCGCTTTCCACAAAAAAAAGAAACACCAATCGTTGCAACAGGGACGAAAATTCATGGCTATTACAACGAACTTTCGTGGCAAATTAGACCATATGTAGTGGTGTTATAAGGTTTCACCGACTTTTACTTCTTTAGTTCGACCACATTCCTCCTCCTCCCGTAGGCTGAGTTTCCACTTGCGGTGGTTTTAGTATTCCCATATCTTAACTGTTTGATTTCTACTCATGGTCATTTCAGTTTCCAAAGACAATGTTATGGCTATGTTCATTTTTTCCTTTGGGTGTGCCTGGCCAAATTTGTTCTCCCTAATGGCTTGCAAATCTAAGATTTGGGGAATGTGATTCAGAAGCCTGTGGTTCGATCTTTTTTCATGGTTACTAATGTTCTTGGATACAAAAGCTACACACATGGATGCGTGATAAAGATAATGTTTTCTTGTTCAATCTCAAAACTTTTAGGGTACTTTGCATTTTTATTTTTATGCTTTTTCTTTATAGCGCTATTGGATTGCGTTTTTCATGAGGATTTTTTGGGTTTCAATATTTTAGGATGTTAAAGTATATTTGTATGATCCTCCCATCGGAATACAACAAGGATTAGCATGTGGACAATTATTGCATTTGTCATTTGTTTCCTATAGAGGTAGCCATACACCATGCTCTATTGAATAGCTCAATTCAATCCCTAGGAAGCTAATTTTTACTTTTTCCTTGTCTACATTGTGTAATTTTAATACAAAAAATGGGTTCTCGGATCTGGGCCATGATCGATCACTTCTCAACTATGCGGTTTGGTACATATAAGAGACCATGCTTTTCTAGAATAGGAGTCGAGGTGTCGATCATGTTTTCACTGCTACACACAAAAAAGTACACTATTCATTAAAATGAATTGGGTGCCAAATAGATTTAAGTTTTTTATTTTTTCATTGCATTGCATAAGTTTGCCATTATATCTAGGGGTGAATATTTTTGAGGTGAGGGAGGGGGTTCCCTTTGTTGGTGTGTTGCATATGATCACCATTTTAAGTTCAAATGACCATGGATGTATATTTTTTTCTAACATCTGAGTTTCAACACTTTATGTCAACCTTTTTATTAACATTTGAGTTAAGAATTTCAACACTATAAAATCTTTGTGCAATATACCTTATATCTAGAAAACAAGGGAAGGGACATTCTTCTACAGGAATGACACTCATCTATTCTCCAACATGTTCTCCAAACATGAGGTGGTGGTCCAAATGTGTCAGAATCCTATACTATACATGGATTTCGTGGACCTCTTTATAAATACTCCTCTACTAATGGCAATGTAAAAGCTATTTCAACAATCTTATAGGACATGGTGTACTATAAAATGGACCTAGAACTATAATTCAATCTAAAGGGCATAATGAATTAGCAGAAGTCCCCCATGGTGTTGTGAAAGCCATATTATACTAATCATATTGGAGAGAATCTAGATTTGATTGTACCTTGATAAACTATCTATAGAAAATGGGACTCATAGGTAGTGTAGGTTTATATATTGGAAAGAAATGAAGAAACTCGTGTCGACCTAGTATTTGACTTAGCATGCCATGCACTGCACATACATTCCCTATAAATGGATATGGGAAAACATCATGGCACATACATTCCTTATAAATGGATATGGGAAAAAAAAAAATTATAATCATGGGCCAAAATGTACGTTGGGTGCTTAAAGCATATGTGACCATGTAGAACCAAAAAGTGTCCAAGACATGTAATAAAGCGAGTTGTACAAAGCATTTTTAAGTGATATTTTTATTTTTGTATGAGTGATATTAATGACTTTATTTTTATATAAAATAATTATTCTTTAACATGAATATTCTTATAAAAGAAATTTTATAAATGGTTAATTTAAAACATAAAGTCACCTAATGATTTACAATTTTCTTAATGAGCATAGGGAAAGGGATCACCTGGTTAAAAGCCGGAAGACATAATTTGTTTCAGTTGGACAGAGTTAAAGGTGGTCTCCCTATGCCCATGGGAAGACAACTTATAAACTATAATTTGGAATGATTTACACTTTTCTTAATGAAATTGATAAAATTTAATGATTTTTTTTTTAAGTTAGAAATAGATCTTATATTGCCTTCAAAGAAATGTACATATTGAAACTGGGCCCTCTCGTAAACACGAAAACAAACCTAAAAAAATAGACTGAAACCGGAGTTGCCATCATACTGAGTAATCTAGGTTTTGCAGAAAAGAAAGATACAGAGCTACTGACATGTAAAAGGGCTCATAAGCCTTATCAAAAAGACAAAATAAAGCTATAGGGAAGAAAAAACTAAATACTGGTTTGATCCTGCTGCCCAGCCTGAGTGGGTTGAGTGCTCGGATCCTTGGCCAAGGTAATCCCAAATCGACGAGCAAATTCTTGTTGATTAAATAGGATCTGCTTCATGTAGTCCATCATCTCATCAAGCTACATGAGAATTTTCGCCTGGGCCTCGTTTCTATCCGTGAGGGCCTTACCCAGCACCAGCTTCTGTGTCCATAGATAATCGAGGTTCTTCTAATACAAAGTAGTTCGCCCCCTGGTGTTCCTAGGATTAGGGACGAGGGTCTCGAACTCATTGCGGATATCTTCATTAGTGGTTCACCTGCAGGACACCCAAGCATCTTCTTCGGCTTCAAGGATTTCTGCTTGAGCTCCCATTGGAATATCATGCTGGAAGCACCAAGCTTTATCAACCACACCGCGCATGAGGTGCATCGGTGGAGTGGAGGAAGAGCTCTCGTGCTGCATCGAACTGCCATGCTACACTGAGCTCTGAGTGCGGGGAGGCATGACTACAAAGAGTAAAGAGTTTCGAGCACGAGCAGAGTGGGGCTTGTTCTACCAGACAGCGGGCTGTGGACTCAAAACTGTGGTGGCAAAGAAAGCCAGAGAACCAATGAGGGCCGAGAGAGCAGGTGAACCTGCTAGAATTAAGAGCGGGTTTGCTACAAGGGAAACGGAAATCAAGTGAGCGGCCAGAGCAGAGAGCCGAACACCGGGTGGGAAAGAACCAGAGTGTTGAGAATGCAGGAGCCAAGTGGAGCCCTTGCTTTTTAAAGCTCATTGTTGAGCACCATCCTTGCCAGCCGAAATTCGAATGATGTGCAGAGGAATTGAGAAATCATCTCTAAAGCTTCCTGTTGAAGTCATGAAGGTTAAATGACAGTCGCCATCACTGAAATGAGTGGGAGCCATAATGGCAAGAGCATAGAGCAGAGCGGAAGCGGTCGAGATGACGTCGCACACGCCGGAGTGATCAAGGAAAATCTAGGAGGAGAAGCTCCAGATAGAGGGACAGCAGGTGGAGTTATGAAGGTGTATGGGGCGCATGGCGGGAGGTGGTCATCACGTGGCCAGTCTCAGGAGCGGAACCAATGGGCAGGTGGTCAAGCCGGTGGTCAGACAGATGGTTGGTGCTGCAGGATGCATGGCCACTCATGCAGGCGGGCAGGATGGCAGGCTCATGGCAACGATGACAAGCTAGCAAGTGAGGGCCGCTGCTGGTGTGCACGGTAACCTCCATGGGCACCCGCTCTGGAGGAAATTTAATGATTATTAACATGAATATAACTTATCTTTTTTTAAAAATAAATTTATATATGAAACATATATATTTTAAATATACATGATTAACTAAGTTAAATAAATTTATAAATATATTGTATTAATAAATTTATATATTCAATAAAAAAATAATAATAATATATGTTATAAATTAATATATATTAATAATAATATATATGGGGATAGGAAGTAGCCCCTTGGAAATTACTTCAGTCATATTGGTCTAATTATCAATTCTTTCAAATAATAATAATATATTTTATTTCACATAAAAATAATATAATTAACATTAAAAATGGTTGATATAGATTTATGTCATTGTATTTTTTAATTAATAATTCATATTTAAATATATCAACCATTTTTAATAACATAATTGTGATGTCAATCTAGTTATTAACTCCTCCACATACAAATACTAATATTAATCATAATAATATATTTTCTTTTACACATGAAAATAATATAACTAACATAATGACATTGTTAAAAGTGGTTGATATAAGATTTCATCATTATTTATTAATTTGTTAATAATTTATATATAAATAAGTTAATTTTCTTCATGTTAAAGAACTACCAGTTATACTTGTTAATTTCAAATTTGGAATAACGCTCTAGTCCACCCCAACTTCTAAAATAAAAACACCTATTGATGTAATAATATATTTACACTTTATATTTTAGAATTTGGGGTGGCCTAGAAAGTATAGTTTTTCTATTATAATCATAATAAGACAAGTGTATTGTACCAAATTCGAAATAAATAATTATAAAAAAAATGCAATATCAAAAATAACTTTTAGTTGATGAATAAATTATTATCCGATGATATATATACAATAAATATTAGACATCTTGTTTGTAGCAATCGATGACATTTAACTTATAATTTATTAATATTTACAACTTAATTTATAGTTTATCAATATTTACCAATCACAAATTAAGTAATAGTACTAATTAGACTAAATTTTAATAATATAAAATACTATACAACCTATTAACTTTACAAAATTCATTCAAAATATCAATTCGAACTTAATGAAATAGTGAAAATCGTTTAGAATATTCTATTTATTTATACCGAATTATTACAGAGTGGTCCCAATTGGATTTTTTTAAGAACGGGGACACGCCTTCCATCGAGTCCATTCCACGCCGGGACGACTCTGTAATAACTCCTTAGAATAGGTTAATCTAAACGATTTTCATTACTCCATTCCACTGGTTTCTTGCCGTGTTTAATTTTAAAAAGTTCGTATTCTATGACTAAACCCATTCCACGCGCTTCTACAATTCGCGAACTGGGACAGCATGTAAAATGATAGCAAAGTAATTAATTTAATCATTTTATGTTTTCAATTTTTCATGCCTAATTTTGAGGAATTAGGCAATGAAAACTTGGTTGGAAATGTTTTTACATTGTTTACATTCTAACTTTTATTAGATAAATGAATTCAGCACTTTCAAAATATTTGAAGATTCATTTTATGTAATTTTAATTATTTATATTTATAATTTTAACAATTTTAATAAAATTTTAATTAAAAAAAACAAAAAATATTTACCAAAAAAATTAAAAACTTTAAACATGTAAATTATATCATTATTAAAAACTATATTTAAAAATTAGTATAATATCTATTCATAAATATTATTATTTAAAAAATATGTATACAACATTTTAGATGCTCATATATATATATATATATACAAAGTATATATTTCTAATGGAATGGAGTAATGAAAATTAAAAACATCTTAGATGCTCATATATATATATATATAAAGTATTCATTTCTAATGGAATGGAATAGTGAAAATTAATTGGACTTTCTATTTATTTATACTTCAAAGATATTATCACTTCTAAGTTCAATGCAAGAATGTGGGATAAAAAAGATTTAGAGTTTAAAAGAAAATTAAGATCTCAAAAGGATGAGGTCATTAATCCTAATTTAGAAAAACAAGTATTTCTATATCTTAACTAGTTCAAAGAAGAAGATTAACAAACTTGCACTAACTTCATAGTGAAATTGGTGTTGGACAATTCCTAAAACACCATGGGAGGAAAAGATTTTCTAACGATGTGAGTCTATAAGCTTTGAAGACTAATCTCACTTTCTTTTAGAGTACCGTGTGTATACCCACATGCTATGGTAGTTTCCTAATCTTTACTCCAATTCTAACCTCAATGATCTTCTAACTTGTCAAAACTATGATGACCTATGAATACTTAATCTTTTATAACCTTTTTAATCATAAAAATTAATTTTACATAGATATAATAATTCATTTTTAAATTTGGATAGACAAAATAGATCTTAATAAATGTGATCTTCTTCTTCGTCATCATTTTATATATATATATATAACTATTTCAATAACTATTTTATTTGTTATTATTGTATATATGTATGCAATGACGTAGACTCTAGCATATATCATAATAATGTAATTGTGCTATTTTTCTATCGTTATTATCATTGATTGAATTTAAGAATTTATTAATACTATTTATTTATAAATTAAAATAACGTATTATTACTTTGTGAAACACCCTGGATCATTAATAATAAGGTTGAGCAGCTCCACTCGTCAAATTCGAAAATAGAAGAGGGTTGAGCTCATAACCTGTGCTGCTATGGCGATGCAGTCGAAACAATTAATGAGCTGCGTGCTCCTTATCTTCACTTTATGGACGTTTCCGCAACTCTCAGTAAGTCAACCGGCTTACACTGATGTTGCTTGGGGGCCAAGTTGTGGGAATGTCGACTATCAAAGCGATAGCCTCTTTCAGAGTAATTTAAATAAGGTTTTGGAATCATTGGTGGCAAACGTCTCTATGAGCGGATTCAATACCTCAAGCGTTCAGGGTCAAAACAGCAATAGTAGTGTTTACGGCCTTCTCCAGTGCTCGGGAGATTTAAGTTCCACAGAATGCCAACAGTGCGCATCGGCGGCGAAAGCGAGTCTTTTTGAGAAATGTCAAAAATATACTAATGGATTCATGCAACTAAACGGCTGCTTCTTACGTTACGATAATCATAGTTTTTACAATTATAATGAGGCTACCGAGATTAATGGTATTTGCGGGTTGACGACAGCTGATCCAACACAGCAGTTCGCACAGAATATCAAATACGTGCTCTCAACTATTAGCGGAAGAGCCGTGCATAATCCCGAATATTTTGCTGTAGATGTATTCGCAGCGGATTCTTCGCCTTCGAAGCAAATCTACAGCTTAGCCCAGTGTTGGAGAGACCTGTCCCCAGCAAGCTGCCAGTCGTGCTTATCTGCACTTTGGTCAAATATTACAGCCGACCAGCCAAATATACCCGGATGCGGACGCCAGTCAAATATTACACGTATCGGAGCAAAATTCCATGCTATAGGCTGCTTTTTGCGTTACGGGATTTATGACTTCTATCCTCTCCAAAGTTCCGGTATCTTCCTTCACATGTTTTACAATGATAAGCAATAAACTGCTTTTGTACATAACCCAATTTACGTCTAACGCTTCGTCTATAAATTGACAGAACACAAAAAAGCAAATGTGCTTGCGATAACTCTGGGCATAGTAGCCGGTGCAGTTGGATTAATTGCAGCCATAGGCCTAATTTATCGTTATTGCTTTCGTTCAAAACGTTGGTAACACATTTCTCGACTCATAGGTTCCATAATTGCTAAATCATTCAGTGAACTGCTCGCCTGTTCCCTTGCACAAGATTAATAGACGAATTGTTTTCACAGGTGACGATGAAGAAATTAGTTTATTGCATACTATAGCCAATCCGGGACTCATTTTCAAGTATGAGACTCTGAGAGAGGCTACCTCCAATTTTAAAGCAGAGAACAAACTTGGTGAAGGAGGTTTTGGATCCGTCTTTAAAGTAAGGGCTGGGCCTGTGATCATTGCTTTCAATCGAATTAGATATTTGCAGGTAGGAGCTCCGAGTCACTAACACTGAAGAATATATATAATTTTGAACTTCAATGATCTGCAGGGGGTTCTACCTGATTATGGAGAGGTTGCAGTTAAAAGGCTGAAAATAGGTTCAAGGCAAGGAGACAATGAATTTCTGAATGAAGCAAATCTCATCAGTCGTGTTCAGCACAAGAATCTCGTGAAATTGCTTGGTTACTCTGTTGAAAGCTCAGAAAGGCTGCTAGTTTACGAATACCTCCAGAACAGCAGTCTAGACAAGATTATATTCGGTTTTGTTCTCGCCTGCTCTTTAACTGCTTAATCGCTGAATGGATTCTGGAATTGTTCTAGTTTGTGCATGTAGCTCGCTAACTTTTTAATTGTCTGTGACGCAATAATTGTAGATACAACAACACGTTTACTTGACTGGAGAAAGAGGTATGAAATCATAGTTGGAACTGCGCGTGGGCTGGCCTATCTTCACGACGAGTCTGGGATTCGAATCATACACAGAGATATTAAAGCAAGCAATATTTTACTTGACAATAAATACCGTCCCAAAATAGCAGACTTTGGCTTAGCCAAACTCTTTGCAGAAGATGAGAGCCACGTTATCACCAGAGCTGCTGGAACACTGTAAGAATTCTCTGATCTACAGTTCTCCATATTTATTTAATCAACTACAAGATATGAACTAATTACAATTTTAAAGTATCATAGAATTTTAAGAGGATTAAGATATGGAGATTTGATTTACGTCACACATGCAGAGGTTACATCGCGCCTGAGTCCTTACTCGGACACTTGACTGAGAAAGCAGATGTGTTCAGCTTTGGAGTTCTTGTACTTGAGATTATCAGCGGAAGAAAGAATTACAGTTTCCCTCCAGACATGGAGTTTCTCATCGACGCAGTATGGCTCTTGTGGATCACATCTTTAATGTAGAGATTTTCTAAAATGTCCATAGAATTACGTTTCCTTGCTAACTGATTACAGTTTTATGTTTTGTTAATTTTGATCAATTACCAGACATGGAGACTGTATAACGCAGAGAGAGCAATAGAAATTATAGATCCCACATTGAACGGTAGTTATTCATGGGAGGAAGGAAATAGAGTGATTACAATTGGTCTTTTGTGCACTCAAGAAGGTGCAGCGTTGCGGCCTACAATGTCCCGGGTGGTGTCGATGCTGACAAGCCAGCAAGAACATATTCCTTCGCCCACAAAGCCTGCTTTATCAAATTATGAAAGGACATCTTCTAATATCCATTCTACAGCTGCAGATCCTTCATCAGGCATTATGGAGCCAAGGTGAAAATCAAGCAATGCTTTATCAAATTATGAAAGGACATCTTCTAATATCCATTCTACAGCTGCAGATCCTTCATCAGGCATTATGGAGCCAAGGTGAAAAATCAAGCAATATCTTCGCAAATTATAATCTTGACCCTGTGGGAAAAGGGTGACTAACAGGGCCATCAAAATTGCCTTCATTGCCTCTTAGCCCTTTCAGTATGCAAAAGGAAATGGAGTAGTATATTTTTGGGATGGCTTTAGGTTGGTAAAATAAAAATTTATAAATGTTTAAATGGTGTATTTTATGTAATTTCAACCATTAATATATTGGATTACAACATTTCTTAATATTTCCATTATAAATGAGCATGAACAAAACAAACCAAAAACGGCAATTAAACTAAAAAGTTTTCACTAATAAAGTTTGCATCATTTCATATCATTATTAGATAATAAAGGGCTATCACTCTTAGAACATGGTAATCCTTAATTTTCAAGGATAAATACTTAAACTTAAAAGGAAATGTTTTTATCAATTTCAAAGTGGTATAATAAGTCATTTATATATGAACTTAGTTGTTAGTAAGTGGTAATTTATACATGAATTTAGTTGTTGGTAAGTGGTATTAGTTTTTTTTAGAATTTATTTATCTTGATTTTTCATAAATATAGATTGTTAAATTTGTTGTTATCTATTCCAATGTTGAGCATACATTAATATACCTATATTTGTTGATCTCCATGTTAACATTACATTAATTGCAAGACATGTTCAAGAAGCTTTCCCAAATAGTTGACCTTGAGTTATAAAAATATACGAAATATTCTTTCAATTGAATGTTTTCTTCAATCATTGTATTGGCAAGGGTATCATACTAGAGTAAGTGGTTATTAAAAAATATGTTAGGGATATTGTGTTGATTATGCATGTACCATTGAAACCTGGTTTCCATGAAAATTACGAATATAATTTATATTATGATAATTAATTATATGTACAATAAAAATGACATATTTTGGACCACATAGTTTCATATTTTTAACTATAACTTTTTTGTAATAGCTTGAACACCAATCTCAATGTTTGTACTTTTCTTGATTAAGGTAGACATAAGATTGTTTCACTCGAGCATAAATCATATCTTTTTAAGCATTATTTATGTGTTTGAAAGATTCAAAAAGCCAAAACTCATCGTGTTTTAAGATTTGTGGCAATTGCTTTAACTAAATAATATCATTCTTTTCTATTTATTCCCACACCAAAAAAAACATACTTTTTTTAAACCATTATGCATACATTCAACTTGTTCTACATTCATATTCCAAAATCAATATATTTCAATAGATTATATTTCAATATTTAATGATTACTTAATCAAGTAGAACATATATGTAAATAAATTGTTTAAAAAAACATTACACTTTAACACGATTCTTAATATAAGGATAACCATTAATATTATAATATATATTATTTGTGTTTTAGTAAAATAAATTGTTTAAAAAAATATTACACTTTAACACTATTCTTAATATAAGGATAACCATTAATATTATTGTATATATTATTTTTGTTTTAGTAAAATAAATTTATTTTTATTATTTCTCAAATTCAAATGAAAAGTAAATTGTTTATTTCAATTTATCAATATAGAAAAATAAAATCAATAATAATCCTTCCAATTAAAATATAATCATATCCTTCAAATTTGATCATGGATGACTATACAAATTAATATTATTTTAATTTAAAAAAAATAAAAATAAAGAGTATTTATAAGGATCCAATTAAAATATAATCATGTCCTTCAAATTTGATCCTTGATGACTATAGAAAATAATATTATTTTAATTTTAAACATAAAAAGTATAAAGAGTATTTATAAGGAACAAACTCTA
Organism: Larix kaempferi; assembly: GCA_027924585.1. Lineage (NCBI taxonomy): Eukaryota > Viridiplantae > Streptophyta > Pinopsida > Pinales > Pinaceae > Larix > Larix kaempferi. Next base: position 21,910,517 of record BSBM01000179.1, on the reverse strand, counting down.
GTGTTGCTTAAAAAAAATTCTCCATGCTTCTTCAATATAACATAATTAATTAATTGGGTGTTGCTTAAATTTAAGTTTATTTCATGTAATAATTAATAATGTCACCTTCATTTAACATATTTTATTAATAGTCAATTTAGTATGTTCATAGCATAGTGTGGTCCTAGGTGTATGAGGCGTTGTCTTCTTGGGAGAGTAAAAAGAAAGCTGAGTTGTCTTTTGAACTGGAAAGTTTGGAAAGGGAGATTACTGAAATGTTAAAAATCTCTTATAAAAATGGTCTACTCCCTTCGGGCCGCTCCAGACTTTCCCTACTTCAGGAGAGGAAGTTTAAAATATTACATATTCAGGAGGAAATGTAGCGTCTGAAGAGTCGTGCTATTTGGTTAAAAGCTGGGGACCTGAATACCAAATTCTTCCATAGCTTTGCTAACTCTCGCAGAATTCAGAATACTATTTGGATCTCAACAACCATGATGGTCGTAGGATCTTGGGGGGGAGCGAATTACAGAAGGAGACTATTAACCATTTCCAAGACATCTACCTTGATCCAAAGTCTACGTCCTTGATTGAACAATTTAAGGTTATTAAGGAGTATCTAAGAATGTTCTCTGATGAGGATGGGGATAAAATCTTAGAGGAGATTTCTTTCTTGGAAGTTGAAAATACCTTGAAGTGCTTTGATAAGGACAAAAGTACTGGTCCTGATGGATGGACGGTGGAACTTTTTATCTCATTCTTTGATATTATGGGTGAGGATACCCGAGCTGCGGTGGATGAGTCTCAGTGTCTGGGGCTAGTTTCTGGAGCTCTAAACTCAACCTTTCTAGCTCTCATTCCTAAGTCTTCTCATTCGGAGGATTTCAATGAGTTTAGACCAATTGCTCTTTGTAATTTGGTCTACAAAATTATTTCCAAGATCATTGCGAGGTGGATTGAACCTGGCCTTTCGAAATTTATTTCATCAGAACAACTTGGTTTTCTAGATGATCGGCAAATACTAGATGCGGTGGGGGTGGCCCAGGAGGTTTTTCATAGTATCAAACAAAAGCGCTTAAATGCTCTAATTCTTAAACTGGACCTAGTGAAGGCCTATAATCGTGTGGAATGGACTTTTCTTAGGTTGATTCTTATTCAGATTGGCATGCCATGGAGGGCGATGAAATGGATAATGGCATGCATTTCATCTATGAATTATGCGTTTCTCATTAATGGCAAGCCTTCGGACTTCTTTAAGGCTTCTCGGGGTCTTAGACAGGGCTGCTCTCTCTCACCCTTACTGTTCCTACTTGTTATTGAGGGTTTGAGTCTTTCGATCCATAAAGCTAAGAGTGAAGGATCTATTGTTGGTATCAAGGTGGTTGTTGGTATTTCGGTGACCCATACTCTTTTTGTGGATGATGTTATGCTCTTTGATTTTGGTTTATTAACAGAGTGGCTTCAGTACAAGAAAGTTTTGGACCTTTTCTGTAATGTTTCTGGTATGTTGATCAGCTATATCAAATCCTGTTTTTTGGATCACTTCTTGGATAACAATGTGAAGCAATCGATTGGAATGCATCTCCCCTTTGATTTAAAGGAGCTAGTCGGTGGTACCAAGTATCTTGGGTTTTTTATCAAGCCATCTAACTACCTCATCATGGATTGGTCTTGGATTTTAAAGAGATTTGATAAGTGGATTGGTCATTGGAGTATGCGTTGTTTAAATTTAGGTAGAAGACTTACTTTGGCTAAGTCGGTGCTCCAAAACTTGGGGGTTTACTGGCTTTCTTTATGTAAAATTCCTAATTCTATCCTTCGGAGGATGCACAGAAAGATTTTCAGCTTCATATGGTCGGGGGGTGCAGAAAAAGAAAAGTTCCACTTGATTAGTTGGTGCTCCTTGGCTCATCCCTGGGAGATGGGTGGTTGGGATTTAAAAAACTTGGAGCCTTTTGTCTCGTCTCTTCAAGCCAAAAGTTTATGGTGGGCTCTTTTTGCCGATACTGTTTGGAGTTTGATTATACGGGGAAAATATTTAAAATCATCCTCGGTGGTGGACTGGTTTCGAAGGGGGCAACCTTGTTCGAAAGGTGTGTCAAATTTTTGGAATGGGCTTCTTGGTTCTTTCTTGCTTATTTCCTTGTGGCTTACTTGGCTTCCTGGGAATGGCAGGAAGATCCGGTTGGAGGTGGATCCCATCATGGGGGGTTCTCCCTCATTTAAGTTATCCCCTATGCTTATTTCTTTCTTGAGAGCTAAAGGCTTGTTCAATCTTTCACATGCGATTGTCCCTGTGTTGGATGCAGGAACTTGTTCATCCTGGATCACGGCGTAGCAACTGTGGCTAATTGTTTGCATGGGTATGGAGTGGTCTACTTACATCAAAGATCTGCGTCGCACTAACATCCTTCTATTCGAGGTGCCTGACAAGCTGGTTTGGTCATGGGATGTTTCTCATGGGAAGGTTTCCGCCAAGCTAGCTTATGAATCATTATTTGCTAATGTGATTCCACAGGTGCAGTGGTGGCATCGGTCTATTTGGAAACTCATCATTCCACTCAAAGTGAAATGTTTTATATGTATTTATTTGAGCAATCAGATTCTGACATGGGACAATCTCTGTCATAGAGGGGTTGTCGGACCTAGCAAGTGCTCTTTGTGTTGTACACATGAAGAATCGATGGATCACTTATTTTCTAATTGTAGTTTTGTCCAAGGTCTTTGGAACTGAATTTGTGATTATGTTGGCTTGACTATGGATTGGCGCCCCATCTCTCTTGTGGATAGTCTAGGTAAGTGGTTGAATGGTGCTAAATCCTAGGTCGAACTCCCGTGTTTTATGATTTGGGAGGTGTGGAAGGCTCGTAACCGTCGGATTTTTGAGGACTCTGTTCCTAATCTGGAGCATATCTGTGGTAGGGTTGTTGCGGCTTTTAAAGATTTCCATGTTCTTAATGGTAACGTTGGTCACACAATGAATGGTCCTTGTCATCGATTGGCTCTTCCGGTTTTAGTTTATCCTTGTGGTTTTTTCGACGGTGTGGCGATTATGGGGTCAGGTATTTGCGGTGCTGGTGTGATCCTATTCCTTTCCACCTCCAATTATTTTCGTATTCGGTTGAATTCGAGTATTGCCTCTAACACTCGCAGTGAGCTCTATGCTCTTTGGCTATTATTGTATTTTTCCCATTTCAAATTGGTTTCGTCACTACTCGTGTTGGGTGACTCTTTGTCCATCATCTCATGGTCCAAGAATATTTCTCCACTCAATGTTTTGGTCCTATCCTATTGGCTGGATGAGGTTCGATTGTCTATAAATGCTTTTGAGCACATCCATTTTACTCATAAATTTTCTAGGAGTGCAACCAGGATGTTGACATGCTTTCTAAGTCAGCTTTATCTTCTCCGGAGGGGATTATTGTTTGGGAAGAGTGGCTTGACGACCAGTATATTACCCGTGGTTCTATGGACTTGCACTGGACTTAGTATTTCTGTTCTAGATTCCTGATGGGTTCTATTAATATTTTATATGTGGCTCTTATTTTCTTTGCAGGTGATTAGTTCTCTATCATTCAACAACATGTTGGGTTTTTGGTCTGTGGGGTGGTATCCACCCTTTTTTTTTGGTTCATGATATGCTTGGGGTGACCTCATCAGTTGTATTGGTCACTCGATTGTCTATTGGTTCACTAGTGGGCTTGTTCTTTGGCCCTTTACTGGTTTATCGGCTATTTATTTAGGGTCTTTTGTTTCTCTGCTATGGCTTTGCTCGACTGTTTTGGACTACTATGCTGTGGTATTTGCTTTGTTTTTCCATTTGTTTAGATGGATGTTCTTTTGGACCCAAATTTATTTGTCGAGATATTTCACCAGTTTGTTATATGGACTTATTTACTATTTCCTTTATTAATAATAAGTTATATTTTGTTTGAAAAAAAAATGTATAAGACTTGATGTGAATGTTTCTCTACACCATATTCATCACTTCAAAAAGCCAGTTTTTTTGTTCTTTTTAAATGAGAGAGGATTGGAGCCATATTTCTTTTTTCTTTTTAAATAAGAGAGGATTGGACGTTTTAAAGGAGCTTGATAGTGACGTAAAGTTCTTCCAGAACTTACTTTTAAACATTTTAAATATGAGAAAAATGCCTTTTTTGGGTGCTCTCACAGGTGTGAATTGTCATCGAATAATTTAGTAAAATAAGATTTAATTAATTTAACATTACATCGAATTGTGTGCCACTTTTTCAACGGACTTAAACTAAACCTAAATGTCATTCTCATTTTCATAAATTAGGTATGCTCTCGCATGTGTGGATTCTCATCGAATAATTTAGTAAAATATGATTCAATTAATTTAACATTACATCGAACTCTGGGTACCATTTTTACCAAATGACTTTTTTCAGGGTACCCAAACTAAACATAAATGTCATTCTCATTTTTATAAATTATAAATCTTGATTATTAGCATAAATACCATTATCAACTTCTACGAGACACACAAATTTTATGGTTTAAGACTTGCCCTATAATTATTACACGATGTACTTTATGAAATGGTTGAAAATATTTAATTCATACAAAATAACCAGAAATAATATTAATGAATTTATGAAGATGCCATTACTAAGAATAGCTTGCATACACGATGTACTTTATGAGATGGATGAAAATATTTAAATCATGCACAATAACGATAAATAATAATGATGGATTGATGAAGATGTCATTACTAAGAGTAGGTCTTCCTAACAAAAACACATTTGTTTTTTAAAGTACTTTTCAATTATATTTTTTTTTTTACATAAGTATGATGATGATGTGGTTTTAATTATGTTAATATTTTATTATTTGTATTAAAATTTTATATTTAATTTGAATTTTTTTACATATGATTATAAAGATTAAAATTCAAAATTAAGAATTGTTTTATAAAGAAAAATCATTAAACTATATGTAACAAAATAATCCAAACAATCCATAAATATGAAAAAAGAAGTTGAAATTTTAATTAAAGTTTTAAATATTAGGTGTAAAAGAGTTTAATTTTTAATTTTTTTTAAATAATAGACTAAAGTGCAAAATTTTGTTTTAAAATTGAAAGAAAGAAGATCATATACATATATTGACACAATCTACCAACAATTTTAGGAAGAGTAAATTTATTGATAATACGAATGTTTGCTTAAGTTTTATCTGATTTTTGAGGTGTAGGATATTAAATCTAGAGAGTTTCATAGATGTAAACAATTATCTCAAAGCGAGCTTGAGGATCTTTGAGCTTGGAGACCTCTAAAATTGGAGGGAAATGCATAGATCAAAGCTGGGTCTCTGTCATTGCCACTATTTTAGTGGTATTTTTAGCCTATGTGAACAAAGCTATAAATCAAGAAGATGGTAAAGTATACTGAACTTCATTATTCATTGGTACTTTTACTTGTAATTGTAATGTAAAAGATGAAACCTACATGTAGAATTAGGTCCATGTTTTGGTGGTTTCAATAATGGCATAACGGTTATGCCCAACCACTATTAATATCACTTATGCTTAACACCAAGCACATAGTGAACTAGCTTGCTTCTTTCTACTAAAAAGGGAATCCGATTTCAAAGATTCTAATGACAGATTAACCTAGTTATAAACAATGCAAAATTTTAAAAAAGCCAACAAAAAAAACTTGCATTTCCATAATTATTTCGACCAAATTTATAGCTCTTCTCATTATTATCAACATTATTATCATGTATATAGAATAATGTGTTCATAGAACATATAAAATATCCAATTGCTATTAACTAAGAGCTAATATGGCAATGGAAAAATGGTACTTGATGTCCTAAAAGCTCTCTATTTCAAAGAAGAAGTAAAAAAGGATGAATTATGTGTATGTGTGTGTGCATGCGTGTGTGCACAAGCTAATAATGGTCTCTCATGGTTAGTGGAAATGTAAATATGGAAAAAACAATCTCTTAACTTTGAAGACTATTTGAGGTACTTCCATATTGAATTTAAATATGGTGTAAGAAGATTAAATGTAGAAATCCAAGTTAGCTTCCCAAATATATAAGTTTTATTTATGGATGTTTTATATAAATATGTTAAGTTTGTGTTTTATAATATTGGTATTGTATTTTTCAAGCAAAACATAATGCATATGTTTTTGTTAGTACCGGTGTTCCAGTACGTAACTAATGGAATTTCATTACAATTTTGTGTACAATTGTAGAGAATGGATTTTTCTTGTGCATGGCAATTTTTTCAAAATTATAAGGTTATTTTTATATTTTTATAGAATTACAAAAGTCATTATACCCTTGAAATTACAAGGTTGTGCATTAGTGTAGGGTACACGGGTCTTAACATAATCAAACAATATTCTATTATTTTAGATTGTAGATATTTTCCTATTCTAGTGAACCATATAATTTATTTCTACAATGGATCAAACAAAAAAAAAGTTATAGAAGGAAAATTGACATGTTTATTTTAGGTTTTGTTACCCATCACTTCAAAAATAAATTTAAAATAGTAAATAATAATAATTTAAAAACCATGTATTTGAATTCTACATTCATGAATCTATATGAGTGTGGAGTTTGATTGGTGAAGAATTTGTATTGCCTATATAAAACTAATGCCAAAAATGCATTTATTGAGAAGCAATATGAAAAATAGAGTTTTTGATGTGCTTGTACCCCAAACTACTAGGTTTGTCTTTCTGAACCTACGTTCAAATCAACAAGGTCAGCAAACACGTAATTTGAAATTGACAACGACTTCAAAAAAATGAATTCAAAGAACATGCACATGCTATGATGATTTGTATCACTTTTGGCTCAATATTTTAATAGTTTGAGCCAGATGTTAGGATTTGTATAACTTTTTCGCTACAAGGAAAAGAGCCTATAGTGGATGTTATAGCATAGGCTTTAAGTGTTACAAGATTGGCAGAAAATGTCAAAGAAACCTCCACTACAACGTCCGCCAATGATAGTGGATGTTTTAATGGAGGTTATTATTGATACATTTTACAACTAAAAAAAAATCAACGCCCAAATGTTTTAGCGAATGTTTTTTAATCGATGCGCTTCGTTTAAATTACACACACTAGTGCGTTATAAAAAAATGCACCAGTGTGGTACAATGTAAAGAATATATACACCAGTGCATTCAAATAGAACGAGCATCGTAAATAATCGAATTGATCTCTCATCAAAAGTGCTTGAGTATAGATTATATGCACAGATGCTTGCATACATCATAAATTCACCAGTGCGATATGTTACATCATTTGAACTGGACATTTTTTTTATATTTTAAACTTTACCGATGCTATCCATTTACCTAAGTGCACCGGTGCTTACAAACTATCAAAATCACCCAGTGCATTTAAACAAATAGGATGCACCAGGGCACTTATACACAAAATGAGCATTAGTGTGTGTAACCTTTCATAGTTCTTGGGGCCTATAACCCATTGGGATGCACCGGTGTGAAACACTTATGAAAATGCACCAGAGAAGTCATCTGGCATGTGGAATATTTATTTTAATATTTAACAGTGCGTTTAATTTACATAAGCGCACCAGTCTGAAGTGTTCACATAGATGCACCAATGCATCTTCGATTATCAAAAGCACTGCATATGATTGTTCGAACAATGGTTACTAACATTGCAGTCAAATATATATATATATATATATATATTTATTATTTTTTTTATTCCATTATTCATCTAAAATTGAAATATATTTTTATAGTACTATTCGTTTCAATTTTAATGATTGTGTTTGTGAGTTTTATTAGCATTCGGGTAGATGCACTAGAGAAACATCACTTATCAAAAGCACCACATGTCATTCTTTGAATAGTGGTGACTGACATTGCAGTCAAATATATATATATTATATGTTTTATTCTTTTAATCCCATTATTTATCTGAAATTGAAAGCTTTTTTATAGTGCTATTCATTTCAATTTTAATTATTGTGTTTGTTTGGATTAAGTTCTTATATCATAGATGCAAGCATCTATTGTAAATTTAATCATTCATACATTTAATTACCAATGTACCATTTCACACAAAACATTTGACGATAACATTGAAGAATGCAATAGAATAAAAAAATGTATTTTATTATATATCAATAAGAGTGCATTTGTCATACAAAATAGAACAACATAGAGATAACAATAATCAAAATGTCAACATGCATGTAACTGTTACACCTATTGGTAACTCGTTGTTTTTCAATTCGGACACTATGTCCAGTACATTATTATAAAAAATGTCTTATTTTCACATAAAATTATTTCAAAATATACAGCAAGCTACAACAACTTGCATTAACATCAAATTAAATATGGATCATGATTCTTCAATGGAACTATTATCGGTGCTCCAACCACTTGAATCAATTGGGTTATTTGGCCGAATGTTTTGTTGATTGGCTCGAATATTTTCCTCTTCTTGAGATTCTATCTGCAAACATAAAAATAAATTGTACTGAGTGAATATTCTACATTGCTGGGAATAATGAGAAATAAAATAGATAGTATACATGAATTTAAATTGAAAAGCAACGTACCATATAAATAATTGAGTCATGAATGATACACATTATTTAAAAACCAAATATCATGCCTTCTATCAACAAGTCTGTTGTTGGCTCCACTCCATACTTTGTTTCCTGCAAGTTTTATACCCCATCATAAATAATAGATTTAATATAAATGATTTTTGTTATTCTATTAATTATGAGGTGAGAGAACTAAAACAACTTAGATATAACTTACAAATTCCACAATTAATTTTTGATATGCCAACATATAATCACAACCCTTGTTTAACCCAATGTCAATCAATTCTTCTAATGGCTCTTCTTTATATCTTAACACTTGTTTCACTACATCCAAGGATTGTCACTAGAAACAAAAAAATTAAATATACAAATCACAACCACTATGAAATATTCATTTCTTATAACGAAATCACAAATATTGGCACAAAATTTGCTATCAACCCCTTTTTTCCTTGTTGTCTGGTCTTGTGTGATGATTAGGTTCCATCTTAGTTTCTTTTATGCAACAAAACAATTGAAAATTAATATTTAATATTGAATTAATTAATGAGACATTGAGATGTACATAATCCTAAAAATATTGATTTCATACATTTGAAGCATGTTGTTGTTGAAATGGATCCTCCTGTGATGCAATTATGTCCATTTACTTGACCATCTCCTTGTACACTTTCTTGGACATCCCTATTGGCACATTTTTCATATCACGTCATTCATCCTTTGCGTTTTTCATAATATTCCTAGAAATGTAAAATCACATTAAATTATTTTTCTGTTGATATGAAAAATAAATATAGCATAATTAAATTTATTGATGGAATGGCACTTTGTAGTAGTCATAGATATATATTCTACATAAACATGTTTAGGAATATTACTTTTTGAATGATTCATTTTTGTTGTTGTATGTTTTTGCTATTGCAAGTCAGACAGGTCTCATTGACCATTTCTCTAGGAACACCTCTTGTAGTTTACATATGACCTGATTTTTCGAATCATTTGATTGGTTTATGTATTGTAAGTGAAAACTATGTCTATACGTTCTTTCCACTATATCCTTCATAGTACTATAAAATTATTTTCCGCTTCTATTAACTTCGAGCACCACTCTAGATGTGCTAAGGACCAATTGATCATCATTTGCATCTTCCATAATTTGTTTTTTCTTATGATGGCATTGACTTCTATTACTGTCAGTCCCTACATAACATTCAACGTATGTAAATTACATTATTTGAAATATATTACTCATGAATATTCCTAAGTACATTATTGCTCAAATTTGAAGAAATAATTCATATTGATTTCTTTTTTATTCACCTAATTCACCCCTTTGCAACCTTTCCATCGATTTTTTACCCTCTTCTGGACTTAGATTGGTAAGAATCTTATCGAGCTTCCTCATTTTTTGGCTCTGTATGTCACACATTAACCAATGCATATTAGTGAAATTTACAAATAATTCAAATAAATTAATTTAAGTATAGAAATTAATTAAAACCACTTTCCTTCTTCGTAATTCTAGATGTGGTTCCATCACGTTCACTAAATTTGTTGTTCATTTAACTCATACCATTCATTTTCTATCAATAAACAACCTGGACCATTAAATACAAAGTTATCAATAAATTATACAAATAAATTATAGACCTTCAAAATAGAAAACAAGTCTAATATAAGTGCGCTCTGCCAAATAGAATGCACTGGTGCATTTATATACATAGACACATCAGTGTGTTAAACACCAACATAAGTGCATCTTGAACGATTGCAAATTATTTACCATTTTATTGAAAACAATGGTGCGTTCCTGCCATTATTGGTGTTATATTTGTATAAATGCACCTATAACAGAGAACCAAGAAACAAAAAATGAGAAAACTGTTAGGATATTCCTATACTCCATCCTAGTCCCACCAGTATTTTGATCATTTACATTTTCAGTCATGCATGCACCTTTTAGGGTTTGCATGCATTCTAGGGTTTGCATGCATTTTGCATGCATCCCAGTCATCAGTCCAGCACCTAGCCCTCAGTTAGCCAGCCCCCAGGAGCTTCTCACTATTCAGTTTTAGCCCTCTAGTTGCTTAGTGCGCCCTTCTTCCTTGATTTTAGGGAGCAACTCGCCCTTCTTCACCTACCAGTTCAGTTACACTCAGTTACAGTCAGTTACACTCAGTTACATTGAGTTACACTCAGTTACACTCAGTTACATTCAGTTACACTCAGTTACATTGAGTTACACTCAGTTACACTCAGTTACATTTAGTTACTCTTAGTTACATTGAGTTGCACTTAGTTACATTGAGTTACACTCAGTTACACTCAGTTACACTTAGTTACACTGAGTTACACTTAGTTACACTGAGTTACACCTACCAGAGTTAGTTTGACTGATGGTTGACAGTTACTTGAGCATTGATGACTCCACTGATGATGATGAAGACTTCCAGTTGCGCTCCGATGATCATGAGGACACCTAGTTGTGCTCCGATGACACTCCAGTGATCCTTTGATCACTCCATGAAGGCTAATTCGAATTGCCACCTTAGGCATTCGAATTCCTCATGCATTGTATTATTTATATGTCCATTTGTGATTAATAACATAGTATGACCGAAGTATTATTGCTTCTATCTGAGTTCTACTGTACCATATTATTCTGTTGCTCATTATACTGCATGTATCACTCTTCTTCTATTTTCTTGCTTAATCATAATTATTCTCTTGTGAGATACATCATCTCTTAGATCTGCTGTGAGGATTTTCACATGGTATCAGAGCATGTTGAGAGTATTGTTTATCTCCATTCTTGAGAGTTTTTTGCAGGTTATTACCAAGATTTCGAGTGCAGCAGTTGTAGCAGAATCTGCATTTTTGCAGCAGTAGCAGTTGCACTTATTCTATATTGTTTTTGCAGGTCTTCTACAACTTCAATGAATTTAGAAGAAATTACTCCTCTTTCTCCATTCAACTATGATGAATGGAAACCAAGAATGATAGCATATTTGAAGAGCCATGATCTCTTTGATTGCTATTTTGAAAGAGAGTTCGAATCCTCTACAAAGAAGATTAAATGGTTGAATAAAGGTGACATGCACATTGGAAGAATGATGCTTGCTATGACCGATTACATATTGTACCCGACCATCATTGATATTGAAACTCCAAAAGAGTTATGGGCTCATCTAGATGAAAGATTCGGCAAAAAGAATGATGGTTTTGGTCCAAATCCCTTCAAAAGCAAGCAAGTTGATGCATTCGCTCCACTTGATGGTCTCTCAGATCATGATGCATTCGCTCCTCCTGATGGTCTCTCAGATCATGTTGCATTCGCTCCCCTTGATGATCTCTTAGATCATGAACCAGTATTATCTCATATTGAAGTTGTTGACAAAGAACTTGCAGATTCTCTGCTCATGCTCAAACCTTCTTCTCTTTCTATGCCAACTCACACTCTAGATATTGCAGAAGGTCCTAAATCCTCTCTTGCACCAGAGTTTGTTGGTTTGCATCATGATCACATGATTATTTTGGAGGTCAAAACAACTTTTGAAGGTAATGCATTCGCTCCTCTCCAGCTATCTCCTCTTTTATACTACTATATGATCATAATTCCATGCTTTCAGAAGGTCATTGAAGAATATGGCCATTGCCATTCGCTTGGGATAATTTCTCATGCATCTACTGGTTTTGATCTCACCTCTCATGGTTCAAAGGAGATCTCAAGAAGCCATGATTCAAGTCTTGTATCTAATTTGGGTTCTAAGCAATTACTGCTTGGGAAAATTTCTCATGCATATGATAGTTTTGATCTCACCCCTGTTGGTTCAAAGGAGATCTCAAGAAACTGTTTTGAAAGTCTTAAATCTGATTTTGATTTCAAGCAAACATGTAATAGTTATTTTTGGCACATACTCACCCATGTTGGTTCAAAGGAGAAGACAAAAGACTATATGCACTTTCACAGATTTGATCCTACCTCAGCTGATTCGAATCACAGGTTCAAGGATCATTCTCATACTATTGGATTTGTTCTCATCACATTCGATCTGAAGAGCAAGTACAAGCACATACTTTTTGAGCATGATCCACTTCTTCCCAAGAAGAAGATACCTCCAGACATATGACCAAGCATCACACCTGCTTGAGTTTGGAGCTTTTATTTTTTATGTGTGCCTTACAGTCTATTTTTTGAGGAGAGGGTATGTTTCCCATGAAATTTTCCCACCTCCTTGGTTTATTGATTGTTATTATTCATTGTATTGGGTGACCTTTGGTCTTAGTTACCAGGGCCCAGGATGGATTAAGGGGGGGTGTTAGGATATTCCTATACTCCATCCTAGTCCCACCAGTATTTTGATCATTTACATTTTCAGTCATGCATGCACCTTTTAGGGTTTGCATGCATTCTAGGGTTTGCATGCATTTTGCATGCATCCCAGTCATCAGTCCAGCACCTAGCCCTCAGTTAGCCAGCCCCCAGGAGCTTCTCACTATTCAGTTTTAGCCCTCTAGTTGCTTAGTGCGCCCTTCTTCCTTGATTTTAGGGAGCAACTCGCCCTTCTTCACCTACCAGTTCAGTTACACTCAGTTACAGTCAGTTACACTCAGTTACATTGAGTTACACTCAGTTACACTCAGTTACATTCAGTTACACTCAGTTACATTGAGTTACACTCAGTTACACTCAGTTACATTTAGTTACTCTTAGTTACATTGAGTTGCACTTAGTTACATTGAGTTACACTCAGTTACACTCAGTTACACTTAGTTACACTGAGTTACACTTAGTTACACTGAGTTACACCTACCAGAGTTAGTTTGACTGATGGTTGACAGTTACTTGAGCATTGATGACTCCACTGATGATGATGAAGACTTCCAGTTGCGCTCCGATGATCATGAGGACACCTAGTTGTGCTCCGATGACACTCCAGTGATCCTTTGATCACTCCATGAAGGCTAATTCGAATTGCCACCTTAGGCATTCGAATTCCTCATGCATTGTATTATTTATATGTCCATTTGTGATTAATAACATAGTATGACCGAAGTATTATTGCTTCTATCTGAGTTCTACTGTACCATATTATTCTGTTGCTCATTATACTGCATGTATCACTCTTCTTCTATTTTCTTGCTTAATCATAATTATTCTCTTGTGAGATACATCATCTCTTAGATCTGCTGTGAGGATTTTCACATTAATTTAAGTATAGAAATTAATTAAAACCACTTTCCTTCTTCGTAATTCTAGATGTGGTTCCATCACGTTCACTAAATTTGTTGTTCATTTAACTCATACCATTCATTTTCTATCAATAAACAACCTGGACCATTAAATACAAAGTTATCAATAAATTATACAAATAAATTATAGACCTTCAAAATAGAAAACAAGTCTAATATAAGTGCGCTCTGCCAAATAGAATGCACTGGTGCATTTATATACATAGACACATCAGTGTGTTAAACACCAACATAAGTGCATCTTGAACGATTGCAAATTATTTACCATTTTATTGAAAACAATGGTGCGTTCCTGCCATTATTGGTGTTATATTTGTATAAATGCACCTATAACAGAGAACCAAGAAACAAAAAATGAGAAAACATTGTGTTCCGCATATCATTACCAATTTTTTCTATAGAAATGTGCATTGGTGCATTCCTGTAATACAAATGCACCGATTTTGACGCATTCATTTTTTCTAGAAAAAAAAACGTTACAGGGCCGACATGGTTACATATTCGATCCAAAAAAGGCCCCTTCTCACCCTATGCTTTCTATATATATTCACAAGTTCAACAAATCTAAAATCAATAAAAGGTGCAATCAGAATTGTGTATAAGAATAGAGGGATTTAAACACTAATGTAAAATTTTGTAGCCACATAAAACGAAAAGAAAGTAGTGAGAAAATAAGGGTTGCAACATTGAAGGTGAGTATGAAGTTTTTTTTTCTAAATCTAGTTAAATTATAAATAAGATAATAAGATCTACAGTAATTTTTACATACTTGAAATTTTTACTATGTTGGGTTTTGTTTGATTCACCATACCTAAAAAATTTTGATACTCAGAATAATCCAGTTGCTCCAAACACCTTCCACATAAGTCTCTCTTCAAAAGCTATCCCTTGAAATTTTTGGCAAAACAATAAATTGCTGTTTAGTTTTTTTGCTTTTAAACACAATTTAGAATTATTTTTTGAACTTAAAATTGCCGTCAATTTTTCAATTTAAGGAAAAAATAGCTTGTGTGATTTTTTTTTAATTTTGATTTTTCGGCATTTCAGTGCGCGCATGTCCAATCCGCACTAGTGCGTGAATGTATGAAATGCATCGAACTCCTGCACCTTTAAAAAAATATATCATGCCTTGGTGAGCGTATACTTATGCTGACCTAGTCCACTTCTATTTATTAAACACACCATAATGAAAAATGGGATAAAATGCATGTATAAATATCCGCTACCAAATGGAGTGGATATTTTCTATTGCGGGGGATTTTGCGTAGGTTCTTTCATGGTGCATTTATTGTTCTTAAGCATCAACCTCCTGCAACTTAAAAAAAATCTCATGCATCGGTGCACGTATACATATGATGCTCCGATGCGCTTCTGTTTATAAAACGCACCGTAATGAAAAATTCTGTAAAATGCATGTATAAATATCCGCTACCAAATGTAGCAGATATTTTCTACTGAGGGAGATTTTGCAGAATTTCTTTCACGGTGTGTTTATCATTGTTAATTACTAGTGCGTTTCCTATATGATAGCGCACCGGTGCATTTCCTCTATGATAGCGCACCGGTGCGTTTTGTCTATGATAGTGCACCGACTTGCTTCCAAACCACTGCATGTATATTTGATTAGATGCACCAGATAAATAAGTATCTTCATATTTAGCTTTTAATGTTAGACCAGTTTTTATGCTAAGGAACGGCTGCATATTTTGGTCATCTATATCATCATAATTATCCATCCAATTAGGGCATTCTGCATCAGAAGATATTTTGGTCGGTGGATATATGGTGATTTTCTTTCTAGCTTGTCCACTTGTTATTTTCATGTCTCCAGATCGACACCCTATATAGGCATCTGTTGTTGCCATCCATGGCCTCCCTAGGATGATTGGGTATCCACTAAGATTTCTCTTGACCTCTATGACTATAAAGTCTTCCGAATACTCCCATGATTCAATGTTGATAATAATATCCTCTAATATAAACCCTATGTCCTTAGAGTGGCGGTGTTAGCTAATTGTAAAACCGTGGTGGTTGGTCTTATAAAGGGTTGGAGGTTCAGAGCTAATATTGTATCCTTTGTCATAACATTTATTACAACCCCTAGATCAATGAGACTGCTCAAAATAGGCATTTTGTTGATGCTAACATTAACCATAGGGTTTCTTGGATTGATAGATCTGCCAAGCATGATGTTTGCCAGTTTCCTTACAACATTAATGGTTGGGGGATCTCGTTTTCTTCTTCTAGGTATCCTTATAGAGTTTTCTTTCATGAATTTGTTACAAACGGGGACATCTGTTATTGCTTGTAGGAGGGGGATATGAATGTTTATGTGTTTTAGTTCATTAATTATGGTATTCTTTACTTCCTCTTTGTTTTTTTGTTTTAGCTTGTCAGGAAATTGAGGGCTGGGAGGAGTAAGTTCTAGCATTTGTTGTTGATTTTCTTCCTCAGGAGGATCCAAAATTAAAGGTTGTTGGTATTCTGGATATGTTGGTTCTTGATTAGTTTGATGCAAGGAACCAGTTTGTTTTTTTCTGTATCTTAAGTTAATCTAATTTAAATCTAGTGTGTCCACAAAACAAGTTGGGAACTGCATCACCTCGTTATTGTAGGTTTGTTGATTTGGCCTATTTTTATTTGGGTTTGGAATAGGTTGAGCTGGTATGTAGGGGTTCTCTGGGGTTGTAAGTTTTGTGGTGGAGGCATATAACTAGTTGTAGTGGTGGTGATCTCCAATTTGTGGAAGATGGATATTGATTTCCATAGTTTATTTGTGGTTGTTGAAAAGGTGGAGGGTATGGTTGGTATGGCTAGGCGAAGTATGGTTGATGGTATGGATTTTGATGTTTCTTCCATTGACTTGGGCCTATTTGTAGAGGCCATGAAGGTTATGACGATGGATTTGAATTTTGAAATGGATTTCCCTAATTAAAATAGGCTTGATTATTAGATTGGAAGGGTCTAGCAAAATTGTTTCTTCATTGGTTAACGAAACATTGTTGTTCCACAAATTTTTTTGGTGTAGGATCTTGTATAGATTCCTTACACGATGGAAGTAAAGGGAATTTATATGTTGTATGATCTTCAACACAGATTCTGCGAGCTTCGATTGTATTTAATGGGCATTGACCTTTCTCATGTTTTTTTCTACACCTTGGACAGAATACAGCTAGTGCTTGATTGATTTCATCTTGTTTTCTTTTGAGTTGTAATGCATTTAGTTGCATTGCCAGTGATTGGAGAATGTATTTTTTCATATCATCTAGGAGATTTCCCAAGTAATATTTGGTGAAGGTTGGGAATGGAAAGGATGAACCCCCTGTTAATGGGTGCATTTCTTGTATTCCATTTTTACCTTTCCTGGATCTTGAATAATTTTTAAATATTTGTAGAATTTGATCATAGGTTTTCTGAAAGATATCCCCATCACTTAAAATTTTTAGGACTTCTAGGTATTCTTTCCTGATTCCTCTAAGAATTGCTAGTTTCAACGACTCTTGATCCAAGGTACAATGAATGGCTCTCTTATAGCTGACCTGGAATTGTTGTGCATAATCTTCCAAGGATTCCTTTTCTCCCTGTTGCATTCTAAAAATTTCATCTCTAGTATCCTTGGCTTTACAATAATACCTATATTTTTCAAAAAAATATTGTTTCATTTGATCCCATGAGAAAATATTGTTTCCTTCCAAGCTCACGAACCATCTGAGCAATAAATCCTTTAGTGTAGAAGGAAAGAGTCTCAATTTCTAGGCATCCGTAGTATTGCCAAAGGATCTACAAATTACTTCAAATTCAAATAAGAAGGTGTCAGGGTCTTCAGAGGTTAAGCCATGAAATTTTGGTAGATTAGTGGGATTGATATTTTTCATTCTAGCATCTTGAAGGAGTACGCTTATGGGAAAGGTAAACAGTTCCCTGTGTTCTTATTCATTGCCAGCCATGGTAGTATTGGAACTAGAGTTGGCGAAGAAGTTATCACAGTCTAGGTTATTGTTGGAATCATCTTCTTCGTCGCTATTGAGAAATTCAAATTTCAAGGTGTTCGGAACTGGTATTTCTCATAGGGTGGTTAGGAAGAAAGCGTCCAAATTCATCTCTCCTTCATCGAGGAATTCATGGTAAATGAGTTGTATATATATATATATATATATATATATATATATATATATATATATATATATATATATATATATATGTATGTATATATATGTATGTATGTATATATATATATATATATATATCTACATACATACATATATATACATACATATATATGTATATATATATATATATATATATTGTTTCTTTTATATTTTCTAAGGGTGTTTTAAGTCTTCTCCTAAAGTTTAAGCACCTCCCCATCAACAACGCCAAAAAGTGGTGGCAGTTAGGAAATGCTTACCTTTTTACAGGTCTTAGTTCAAGAACCTCACTTTAAATATCGACCAGGGGACGTAAAAACTTCAGAGGCACTCTACACTGTATGTGCACTATTAAGAGAATCATATTTTTTAATAATCAGATTTGGGGAGAAATATGTGAATGCATAAACCTTTTCTGATGGAAGCAGACGTCTAAGGGCTGAAGGTATAAGTCTTGATCTAATGAAATCGAAAGCGTAGATCTATGTATTAAAAGCATGGGTATATTCTTCTGAAATACAAAGCATAAACTTATTTGTTGAAAGAATAAATATTTTAAATGAAATCGAAAGCATTCATTGATTTATTAAAAACATGAATCTATTGTTGTTAGGAAAATTACTCTCATAGCACTGGAAAGCCTACACGTACTGGGGTTATTAGATGAACATATAAAGCTTTGCAACATTATTATTAAGCAAATAGAGTTAGGTTTAGGAGAGATGTATACCTTATTTATGAAGGTTGATCCAAGCTTTTCTCCCTTTGTTCTCCACTGTAACAACCTGCAAAACAAACATAAAACCTTCCTCAAACTAGCTTGACTACAAATAAGATATTGATATTAATAAAACAACATAACATCAACTTGTAATCAAAATACAATAGATATAAAAAATCTATGGGAAGGGAAACATGTCCAAATATTTATTGAAAAAATGCAGAAAATACATACGCTATACCTGTCCTGCACCGACACCGTCGTAACCAAACCCTGGGATCCTGCTCCTCTCTCTTAGATATGAATTTCTACAGCATAAATTTCTCCAACGAACATAAGGTCCCTTTCTCAAGCCTCTCCCTTGTATTGATGGCAAGGCAAGGAGAGTAGGTTCGAAAGGTGGTTGAGTTGGGAAGTTGGGGTAGTTTTGGTATTTGCCTCAACTAATCCCAATTTTTGCTTTTAATATTTTTTTTAACTTTTTCTTAAGACACCCATGACTATGGTATATGACAACTATCGAGTGACTCACTACTATCATAGCTTGCAACTAGAGGGTGCATCTTTTTATTGATACTCGTGGGTTTTCAGTATAGAGACCTGCGACTAACCCATTGGATGACAAGTATAAGAGCCGCGATTGTGTATAAAAATAGGCAAAAAAATATTCTTCTGAGGAAGGGATTGCAAGGTTCAACTCTAGGTCATCTAAGGTCCAGGTAAGCTCTTCCATCCATAGTGTCCTTTTCTGTGACCGATAAGGCAATGTGGTCATGGACGGAGAAGTGATAATTTGACCGATAACAGATGCCCCCCTAATGTGTGAGGTCAGAGGGAAGTGATGGCCGAAATACATTACAATCCAAGTAGAGGAGGAGCAAAGAGGATGCAGGATGAGGTCACAAACAGTACCTGAAACAAAAACAAATTCAGCGAGCAGTTTACAATCTTGACATCGGGATATGTTCAAAATGATAGAACATAATCTCCAATACATAACTGAGAGATGTATATAGTGTTGAAATATTGTAACTTCTAAGAATATTATATTTGTACTTTATTATTCCGGAGATGTTTCATTCCTCTGAAGAGACCCTATTGTATGTCCAGAGATGTTTATTCCTCCGAGAAAGTGTGGTAACTAGGGTTATTAGAACTCCCATGTGAGGTCGGCCATGAGTTAGCTGTTTAGGGGTTATTATACTCTCTTAGGAGAGGTCGGCCCCGTTAGGGTGAAAAGTCAGTTAGAACATGAGTATAAATAGAGGTGTGTTCCTCATTTATCTCATTCATTCATTCAATTTTGATTGACGCATAGGAGAGAGAGAGATCTGCATAGGAGGAGAAGCAGCTCTTGTTTGGGTACTGCATCTTGTATTGGTTGATTATCTATATTGAGGAAAGCTTTGTTGGGTTTTCTACCCCATTAGGGTTTCCCAAGGTAAATCTTTGTCTATCTTGTGATTATGTTTCTTTCAATGATCTTGCATGTGAAATTAGGCTAAAATTAACATGGTATTAGAGCTAGCGTGAATAGGACATCTTTCACAAGGTGAAAATACCTCTCTCTCCTCCTCCGATGAAAATTAGGGTTTCTGCAAAAGTTGGAATTTTTGGAATCTGATCACATGGCTGGATAGTCCTCCTCAAAATCAAAGTTTTGAGCCCTAGTTGAACTTTTTGAGTGGGTATAACCCCGGGATTTGTCAAACCCTAGTTTGACTTCTGGACCAGAAAACTAGAAAACCAAAAAACCAGTGAACCAAAAAACCTGCGCACCTGTGCACCAGTGAACTAGAAAAGCTACGAACCTGTGCACCAGTAAACCAGAAAAGTGAAGACCAAAAAACTAGAAATTCTGTTGCAGATCCGGAAGGTGAAAAGTTGAAGTTTCCAGAAGCAGAGCACACTAGTAATCTCAATTCAATCAAGCTCATCTCCTGGTTATAAGTATTATTCTATCTTTTGAGAAACTTCAATCTCTGTAACCTCCTGGATAAGATGGCTCCAAGCACTAAGCTTGAAGACAAGCTAGAGGGTATAGAGAATTTTCGAGCATGGAAATATACGATTGGTCTCATTCTTGAAGAGAATGATCTTGTCCATTATATCAAAGATGAGGTTGCAGAACCTGCGGAAGATGAAGCCAAAGAGAAGTATGAGAAGGACTTAATTAGGGAAAAGAGAATCATTATTGATTCTATCAAAGACCACTTGATTCCCCAAGTGGCATCCAAGAAGACCCCAAAGGAGATATGATTCCCTATCCAGAATGTATGAAGGAAGGAACATCAATAGGAAGATGAACCTAAGATCTCAGTTGAAGAGCACTAGGATGAATCAAGGAGAATCTATTCAAGTTTACTTCACAAGGGTCTCTTAGTTCAAAGAACAACTAGAAGCTATTGGAGACAAACTTGATGAAGGTGAACTAGTTATGACTTCTCTCAATGGTCTCTCTAGACCTTGGGAATCGTTTATTCAAACCATGTGTTCCAGAAAAGAAAGCATGAAGTTTGATGTGGTATGGGAGGATTGCATTCAAGAAGAAGCTAGAGTTGCGAATAGAGAATCTTTGCTCAAAGAAGATGACCAAGCTTTGGCCACCCACACCAAGAGAAGAAGGAGTCAATACAACTTCAAGAAGGATAATCACAAGGAGTCTCAACTCCACAAAGATTTCAAAAGAGAAGAGGAACCAATCAAAGAAGAGATTACTCACAATTCCAATGTTTCATTTGTCACAAAATAGGACACATTGCTAAGGATTGTCCTTCAAAGAAGAAACAGGGTTTCCATCACAAAACACATCAAGCACATCTAGCAAAAGATGATAGTGAAGATGAAGAAGAGGAAAGACCTCAAAAGAAAAGAGCTAAAATGGAAGAAGAAGATGCAGAGTAGGTTCTATTCTCTGCACTCTTTGGGGCTGTAACACCTGGAGAAGACACATGGCTTATTGATAGTGGTGCTTCAATGCACATGACAGGTCAAAAGAAAACTCTTGCAAAACTTGAAGACAATACCTCTCCACAGAAAGTATCTTTAGGAGATGACTATCAATATCCCATCAAGGGAATTGGTGAAGCAAGCTACAAGCTTGATTTTGGAACTCCATTGAAGATGAAGGAAATATTATATGTACCAGGTTTGAAGAAGAAATTACTTTCTATCTTAGCTTTAGATAAGAAAGGTTATAGGGTTGCATTCATAGATGGACAATTACTCATGTGGTCCAAAGGAAAATCAATTGAGGATGCAATTATTATTGGTGAAGAGGAAGGAGGCCTATACAAACTCAAGGGCCACCTAGAAGCTTTCCTTGTTCATGAAGCCACTAGCCCATGTGAGCTATGGCATAGGAGACTTACTCACATTAACTACAAAGCACTACCTCATGTGAGCAAGGTGGTTATAGGACTACCAGATTTGAAGATTGGTCATGATGGCGCATGCAAAGGATGTGCAAAAGGGAAGAATATCAAGAATCCATTTCCAAAGAGTGAAACAAAGACTAAGAGTATTTTGGAATTGATTCATTCAGATGTATGTGGACCAATTCCCTCCACATCCTTGAGTGGATATGAATACTACCTTACATTTATTGATGACTATTCAAGAAATACTTGGATATACTTTCTAAAAGGAAAGAATGAAGTCTTTAGAAAGTTCAAAGAGTTCAAATCCTTGATAGAAAATCATTCAGAAAAGAAGATCAAAATACTCAGGATAGATAATGGCGAAGAATATACTTCAAAGGATTTTGAAGTCTTTTGTAAAGAAGATGGAATCAAGAGGGAACTAACCACTCCCTACAATCCTCAACAAAATGGTGTTGCGGAGAGAAATAATAGAACCATTATGGAAGCAGTGAAGACAATGATACATGATCAAGACCTACCTATGTATCTATGGGCTGAAGCAGCTAGGATTGCAATCTATGTGCATAATAGACTATCTCATAGTGCTCTTGAATTCAAGACCCAGAAGAAGTGTTCACAGGGAAGAATCCTGAGGTAAGTCATCTCAAGATATTTGGATTCCCAGTATATATTCATGTTCCAAAAGAAAAGAGAACCAAGCTAGATCCTTCTGGGAAGAAGGGAATATTTGTTGGATATTGTGAAGCATACAAAGCATTCAGAATATACATGCCAGGATTCCACCATATGGAGATAAGTAGGGATGTGACATTTGATGAAGAGGAATCTCTCAAGAAATCTAGGAAGTGCCAGTATGAAGAAGTATATGAAGAAGATGCACCTCCCAGAATTGGAGAGGCTATACCCATCCCTGAAGATGTAACACCTGAAGACCATGACATGATAGAACCACAAGAACCCCCTATCACAAACTTATCAAGAAAGAGAAAGACAGCATGGGCAAGAGACATTATACTAGGAGCATAAAAGTATGGAGCTCCTGAAGGCTCCACCAGAGTGAGAAAGAAACTAAAGCCATTCACTAACTATGTGGTCTTGATGTGTGATATTGTAGACCAAGAACCTACTAGTTTTGAAGAGGCGGTTCATAAGAAAGAGTGGGTAGAGGCAATGACATAGGAATACCAATCAATAATGAAGAATGATGTTTGGGATATAGTTCCCAAGCCAAAGGACAAAAGTGTGGTATCCTCCAAATGGATATACAAAATAAAGCATGCTGCGGATGGTAGCATTAAAAAGTATAAGGAAAGATTTGTGGCCATAGGATTCTCTCAGAAAGAGGGAATTGACTATGAAGAGACATTTCCACCAGTTGCAAGGTATACTTCTATTAGAACCATCATGGCACTTGCATCCATGATGAAGTGGGAAGTCCACCAGATGGATGTGAAGACAACCTTCCTGAATGGTTTGATTGAAGAAGAAGTGTACATAGAACAACCACAAGGATTTGAGGTTGAAGATAAAAGAACCCATGTATGCAAACTAAAGAAGCCTCCTTGTATGGGTTGAAACAAGCTTCCAAAGCTTGGTATGGAAGAATTGACAGTTTCTTGAAAAGATTGGGATTTACCAAAAGTAAAGCTGATCCTAATCTTTATCTCAAGGTTATGGAGGATGAACCTGTCATACTGTTGTTGTATATGGATGATCTATTTTTGACTGGAAATGGGAAACAGATTGTCGAATGCAAGAAGAAGCTCTCATCAGAATTTGAGATGAAAGATCTCGGATTGATGCATTACTTTCTAGGTCTGGAAGTATGGCAAGGCCCAAATTTGATATGTTGGAATGTAAATCCATGGCCACTCCTGTTGGGTATGTTATATCTCTTCACATGGTTGCTGCATGTACAACAAGATCCCCTCCCCAG
This sequence comes from Larix kaempferi, assembly GCA_027924585.1. Taxonomy (NCBI): domain Eukaryota; kingdom Viridiplantae; phylum Streptophyta; class Pinopsida; order Pinales; family Pinaceae; genus Larix; species Larix kaempferi. The sequence continues at coordinate 21,886,508 of BSBM01000179.1, read as the reverse complement.
TAATTTTTTTGGGTTGTTTTTGCTTTTTCTCGATTTCGACCCATTGTACTCTATCTAATCCCGGTAAAAGGGATTAGGGTTGTAACCTAATTTCGGGTAAACGAATTAGGGTTTTAGATGCTGCGGAATACCATATATTGTATTGTAAATGGTTGAATAAAGATATAATGAAAAGAAGCAATGCGGCTCTAAGTTTTGCTGGTTTTTTTCGGTTAAGGGTTTCCAGGTGAAAATCTATGTGTTATGTGCGTGCCATTGTGTATTTTCTGTTAATGCTTAAGAATCAATATAAGTTTGTACTTCACTGTTAAGGTTTAAAACTTACAACTCCCATGGATTCCAACTTGAATCTGTTAGTTAATGACGCCTCAGAGTTAGTGGATGTGACTCTGTACAGACAAATTATTGGGTCATTAATGTATCTAATGAATACCAAGACAGATATATTCTTTGCAGTGAACACCTTGAGTCAGTATCTAGTGGAGCCTAGACGAGTTCACCTGATAGTTTCAAAGCATGTGATGAGGTACCTAAAGGGTACGATAGATTTTGGTCTATGTTATCTTGGAGATCATGACTTTAGATTGTATGGCTACACAGATGCTGATTGGGTAGGAAGTGTATCAGACAAGAAGAGCACATCGGGTGGATGTTATTGTCTGGGATTTGCCATGATCTCATGGTTCAGCAGGAAGCAGTCTAGTGTGTCTCTCAGCACAGCTAAAGTAGAATATATAGCTGCTTGCTCTGCTAGTTGTGAAGCGATATGGATTCGTAAGTTATTATCAAGATTGTTTGACTTAGAGATGGACCCCACCATGATCCTGTGTGACAACCAGAGTTGTATCAATATGATAGAGAATCCAGTGTTCCATGATAAGTCAAAGCACATAGAGATCCGATATTTCTATATACGAGATATGGTGCAGAAAGGAGCTATCAAGCTCGAGTATGTGAGCACTGACGAACAAGTTGCTGATATATTGACCAAACCTCTGTCTCAAGTAAAGTTTGAGTATTTTTGAGCCAAGCTTGGCGTAGTTCAGAAGGACCCTCCTCGAAAGGGGGAGTGATATGGTCGTTGATGATGAGATTGCTTGCATCGACAGTAAGGTCGATGATGTGGATACCTATATCGATGATGTGGATACCTATATTGATGATGTTGATGATGAGGTCAATGATACCGATGATGAGGTCGATAAATGGTCCTTAGACTTTATAGATGTGATAGGACTGAATTGTCCCTGAACGTTTGGTTCAAAATGTACATGATAGGACTGCATCATCCCTGAACGTTTGGTTCAAAATGTACATGATAGGACTACATTGTCCTTGAACATTTGGTTCAAAATGTACATGATAAGACTACATCGTCCCTGAGTGTGTGGTTCAAAATGTATATGATTGGACTAATCATCCTTAGACAGTAAATCCATTAATTCTGAAAGGAAAGATAGTCTTAAATGTGATTGTGATTGAACTAATCATCCTTAGACAGTAAATCCAGTAATTCCGAAAGGAAGGATAGTCTTAAATGTGATTGTGATTGGACTAATAATCCTTAGACAGTAAATCCAGTAATTCTGAAAGGAAGGATAGTTTGAAATGTGATTGTGATTGGACTAATCATCCCTAGACAGTAAATCCAGTAATTCCAGTAATTCAGAAAGGAATGATAGTCTTAAATGTGATTGTGATTAGACTAATCATCCTTAGACAGTAAATCCAGTAATTCTGAAAGGAAGGGTAGTCTTAAATGTGACTGTGATTGGATTAATCACCCTTAGACAGTAAATCCAGTAATTCTGAAAGGAAGGATAGTCTTAAATGTGATTGTGATTGGATTAATCATCCTTAGACAGTAAATCCAATAATTCCAAAAGGAAGGATAGTCTTAAATGTGATTGTGATTGGATTAATCATCCTTAGACAGTAAATCCAGTAATTACAAAAGGAAGGATAGTCTTAAATGTGATTGTGATTGGACTAATCATCCGTAGACAGTAAATCCAGTAATTCTGAAAGGAAGGATAGTCTTAAATATTGATTGTGATGAGATTGATCCTGTAATTCTGAAAGGAAGGATCATGTGTATTGCAGAGTATGCTGCTATGATGATGGTGTTGATCGAGAGGATCTGGATGCTGATGAACTTGATCGAGAGGATCCAGATGTTGATGATGTTGATCGAGAGATCCATATGCTGATGCTGTTGATTAGGAGATCCAGATGATGATGTTGTTGATAGAGAGGATCCAAATGCTGATGATGTTGATTGAGAGATCCAGATGATGATGTTGTTGTAGCTGTTCGAGTGCTGCAAAAGATGAAGATCTAGTATTGAAGATCTTGAATATGTTCCAGTAACTATTTGAGTTACTGATGATGTATGAAGAAAGCTTCCAATGATTCATAGATGTATCATATGCTATGTAGTTGATGACTCCTTGATCCTGTAGATGTTGTTATAATATCCTTCTTGTTAAGGGGGAGTTTTGAAATATTTTAACTTCTAAGAATATTATATTTGTACTTTATTATTCCGGAGATGTTTCATTCCTCCGAAGAGACCCTATTGTATATCCGGAGATGTTTATTCCTCCGAGAAAGTGTGGTAACTAGGGTTATTAGATCTCCCATGTGAGGTTGGCCCTGAGTTAGCTTTTTAGGGGTTATTAGACTCTCTTAGGAGAGGTCGGCCCCATTAGCATGAAAAGTCAGTTAGAACATGAGTATAAATAGAGGAGGTGTGTTCCTCATTTATCTCATTCATTCACTCACTTGTGATTGGTGCATAGGAGAGAGAGATCTGCATAGGAGGAGAAGGAGCTCTTATTTGGGTACTACATCTTGTATTGGTTGATTATCTATATTGAGGAAAGCTTTGCTGGGTTTTCTACCCCATGAGGGTTTCCCAGAGTAAATCTTTGTCTATCTTGTGATTGTGTTTCTTTCAGTGATCTTGCTTGTGAAATTAGGCTAAACTTAACATATAGCATGGCCACTGAAATACAAGCATGGATCCATGTCAAACAAGAGATCATAGCCATAACAACAAACTGGAGGTTGATTTGATATGGAACATAACTGAGTACATGATGAAACAAACCGACACCAAGGAATGATCGACACATGAGGTCAAGGTAATTGCAGAATGGCAGACAAAAGGGGTGTCCTTGAACATTGAGCACGACACAAGAGTGACTTAGGAAGCTTTGGAAACAAAGGGACCTTGATATAAATCTGCAATGTAGGAGACATTAACATATTCTCCATATTATTGGAAGAGTAACCAACCGAAGGAGTAAAAAATCTGAGATTAGGTTTATCCTAAGGCAAAAAATAAAACCCAACTTGTTTAAAAGACTAAAAAAGGTGTTGTGTTGAAGGACATAATTGACTTGCTGCCTTTATACTGAAAGATACTTGACATTCTTCCCTTCCCTTTTCTCTTTTTATAAAAAATGTCCTTGTTAGCTTTAATGAGTCCAATAAAAAAAACTCAATAGTATTTCTTCATTTTTGAAACAAGCTCGAAGAAAGAGCGAGAAGATTGCTTGATAAAATTCCAACCATGTTTAATTTATAGAGTCCATGGGAGGGAGACTCAAGGCCTTCTTCATGTTTTAACAAGTTTGAAGAAGAGATAGACTTGTACTCGATAACACTGATCCATGGATTTTAATATAGAGCCTGGATCTGTTCATGCTCATCAGTGTTTTCAATTTTAAGGAGTCTGAAAAACTTAAACAATAACTCCATACACCCACTCGTGGATTTTAATATCGAGCCCGAGTTGGTATGTGCTCGCCTGTGTTTTCATATTTAAGGAGTTTGAAAAACTTAAATAATAACTCCATATACCTACTCGTGGATTTCACATCGAGCCCGAGTTGGTGAATGCTCGTTGGTGTTTTCACATTTTGAGAGCCTGAAAAACCCCTAAAGAAGACTCCACAAGGTTCTTTTTCATAGAGTTAGTCTCCTCACCCAAAAAAAGTGTAAAAAATGAGAGAAAAAATCTTCTAGCCACACAAGACTAGAGCATACCTTTTTCATAAATAATCCACAAAAGTCTAGAAAAGTGGTAAATTGTTACAATGTAATCTTCCACCTTGTGAGAATTAGCACTCTTTGGCCTAGAGGATCCATTCCACTAACTCAGAACCATTTTATATCCTTCAGACACTATTTTTCCTATTTTTTCCCTTGTACGCTAGCTGCATCACTATAGCCTGCGTACCCGCGAGTTGCATCACTATAGCCCGCAGGTAGCATGTAAAATGGTAAAAATCAATAGTTTATTACTTTTTACTCCCCAAAAGTGGTCATTGGGTGACCTTTGGCTCTCTATCTGCCCAAGAAATGCCTCGATGTGTCCTTTCACTTACTTTTGAGAGGACTATATATTGAGCACATATGGCTTATGGACAGGAGGAGAAAAAAGAGCAAGAGAACTCTAGTGGATTTTTTCCCTATCTTGAGTCTACACTCATTGATCCTTGTAGTTGTGAACTCTTTATGTTCACCTTCCAAACTCCTATCTAGTTTGAGTTTTCCATTCATGGAGGATTGAAGTGGTGGAGGCACAAGTGGATTGATCCAGATCTTGGTTTAGATTGGTTGCCGGAAAGAGGTCGTATCACATTGTACTTCTTCTTGTTTATTAATAGAAATACTCATATTCTTGTCCATTAATGTTGTAAATGTTGTTTATCTTACATTGGGTTGCATTTACTTGTTATATCATGGGCCATTGCTATTGATAATGTTAGTTTCATTTATATATTATATGTACTTGTTGTATATTGGTTGTCAAGACTAATTTAAGGACTCAAGTGCATGGATTGGAAAGCTCCAACGGGGATCTACATCAAACGTTTGGATCGAGGTTGGTTATATTCTCCATTATCTTAGCATTGTCATTTGTATAGCATAGTTCTGAGAATTGAGTTGATTTCTGGTAGTCATCTATCTGTTGTGGTCTACCCCAAGCCATAGTGAGTTTTCTCCAACTCATAAATGGAAACTCCGCTGGGGAAAACATCCATTTTGCGGATTTTTTGAGCATTTGTCCATAATTAGAGTTGTTGTTTGTCGAAGCTCTGTGTCACTTATTTGCCATTGATATACACTATAGAAAACTTGCTTTTTCTGAGCCATTGGACTCTCTGATTTCCCATTTTCCTTTCCTCACCCATAGGCTAGCTTAGCTCTGCCTGCGTATACCCGCCTCTGTTTACTCTACTGCTCGTGGGTACCCGCAGGTATTCCTTCGACAGTAGCGTACAACTCCGGATTTGGTTGATTTATGACCTTTGGTTGTTGCTGGGGTGGTTTTGGTTGATCGTGAGTCTTTGTTGGCATGTTTCTTGACTGTTCCATGCCTTGGTTGTGACTAGAACTCTTTGTTTCTCTTGGTTGAGCCTTGTTGGTTTTTTACCCATCTTTGGATTTAGCCTTGTTGGTTTTTTCCTTTTGAGCTCATTCCTTTGGCCGAGTCTTATTGTTTGGTACCTGCTGAGTTTTCTTAGTAATCTCCTTGGCATATCAGTGACTAGATAGTAGGATTTTGCTTGCATTTTTCATTTCCATATATTGAAAAATACAAAAATACTCATAGTTTTGCATTTTCCTTTTGTTTATAAGAGAAAATACAAAAAAAAATATTGCTTTTATGTATTGCATCTTGCATTGAGTGCTTTCTGCCTTCATTTAGATTCTGATTGTGCATTGAAAAATACAAAAGGATTGCATATTTATTTCGAAATCATTGGTTTGATTGTGCATGTTAGTGGCATTGTTTTCATTGGATAGATGAGTCTAGGATTTGACAATTTTGCATACTATTGAGTCTTACACATCACTAGTTTCACGATCATATCACTTGAGTAATCACAGCCATTAAAATTAACGCTTAATCTTAAAATTGATTAGACCAATTTTATTTATAGGGTACACCAACTAGCATAGGTTTAGAGCCTTGGAATAGATCATTGTAAGTTAACAATCCAAGACTACTAGACGAAACATTAGGTGTCTGACCAGGGAGTGGAGGAATCCATGGTATATATCAGTGTTCTCAGGAAGCTCTACTCAAGCCAGAGTTAAGCATGAGTTCACGGGAGGTTGGTTGAAGAATATCCCTCTGCTACCGGCTGAACGTGGGAGATATTTCTAGGGTTTGTTCATATCTGGGGGTACTAGAGGTTCGTCCTCTTATGCTTCAGGCTTAGCTACCTTGCCCATACGACGGATCCCACCTGCGACTGTCCCCCTGAGCATTGGTTATATTGTGATGACCATAGTTGCCTTACTTAGGTATCGCATAGGGTACTTGCAGTGGTTATGCTATTTGTGTCCTGAGTCAGATAGGGGTTGGACAACATAGTTTCCGTTGTATAGGAGTTGACCCTGTGCACGCAGTGAAGTTTGGGGGACGTTGTAACTGATTCTGTTACCTCCGGCTATAGTTTGGGTGTCTTAAGCCTATCCTAGGAGAGACATATCGGCTCTAGTGTCGGGAGCTCATTTAACCACTCTGTTTGTCTGCTCTTGGCTATAGGTTCTCTAGGTGTGTGCTTTTGATTTACTGTTTTTGATCGATAGTTGGCCTTTAGGGGACGTTTTGATTCTATATTCTCTATTCGGGATGCTATTTCCCATGGCATCTAGTCTTTAGAAGTCCGCCTGGATTCACAACTAGTTGTGTCTCAGCTGAATGGTCAGTACCGTGTGAGGGATCCTACGTTACTACGGAAATTCCTAAGGGTAAGACTCTTGGAACGACATTTTGTTTCAATTACATACATACATGTTCCGAGAACTGTTAATCATATATCTGATGCATACGCTAACTATGTATTAGATTGGCATTTGCCACATTCACCATGAAGCACACAAATAAAAGAAGACATTCATACATTTGTACATACACACATATAGGAGAACCGGAGAACCAAAGTTTTTTATAAATATGTCCAAAAATGGTAGTGTCATACAAAACTGGAGCCCGTAGCCCTCAAAAATATACATATCGATACAAAAATGAGATCCTGGGATATCTACTCCCTATGAGGAGGCCTAGCTGCCACCCCGATAGGATGTGTCTTGTAGAAATACTGAACTGCATTGGCTACCTGCTGCAATAACTGCACCCAGTCACCCAGAACCCCTACTACTTGGCACTGCATGGCCTCAGGTAGTCGCGCCACCTCTATCTGTGGAACCCTAGCAACCATCCATGATAGGTTAGGTCTGTAGAGTGCGCCCTACTGCAGCATCAACTGCCTCATCACCCCTGCCCCAGGGACCATGTCTCGGGAAGCCATCGGGTCTCACTGGGCCCTTGTCTACGAGCAAATAGTCAAACATTAGCATGATACTACCACGAAAAAGATTTTTGCATTTACATCTATAATAAAAAATCCATAAAAATTTAATACACAAAAACCTAAAAAGAGTACTCACCAATGTCTCTGAACGCTGCGTCTGGTGGGAGTGGCATGTCCCTATCCTGGCGGAAGTCTATCCCTACATAGGGGTATTCCTCTATGGCAATAACCTGTCGATCCCACTAGCGGAAGAACTCCTCAGTATATGGTGATGCCAGATGGCCACCACCCTATCGTGTCAAGATCTCAGCCCACCCGGTTAGGGCTGGATCATGGAGACTATGAGGAGGAACATCCACCCTTGGAATAAGCCCTGAAACTCTCTCAACAAAGAAGATGCACAAGATACTCCCATACCCGAAGTTTTTGGCCTTCCCTTCTTTGCATTCTGTCAGTTGGGTCTTCATAGACCCCAGTAGTGTGGTACACCAATCAAATACTATAGGCTGCATGCATTGTGATGCATAGAACATCACTGGCCTAGATGCCTGGTGCAGAGCTTTGGAACCTGTTATCCGCACTAAGGTAGCCACAATGATCTTCATGCTCAGATCTACTATGGCATTGATGGGCACCTGACTTCCCACTGTGCATGTGCTTGCAGGACAATACCGCGCTATGTAGTCAAGGACGGTGATCCCACTACCCACAGTACGAGACCGAAGACTAGCCTCCTCACCTCGATAGGACAAACTGGTAATGAAGTAGATGTCGTCCACATCCAGTGTGAGGATTTGCCCATTGAGATTGAAGTTCTGTGCATCAACATCCCAATAATCGATCAAGCGGCGAAGTAATAGGTTTTGGGCCCTCAAACCCCCTATACTCCAGAATTTGTACAACCCACATGCTTGCAATGCCTGTTGTGCTTGCACATCATTGCACATGGTCTCATCTACTTGGTCATGCTCCCTCTCCCTCCACTCTAGAACCATCCTGGAGTAAGGAAAAACAAAGATTTTAGTCAATTTATTTTGCAATTTCAACTTCATGGCCGTACCTGTGGGCTAATTTGTATATAGGGGTAGGTACGCACGGTTAGCCTATGTGTTGACTGCGAGTATCGTGCCCTACCCACGACCTGCATAGCTATAGCCCGCGGATAGTGCCGAAGCCATTTAGGGCTTGGCCAAACTAAAAATCCCACCGCTGAAAACTAAAATGAATGCATTGAAATTAAAGGTATGGATGAGACTACCAACCTGCTCTGGACGGTTTGATGAACGGATGCTTGTAACTCCCAGAATCGGCAACTGAACTTTCAGGTGAAAACTAACCATAAAACTCCAAATGGGTGAATAGTGCAAAGGAATTGTAAATTGTAAATTTTTATTACTATTTATAATTTTCAGGACCCACTTGTCTATAGTTTTTACCGTTTGATGTCATTATGGACTAATATAATGTCATGGAGTAGAATTTTTAATCAGATTTCTTCGGCGAAAGTTGTTTTGGACCATTTCACACCTACGGCAGGTACGTTTCACACCTGGCATATAGGTTAGATGTCATTTCCACATGCATTATGCATTTGACCTTTTGACCACTTTCATAAACCCTAGGTGCGAGCCCGCTTCTTAACCGACACAAAACCTTCACATTGCTATAGAAGTGTCGTTATGTGGCGGTAGGGCTTTTCCGGACATGGGTACCCTAGTTGGAACCCCTTTGTGAATTCTGGTGCCCATGTCGTTGCTTGTCCTTAGGATTGGGAGTCCTTTGTAGTTACGCCATGACGTTGTGATAAAGACTCATACTCTACTTTGTCTTATGCTGGCCATCTCCCTTAAGGACTCCCATCAGTTATATCATGTTGTGATTGCATTGCATCATCCTGCTTGCCACTTGAGCCTTGTGCTGGCTCCCGCTTACTCATTTGTTAGCTTGCTGCCTGAGCACTTTTCCCTGTCGAGCCCTACAGAGCTTATATGTTTCCTTCACAATTTGATGACCTTTTGACTCTGAGGGAACACCCCCCCGAGTGTCCACATCCTGCATGCACTTCCTTGCTTTGATCATAGGTATGTTCCACTGCTTGGGACTATTCTGCTCGCTATTTGACACTCGTTCCCTCACTTGTTGTACTATAAGCAATTTTATTCTTTTTCAAGCTTTCACCAAATATGAAAAAGACCAAAAAAATCAAATATTCCAAAATTCCGGACGGGATTATGGTTACTACTTCTTGTTGGTAGCTGTTGTGTCGCCTTTGAACAGAGCATTCATTCCACTCCGTACATTATGAGTCGGGACTATAGTTGGACCTTAGGAGTTGTACTTGTTTTTAAGTTTTCTCCACCGATTGTTTAAGCTTCCAGTCATTATGGAGCCCTTTGTAATGCTTCCTACATTTCACAGTTTATGTCAAGTCTATGCTACTTGAGTCTATCCATATGCTCATTCTCTTGTTCAAAGGAATTCCTGAGCCCAGAGTCGGCCACTCCTCATATATCTTGACTATTGCATGTCGACCATCCTTATTGAGTTAGTCCGTCTCACCTGAGTTCTTCCAAATCTTTCAGCGTAGCTGGTACCTCGTGCTGGTTGATGGGGGATGCCTTAATTCCCTCCTTCCAGCGAGTCTTGTTCCGTCAACTTCAACCCATTTATTCTGGAACTTGAGGCTTAGAGTTCGGTTGAGTACCTTGAGGCTTACAGTCATTAGTGGTAGGTTCTCTCGCCATCGACAGTTTTGGGAATACATCAATGTCCCTTGATCAATGGATTCATCCTAGTGTTCGACTTCAACTCATTTATTCACACTCCAATGATTGTGCTCTGTGCCTTGATGCCCATTTTCATTATTGGTGGGTTATCTCGTGTCTGTTAACGGTATACATCATTGATCAGTAATCAGACAATGTCACATCAAGTTCGACCCCAACTCGTTTATTCACTTGATGGGACTTGCACCGTCGAAGACTTGTGTAGAAGACCCCAGGCGATAGTGGCATTCAGTATGCTACTTATGACTTTGAATTTACATCTGAAATATCACCTCTCAGATATCAACAGTTTGTACCTCCAGTTTGCACCAGTTGTTTCCGTTTCAGTAGGAGACCATATCTTACTATAGAGGGATCATGGTTGTGATCACTTATGACATATATTCACTATGTACTGCCTATTCATGGCCATTGTATCAGATTGTTGTACTACCAACATGTATTCAGGGATACTATTGTATTATGACGAGTGAGATGATCTTTCCACTTGTGTCTCCATCACTCCACTTCTAAGATTTATAATGTATTTCGGCCATCGTAGCATCAGTCTCTGACCTCACACATTAGGGGGCATCTGTTACAATGTAATCTTCCACCTTGTGAGAATCAGCACTCTTTGGCCTAGAGGATCCATTCCACTGACTCAGAACCATTTTATATCCTTTAGACACTATTTTTCCTATTTTTTCCCTTGTACACTAACTGCATCACTATAGCCTGCGTACCCACGAGTTGCATCACTATAGCCCACGGGTAGCATGTAAAATGGTAAAAACCACTAGTTTATTACTTCTTACTCCCAAAAAGCGGTCATTGGGTGACCTTTGGCTCTCCATCTGCCCAAGAAATGCCTTGATGTGTCCTTTCACTTACCTTTGAGAGGACTATATATTGAGCACATATGGCTTATGAATGGGAGGAGAAAGAAGAGAAAGAGAACTCTAGTGGATTTCTTCCCTATCTTGAGTCTACACTCATTGATCCTTGTAGTTGTGAACCCTTTATGTTCACCTTCCAAACTCCTATCTAGTTTGAGTTTGTCATTCATGGAGGATTGAAGTGGTGGAGGCACAAGTGGATTGATCTAGATCTTGGTTCAGATTGGTTGCCGGCAAGAGGTCATATCACATTGTACTTCTTCTTGTTTATTAATAGAAATACTCATATTCTCATCCATTAATGTTGTAAATGTTGTTTATCTTGCATTGGGTTGCATTTACTTGTTATATCATGGGCCATTGCTATTGATGATGTTAATGCCATTTATATATTATATGTACTTGTTGTATATTGGCTGTCAATACTAATTTTAAGACTCAAGTGCATGGATTGGAAAGCTCCAACGGGGATCTACATCAAACGTTTGGATCGAGGTTGGTTATATTCTCCATTATCTTAGCATTGTCATTTATATAGCATAGTTCTGAGAATTGAGTTGATTTCTGGTAGTCATCTGTCTGTTGTGGTCTACCCCAAGCCATAGTGAGTTTTCTCCAACACATAAACTTATACCAAAGTGGATGTCTATTCAAGTCCTTTAATGATTTTTAACAAAGACAAGCATACTCGGAAATCTTGTTTGATTTTAAAGAGTCGAACAAGGGCTTAAAAGACTCTATACGGACCAAAGAACTAAGTTCCTTGATATGTCAAATGACGAAAGGGCTGTAGATATCATGAATACCATCGGATTAGTAGAAAAAAGACATAAAAACATGATCGAAAGAGATTTCAATATGACATATAATGACAGGAAGTACTATACTGAACTGGCATGTCGTGAAGAAAATCAAACCTTTGTACGATCACCGTTTCGAAAAGTAGTGAGAAATGCTTCTTAGAACTTCACCTAACTTGAAAAAGGTCATTAGTGATTAAATAAAGTTATAAATAATTTTGAAACTATATGAAATTAGAAAAAGTGGGTAAAAATCTAAAGTGATTATTTATAGATAGTGTCAAAATGTCCACATAACTCACAAAGTCATTTGTTGGAGAAAAAAGAAAAAAGAACCCTCTTATTTCAACCGTTTGTAGTGCTCAAACAGGGTCATCAAATCAACTTCCGTCAGTTGCAAGTAAGTCATCTCTCTCATATCTATCAATTCAATCAATTATTTTAAATTTTTAATGGTGCTTTTTTAATTTTTATAAGGGTTTAAAATTTAGGGCCTCGTACCCACGAGTCAATCTGTGCTAAACTCATGAGTACGAGAAATGTGCACAGATTTAGCATATACCGACCTGCGAGTAACCGTGTCTATGGCAAAGGTGAAGCTGCGGGTACCACAATTTAAATGAAAAAAAAAAAAAGATGAATGGTGTGAATGATGTAGGAATGGTGTTGATCTGTAGGGAAAGAGAGCATGAATCCATGGATAGAGATGCGATGGGAGATCCAATTACATTAAATGCGTTACGAATATGCGGTTTGCTTAAATTTTTCCAAACAACGAGTATGCGTGCGCAAACCTACCTACTTCAAATGCTTGTTGGCTACTGGGATCTGGATCACGAAATGTTCAATCTCCAAGGGGAGATGCTGTACATCACCATAGATGACATATACTTTATTAGCATTTTCTCCCATAGAGGTGAGGGTGTAAACCTCAAGGGAACATTTAGAGGGGTCGGTGCACTATCGATCCAATATTACATCAATGCTTACTATTTGTCGGGTACCGAAAAGAGTGGTAGCCAAGTCCCAATCAGTTCTATTGCCAGCTTCCCGTTGAAGGTGATACTAAGTACCCTTAATGGAATTCGAGGGAGTGCCGCACAACATTTGGCCTCTCAGAACTACATGCAAATCGGGGTTGAATGCTTGCGTGGTGTAGTGTTTGAATTGTGTTCGGGCCTCTTGGTGAGTATGAAACACCAACTAACGGAATGTAAAACCAGGAAGAAGAATAATTTTGGCTATGGTAGCATCTTGTGCACTTTCTTCTTTGAGAGAGTCCTCGATAGAGTTCTGTGGCTTTTACATATTCCACAGTAAATCCTTGAGCTAGTCCAATCTTACAAAATCCCAAACAAATCCTGAATATTAGACAGAAAATCACCAGTCAAGTCTTAGTTCTTTTGCAAACATGAATCAATACAAAGTTAAGTTGAAACAGTAAAAAACCAACTGCCCTAATAGGAAAATGCTCTAGATTTGTTTGCAACATTGGACATTGCTTAAATCACATTTTTGTTTCCATGTTTTCACCAGAATATCTTTGCTCTAAACCCTTTTGCCCAGATTTACATGGCGGTTCATGTTAAACCTCCTTTTCAACTTCATGATTAATATTTTCAATAGAAATAAGATGTTGCAGTTTATCCAAAATTTAAAACTGAGCCATTAAGTTGAAGAATTGAAAGAACGTCAACGTAATTATCTATCTCCAGATAATGGTCCACAACATTTTTTCGTGGAATTCACAGCTTGCACACTGAATCCTTTATCTAATCTAATCTTACAACATTCCAAACAAATCCTGGTTGGATTACAGATGGAGAAATAAGAGAGGGGAAGTAAATAAGAGGAAAATGCTAAAATAATCAATGCAAAGTGAAGAAGGATATCTTCTTCAGGGTTCTTGCACAAGTCCAAGAGGGTACTAGATAATAGTGAGAAGAACTAAGTTTAGCAAGTAAACAAGCATAGACAGATCTATAAACCCAACAACGGCCAAAACAGTCCAACTTAAATAGAAATCCAATGAGTTGAGTAGGAGACAAGGCGGAACCTTCATGGCGACATGTAGACTAACCAACTTCAGGAGAGGAGGGTCATATAACATTGATGAAGATAAGTACCCTTTAGGCATAGATTCACATGTCTATCCCAAAAAAGTAGCATAAGGGAAAAGAGGAAGGAAATAAAAAACAAAGTCTTGTGAGCTCATCAAGGCGAATCTACTTTCATAGGGATAGTAACATGTACTGAACAAAAAGGATTCTCTAGGATTCAGGAAAAGGAATTAAGCTGATGAATTCAGCCTTAAGACCATTCTCAAGAGAATTTTATTGTATTGGGTGTAAAGAATGTTTTGTTTCAAGGAAAAAATTCCATCATCCACTGATCACTAGATCAAATCCATTTCTTTGCAGCCATTGCTAAAAGCCTTAGAAAGGTAGGGAATAATACATTTTTGGGTATGCCTTATTCTAATTGATCCATATCACTCAACCTCCTTCAAATTTGTCTCAAGCTAATCATGTGTACACAAAAGATTATGGAAGATTGCATACCAATTTATTTCTAATTATGGTAAAAGAAAATTCAAATTTGGCTAACCTTCATTACAATTACATCCTCCAAGTCACCAAATTGGCACATGCATTGTCTCAAGCCTTCAGTATCCACATCCCAGGGAATGCCTAAAACCTGTAATTGATGGCAGTGTTTAGCATCGTATCACTATTATTTATCAAGTGCCCATAGCAAAACAACAATCCTTTAAATTCGACTATTTATCTAAACACTACAAAGGATATTCTAAACACTACAAAGGATATCATACACAGACATGAAAAGGTTCTAAATGGAACAGGACCAGCGATTGACTACGTATCATTTGGCCCTCCCCACCCCAAAAAAACATATTGTATTTTTAAATAAATTAATTATAAATAACAAAAATAAAGAGAAAACTTTGAGCTATTATTATGAGAACAAAGACTATAAATTTATCTGTTGCAAACTATGTTGAGAAGAAACTCGAGATTACAGTCCTAATGAACGTATCAGTGAAACTGAGTGAACAATAAAAATTCTTGCAGCAAGACTAACCATTGATATATATAAAAGCATGAATCAAATTATAAATGTAAATATTTGACACACCACAAGCTTTCTATTACCAGTCATTGTGGAAAATGTTGCAATAAAGTATGTGTCTGACTTGTGTTTGATCCTGTCTCTCCTCTCATTCCTTTCTCTCCTTATCTATCTCCGTATATCTCTCTCTTTCGCACTCTCTAGTTCTCCTCTTCCCTGCACATGCACATACTAAATTCACTCCTTGTTGAGGCTAACCTTTCATTTAACTGATCAAGGCTAAGCTCAAGGGCACGGAATACAATGTATTTCCACACCAGTATATAACAACTAGTCAAACGAATGACTTCTTTTCACTATTCAAAAGAGCACCTACAACTTGCACAAGTAGAAGCTTGGAAGTACCAGAACAACCAATTGGGTAGCTTAAAAACCCAAAACAGCCAGATGGGTGACTGAGAAGCTGTTGAACTCAGACCCCTACGGTTGTCATATTTAGTCCTATGTAAAAAATACCAAACTCTGCCCATAAACACATGAAGTATTCATGTGGAATGAAATTCCAACATAGGGATAGACTTTTAAACATCAAATGAAGTATTCGTGTGGAATGAAATTCCAACATATGGATAAACTTTCAAACATCTAATAGATAATAATCACAAAATAATCAGAAGCTAAAGATGGCTCACAAAGCATGACATTACATTAGAGATATTAGTACAGGCATGAGGCCTGGGGAGGAGGATGTAATCACATCACCCAGGGACTTGCCCCCCACATGTCTAGTATCTTGCCAATGCAAGGGATTCATAATTTACAACCTTCAAAACAACCCAAAAAAATACAGGGGAAAAAAATTACACAACTTGGGAGGCTTAAGCAATCTAACGGACTAAAAACACTCCTTGGTTGAGGTTTACCACACAAAGAAATTGCCCACTACGGTCTGTATCAGAGGCAGAGTATTAGCATGAGATGCATATGTGAAGAGACATTCATATGTATTATCCATAATCTGACTAACCAAATCAGATAAAATCAAACAGTTAAGGGAATTTTTGTGCGGGGCAATCATCCCCTCAAACCAAAATTGTTTTGGCTCTCACCCAAAACATCTTTGGCGAAAAAAGGAAAGCATACAAGAATGTTCCTAACTATCCAAATTGTCCCATGAAACTAAGTAAAATGGAATCATTTATAGACAACATTATTCAACCAAGCATACTATTAGATAAAAAGTCATGATAAATTACTGGGTTTTGCAGTGCCTACTAGGAGCTCTGGTGCGTGACTATAACTGCTTGAAGGTTAATAAATTTCTCTACATGAAACATAGTTTTATTTTCTTGGCTCAAACACTCAGAACTTTTTTTTTTAATTACATAAAAATTACATACTTCCAAACAGTACATAGATGTTACTGCTGCAAATAATCAAGATTAAAAGGCCTTTCAAAACTTACATCTTCTCTGTGATAAATTTCCGCAGTTGATATATATCAGTGTTAGTAAACTCCATATGCCATGACCTTCATATGCGTCCGAGATTTGATGTTTGTGATCATAAAATGCTTCCATTCTGTTGTGCCAAATCAGCCAGCTGTCCTCCAGCTTAAGCAGACACCTGACCTGGAATCTGCGCCTGAGCCTGCATCTTGTCTCATTGTGTTTTAATACCTAAAGTACTTTTTAACACTATATTATGAACAAAAGGTACTCTGCCATCTACTTCTCTGTTACTTATGTGACATAACAACTGATGCAGTAAGCACATTTCTCACACCCAGAAACGTATTCTAAATATTTATTCACAGGCATGCCCATAATTTCCTTATAACTGCCCAGACCTTTGAATTTAGGTCTGCTGTCACCATATAGTTTGCTCAGAATGTTGGATAATGTAGTTTGGAGGTGGGAAAAGGGACCAGAGTTCACTTTGATTTTTGCTCATCAATTTAGGAGGACATGACAAAGCTTGTATATACGTGGAACTGTTTAAAACAAACCCAAGAATGACCTCTTTAATTACAACTATTTTACTATTGATTATTCTTCCTTCACTCTCAAATTGACCCAAATTTGCAAGCTTTTTTCTGTTCCTACTTATCAGGTGGAACTTTACCTCTGTTATGTGTCCACAATTGAAGATCAAGGTAGCATTTATGCCTAGAACACGCCCAACATGCTTCAAACAATCCATATCATCACTATGGCATCATCAAATCATGGGAATGTACCAACAAAATGAACAATGTCACCCCTTCAAGAGCGTGATCAAAATCACACGTTGACACCCATACAAAGTGGGGGGTAACAAGTAGAACCCTTTAATAAGGTGATGCAATCAGGATTCACAAATTATTTATTAGATACTGAAGAGTTACATAACATACATCTGCCTCTCCTGTTATGTAATGGGACATTACATCATGCAATAATATCATGCAATTATTCTCTACAAGAATAAATTAGATCCCAATAGGTGATAAAGTAGGAAATGTAATCTTGGCCTTAAGTTGTTTGAAAGAAAGGGAAAGTTCACTTGCTTTCCAAAGTTGAAGAATCAATCGAGGCCCAAATCACAAAAGTGCACATTGTACAAAATAGGGAACTTCACCTTAAGGTGAAGGGGATCCCCCCTCCTGTACTCCTCCAAACCCCATGGCTATAAGCATTTTGTTTCTTCACCATACCCTCAACTTGAAAGATATCATCTTTGAGCAAGCTTGATTTGAGACTTCAAAAGACCCCACTAAATCGCTTCAGGCAAAGAGACAACTCTCTTCCCTCTTGCACATGATCCTTTTCAATCTAACCTTACCATATCTCAAATACTTGAGCTCAAACACTCCATGGAGTAGGAGGTCGCAACGAGGAAGGATGGGAAGTGGCCAGTCATTCATGATCTCGAATCAATTATCTGGGACTGCCCTTCTTTGGTTGATCCCACCTTTGATGATCCAAATGATGGGTCAGTCAAGGGATGAGGAGCATGTCTGCCATTTCCATTTCCAACTAGATTTGCAACGAGTTTTTTTGACATCTTGGAGCACACTCCAAAACACGGTTGGGTCCCATCACTTCCATTTTATCACAAAAACACAAGTAATCACCACACAAGCACCATCCCCAATCCACGAACATTACTGACCAAAAGACACACTACAACAATGTCAAAGGATTTGGTGGGATTGCATGCCTCATTCATGACTCTCCAAAGCGGGGTCTCTATGGTTTCTTTGAATGAGCACACCAAGTTCATGTAGGTCTGAATCCTTAGGAGTGCCCCCTTTCCTCAAGATATTTACATTATAGTATTTTATTTCCCCACAACAAGAAGGAAATGTGGCTACCCTAAAAACTTGATAGAAGGAATGGCTTTCTGCATACTACTAGCAATGCAATATGCAGATTAGAATAAAGTTTCAATTTTCAAATGATCATTGTATTACTTATCTAGCGTCAAATGAGGGAAAATATTCCTGAGAGAAGTAAAGATGCTTTGAACAGGCTTGGCCATGAAGCAGAGAAAATGAAAATTGAGGTCTTCAGGGTCTCGAAAATGAAAGATACAAAAGAGATAACTTCCCAGATTGATTCATTCCCTATAGAGAAAAAAAATCATCTCATCTCTGAATTGCTAGACAAATCTGCTACTTTTGAAAGAAAATGTGACTAGAGTGCTAAAATTAATCCATTCATGCCACAAACAAATGAAGTGCTTGGAGATGATGGGACTCCCTCAAGCATAGGATATTACAGACATCAGTTACTTAAAGAGGTGGTCACCATGTTCTTGATATGTGTATTGGTCATGTTACCCCTTCATGTAGCATGATGGTTTTGATCCAGATTGAAGACCCTACTAAGCAGGCTGCATTGGAGTGTGATGGCTTGTAAGCCACATTTCTTTTAGGATGCACATATCAATGATTATTATTCAGTTGGAATTATATTTACATTTGCAGGAAGATGCAGGGTTGTTTGATGGAGCATCATTGCTTATTGAGGGGCATCTTGCTTGTGCACACACTTTTTTGACACTTCCCTTGTGACAGTCTAGCTGTTGACCACTTTTGTGGGTGCTGAGGTGTCTTGAGGAAGGCTGCCTTGTGGTACATTTGTTGGCTTGTTGCAACAAATGTAGCTTGCATTCTTTCTATGTTTGACATCTTGCCTTCATGCATATATTTTTTTCTCTTCTTACTTCTGAGAAAGTTGAGCCCCAAGGTATACAAATTCTATTGATGTGCCTTCTAAAGCATTTTGAATGATCTTAATTCTCACTTTTATTCTTATAGATCTAGCCTTTTAGGATTTCTAATTATTTATCTGATTTTTTGACCTTATATTCAGACATAAGTAGGTTTTCTGATATTATTTCCAGGTCATATAAGTCATATTGTGTATCCTGCAACTTCTGGCTCTGTTCTGCTTCAATGTGCACAACACTCCACATTGTCTCCACTGAACTTTCCTCATCAAATTTCTATCTCATCCTTAGCTCCACCATCATTTCATAATTCTTGTCTAATATTACTAATTAGATTCCTTTGTTTGTAACTTTGTACTTGGCAGTCTCAAATCTCAAGTGAGGAAGGGGTAAATGAATCATTGGGATTCAAAAAGTAGTTGATAGTTAACTGAATCAAATTTAGATGCTTAATCTCCTTTGCAACTTTGTACTTGGAAGTCTCAACTCTCAAGTGAGGAAGGGGTACATGAATCACTGGGATTAAAAAAGTAGCTGATAATTAACTGAATCAAATTTAGATGCTTAATCTCCTTTACGTACTAACTATTTGAATGATGTCACATGGAATCCCTGAACCATTTGACCAAATTAACCACTTTCTTTTTCTCCCACATCACAAGCAATGTTAGGTATCAAATGTATAATACCAATCGATGTTTCTTTCCCAATATCTATTTTAAGACAATGTCTGCTTCAAAAAGTCTAATCGGTAGGCCTCCATGCTTAGATTCTCTTTGGTTACATCTAGAGAAAGAACTATTGAGAGATCTCAGAGAACTTATGTTTAGTCCCTTTTGAGTCTCATACCGTTCTCAACATATGTTTGGGACTTGTACATTTGTGGCTATCAGGTTTTCATCCATTATGATGTCTTTCCCATTGACAACATTCCTTCCTTACTCAAAGTTATCTACAAATTGAAAAGGTGATCTACATTGTAAGAATCCAGAGATTTCTTATATAATCTTCTAGATGTTTTTCTCCATATATAGTCTTCAGCATAAACTCAATCCTAAATGTAGAAGTTGCTCCTGATCTAGGAATGATGACAAATGTTATACTCTATTTTTATTTCCTCCTTTTGTCCCCCAATTTTATCTGAGGCAATCCCTTGTCCCAATATTATGTAGGTCAGGGTTTGATTGTAGGATTATGTGATTCTATTCCTTTGATCAACTTATTAATATTGAAAACTCTATTATCCCCCAAAAATCACTGACCTACCCATTTTTGACCTTATTCTAATTGTGAAAACCTACTCAGGTGGTTTTCTGCCATGTCTTGGGGATTGAAAAGTATTTTCCTTCAGGGTTTCCTCTGTTAAACTCCAAGTTGTAATGTTTTTTTGTGACAGAGGAGTGTATATGGGCAGGTATCTATGGAATTTTGAAGGCCTTTCTAAGGGATTTTATGAAATGTAGGAGGAACAAACCTTTACAAGAGAAAAAAATATTGAACATTCTTGAATGAACATAGTTAATTTTATAAAAATACCTAATAATATCCTTTTATAGGTATACAGGTTCATAGGCATCCCTCAAATCACTCAAATATTTAACAAGGTCATAGGTGTGATTGAAATTATGCTAGTTTGTATACTATTCCACCACTCTATAGCAAAGCATTTTTAAAGATAGAACCACCAAAATGTCCTTTTCTCACAATTGATTCCCAAAATGTCCTTTTCTCACAACTGATTGAAGAAGAATCCAGAAGCTCTACCATCAAATTAATTTATGTTCATTAACATGCAACAAAGTGCAAGTTGAATATTTAGCTATTTCTCTTCTCTTTTCAACCAGCAAATGACAGACTCTAGGAATGTTTTCAGGGATTGATAAATTCACATATAATTTACATAAGGAAAATAAGAAAGCGGATTTTTCCAGTTTTGACTTATGGGACCTCTTAGCACTAAATATGTTGGGCACTGCAAACCAAATATCCTACTGAATTTGGACTCTATTGATAAGAACATAATAGCTAAATCCACAAAGGCTGAATTTGTACCCTGTTAAGAAATAAAGATTGATTAAATCCTTGAACCCCATGATGTATTTAGAGAAGGAAACATGTTTCTAAATTTATGGCATTTTACCTAGAGAAATTTACACTATCATTAAATAGTTCTATAGCATCACCTAAATCAAAAATATTGAACCTGTCCTGGGATTCTTGGAAGAATTGATCCAATCATTACAAAAATTTATAGTTTGTTAGAATCAATTCTCTAATAACCATGTTGCTTCATGCAAATCATTTCCTAACTCAAACTCAGAGTATTGAACATTAAATAATTTGGGAATAAATCTAGTGTAAAAAATATGAGAATGACCCCAAAAACTTGTGGCTCACAAGAATTTTTCTCTGCAACAACAAATGAAAAGGAAGAAAAAGTTGCATACTATTTAATAGCAGAGATTTGGTGTGGTCAAATTATATTGTTCCATATTGTCTCTTTCCATACAGTACAAACAACAACTTTCAAAGAAATAAAATACCAAGAGCATAGGATGCTCACATGAATGACATAGAGAAGATGGAACTGAGGTCATGAAAAGTGAGTGATCCCTTTTCCACTGTAAACTCTTGAGAAGGTGCTCCAGGGCTCTCGTCAAGTTCCCATAGTATTGGCAATGAATAACCTACAATTAAGGAAAGAGAGACATAAACAAAGAGAAGTAAGAGCTATGTGCTCACCCAAGGATAAAGAGGATTTTTCAAGCATAAAAGACTGGAGGCAAGGGATATGGTTTTCTCTCTAGTTCAGTTCATGCTTCCATCCAATTATTTTGGCAGAGGATGAGCTCTAAACTAAAGATTCATATAGTGTGCTTTATAGTAAAATTTGCATTTTCCTTACATTGCAATAATTCTATAGACAAGATTAATGATACATTTACCTGGTTAAACAATCCCGTTTGACATTTTGGTCAAAAATCCATACTCGGTGTCGAGGTCATTCTGGGTATCATTTCATATTAATAATTTCCTCACTCCTTCCTGAGCACCTGCAATATATCCATACAAAATATCTTTCCATATTTTAGTTTTTAAGATAATAAATAATCCTTCTTTTAGGTTGGGAAGAAAATTTAAATTAAAATATTTAAACACTTGAAATACCTTTGTTAGTGCCCTTTTCAATGATCTCTTCAACAGCTTGTTGCGGCTTGTGGAAGGAAACCAAAATAAATAGCCCATTGGGAAACCTTGTTTGTTTGAAATATTAATTAAATATTAAAAGAGAATTTATTTGAAAGAAGGCAAATCATTTTAATTAAATATTAAAAGAGAATTTATTTGAAATTTTATAAAGAAACTTTAGAAGGCTAAACTATTTGGAAGCTCATGGATAAAACATGTTTGAAGTCCATGATATATTGAGGATCATGAACACTGTGTGACGAGGGCAAGCATGATTTCCACCATGAGAGGTGTTTGGGAGGTTCCATTGAAGTTGCAAATTGAAGGTTGTCACTATAGATAGGAGGCTTGACATATGATTCCTATTTTGGAGAAGCTACAAGCCTACAATATAGAACAAATAGATTTTTTTTAGAAGGAATTTTTGCAAACGAGCCGTCAGGGCATCATTTTTTGGCATATGTTGCAGTTCAACATTTGTATAAAGAAAATCAAGCTTGCATTGTACAACCAACAAAAACTTCTTGTGAAGGCTTTTGCATGTAGATTCCAAACAACTCATTGAAGTAGGCATGAGAATTGTGGACAAATGATATTCATGTGAATGTAATGCACAAACAACTTTGAAGATGCCCAACATACAAGAAAAAAATGAATGACAAGTGGTAAAATAGACCCATGTAGGAATATTAGTACTTTTATAGACGTGACAAGTGCAACAAGAGTGCGCAACAAGGACTGCTAAATGCAGAAACAAGCATTGGTAACCTCCCAATAATGCGAGTTAGCATAATTGACATCTGCAAGAGACAAAAGATACAATGACAATATGGTAGAAGAAGATTTATTATTGAATTAATCTTGTAAAGTTTGATAAAATGATACATTTAAATTTTTGAAATTCCAATTGAATGACACTGTTATTGTGATTGCAATGTGAAGGAAAATAAAGATACATCATACAGCTCATCAAAGCAGGCATGAGAATTGTGGACAAATGACATTCATGTGAATGTTAAAGCACAAACAACTTTGAAGATGCCCAACAAATGGGAAAAATCGAATGGCAAGTAGTAAAATAAACCCATGGAAGAATATTAGTGTTTGTAGAGATGTGAATGCGTGCAACAAGACTGCACAACAAAGATCGCCCAATGCAGTAAAAAGCATTGGTAACCATCAAATAATGTGGGTTAGCACAAATGACATTTGCAAGAGACAAAACATATAATGACGCTACAGTAAAAGAAGATCTAATTATTGAATTAACCTTGTAAAAATTGATAAATGGAGACATTAAGAGTTTCCAAAGAATGAAGATGTATGGCTGGAGGCTTGCAGATTGGCTAGTCCAGATGAGGCCAAAGCTGTCATTGCGCGCGGTGTGAAGGTGATCCCCAATTCAGTGAAGCTATGGATGCAAGCTTCAAATCTTGAACAGGATGATGCGAACAAGAGCTGAGTGCCGAGGAAGGGGATGGAGTATATTCCTGACCCTATGAGGCTTTGGAAGGTTGTGGTGGAGTTGGCTAATGAGGAGGATTCCAGGATTTTTCTTCATAGGGTAGTGGAGTGCTTCCCATTTCATGTTGAGATATGGCTTGTGTTGGCAAGGCTTGAGACATATGATCAAGCAAAGAAGGTTCTCAACAAGGCTGGGGAGAAGCTTTCCAAGGATCCTTCGATCTGGATCACAGCCGCGAAACTTGAGGAGGCCAATGGAAACACAACCATGGTGGGAAAGATTATTGAGAGGGGAATTAGGTCCCTACAGAGGGAAGCGGTAGTGATTGACAAAGAGGCTTGGATGAAGGAGGCAGAGGCTACAGAGCGAGCAAGGTCTGGTGTGACTTTCCAGGCAATAATTCGCAACACAATTTCTATTGGAGTTGAAGAGGAAAATCGGAAGAGAACATGGGTAGCATATGCAGAGGAATGCAAGAAGAGGGGATCAATTGAAACTGCACGTGCTATCTATGCACATGCCCTAACTGTGTTTGTTTCCAAGAAGAGTATTTGGCTCGAGGTTGCCTAGCTAGAGAAGATCCATGGAACTAGAGAATCCTTGGATGCTTTACTGAGAAGGGAAATGATGTACTGTCCATGAGAAAAGGTGCTATGGCTAATGGGTGCTAAGGAAAAGTGGCTTGCATGAGATGTCCCATCGGCTCGAGCAATTTTGCAGGAGGCTTATGCTGCAATACCCAACTCATAGGAGATTTGGCTAGCTTCCTTCAAACTAGAGTTTGAAAACCACGAGCCTGAAAGAGCGAGAATGCTTCTTGCCAAGGTCTATGAGAGAGGTGGTACAGAGAGATTCTGGATGAAGTCAACAATTGTTGAAAGAGAGCTGGGAAACACTGTAGAGGAGGGGTCTCTTCTTGACGAAGGACTGAAAAAATATCCCACATTCTTTAAATTGTGGCTAATTTGAGGACAACTTGAAGATCACCTTGGACCAGTGGATTCTAATAAAGAAAACCCATTTCCTCCATTTTCTTTGTCCAGTCTAATGTACTCAAACATTATGCCTACATTGCCAAATGTTGTTGATCCTAGTAATATTTCTTCCGCATCCTCTACATTTTGTACCAATCTACATTTTTCACCCTCCTTGATTTCACAACATCATCCACCTGGCATCTTGCCATTCCTCCCCATCCATCAGATTGTTCATTGTGGGAATCTACATTTTCTCGGTCTCTATTTTCTAGTGATTACATGAAACAGAGTTATAGAGATCATTACTTACCTCGGCGGCCATAGAAATTGCAATTGAGATGCCTGAACCCGGATTGCACAGTGCCTCCCACAGGGATGTTGGATGCGGTGATCTCTACCCTAGTTCGATCATGGAATGGATGTTTCTGTTTCATATGCACTGGTTCGAAGGTGGGATCAAAAACTTGTTCATGGTGCGACCATATGCGGCTTTTTAGGTTTTTAAGTGGGTGGATTTTATGTTTTTTTTTGTGTGTTATTTTGTTTTTTGTTTTAATATTTTTTTAATTTATTTTATATCATATATATATAGCTATATTATAATATAAAAATAATATTTGTAATAGTAATTTATATATAAAATAGTAAGGTAATTAAATAAAAAAGAGCATATATATATATATATATATATAAACTTAGAGTGGTATTTTTTTAAAGGAAAATATTTTACCAACTATATACATGCCATCACTCTATTTCTTCTAAATGAGAAATAACTTAATACCCTGGTGAATCGAAGATCTTAAATAGGTTTTGAAAGGAAGGACATGTGAGAATGATGAAAGGGGATACCTTCTTGGATTAAGGACAAACAACAAACATCAAGGAACAAGTAGGGGTAAGAACCTACCTTAATGTACTCGAAGAATGTTGATGACCTCTTGCAACATAATGTTTAACAACTATCTCCAAATATATGTAATAAAATAGTACATGAGCAACCACAATCATGAAAGATATATTTATAAAGTGTCATTCTAATATATTGCTTGGTGCCCTCAAACCTTTATCACCCAAAATTGTTGGGACTATCTCTTAAGGTGGTGATGTTGGAAGACCAAGATGTGTAGATGGGATGGAGCCAAAGACACCTTCGAGCAACCAATCAATCCAACAAGAGAAGTCAAACTAAAGAAGAGGAAGACTTGTCAAGGAAACTTCTAGTCCATGGGAGGTTTGAAACGTCGGTAGATCCAAGCAATGTAAATATGTGAGGAATGAGAGCAAGAGAGTCGGGTTATAAAATTTGATGCTAATCCAACAACATAAAGTCACATATGGAGAGAATGATTCGGCCCACTAAATAAAGGCTTACTAGGTCATTTAAATAGATTTTGGAACAAACTAAAGGCATAGGAGATTAATGTTAGGTTAGTTATTGGACAAATTGTTTTTTCATACAATCTATTTCATGGGTTTTGAATAAGGAACCATAGGTTTCTCAAACATATTGTAGGTTTTGAATATTGTAGGTTTTTTAAATGGAGGATATAGGCCTTTTTTTCTCCATAGCAACACTAAGGTGGTTATAACATTCTATATATATGCGTGATGAGTTGGCATCCATAGACAATATTGAAAAATTAACTGAGAGGAACAAAATAAATGGATTTCAACTGATAAGATGTAATAGGCTCTTACATATCGAAGCTTCAATTGAGTGTTGAAAGGGTCAAACAATGATGATTTTGGCCAAATGAAATATGAGCACAATAAGTTCAATAAGTTGAACACATTGGTATAAAATTCAAGAAATGATTATGCTTTTAATGAGAAACAATCAATCTCCAAGACATATATTTACATGATGATCACTCGTGTCTCTGAATCCATGATCTAGAATGTTTCAATTTACTAAATTTTAACACTGCAGACGGATTCAGAGACCCCTTTTCAATTGACTAAATTTAGTCAATTGTAAAGGGGTCTCTGAATCCATCTGCAGTGTTAAAATTTAGTAAATTGTACAAATTCATTGTCAAAATTGTAATTTTCCATTGTCGGAGTGAGACAAATAAAAATGACCAATTGTTATGTGGTCATTTTTAACTTAGTTCTTATCCTGTGACCAAATTGATCATTTATCTTGGTCATTTTTAGTTTAGTCCTTATCTAGTGACCAGATTGGTCATTTATCTTGGTCATTTTTAGTTAGCTCACTGAAAATTTCTCAATTTTGGTCATTTATCCCTTGAAAAAACTATGGTGACCAAATTTTTTGGTCGCCTGGTCACTAATCTCTCATTTTGTACTAGTGGTAGTCGCTGCTAGAAAGGCGGTGTGTATGAGGAGTCCACGTGCAACATTCCTCATTGCCTCCTCGATCTGATAAAGCCTGTGGGGTAACTGAGGTGGCTGGGGAGAGGGGTTAGGCTCACGTCTAGGAGATGGTGGCCCTCTTAGTGGGTTCCTCCTACCAGTAGGTCGATCTTCGGAAGAGCCACGCCCAACACCCTGGAGCTCGATTATGTCAAAATAGTTGACATGTAAACCGAGCACAAACTCAGCCCACAGTTGATGAAGGAAGTATTGTGGAACCTCCCTATTATTGCAAGGAGGTTTATCATACACCATGAACCACCTTTGCATCCAATTGTCCCTCCATGGTTGGTAATGACACCAATCCATGCAGACACGTGGCTTTCTAGTGTTCGGTGGTTGTTGTGTTCTTGGATCGGTGAACATACTGTATAATTGGGCCTTTGTAATATTCAATCTTTTATTTCTTCCTTGGAAATGCCTGTGGAGTAATACTCCCGCATCCTAGCTCTGTATTCAATCATGTCATTCAATTAGCAATGTGGATGGATCAGGGAGTCAATTGAGCTCTCAATTGACATGGCAAGAGACACTCGAGATGGTTCCCCAGTGTTTCTTAGTTCTCGAGTGTGCACTCTCATTTCATTTACATAATGGTTAAGGTCATCTTGTTCAAAATTTGGTTGGGGGTTTTGATTTTCTTCGCCATTTGGATTTTGTTGACGGTTTTCTTCGGCATTGGGTCCAAGGTTTGGGTTTTCTTGTGTTCCACCGGACTCTGGGATAACATTTTCTTCATTCATTGTGTGGGTTTACAATCTACAATTGAAAATTTCTCCATTGTTTTAATAATTTGGGAATTATTACCAAATTTAATAAACAAAAAAAATCAATAAAATGACACAAACAATGAATAAAATGACAATAAAATTGGAATTTACCTATCCAATTGACTTGTTGATGAGTTGTTTGATGGATTTGGTGGGTTTTGGAGTGGAAATGGTCTATTTTGATGGTTGTAGTCAAGCGCACGTGGAGAGGAAGTCACGCTCGGCTCCGATGAGTAGAATGGGAACATTCTGCTTTGTTTTTTTTTTTAACAGGAGCGCGTGCGCACCTCTAAGCGCATACACGCCAAACACGCGCATGTGCCAACAACGTGCATGCGCCTCAGTTCGGTACCAAACCTAGCAGCGCGTGCGCGCTGCCTTAGGTGCAATAGTTTTGAGGAGCAACTTTGTGCGCCCGCCCTTAATAAAGATTACACATTGCTTTAATCTTTATTTTAATTATTTTTTCCTCTATAGATTGTTAATTGTTTCATTTTTCCATTTAGCTTCAAAATCTGTTGGTTAAAATCTCACATAGTATCAAAGCCTTGGTTATCTAAATAAATTATATATAAATTTGTAAGTGGAAGACATAGAATAAAGTACATATATGAGAATGGGTCAATGAAAACTAAAATGGTAAGTGGAAGACATAGAATAAAGTGCATAAATGAGAATGGATCAATGAAAACTAAAATTGTAAGTGGAAGACATAGAATAAAGTGGATAAATGAAAACTAAAATTGTGATTCTATTGTGGAGTAAAGACCTTGTGATTCTAAATAAATTATATATAAGTTTGTAGGTGGAAGACATAGAATAAAGTGCATGAGTGACAGTGGATCAATTTGTGAATCCTCACTCCAACGTGAAAAATAAAATTGTGATTCTATTGTGTAGTAAAGACCTCTACGTGATCATAATGGGAATTGAGACTAAGCCAAATTTTGCCTTCGAAAAAGTAAATATTACTTGAGTTTATATATTTGTTGGATAATATTAAATGTATTCAAACAATATTGCTTGACGCATTGGGCAGTGAGTTTGATTATATCAAAATAGAAATACACACAGTTGATTTCATTCAACAAGCGTACAAGTAATACACTTAAATATAAGACAACAGTGAAGCCTAGCGCTAGAAAAAACTGGCCATTAACCCAAAAACCTCTTTGAAAAATATAAGATAAGATATAAATTTAAGGACAATTATAAGGAGTGAGGTAAATGAAATTAATATCGATTTTAAATTTCCAAAAACATCATATCACATAACATTATATCATACCTTGAACTAAAAGCTTGAACAACATATCACATAACATTGTATCATAGCTTGAACATACCATCAGAACTTCTATTGAAAGCTTCAAACCTACTTATCTAACACAAACACCATTCATGGAGTTCTTGCAAATAACTATTAATGTTCACCCCAAGACGAATCCATTATACCTACATTTAAATTAGAATGATCAATTATCAGTATCCTTTCAATCTACGTTTCTATGGTAGAAGTGGACAGAACGTTGGAATGCCACCAACGTCGATCATGATATAGTATAAATAATTAAATATCTGGACAGGTTAAAAAACCTATTAATTTCACTGCTTTAGATGGAAGCGACAAATAATTCACTACTCTATATACTCTTTGCATTACATCAATCTGCCATGAAATATGTGCTCAATCTGCCTCACATTTGACCACGGTTAGGAATTGGAAAATTGGATGGATCAATCATACATACTCCAAATATTTAATTTAGGAAAACAAGGCCATCTGAGGTTGACAGCTTACCTCTCTAGACGGGCGACCATTCATTTGAAGATCAAAATGGCAACGCGCCAGAATAGAGGCAAGCTCCATTGAAAAACATATATAAAAGAGTAAATAATCAAGTTAACTTTATTTATAAATAAATTATAGTGGTATCTTATCAAAATCAAGCTCGTGTGATGTCAACCTATTTTTTCATTCTTCTATAAAATAATAATAATAATAATAAAATTTATAATATATATTTTCTTCTACACATGAACACAATAATAAACTACATAATTGCATTATTAAAGTATTCGGTATAAGTTTATATCATTGTATTCATTTTTTAATAATTTATATCAAAATATATAAAGATATGTAATAATATGATTATAGTAGTTCTTAGTATAATCGATAATATATATTTTCTTTTACACATAAAAATATATATAATAAAGTAGTATAACTACATTATTAAAAAATTGATATAAGTTTACATCATCGAAGACATCTTTTATTAATAATTTATATAAAAATATACTAACCATTTTTTATAATATGATTGTACTAGGTTTTAATAATATGAAACTGTTAGTATAATCTAATGACTTTCTAAAATTCATTAAATATATAACATTAATTTAATTATTTTCCAAAAATCATTCATTGTACAAGTCCTAGTTCGAACTGTAGAAGCACGTGGAATCCAACCCATTCCATGCCTTCCATGGATCCCATTCACGGCTTCTAAAAATCCAGTTGGGATGTCTTTGTAATAAATCACGTATAAATAAATAGAATAGATCAGATTAGCCTAAACGATCTTCACCACTCCAATTGGTTGATATATGTCGATAAGTATTATTAATATGCGATGGCATAGACTATCGTGCCATAGAGTCTCACATATATCATAATAATGTAAGTATGCAAATTTTTTATTATTATTGTTCATTTATTATTAAATTTTTATTCATTGAATTTATAGATTTATTAATATTATTTGTTTATAAATTAAATTAACTTATTACTTATTTAATCATCTAGGGATCATTAATAATAAGTTTGAGTAGCTCCACTCATCAAATTATAAAATAAAAGAGCGTTGAGAGGATGTCTTGTGCTGCAATTGAGATGAAATTGAAATAATTAATGAGTTGCATGCTACATATCTTCACTCTATGGATGTGTATGCATCTCTTAGTAGGTCAATTGTTCTTAAATTATACTAATGTAGTTTGGGGGACAAGTTGTGGGGATTGCGAGTATGGAAATGATAGCCTCTTTCAAATTCATCTAAATGAAGTTTTAGAATAATTGGAGGAGGATGTTTCTGTGAGCATATTCAATGCATCTAGTGTTGAGGGTCAAAACAACAACAATATTGTTTATTGGATTCCCCAGTGTAGGGGAGACTTAAGTTCTATAGAATGCCAGTAGTACGCATTGATGACAAAAGTAAGGCTTGTTAAGAAATTTCAAAACAATACTTTTGGATTCGCTTAACTAGATGACTACTTCTTATGTTATCACAATCATAGTTTTTACAATTATAATGAGGGTAGCGAGATATATGGTGTATTAGATTTTTAGAAAATTAGTTTTGGTATATTATATATAGTCATATGCAATCAACTTCATAGTTATTTTGGATTGTGATAATCAAAATCAATGAAAATCAAAGGAACTCAATGCAACATAACCCTTGAAGAATGTCACAATGAAACATAAACATTAATGAACATTAGTTAACCAAGATGAATGTCACAATTTTACATGATGTTAATTATGTTCAACCATAGTCAACATATCATCTTATTGGGAAAATTAATTTATTATTTTTTTGTTCATTAAATTATCAACCACGGCTCGTAAGTTGATGAGTTGTCAGGAAAAGTATATGTAGAGCTAAGCCTTGACTGATGTTGAAATAACCTAAACTGATCACACCCACACAATCTACAAAATAAACACTTCTAGAAATTGATTTGAACACTTGAACTTATCGTTTGCATGCAGGGAAATTGCACCTTTGTTCAAACACTAATCATTCCAGTCGTAGTTCTCATAAAAAGGACATTCAACAAGTTTAAAAATTCTTGCAGTTTACTAAGAGAAATAAATGAAATCTAATTAACTAAGTCACAAAAGACTGTAAATGAAATATCAAAATATTTTGGAGTTGTTGTCCCAAAAACCACTTCTTGGATTCATGGGGTTAACTATCCAGAATCCTAGATCACACAAGGGACCCCTTCAATCCAAAACAACACACTTACATAAAATGAAAGAATTAAAATAAATGACCGAATATTCGCATAAATAATTAAACAACTAACGATGAATTGAAAATGAATTTGAAATAATTTTGCAAAGATATGCGAACAAACATTTAATACATAATAAAATCTAACAGCTAGTCTCTACAAGTGCATCTAGTTTAGGGGGACCTCTTGGTTGGGTGCACTGCATGAAAAGAATAACTCAAGTACCAATAAAAAATAAAATATATTCATTAACCAAAAATAAATTATAGAGTGAGATTTCATAGGAATCGAACTTTAATCTCAACACCAAACCCCTACTATGTTCTTTCTTACCAATTATACTTAAGCTAACATTCTCAAAGAATATATTACATTATATAGAAAGCTCTCATACAAATTAGTTACAACTGTAGATCCAAAGATATGGATCTTAGACACTCAAAATAGACATTCCCATCCCAATAGAGACATACATATAATCATGCTCGAGCATATCGTGCCACAACATTAATGATTTCATGATTTGACAACATGAAGTCATGATTGGAAAACCAAATTGAATATCACGTCGCCTGGTGTTGATCATGGAGTTGACCAAGAGATATTACAGAAGATCACGATCAAGTAGGTTCAATAAATTAGAAGAGATATCATATGAATAAAGGTTAGAACAGATTCCAAGTCTTCAATCGAGATCTAAAAGACCAAAAATATCTCATCCAATGAGTGACTTCCTCCTATAGTTCCGGTAGTTGGAGAATAAGTTGGAAGTGTTAAGAAACTACTAGAATTCCAGTAGCTTGGTTCCAAGGATATCAAATCTCTGCAGTTCTGGTAGTCCAAAACATACTCTGGTGATGTCTCCTACAATTCCGGTAGTGTATGATCTCTTCTACAACTCTGGTAGTGTGGTATTCTATGGTTATGGTAGCATGTAGTCTTCTACAGTTCCAGTAACATGTAGTCTTCTGTGGTTTCGGTAGCATGTATTATCCTATGGTTCCAGTAGCATATGACCTCTATATAGTTCTGATAGCTAGAGGATACCTATAGTTGTGAGAACATAGAGAGACTTATGTAGTAGGATAATACTTGTATCATGCAAATAATAGAGATAACACAAAAAAAAATGATACTTTTTCAAAAAAAGGATACTGGTGGAAAAAGTAGGTGATCAAAATTGATGCCCAACACATCTATAATAAACCAACGTTAATGATTGACGTTGGAAATATTAGTCAACCATAGTTAAATATAGTCAAACAAACTCAATGTGACATAATCCTTGACGAATGTTGTAATGAAACATAACCACTAAGAAACATAATAATTCAAAATAAGTTAGTCAATATGAATGTCCCAATGTGACATAAAGTAAATCACATTCAAACAAAGACAGCATTACCACCCATAGTAAATGGTCAACCATGTATATCATGGTCAACCACAGTCCACCATGGTCAAGCAAAATCAATGAGAGATAACCATTAAAGAATGCCACAATGCAACATAACCACTACCAAGCATAATTGTTTGACATAAGTCAACCAATATGAATGTCATAATGTGACATAATCGTTATCAAATAACAATGTGCTGCTATTTCACAATGTTGGGATATCGGTGTATCATTGTTCTACCCACAAGGGGTAGAGCATTTGGTAATGAGTAATTCAGATGCGGGTTGTAAATGGAAGATCACAAGTTCAAATCCTCATGGGTACTTATATATATATATATATATAATAACAAAGATGAGACTCTAGAATAATAGAGTGAAAATTTTCCTTTAAGACTGATTAATTAGGGAAAACAAAGTTATGACCTAATTAGATTAGTAGATAGATTAATTATATTATTGAGAGAAATAATATAACACAATTACATTACTTGCGAGGTAAACTATTTTAGACATGGGGAGGGAAAACGAGATATACATGACCTTACCCAATCCTTCCTTGGTTGATCACCGAGAACCAATTATCATAGATTCTAGGCCACCATCCATGTTTATGTTGTTTGGGTTATTGATTATTTCAAGAGCTTCTCTAATCGAGTGTTTATAATAGTGGTATTCCCTTGCAATGATTTCATTGTCTTCTAAGCATTCATGGTGCTTAGTTGTAAGGGAATTTTCTACTAGCATCGAGGTTCAAACACTTTCATTCTTAATGCCAGCTCCATGCTCTTTAATCTTGATATGAAGTGAGAAAATGGTCTCCCCAATGTAATATTTTCCACATGAGGATGCAATCGTATAGACCCCTTTTCCCTAGCATTGGTTAATGATGTCCTTTATAGGTCTCATTAACTGCTTTATAATTTCCATTGGCTTGAAAGATGTTGGGATGTCCTTTATTTTTATGACCTTTTCAATGACCCCTTTTATGTAAGGAAAGTATGATTTATTGCAGGGGTTTCCATTACTTGTAGGTCAGGAATAACCTTGTTCTCTTTCTATTGATCTCTGCATTTCTCTTATGATGTCCATAATTTAGCATCCTATGCTTTCAGAGATCTTGTTTAGGTGTTCCTTCTCTTTATCATAATGGTCCTCATCAGAGTTTTTGATAGCTTTCATTGTTAGGGCTGTAAGGATTTCAATATTCTGGGTGGGGTGGTGATAAGAGTTAGCTTAAAGATAGTTGTCAATGTCGGTGTTTTTCTGAAATACTTCATGGGAAAGGGACATGTCTTTCTTTTCGGTGATCAACATGTCTAGGAAATTAATTTTTCAATTCTCCTTAGACTCCATGGTGAATTTAATGTCTTTATATAGTCTATTGAGGATGTCAAAAAAATTCTAAATTCTTCATTTCCATGGGGCCATTTTACATCGGTGTTGCTGGTTTCAAGAAATATTTGTCTAATGCCATTTTTCCAAATTTATCCATGAAAATATTAGCAACTATGGGTGAGAGAGGTGAACCCATTTCTATGCAACTAATATGGTCATAGAATTCTCCTCAGACGCTAAATAAGGTTGAGAAAAGAAACACTTCGACTAGTTTCATTATTTCTGCATTTGTAACCTCCTTGACTACTTGAATTGTTTCATTGGGAAGAATATTTGTGAGCAAAGATACCATATCAAAGTTGACGAGGATTTCATCCAAATTAACCTTTTCATCTTTAATTATTCTTTGGAAATTAGTGGAGTCTTTAATAAAGGAAACTATTTTCATTATTAACTTGTAATAAATTGAAATTTTGCACTTTGAACAATTGAAATTTTGCTAGCAATAGATGAAAGTGTGCAATGAAACTTAAAAATAGCAACATTTAGATACATTACTTTTAATTTTAAAAATATTTTTTTTATAGATATCTCCACTTTTGAAATGATTTTATGGACAAAGATAATTTTCTCCTTATATATTTTATGGGAAAAGATAATTTTCTCTCTATATTTTATAAAATGGACTAGCTCTATCTTATGCTCTCAACTAAGAATTGTTTGCAATTTTGCAAGTTATGAAGTAGATGGCACGAAACCAAATTTGGAAAAGTGGAGTTTCATGTAAATATTGGAAATAAAAAAATATTCAAGGAAAAGCAAAGTAAAAACAAAATAGTAAGCAAGTTTTACTTCTAAAAATATATTTAGGTTTGATTTTAAGACTATTAAATACTTGAGAGTAATGTACACACTTGCTTAATTTATTTGAACTTAATCTGCTTAATCTGTGAACCTGTTCATTAGTTTTGCTTACCAGATGCTGATATTTTATAATTCACCTATACAGAGATTCATTTCAATTTTTTCTCATAGGTTAAACATGTCTTGCATGTTTTCAGGAAAGCAAATCTAGTTTATTTCTGAGTATTATTCTAATCCTTTAGGTAAATTTGCAAATTTACTTATGCGCAATCTGTGCATATGGATTTTTATAAATGGGGACTTGAAATTTAGAGTAGTTTCTCTTTGATTATCATCTATTGAGCATGTTTACATGCTTTCATTTAAACAAATCTTTTTTTTTGCAAATTCATTGGTGATAGAAATAACACAACACCCAAAACATATCGACCTATAACACCTCGCATAAAAAAAAGACATATCGACCTACAGGAAAATGAATTCAATTATTGAAAACATATAACAACATGCGCAAAAAAAAGCTATTCTACATGTGCAATTTGTAGCGCAGATTTGATCAGTTTGAGAAATTACCAATGCCCATTCAAACAAATATCATGGAAATAATGATGATGTTGATCTTCTACGTGGAACGGTAAGGTAATTAATAAAGTCACCTACAGTAAGACCACCACCTATCTAACTAACTTTTCCCATATTCTAAAGAGAACTATGACTTAAATACCTGGCCACATTGAGGATGGCTTCTGGCAAAGCATTTAATAATTTGCCTACAATGCCTTGTAGGTACCAATAACAAAGAAAAATACAACAAGAAATGCTGCAAATATACACATTAAAAGCCATAAAAGAAAGAATTTCATTTAAATTGTTACCACTATCATGACCAATTCGTTCTTTACATAATATCAAGCATACATGTGTCCAATTGCCACCAATATCATTTCCTTTAGACTCTTACCAATATTGTGACCAATTTGTTCTTTACATGATATCAAGTATCCATGTGTCGATTTATGCCTTAATAAACAAGGTTTTGTTCTACATTCTAGTAACTATACATGTTGAGAATCTTCACATGATAGTTTCAAAATTGGGAACTTAAGATCTCTAGAATGTGAGATTTTTCACTCTTCATAACAATTAGACCATGCTCATGTACCTAAGAAAATTTAAGGGACAGGTTTTCTAGCAAGAGAGAACCATAAGACATTATAACAAGATAACATTATTTATGAGTGAACCGATTCAAATAGTATGTCATAGTGATGAATTTGGGATTTGCAGACAGTAGCTCCAGAGTCCTCACTAGATTGGATAACTACCTTGATAACAGGAGAAGCTAAACCTGACTCCTCGAAAAGTTTGCTGAAATGAATTTGAGTGAAATGTTTATTGAAGCATTTATTCATTTTTGTATTCATCATAAATATGTAGACATCACTTTATTATAAATACCTCCCATTTTAAGAAGCCCTCAATTGAACATTTTATTGACACAGATTTTTTTTTTATGCAAAATTTTCATTAAAAAAATAAAATCTAACAAATGTTTGCAAGATTGGAAGTTATATTTGCAAAATAAATCATGTGTCTCAAGACATGATCATAATAACATCATATACTATGCTTTACTCCAAAAGCAATCATTCCTTAAAGGGTCTTACACAAGTCCTGCCACTTCATGAACCTGTATTTCCCAAGAAAATATAATATTATGTCTTCTAATAAAAAATTCTAAGATATAAATGACTTAGAATTTCATTTAATTTTAATGTGAAATGGCTCAAACAAAATGTCAATATCTTGTGAGTATTCGGTCTTTACCAAAATAGAAGCGCGTTTGATGAGCAAAACAAGTTGAACAAGAGTATTTAAATTGGACCAATCATGTGCTCCTCTTGGCAGCTGCAAATTATTAAACAAATTTCCATGACAGGTATATATCAAATAGAAATCTAATGTTGATTCAGCAGTGTTGATTGCTTGTAGACAATCTTGGAAAGGGTTCTAATTTGACAATGGATTCAAGAAATAATCTTTAAATATTGTTGTGCTTTAACTTCCTATGCCCCTCAAGCTTGATGCCTTTGTTCATTTTGAGAAGCATTGAACACTTTCAGTTCAGAGTTGCTATTAACCAGAAGAAGAAACATGTTTAAACCCGCTTGTTTTGAAACAATGTATAACTCATGTTGGCTTGTCAAAATAACTAGTGTTAACAGCGTGAATAAGTTTCACCTGTGAACTTTCCTTTCCTTCTTTATAGTATTAGTTTTTGTATTCTTCAATAAGAACTATGGTTGCAAAGAATTAATTCTTTAGTGTTTCTTAATTAAAAAAAAAATTAATTGTCTACTAAAATGTTGTGTAAACATATTAAACTATAAAAATTTGTGAAAAGTGGCAACTCTGTTTAGTTCTTTTGACTATATTTCACTCAAAGCAAGAAGTGTTTCATGCTCTCTAACTTTACTCTTTAGACATTGAGCATTTTCTACTGCAAGCACATTAACAGTGTTGTGGATAAGTTGAGTTTCGCAAAATGTTACATCCAGATTCCATACCTCTGGAGAAGCATCAATGCATAACACTAGCATAAGACAATAGTTTCACTAGAAAAAAAGAATGGATAATCTAAAAAACTGAGAGTAATAGTCTATACTAGTAATGCCAATTCAGGGAAAGAAAATATATGCATGCATGTTGAAATACCATCAAGTGGTTACCTTATCCTAACATATGCTAGGTACTAAATTACTTTAAATATTATTGCCAGCCTAATCCATGTAAAGATCATCACTTCGGTAAAGGAAACAGAGCTGCACGACTAGGTTCAACCAATTCACAGTTTCACATTATCTCTTAAAAATTATGCGAAAAACAAACGAGTATTAAAGGAATGCAAAAGCATACCTAGCCTAGTATGTATTCGGCTACAACAATGGCCATAAAATATGATCGTATTGTCCTATTAACGGTTGAGATAAGTACACCAGCATTATCAACAGTCAATTCCACAACAGACTTAACAACTTCCTGTGGATCTGCAACATGCTCAATTACCTACAAGGAAATTTAATCACACAAAAAGGAATATCTATCTACTGAAATACTCAGTTCCACATCTTGATCGCCCAAACCATATGATTTATGCAGAACAACTCTATACTTTTCAATAATTTCATCTCTCATGACTATGACATCCCTTGTTATATTATGATTTAATAACCAAATACCTGGATTGTGATATATCTGGCCACGAAATTTGAAGCGAATGTTGCGCACTAATATGTTCGCCCTCTGGATTTCTCACTATCATTCCAAGTGATGATAATATTATTGAAGCTGGAGCCACTCAGAATTACGAATGGTTTCTCTGCAGGAATCATCGCCTTCTCCTTGTTCACATTATGACACTGATACTTCAGTTTTTCATCCTAATAAGACACTAATATGTTATTTTTTCATCCTAAGAACCTAGTTTCTGCACATCATTAAATCTATAACTAGATTCTTTTTATCAAATATTATATTGATATTCTGAAAATGTTTGATAAAAAATGGTTTTCCATAATTGATCCGGAATCTATCCGCTAAAATCAGGGAAGTTCATGCATGTATTCTTCGGAATAGATCAAATAAGAATATGTACTAGGGTGAGTGGGGTTTGTCATGCTGTGTGGTGGTTCGAGTGGCGCAATAGAATCGAGTGGTCGCATCACTGATATTCACCTCTACACCCACAACGAACACTTGTTCACTTGATCTCTACAATTGTAAGCATGCACACCGACAGATGGATGGCACACCAACAGATGGATGGTTATCCTGGATGATTGCATGTCTGGAATTGATTGAAAGTCCGCCACGCTGACATAGCCCAGGATGCCAGATTCGTAGTTAGATGCCAGATCCGTCAGAACGACACTTTCATCTTGTCATCTCATGCCTCATTTAATGTTTGTGCCTCACACATACGAAGACTTCATCATGGACAGCTTAATCGAATAAATAAAGAAAGAAATATTAAAATGCAACAGGGATGCCGAGAAATGATGGAATAAGGATGAATTAATAATAATAACAAAGGAAAGTGAATGTTATGACTGATGTAATTATTACAATTTTAAAATTACACATCTATGTTAACTAAAACCATCGTCAATCTCATCTTTTCGAGAAAGCCACAGACTGATGTATGCATGATCTTACATCAGCTCGTCGTTCTCTCTCGTGCACCAAAAAAAGAGGATGATGTCACTCGTCTTGCAACCAATAAAAAATTTAAAAATTATTTTAAAAATTCAAATTTTATAAAATATTAGTCCAACCTTTATCCAAACTATAGGAAGAGAAGAATTTTATAGACTAGAACCCAAATTAATAGACAATCAACGAAACATATATGATCCCCTTCGGAGACATAATAATTATTGACCAAAGTGTAAGTTGGGGTGCTTAAAGCATATGTGACAATGTAGAACCAACATGTAATAAACCAAGTTGTGCAAGCATTTTTAAGTGTTATTTTAATTTTATGAGTTATATTAATGAGTGTTTGTTTTTTAACTTTTTATAAAATAATTATTCTTTAACATGAGTATTTTTATAAACTAAATTTTATAAATTGTTAATTTACGATATGAAGTCACATAATGATTTACAGTTTATTAATGAAATTGATAAAATTTCATGATTATTAACATTACAAGTTTTTTTTTTTTAAATAAATTTATATATGAAACATATATATTTTAAATATACATGATTAACTATGTTAAATAAAATTATAACTAGCATTTGCCCCGGGAGGGGCAAAATGAACGCCGAGGGGCAAAATGAAACCCATAAGAGGAAGATTAAATTTCGGCGAAGTTCCAACAGCGGAGATGGCTCAAGAAAAGATCGATGTTTGTGGTGGATTCCCGCATCGCCAAAAAGCCCGTGTGAAAACCATGGTGAGCGGTTGCAGATACAATACCACTGAAATACGTGGCATGATGCTATTGTCCTGCATCAACGCGATAGTGGTATCACAAACCACTGAAGCGCCATGCGGAACTGCCAAAGAGTAAGATGTGGAAGCGTGGGCCATGGAACGTGGCGGATGCAGAAATACACGGGAGATGCACCATAATCGATGATGATCGGATGGACGACAAGAATTAAGAAAAGATCAAGTGATGAGACCCATCCACATCAGGGGAAATGCACACTCAATAAGGGAAAGGGTGGTTGCGGTAAACAAACCACCTTCACAGGTGTCACGCGATGGTTGATCCGCATGCAGTCGAAACCAGGAAGGAAAACCACTATCTAGGATCGCAGATACTGCCGTGGAGACTAAAGGGTGCAAGATCTGATGGCTCAAATCATTAATACGTGCGATCAACGGCTGGAAAAAAAATACGTCCGGAAAGCTGCAAGAAAGATAAGAAAAAGAGGTTATATAAAACAAAAGCGTTTTAAAAAAACGGCATTTTGTCTATGTGTCGCTGTTCTCGAGAGTTTTGAAGACCAGTGGAGATTTCCAGTTACGTCAGAAGGATAAAGGATGTGTCTACACAGGTAGGGTCTGTTGACCTGTCTCGCATATTTTAAAAGAATTTGTTTAAAAAAAAACAATTTAAATGGAGATTGTGCATGATATAGACATGTTTAAAGCCAAAGAAGCCCTAGAAGACAGAGATGGGGATGTTTACGATACCCTAATTAGGTTACCGATCGCTGAAATCAAGCGATAATTTGATATCTCAAGCAATACATAGCAATATTTTTGGAAAAAAACCTGATTTTGAATATAAAATATGTTGATGAACATGTGAGGCATGAACCTGAGTATTAGAGCAATACTGGAACCTTTAGAAATCACATTACACATTGTTGCTTCTATCTTGAAACCCATATGTTAGCATTTTCTGATAGGTAAGTTTTGAACAAAAGGTTACGACAATATTTCTAGTGTTTCTTACTTCAACTTGCATGTAGGTATGTTGACAAAATAAAAATCTCTAAGGTTTTAGCTGATTGCTTCAGATCATAGCAACAGCAAGGGTAACTATAACAAATAGTAAGAACAAACACAAACATGAGCTTAATAGATGGTACCCTAATAAACGACACTGTGGATGGTAACTTTTGGTAATGGTTATTTGCCTAGCTTATGTTGATAACCCACAAATTGCAATGGTATACCTATACAAGGCCATGGAGAGGGCCAAAGAAGCTATCCATAAAAGAAGGGTGAACAACAATATGAAAAACAGATAATGATTTGGGATTTGACTGATCGATAATCGAACAATATACTCCATTTTCCCATTCGCGACAGCAATACTCTACCTCAACCCTATTTTTTCTTACTCGTGATTTTAGTTTTGATTGCAAGGTTATGGAAAGATTGCTTACCTATCTTCAGAGGATGGTGCCTAATCTAGTTTACCTCTCAAACATAACAAGAGAGATGATGTATCAGTTGGCCAATGAATTATTTGGCTCACATGATAGTTCAAGGAAGGAAAACCACAATGCCAAGTAAGTAATTTTAACTTTAGTTAAAATTTTGATCATTTATTTTGTTTTGTTTGTTTTCTCTTTTTCTTAGTTGATACTAGATGGACATGTAATTTAAGTCTTTTCTTTTTTGTTTCCTTATTTGTTGTAGATATTTGGTGGTTAAATTAAGGTGGAAAAACACCACAATACAAAATTGAAATGAAGCAAGTTGGAATGTTCAATGGCTTTATAATATGGTCTATGTACACTACAATATTTGGCTTTGGGTTAAGCACACACATAAAGCTCCTCAAGAAAGACAGCTAGGAATACATAGAATATTTGGCTTTGGGTTAAGTACACTAATAAAGCTCCTCAACAAAGACAACTAACAATACATAGTGTCTAATAAAATGATGATTTTATTTCTATGAACAAAGCCCACAAAAGCTCAAATATACCCTGTGAACCAAGCCACAAATGCTCAAATGTACCCTCTGAACCAAGCCCATTTTAATATCTCATATACTTTAGATACTTTTTCTACTTTTTAAGTTTAACCTTTAGTGTAATGAGATAAACCCATAAGTATAATGTTAACTACTAAATCTTTGTAAAAAAAGAAAGAAAGAAATACTTACATATTTAAACCACTTTAAAGTCGAGTAAAAACAATATTTCCTAATGATTAACTATGGAAAGAAAACTTACCTAACTACTCTTAAGTGATAATAAAAATTATAATTTAAACTTATTCATCTAAGTAAAAATATTAGTTATTCAAAGGTTCTCTTCATGCAATAGTATTACTTTTAAATTTCCCAAAAAATAGAGAAATGTTAAGTTCCATTTCATTACACACATAATGAACAACAATGACATTTTTCATGCTTAATCAATGAAAATATTGTAAAGTTTTTTTTATTTTAAACTAAATACTATTTTTTTTTCTCTTAAATTAAATATTAATGAAACCCTTTTAAATGGTTTTCCATGTTTATTCAAACAATTTCTACATGGTTGTGGTTCCTTTCTACATCTTTTTGTTCACCACCTTTTTAAACATTTTTATACTTTAATGTTCATTACTTTACTATGCCATTATATTTTTTTTTAAAGGTTTACTATGCCATTATATATATACATATATATAAATTCTTAATAGTTTTTAATAAAAAAAACAACTTATATTTAATATCTCCATTATTTTCACCATTAAAATACTTATATACCTCATGCAATATGATGAGTCATTTTTATTTGATCTTTGGTTTGTGGTGAAATACAAATAAATTATATTTTATGGATCCATTATCTTTATTATATTTATATATTATATTATGAATTACTTAATTTTCTTAAGATTGACTTAACGATGCTCTCCAAAAAATATCTTGATATAAAGGAATTAACTTATGTCCACCATTTTATTATTGGATTGATTCATTAAAATAATGGTAAAATTATGTTATTTAATGTTGTGATAATAGATTGGTAATCATGGTTGGGATGCAAAGTAATTAATTTATGTTGATAGCTTGCAAAATTTTATTGTTGAATTGTTAGTAATAAAGAGTTAGTGGTGTTGAGGATGTATAGATTACATAATAAATGATTTATTTGTCATTTTTATATTATTTTTTAAATTTATACAATATCAAAATTTATAGGTAAAAGTTATATTTAATATATGATTTATTGATTAAATTAAATTTAGTTTTAATGCTAATTTTTTTAATTTAATATATGATTAAAGAATAATATTAAATTTGAAAACATTACTTGTGAATTCTATTGTCATTGTCATTTAGTATGTTATTGTAACTATGTTTTGTTAAAAATATTGAAATACATTGGTAAAAAAATAAAAATAATAATATAGACAATTTATTATATATTGAATTTTATAATAAAAAAATTAAAAATTAAAAATTAAAACATATTTAAAAGAAAAAAATTAAAGTATAAACAAAATTCTACTCTCTATTTATTAATAAATTTTAAGATTTGAAAACCATTTTCTAACAAAACTATATCATAACCAATAGAAGTTATTGAATATTTGAAAACAATAAATGGTAA
Organism: Larix kaempferi; assembly: GCA_027924585.1. Lineage (NCBI taxonomy): Eukaryota > Viridiplantae > Streptophyta > Pinopsida > Pinales > Pinaceae > Larix > Larix kaempferi. The sequence continues at coordinate 21,842,409 of BSBM01000179.1, read as the reverse complement.
GCAACCTTCTAAAGTTCATCAAATTTAGTTTAAATACAATATTGTTTTTTGCTTGAAAATGAATATATAATTGAATTTATAAAGATCATTTTCTAATGGAACAAAACTATATCATAACGAGTACAACTTATTGAATATTTGAAAACAATAAATGGTAAGCAACCTTCTATAAAAAAGTAAAAAGTAATAATATGAGAGAGATCTTGTAACGTTTGTGGAGTAACGTTACATCTAATAAAAAGTAAAAAGTAATAATATGAGGGAGATCTTGTAATGTTTGTGAGTAACGTTACATTTAATAAACAGTAAAAAGTAATAATATGAGGGAGATCTTGCAACATTTGTGGAGTAATGAGAAGAGGTTTGCACCTCCGGAGATTTGATCCCTCTCCGTTCTTGATAGAGCCTAGGATTTGGATCTAGGATCGTTTTAATTATTTTAAAGTTTAATTTTTTCATTTTAATTGCTAATGTGTATTATTGAAATATATTAAAGTTTATTGTTTTTATCAAATTTTTAAAAGTATTAAATTTATTGGTTTCTTAAATTATTTTTCTAAAATTCTATATTTTTTAAATTATTGAATTTATGTATTTTTTAAATGATTTAAAATACTTCTAATAGATAACTTAAAGGAATTTACAATCACCTTAGCAAATGTATACTTCGACAAGCTAGCTTGGTGAGAAAAGTATGTAGAATTTTAAGATTAAAATAATTATTATTAAAAATAAAATAATTAAAAATAATAATAAAGATGGTTATATTTTATTATTATTATTATAATTAGCACGTTATATTAATAATAATAATAATAATAATAATAATAAACTAATATTTAACTAATGATAATAATAACCAATTTGGTCAATTAATACTAAACCATAATTAACCAATGATTAACAAAACTACAAAAGTAATTTTATATTATAAAAAAATAACGTTTTCAAAAATAAATATCTTAGTCGATCAATAATTAACAAAACTACAAAACTAATTTTATATTATCAAAAATAACTTTTTCAAAAATAAATATAATAATTAAGAAATTGGGAAGTTTCAAAGTTAAATTAAATTTTACTATGCTTCAAATTTTATTTAATCTAACAATATTTTTAATTCAATTTTGACTTCAACTAATAATCAACCAAAAAACATAACATTAATTTTATAAAAAAGAAATATTGTACATCACTACAAAATCTATTTAAAAATAGAACTTTTAATGCTTTTCCCTTTTGTTGATTTTTCTTTTTAGTTTTTCAATTAAAAAAACTTTATAAAAAACAAATTCCATACATAAAGAAACCGCGTTAAGGAATTTGTTGAATTTTAAATTAATCCAAATATCACATAATAGTTAAAAAACCCAATTTTATTTAATTTTAAATAAGTCTATATAATCCAAAGTTTTACTTATTTTATTTTCTTTATAATTTTCTTAAATTTTAAGAAATTCAATTGATTTTAAGAACATGTATACTAATTATCAAAGCATTATGCCATATTAATAATCATACTCCTCACATTATAAATAGAATAAGCCTTATAATCACAAAATAATCATATAATATAAGAATGGATTATCCATATGGTTTACAATATAAATGGTAGGAGGGTTTTGATACTTTTCATCAGATATTTGATCGAGTGCTAATCTACTTGCTGCAGCATATGTTTCAAATCATTTTATATTTGTTACAAATGTTTGGATGTGCAGTGCCAAAATTTCAAATTTGAAGCACTTTTGGCATTGAAATATATGGTCATCGTAATGAACCAGCAGAACCGGCCATTGGAAACCATCGAGAGCATAAGGATATTTAGACACCATTGCTCCACGCATGCACAGAAGTCTATTGATAATGTGTTCATGGATCTCTTCAAGAAATTTGGAAGATTTGATGAACATAAACTCCGCATAATTCAACAAAGAAAAATACATCTTCTGAGATTGGTTACCTCTGTCCAAATTCTTTGGATATCCATGTGGACATTTTAACAATGATGGACAATCGAGATGTGATATAAGAGATCAAGAGACGAGATCATCTCCGCGTCGAAAAAGTGCGCACTAGATAAAAGGGAAGGTGGTTGCAGAATACAAACCACCATCACACGTGTCCGTTCTTGATACATCCGCATGTGGAAAAACAGTATTGCAAACCGCTCAAAGGGCAATGTGGAACCACCCTTTGCACGTGCGACAAGAATTTAATTAAAATAACATTCGATATAATTTAATTAAAATAACATTCGATATATTCATATATCATAAGAAAGATTATATTCATCTATTTCTCAATGTAAAACATTATATTCACAAAATAAATTGGAAACATTACATTAACAACATAATTATATATTATATGAAATGATTCTACATTCTCAACATCATTATAATAAGGAACTATAATCATATATTTCCCTATAATTATAAAATCTTACAATTACGATATATGCCATAAAAACAAGGGAAAATAAATTCCGCAATTCTAAAGTTTGGAGTAGTGTAATTGAATTCATAAAGCGTTATCATCAAACAGTTAGAATCATATAGAGCTCGAAAAGTTTGCGTCGATGTACATTTCTTAAGCAACACTATTAAAAACACATCATTAAACAAATGAGGAAAATGACACTAACTAAAACAAACAGCACTATATATTAAGTGGAAGAGCTCAAGTAAACGCCCAATGTACATGGTAGCAATTGACTAGCGATTTTGACCATTGAATTTTTCATATATTTTTTCTCCTCTTCATTCGTGAAGCAAGTAATTGTCTCCAGAGCGTTTCTGATAACAGACGACTTGTATTTTGACAACTTGTATTTTGACAACTTATTCCTTTCGTTTGTCTCCAGCACTCTCAACACAACGGTGAATCCTCCTGGCTTTTCAGACATAGGTGTCTTCTTCCTCGGCTGCAGATGAATGGCATTAGGCTTTTGAAAATAGGTCAAACAATAATGTATTGACAAGAATGGGGCAATTTTTGCTTTTTATAATCCTGTAAGCGGTTTTCTTAGCCAAAGGTGGTAGCGCATGGTCCATTGAGTAGTCTTCAATACCATTTTTACATATGCAAATGACTTGGAGAGTGACACGTATGAAGGTGGTTTCTTTTTCGCACCAGCTTTATTACTTATCTCTCGAGCTCTTTGGAAATGCGGGTGTTAATGTGGACCGTCAATCTGGCTTGTCAATGTTGCACTGTTGATCTCATCATAGTACTGCTGTATGTTTCAATGACCCAATCGTGCCACTTTGAATTTATTTTGCGTGCATATGGGCAATGTGGCATGTATTATGCACCATCGATCTTCAATTTCATACAATCTTGACCACTTCATCAGAATTGTAATATCTCCAATTGCCTCATCAAATTTCTTTTAAAAAAGGGCCATTTATGGTTGTCACCGACACTTGAATTCAAAAAGTGGATTTTAGTAGATCTCAGTTTGTTGCAGCATTGTTTCACGAACGATCCTTGCTCCCACTTTTCTAAGTTCATCGTCTAGCACTCACATCCTATTTTTCATAGGAGGACGTGTATGTAGAGTAATAGAATTTAAGAAAAGATGGACGAGCATAATGATAGCTGAAAAATGACTTATCTGCCAAAAATATAATTGGGCTTAGTCGAAGTTCTAGAGTTAGAATAAAACCGTGCACCAAATGGAATCTTGATTTTGTGGCTGATTACTGCTTTTGGCCCCTCTACTAAGCATGCCATTGCTAAAATCCATGGGTCGTTATAAAATAGGATGGCTTGCCTAAGCCTGACCCCACTCTTCATTTTTATTTGTTCGGGCAGTTGCCACACCGAGTTCTACCATACTCGTTGCCGCTAATACTGTTTTCATAGTGAGGATATCTGCCAATTTTTTTCTCAACCTTATTTCGATTATGACAGCAATAGTCTATCTTTCTTTCTTTTATTATTGTATAACCTTTTCTCTTCTTTTATAACGAAGCTTCATCCCCGTGATAGCTCGAGCCTCCCCTTGGGTGGTCGAGTTAATACTAGGCGACCTCCCTATGGAGAATTGACCCGGGATAGCTCCTGGATTAGTGTTCATGTTGGGGATGCATGCTTTCGTTATGTGCACGTAGAGCCACTTTGTTTGTTAGCACAATAGATTTTTTCCAGATCTATGTGGGTGATTGCATCTGCGAAGGCGATCTCAGAGTTCTATTTAAGTTTTTGTATGATGAGATTTGCATTTAGATTGTCGTTCTCTTTCTTATCTCTATCTTCTTGGTAACTTATGCTTCCACCGGGACCAACTTCTTGGTATCTTATGCTTCCACCCTATTTTTTTTTTCTTACTGTGTGTGGTTCGACTTCGGGAGGAGGCAGAAGGCCGCAGGCCAGCGACCAGTGACTGGCTACGGGAGAGCAAGGTCGAAGGTTGAGGAGGTGGGCGGTGGGAGGAGGCACAAGGTTGTAGGACAGCGACCAGCGATCGGCAACGGGAGAGCAGGGTCGGAGGTTGAGGAGGTGGGCGGCCGAAAGTGAAAGTTAAATTGCGATCAGCGACCAGTGAAGTAACCATAGACGAAAGTGTATATTGGTCGGTGGTCACGGGGCACAGCATCAGGATGCGGTCATACAATAATATATATTGTGTGACCAGTGACCAACGACCATATAAGTAAAGTGGAAAGTTTGCACGAGTTAAATTTAATTGCACGTGAATCTTATTGGGATGTTAGAAATCAAAGATTGTATTATTGAATTTGAAGTCTCTCATTGAGAATTTATTTTGCTCAGTTAAGAGAGATTTAGAAACAGTTTCAGAAGATAGTTTTACTTATCAAGAAAGTTGTTTTTTTTAATTTATCGACAATCTGTAATTTAATGCTCTGGTTGCATGAATATCTGCAAAACCAAATAGCGAAAATATTGCGGTGCTGTTCCCATCTATCCACCAATGTCCTGAATTGAATATGAGAATATGAATATCTTTCCAACCAGCACTATGTTTCTCAATTGCGTCGAGTCTCAGTGTTTTTTTGCTTTCATTCCCAACCCTAATGTTGCCTTCCTCAATTAAGAAGGCTACCCAGGAGAACTCCATGCTACAGTTATAATCCTGGAATAGTTTGCAGCCATAAGTTCGCTTGTTTTTTGGGGCGGTCAGAGAAGAGTTTCACGCAGAGAGGAGGCGGTCGCGGAGAAGCAGAACCGTCCAAGTGGCAAGATTTCATTCGCTCTATGAGCGAGAAATCTTGCTAACGTGGAGGTAATGCTTCTCCATGGTGAACGCCTATGGCGTAAATATATTGTATTAATAAAGTTATATATTTAATAAAAAATATTAATAAATAATGATAATAATAATATGTGTTATAAATTAATATATATTAATACTAATATATATAGATATATATAGGATAGGAGGTTAAAGTGGCAGCCCTTTGGAAACTACTTGTGTCATGTTAGTCTATTTATCAACTCCTCCAAATAATAATAATAATAATAATATATTTTTTCACATAAAAATAATATAACTAACATTAAAAATGGTTGATATAAGTTTATATGATTGTATTTTTTAATTAATAATTCATATCTAAATATATCAACCATTTTAATAATATAATTGGCATGCTCGTCTAGTTATCAATTCATCCAAATACAAATATTACTACTACTACTACTAATATATTTTCTTTTACACATGAAAATAATATAACATAATGACATTATTAAAAGTGGTTGATATAATATTCCATCATTATTTATTTATTTGTCAATAATTCATATGTTATCATTGTTTATTTCGAATTTGGAATGACAAACATAAAATCAATCTGAACAATACACTTGTCTCATCCTCATGCAATCTAGGAAATACATAGGCTCTAGTCCACCCCAAATTCGAAAATAAAAACACCTATCAGTGTAATAATATAATTACACTTTATATTTTAGAATTTTGGGTGGACTAGAAAGTATGGTTTTTTCTGTTATAATTTTGGGTATCTTATCTTATTCCACCACGATGAGAAAAATGTAGTGTATCCTAACTTGTAGCTGATGAATGGATAACTGGTAAGTGATGCATGGATAATGGGTAGTAGACAACTTATTCGTAGAAAGCAGTGGCATTTAACTTGTGGTTTATAAATATTCACAACTTAATTTGTGTTCTATCAATATTCATCGACTACAAATTAAGTAATTGTGCTATTTATATTAATTTTTAATGATATAGAATACCGTACAATACATCAAATTTACAAAATTCATTCAAAATGCCAGTTTTAACTTAATGGAATAGTGAAAATCATTTGGACTATTCTACTTATTTATACCAAATCATCACAAAGTGGGACCAATTGGATTGTTTAAGAAGGGGTGGAATAGGATGGATTTTTATGGCGCCCATTCCACACCTTCCATCGAGTCCATTCCATGCCTTCTAAAAATTCAGTTGCGATGACTCTTTTTTTCACAGAAAATAGTGCTATAGTTGTTATTAAAAAGTTTCCAACTATAAATATATCGATCATGATTTGATTCAGTAGATATCTACTCAGAATGACACAAACAAAGGCTTATAAAGAGTTCTTTATTGGTTGTGGAGACTGACCTTCCTTATTCAGAGGTCGTGTTTCATCTATGTCTGGATCCCAACCCATGAAGGGAGGGTTTGGGGGGACTTTCCCCCCCAAAATAGTCACCATGGGGGGTCGAGGGGGGTGGCGACTCGGTTGGGAGCCCCCCCTTGGAGGGGGTTCTGGGGAAATGCCACTGTAGTGAAAATTTCAGAAAAAATGCCTTGTAAAATGTTGTAATTTCATAGTCATGACTTGGTGAATAATGGGTGATTTATGGGCCCATGGTATTCCAAATGAGACATAATCACTAAGGAATGTCATAAATAAAAACTAACCCTTCATAATTATCACAATTAAATGTAATTCAAACAAGATTAAAGTATCAATGTGACATGACCCTACGGAATGTTACATGCCAATATGAACCATATTTTATGTCTACATGGCCTATTATATTTAACATCATTAAACGTGGTCATCATGGTTAACCATAATCAGACACATTCAAACATGGCCAACCATGATCAACCATAGTTAACCATGGCCAACCAAACTCAATTAATTGAACTAGTGTCAATAAAAGTCAACCATAGTCAAGCATGCTCAAGAAAACTCAACTATAGTCAAACATGGTTAAACATAATCAAACATCCCTAAATGTAAACTAATATAATGTGTTCATTGAATATTTTGTTTACCCATCTGATGGGCCAAATGCATAATTGAGTTAAGGATGGGATTTAACAATGATTAACCATACTCGAATATGGTTAACCATAATTAACCATTATTAGAATTTCTTAAATAAATTCAACCATAGTCAAGCAAAATATATCATAATCAAACATGATCAACCAATGTTAACAATATTTTATTATTATTAACCATAATGAAACTTCGTAAACCATAATCAAACATGGTCAACTATATTCACCATTTTTCAACCTTAGTTAACCATAATTAACTATTATTCAAACATGTGAGTTATGGTTAAGGATAGTCAAACATGTTTAACCGTTGTTAACCATAACTAAACATGGGGAACCATTTTCAACCATGTTAAACATGGTTGACCATAGTCAAACATAGACAACCATCATTAACCATAGTTAAACATGGTCAATAAAACTCAACTATATTTAGACATAATCAACCAAGGTCAACCATATTCAACCCCTATTATCCATAGGAATCCTAATCAACTAGAATATCCCATATCCACCCTTCTTTAACTATAGTCAACCATGGTTGACCATAGGAAATGATAATCAAATGTGACAACCATGGTTAAGGATGGTCAAACATAATCAACCATAGTCAAACAATCATTAAGCATAGAGAATCATGGTGAAGAATAGTCAACCATGTTAAAATCGATAAAGAATATTTAATAAATATCAACCATAGTCAACCATGGCCAACCAAATTCACCAAAATCAATGAGATTTGTATTTTGATAAGTGTTACAATGCAATGCAACCATTAATGAATGTATTCATTTTTTTAAACCATGGTTAACAATAGTCAAATATAATCAACCATGGTAAAACCATTGTTAACCATAAAATAACATGGTGAAACATTTTAAATTTTCAACAATGGTAAACATAATTAACCATAATCAAGCATGGTTAAACATGGTTAAACATAGACAACCATCATCAACTATAGTCAAACACAATCAGTTAAAATCAACTATAATTATACATGATCAACCAAATTGAACTAAATTAAACCCTTGTTATCCATAATGAATCTCGATCAACCATAGTCTCTCATATTCACCCTTCCTCAACTATAGTCAACTATGGTTAGACATGGTTGACCAAAGCCAATGATAATAAAATGTTCCAACCATGGTTAAAAATGGTCAAATATAATCATCCATGATCAAGCATGGTTAAATATGGTTAAAAATGGTCAAATATAATCATCCATGATCAAGCATGGTTAAACATGGTTAAACACATCTTGTTATTATTATTCCAAAACACATTTTACTGCAATTCATAAATATTGGTGCAAGAGGAACCTTGCTACTCCACGGTAAATTGATGTTCCTCTAGAGAATACGTTGCTCTTTCTACACAAATATCCAATATTTATGTTACTTAATAAGCGTTGTACTATTATTTTAAAATTTACCTCCCCTATATAATTTCAATACATTAACTAGTAAAAAAAAACATAGCTTGTGAGAGTTGCAACGTACTCCTACCTTGTCATATGTTTCATCTCTCAAGCTCTTTCTCATAATTGCTAGTCTGCCAAAAGAACAAAATCCTTTTATTTCAGGCTGGTGTGTGAAAAAATATGTTGCAAGAAACAAACATAGTTTCATTGAGATCTAAGTGGGTGAGAGACATTTAATTATTTCTTTATATTTATATAATTTTTCCATGAACAGAATCAAATGGAAGAAAAATATTGATTCGCACTGGAAAATTTGTGGTAGTTGTTGGGCCCCAATATTTCACGGCTACAAGGTCATAAGCCCTAGCTGCCTTCTTTTCTTTGTCATATCAAACTGTAATGTTTAAAAATAACATTCACATAATCAGATAGGTGATTATATTTTGTTGGTTGCACTCTTAAACAAAAAAAAGTATTGGATGTCAAATAATCATGCTAATTTCATTCCAGTCTTGTCTGCTCATTTGGGATGCTCATAAAGATAAGATGCATATTGGTATAACAAAAATGATCTAAACTGAAATGAATCCAGCTGAAATGGATGAATTTTATTAGGTACATTGTGAAATTCTAACACAAGGCAACATATGTAAATCTTTATGAATCGTGTAGATCTTGATGAACATACTACAAGTATATATTGAGTATATATTGATGAAAAAATTCAAGCAATGATTCATGTGGATCTTGATGAACATACTGCAAGTATATGATCTGTACAAGGGAATTAATGAACAAATCAAGTTTTAATTTAAAACCAAGAATGAACATCTCATATATTTCTGATTGCAATGCCACTCACCAATAAAATTAAAGCAAGCCCATATCTAGCTCAATATGGGTTATTCCACCATCTCCTCAACATGAAATGTAGAAATCGTTGATCTCATTCCAACCCAATATAAGAATATATTTATTAATGTCAGTTTAATAAGATATACTCTTGTGATCCTCAAGCTAGTTGGCCGAGAAGACATAAAACCAGTATACCTATATCCGCATTTTGCAACTTTGATTTTCATTCAAATATTGGAGAGCTAGCGAGCAAGATAGTTAGGTACAATAAATTATTAGATTAGACCGATCCCACTCCAACTTCATGTAGGAAAAAATCCTTCATGTGATTTCATTGTGACATACTCTTCTGATCCCTAGACTAGCTAGTTGCACAACACACTACCACTATAACTACTCCAATCCTTTTGTCGTTGTAGCTTTCAAGCAGATTGCTGAGAGTTAGATAAGTCAGTCCTACATCAGAAGGCCTAGCTATCCTTTCAATAATAAACCTAAAAATAAAACCCAATCGGGAGAGTGTTGTCCCTAATATATACACTACCGTGGCCTTACTTTAAGATTGCTAGAAAAAAATGCACTCCCTAATAGAATGCAAATAGTAATATATGCACTTAATAATAGAATGCTTCTTTAAAATATATTGATAGTTTAAAGGAGATATAATGCTCCAAATTTGTTTAAAAGATGCTTGTTTTAGGTGATAGCACCATCACTCCATTTATTATTATCTTGATCTAATGTGATGGGGGAAGGACCAGTGAGTGCGAACACACCGATGGATTTTTTTATGGAAGTGTGTCTTCTATTCCCCCTCGATGTGCTTCAATGGATTCCAAACCATTCACAAGTTGGCATTAGCAATATTTCACACTACATTAAGTGATTCTGTATTTCCTTGGGACCAATCTAAGCTCGGTAGGAGGAGTTAGTATAATTTTATTGCAGGTCGTTAGTAGGACCCCAATGGAAATACCGTTGACACTCAAACTTCTACCGTTAAGGCTCCAAGATTAATCTCTCAAATAATTCCAAGTCACTCTTTATGATATTTATAGGATCTTCACATTGAATCATGTTCATTGTATATCTCTCATAAATAACTAATCGACCCTTATAAGGAATTCCCATAATAAGGCATGAAAATACTTAACTGATAGACATGACCCACCCTCTTAGAAAGGGGGCCCAATCAACCAGTCATATCACTCACGCAAGTAAAAACTTACCTCATAGACAAGCCAATTTTCCCCTACTTAGAGAGAATAAATTTAATCTTTTAAGAACTCACACAAAGTGAGCCAATAGTCGTACATCATTCAATGAAGTTGAGTCACTAATTGCACCTTTCCCTATCTTGGACGAATCTGACGAACCACTTATACACAACTGCTTCCCCTTAGTAAGTGTGCATTTTCAAAGCATTTCATGCATATGAACGGCACTTATCCAATCACAACTCCCCTCCCTATTAAATGGGACCCATTTTAGGGGAACCAACAATTGACTCATCAATGATGAGCTATTATTCAATCACGTCATCGCAATGGGAGACCACTCACTCATTCCACTGAGCGACAGGTGCATCTATTTTGAAACACCTTTCTTTATTCTTGCGCGGCTTACTACCAGACATTTTCACTCACTAATTTCCCTGCAAAACCTAGATATGGAAACCACTTCTTTATATATGTAATTATGCAAGTATCTTTCACTTGAGCAATCACCAATTCTACAGTTTAAATTTATTAGCTGAGAAGACTTATTTATATATGTAATTATGTAAGTTATTTTCACTTGTGCAATTACCAATTATACTAGTTATGTTTCCTTAACTAAGGACCGTTGTTTATATATGTAATAACACGAGTACTTATTGACTCAATAAAGTAAAACACCCCATCTCAAATGCAATGACCCGCTGAAATATAGCCCCCCTCTTCCTACCCATAAATTAAATATCCTTCCTTTTTGACAAACTCAAAAGAATAAAGCTTACATGACCATCACAATTTGCAAGAATATATATGCATTTTACCCTCTATCACACCATCGCACTTGGTCCCACTTATTAAAGAGACGTGTCAATTTAATAATAGCATGGATGAACAAGTATTATTGGGATAAAAAATTTGAATTTTTGGGAGAGCGGTTTGTACCCTTACCCATTACGGTCTTTACAATGCTCTTTCTGAGGATAACAAAGCATATCATGCTTCTTCCTACCACTACGCGCTCTCTTCTCCTACACAATTTTTTTTGTATTCCCCCTTCTATGTGGACCGCCTCTGCATTAGAATCCCGTACGTGACAATTACTCCCTTTTCCATTACAGACTCCAAGGTCATTAATATTGGAATACCATGAAGGCAGACATGAATTTTGACTCAAGGAATGTAAGACTCTTACCCTTCCTTCTAATGATGGTACTTTCCCAAGATTTCATAACTATGAAAGAAGACTTGTTCTCCAATCTCTTACATGCATTAAATGATTGGTTTAATAAGCTTAAGAGGTTATTTGAATTCATTTAAGGAACATTAAAATAATAAGATCATATTTAAGGCTGAGACGATTCAGAGCAGGACGTACCCTTTGTATAATCCCCCTTACCTATTCCCCTCTAGTGATCATATACCCATATCCGTTATAGTTTATTTTCTCACAGTGAGCTACGTGTATACTTATCAACTAATAGGTACCCTCTTTCTCACAAATATACCCTAAATGTCTGCTCTAGAGCTGCACCAACTAATAACATTTTAAAATGGTGTTATTTCAACAAGAATGTTTCAATATGACTTGCTGTAGGGACCCCCGTTTCCCAGGTCATCCCCAAAAATTAATTTGAACCTTATCAACATAATATAAAACATATTCGATCTTATCAATGATAGAAAACTAAATTACACAAAAAAAAATTAAAATTTAGCAAATACCAATGGAACCATAAACCTGTCAACCGTCGGTCAATCCCGCTATCGAAGGAGTAGTCATCATTAATCGATCCAACTTTTCCTTTGTCGTCCGCTCCACCCGTTAGATCCCTCCAATAAAAGCTCGTTTAACCATAGGTGAAGCAATCGCTAGCTTTTCCACCCAACCATAGGATTATGCAATCAGTCTCATAGACACCCCTGAGCTTCGGGGTCGTAAGAACATACCAGCCTTGAACTTCCGATGGGATCTCCCAACCCCCGGACAGGATATCAACCAAAATCGAAGGAATCACAATAAAATGGTAAATTCTATTACAATTTCCATCCAATACCAGGGAGAATGAGAGATATCCTCTGCTTCTCCTCCCTTTCTCTTATAGCCCAAAATTTGCATGACATGTGTCCTCTCATGCAAAAATAATCTTTTAATTTAATAATTCCTAATATTTATCCTCATGCAACAAGTGTCTCTCTCGCATCACTGTGCACCTAAATCCCTTAATTATCTCTTTGTTGTCTCCACGGTCAATTTTCTAATACCTAAATTAGTGGGTGTAGGTGGAGCAGTGACGCAGGAGGGAATGACAAAATTCAATCCAACCCGCTTACCCCAGGAAATATTGTGATTCTCTGAAATCGAACCACTAACCTTAGCTAAAAAACCAGCTAGGTCCTTCCTAGTGATGGGTATTACCTGCAAAATAAGCCTTCCATAATGTTTTTCCTGTCAGGAAGAGCCTTCTACAACAGCCTCGTGGAACACCTTCTTTCCACAAGTATGCCTCCGCAACGCGACTTTCACAACAAGCCTTTCCGCAACTCTCACTCCCGCAATGCGGACGCTTCCTTTCCACAGAAGCAGATTGTGGATTACGAGCGCGCTCTTCACAATATCTCGAAAATACTTCCACAACAACTGTCTTGCAATGGGATTTCCGCAAATCTCTTTGTTAACTTCTGAGCTCCTTCCTTCTACGAAACGCTGCATCAACAGTCGATCTCTTGCAGGCTTTATCTCATCCATTTATCTATGATCAACACAGAATACTTCGCTTCGGCTTGCGAAAATGTTAACTCCCACATACGTTCGTCTTGTGGATCCTTTCCCTATCGTCGATCTTCCTCTTGGCTTGGATCTGAGCCATCCAAACTCTGCTAATTGAATCGACTTCAACTCTACGCTTTCTTCCTTTGTTGATTGCTCCGGGAATCGATCAATCCATCCCAACCTTCCTCCAGATCTGATATAAGCCTAAATACAAAACGAAATGACCTCTGCTACTTAATGACAGTCGGTTTGTGAATGAATTGGGTATTCTTAAGGGTACATGAGAGTTCATATAAGCAATAAAATTGGGATTCATTCACACAGACATCAGGTTAACGCTTTCACACAGCTCTATCTGATAGAATCTCACCTTATCTCTCATTTAAATGCACAGTAACATTATTGAACACACAGAACTGCTAATTTCATTAACTGATAACAAATACCTCCTGACATCCAGACGCATTCTTCTTTGGTCTTCAAGAAAATATCCCCCCCGACTCTTCCTCACACGGGGTCCTCCTCTCTGAGTCCCTCGTCTTCTCCCCTTTTTCCCTCATTCGAAATCCCCCCAAAACCGAATGGCTGAATCAGCAAAACAACTAATTAACCAACTCTCCTCCATCACTGAAGGAGTCACTATCACTTATCAACAAACTTCCTATCTAGCTTGATCTCCATGCAGGAAGTATCAACTCGCCACTATGTCCTATTTTCTCAAAAACTAACAATACCCTAGATGGTTACATACTTTGCAAATATTAAAATACTTAGTAAACAAACTATCTTTCCTAACTCGGGGTAACTTGTCCCCTTTCTAGCCACAACATGTGAACACTCAATCACATTGTTGGCTTAGCATTGATGCTCCTACATTAGACTCCCAAGGTTAAAATTCTGAACCCCTGTTCAGTAGATTAGTTATTGAGAAACCCTTTGTCTCCAATTATTTAGCATTCATCCATGTAGAATCTTCTACAGGATGTCCTTTCCATTTGATCAAGTATTCCAAGTAGTCTCTCTGTCTGGTACTCTTTGTCACTCTAGTATCCAAGATAGACTCAGCTTCCGATGGTTTGGATATAGGAATCTTCTTCAGCCACTGAAGATCTTCCGTAGGATTCATGTCTTCTGTCACTTGTCCTATATCATCGGCCACATATGTATACAGGTCCACTACATTAAAAATAGGTGAGATACCAATCCTTGTTGGCATTTCCAGCTCATATGCATTTGCTGAAAATTTTATGAGCATTCTGCAAGGCCCATTATTTTTCATTTTCAACTTGTTATAGTCTCCCTATGTAAATCTCTCTTTCCTTAGATGTGTTAAAACCAAATCTCCCACTTCATATTTTTTCTCTCTTCTCCTGGAATCTGCTCTTGTTTTGTAACTATTGTTACTTTACTGCAACCTTGCTTTAACTTGCTCTTGTTGTTCACTAATACTTGTTGCAAACTCTTCTCCATCTACGCTTCTCTTTTCCATTTGACCAAAATCACGAAGTTCACACACCCCTCTGGGATGCATACCATACAAAATTTGGAATGGGATCATTCGGGTACTTCGGTTTGGTGAATCATTGTATGCAAACTTGGCTTGAGCTAGCACTTTGTCCCATTGTTTTGGATTTTCTCCGACTAGACTTCTCAACATGTTACCCAGACTCCTATTTACCACCTCAGCCTAGCCATCAAACTATGGATGATATGCTAAACTGAAGTTCAACTTAGTACCCAACTTCTTCCACAAGGTTCTCCAGAAATGAACTATGAGTTTTACATCTCTATCAGATACAATGCTCTTAGGTAAACCATGTAGCTTCACAACTTCATTGAAAAAAAAATTAGCAATGTGTGTGGCATCACTTGGCTTATAACATGGAATGAAATGTGCCATCTTAGTGAATATATCCACAACTACAAAAATATAATCATTTCCCTTCTGAGTTTTTGGTAAACCCAAAATGAAATCCATATTCACAGAATCCCAAGGCCTGGTTGGAATAGGCAATGGTGTGTATAAGCCTGTGTTTTGGATTCTTCCCTTGGAATGATGGCATACCCTCCATCTGCTCACAAACGTTTCAACCTCAGACCTCATCTTTGGCCAAAAATAGAAATGGCTCAACTGTCCAAAGGTTTTATCACTTCTAAAGTGACCTTCCATCCCTCCATTATGTTTCTCCTGTATCAAATTCTTTCTCATGGAACATCTGGGAATACAAAGTTTACTATTTTTAAAGAGTAAACCATCTTGCAACATATACTCCATCCATGGCCCTCTATCCACCTCCACGGGATTCCTACAAACTCTATATGCATCCTGAAAATCAATGTCAGTCTCATACAAACCTCTCAAGTGTTCAAATCCTAAGACTTGGATCTTATTTTTGTTGCACAATCAATTGTCTCCTGCTTAAGGCATCGACTACTCGATTTGATTGCCCACTTATGTGCTTCAACACAAAGGTAAAGCTTTGCAAGAACTCAACCCATTTGACATGCTTCTGATTCAATTTAGGTTGCCACATGATGTATTGCAGTGCATGATTATCGAAAAACAACACAAATTCCCTAGGCATCAGATAATGCCTTCAATGCTTTAATGCTTGGACCATAGCACAAAATTCATTTTCATAAGATGAGTATTTTTGTTTTGAATAGTTCAACTTTTCACTGAAATATGCTACAGGCATGTCCTCCCGACTGGGTACAGGTCTGATTGCTACTCCACTGGCATCACAATTCACTTGGAAAGGGTGTTTGAAATCTGGCAACTTGAATACTGGTTGCTTAGTAATATTCTTCTTCAAAAAATGAGAGCTACTTTCAGCCTTTGCTATCCATTTAAATGGTTGCTTGTCCTTTCTAATTGTTTCAATGATTGATGAACAAATACCACTGAAATTCTTTATGAACTTTCTATAAAAACTTGCCAATCCATGGAAAATTCTTACCTAAAAAATGCTCCGAGGTGAAGGCCCCTCCATAATTGTTTGCACTTTTTATGGATCCATTCCTAACCCATCTCTCGAGATAACAAAATCCAAATACACTAGTTTTGATTTCAGAAATGTACACTTCTTCACATTTACTAACATATTTTCCTTTTGTAATTTCTCCAAGACACATCTTAGATGCTCCAAGTGTTCTCTTTCTGTTTGACTGAAAATTAGAATATCGTCATGGTAAACTATTACAAACTTACTTATGGAATCTCTCAAGACTTCATTCATTAATCTCATGAAAGTGCTTGGCGCATTGGACAACCCAAATGGAATAAACAATGATCTGAAAATCTCAAGATATTTTAAACCAATAAACTTGCATGTGAAATTTGCATGAAAAACATTCATAAAATTGCCTTAAAAGATGATTTAAAAATGCTTCAAATCAACACATAAGCACATAAAGAACAGATGTAAACCAGAAAAATAACACAATAGCTGATAATGGAGTTCACCCCTCCTGGGCTACGTCTCCTGGCCACTTCCAATGGGAAGGCCGATCTTATTAAGTCTTCAAGAGTACAAATAGAGTGTTATGGAAACACCTCTATTTTCTGTCAGTCAGAAGCAGAAACAAACAACACCACTGAATTCCTTTCGAAATTATGAGAAAAACAAGTATAAACTCGACCACCTTTGACTGAAAACTTCTCTGGCAAATAAATCAAGACACCCAATCTACACAAAAAGACAAAAGCACTAAATGTTTTGTACTTCATCTCAGGAACTGTTCCCATACTCCACCTCAAAAACTGTGCAGGCGCCCTGTGTGTAAATCCCGAACCCCGACTGTTGAATCTGCTCATGGCTTGGCAATTCATGGCTTAAATAAGTCTCGGTGCTATAACTTCTAAACAATGTAACGCCGATTACTGTTTGATGTAGGTCCCATGGCCCAATGGTAGAGATGCACCGCTCGAAAGTAGAAGGTCACGGGGTCAAACCCGCGGGCCTCTCCTTTGTGCGCTATTTTTATGGTGGCATATATATAATGTACCACGTTACAATAAGGTTCAAACGGTGGCTTTAATATATGGTTTGGTGGTTATGCTTCCACGTTGCACTATACTTATGGATAGGGTTCACCGCTTTAAGGTTTGATATTTCTTTTAACATGGTGGTTTATAATATGGTATGGATTTTAGCATATTCCCCATTTTTTTAATATTTAAACTTTAATAAAGTTTGAACCATATTTTCAATATAACTTTTGAACCATGTTTTAATATAACCCTTTCAACCATGTTTGTTCCATGTAGCTTGTGGTGGCCTTAATGAAGGTCTTGGGTTCGAATCCCATAGCTCCAACCATAACTTCTTTAACCATATTTTTTTACCATTTTTTAACCATCTTTGACAGAACTTCAACCACTGACAACTTCTTTATCTGGAGGTTGTTTCACACAAAACGAACATTGACGGAAAACTGTCGACGAGACCTTTTCCATGGTTACCTTTGTGTTGTTGTTTGAAGACTTTTATTTTGAATGACTTTAGAAAGATCCTCCTGGATCAAACCTCCCCACTGAGAAGCTTTTGGACCACCAAAAGCCTGGAATCATCCTGCAATCAAGTGAAAACATGTTCTCTTCACTTGCCATGTATCATCTGTCCATTCTTGGAACCTATACATCTGACTCAACATGACAACAATCAACACTGCACAAATATTGTTAAGTACATTAACTCCTTTTTCAACAAAGTCTTCATTCAATATTGTAGGGACCAACCATATACTGCTGATCAGTAATAAGCTGAATATCAACATTGAACATGTGAAAGAGATTGTACTTGTATCATGCTTATGTTTTATCATAGGAACATTATCAACCATCATAGGTGTATGGTCATGTAATGACACTTCTTCTTCATGCTTAGGATTCTTTTCTTCCTTAACTTGCATAGACATAAGTGTCAAATTCTGACTTGCATTAACAACCCTTTATAATTGTTGTGTAGTTCCCAATGATTTGTCATGTTTATATGAATGTGAGTGTACTATGTACTCGATTCCTTCTTTAAACAAATGATACTGATTATGTTATCGATAGAAGATTGCTTTTCGATCATATAAATATGGGCTACCCAACACAATCCCACAGATATCCAATGGAACCACATCAAATTCCACTTTATCTACAAACTTGGAAGTAATTGCAAACTTGAGATCACATTGTCTGGTTACTTGTAATCTGTTGTCTTTGCATACCCAACCTAGTGGATAAGGTTTCTTGTGTGGTTTAGTTATTAATCCCAACTGCTTAACTACTTCTTCTAAAATAAGATTAGCTTGAGATCCACTATCTATGAGTGTGTCGATCTTTGTTTGCTTAGTGATCACCCTTATATGAAATAGGGCACTTCTTTTTCTATCTTTAGAACCATCATGATCTCTAGATGTGGAAGCATATAAAGATCCAATGTTAGAATTACCAACAAGAGATTTACCTTTCATACCTACGATCGATATCTTAGTTTCATCCTCAGAATCCGATCCAAGGTCCTCAACAATAACCATAGCTTTCTGCTTCCCTTTTTTATTTTTGAACCACTTTGGCTTCATTTCTGGATGCAAGTTCCAGCAATGTTCCGCATCATGTCCATCTCTTTGACAATGAGTGCAAGAAATCTTTGTGTCCCCTTTCTTCACGGTAGCAACATATTTGCTCTTCCCTTTTTCCTGTTGGCTGACTAGATCCATCTGAAGAAACATCATGAACACTCTTCCCTTTTGACTCCATATGAGTCGCTTGAACACATACCTCATCAAGATTAGTTGGATTAAATATAAGTATCATGTGTCTTAAATAGCTATGAATTTCCTGGGTGTAGAGAGGAATACCAAGTATTAAATCTCTCTTCCGAAACTCTTGTGTGTACTCTTGCACACTTTGACCCTTACCTTGCCTCAGATTCTGCCAATCCATCATTGCTTGCTGAATGTAACCCAATGGATAGAACTGATTCTTTAATGCTGACTTGAATTCATGCCAAGAGGATATAATGTTGTCTTTTGAGGCCAAATCCTTTTGAGTTCTGCTTTCCCACCATATGAGAGCGGTCCCTCCAAGTCGGAGAGAAGCTAATTGAATTTTCAAGCTATCTTCATTAAACTTTTGAATCCTACAATAAACTTCAATCTGGCAGATCCAATTATCTAATGTTTCAGCATTAAGTTCTCCATTATAAACAGGTAACTCAAACTTAATATCAAGATTTAATTGAGACATATTAAGATCAATTTTCTTTTCAGGTTGTTTCTTCGAATTTGAAGAATCAGTACTAGAATTTTCAGAAGAGGAAGAAGATGGGGAAGAAGGTTCAAAAGGACCTCCTCCTTTTCCTGAAGTATCTTCTACATTCTCCTTCTTTATTTTCTTCTTTTCCAACCTCTCTTGATAATCTGCAAACAATTTTTCTACTCGGTCTGCCATCTGATAGAAAGCTTTGCGGAAAGCCTTCTCATCTTCTGCTTGGTAGTCTTCATCTGCCATTTTCATTCTTCTTGATCCAATCTCAGTATCAAACTCTCAAGCTCTCCTTCACCTCTTTGAAGCCTAGATCTTGTTAACATAAACAAACTCACAGTGCAATGGTTAACCAGCTCTGATACCAACTTGATCTGAAAATCTCAAGATCTTTTAAACTAATAAACTTGCATGTGAAATTTGCATGAAAAACATTCATAAAATTGCCTTAAAAGATGATTTAAAAATGCTTCAAATCAACACATAAGCACAAAAAGAATAGATGCAAACCAGAAAAATAACACAACAGCTGATAACGGAGTTCACCCCTCCTGGGCTACGTCTCCTGGCCACTTCCAATGGGAAGGCCGATCTTATTAAGTCTTCAAGAGTACAAATAGAGTGTTCTGGAAACACCTTTGTTTTCTGTCAGTTAGAAGCAGAAACAAACAACACCACTGAATTCCTTTCGAAATTCTGAAAAAAACGAGTATAAACTCGACCACCTTTGGCTGAAAACTTCTCTGACGCACAAATCGAGACACCCAATCTGCACAAAAAGACAAAAGCACTAAATGTTTTGTACTTCATCTCGGGAACTGTGCCCGTACTCCACCTCGAAAACTGTGTAGGTGCCCTGTGTGTAAATTCTGAACCCTGACGGCTGAATGTTCCCATGGTTTGGCAATTCGTGGGTTAAATAAGTCTCGGTACTATAACTTATAAACAATGTAACACCCACCACTGCTTAATGTAGGTCCTGTGGCCCAATGGTAGAGATGCACCACTCGAAAGTAGAGGTCACGGAATCAAACCCATTGGCCTCTCCTTACTTTGTGCGCTATTTTTATGGTGGCATATATATAATGTACCACGTTACAATAAGGTTCAAACGGTATCTTTAATATATGGTTCGGTGGTTATGCTTCCACGTTGCACTATAATTATGGATAGGGTTCACCGCTTTAAGGTTTGATATTTCTTTTAACATGGTGGTTTATAATATGGTATGAGTTTTAACATATTCCCCATTTTTTTAATATTTAAACTTTAATAAAGTTTGAACCATATTTTCAATATAACTTTTGAACCATGTTTTAATATAACCCTTTCAACCATGTTTGTTCCATGGAGCTTGTGGTGGCCTTAGTGAAGGTCTTGGGTTCGAATCCCATAGCTCCAACCATAACTTCTTTAACCATATTTTTTTACCATTTTTTAACTGTCTTTGACAAAACTTCAACCACTGACAACTTCTTCATCTGGAGGTTGTTTCACACGAAACGAACGTTGATGGAAAACTGTCGACGAGACATTTTCCATGGTAACCTTTGTGCTATTGTTTGAATACTTTTATTCTGAACGAATTTAGAAAGACCCTCCTGAATCAAACAACCACTCATACAACCCATCATTTGTCTTAAAGGTTGTCTTCCACTCATCTCCTTCTTGAATTCTGATCTGATGGTATCCACTCTTCAGATCTAATTTTGAAAAATATGTTGCCCCACTCAGGCAATTCATCATGTCATCCATCCTAGGTAATGGAAACCTGTATCTGATGGTAATCTTGTTGATGGCCCTGGAGTCAATGCACATCCTCCATTCACCATCCTTCTTTGGAGTGAGTACTACCGATACTGCACATTGACTCAGACTTTTCTGAATCATCCCCTTGTCTAACAATCCTTGTACTTTCCTTCTAATGTATTCATTCTCTTGAGGTGTCAACCTGTATGCTTCCTTGTTTGATAAGCTTGCTTCAGGAATAAAATAAATATGGTGACGTATATCCCTCTTTGGTGGTAACTCATTGGGCAAATCATCTACTACAATGTCACTAAACTCACCTAGCATTTCCTAAATCTCCTTGGGTAGATCTGTAATATTGGTTCTCATTACTACCACTCTAGGCTTACATACCACAGCATAATTAAGTTCTTCCTCACCAATCTACTACAAATACTCTTTCCCTGTCAACATTAGGACCTTAGATGCTTGCTTCCATGTCATGCTTCCTTCTTGCAAAGGAAGAAGAACATGTCTTACCCCATCTTTCTCAAAACTATGACAATTTTTCCTACCATCATGTATCACCTTTTTGTCAAATTTCCATGGTCTTCCTATAAGGATATGGAAAACATTTATGGGCATAACATCACATATAATTTTATCTTTATATGTACCTACTTGCGAATCAACTTCACATTGTTCACATACCAGGATTTGGTGTCCTTTATGCATCTAGGATACCTTGTATGGAACGGGATGTTTGGTCTTCTCTAGACCTAGCTTCTCCACCATCTCTGTGGAAACAAGATTGTTTGTGCTCCCACTGTCAATCACCATCTTGCAGCACTTCCCCCTTGACTTTACACATGGTCCTGAATAAAGCCTTTATTTGAGTGGGTTCCACCTTTTCCTTCTCAGGTTTCAATAAGACTTTGTTCATCATCAAAGCCTCCCCCATCTTTGGCATATTTTCAGCCACTGGCATCTTCTCTTGTTGTTGCTCATTCTGAGCTACATAGGCTCCTCTCTATCCTATGCCTTCCTTTTCAGGACACTCAAAGGACCTATGCCCCAATTGTTACATTTGTAACACCTGTAGATAGTTTCTCTACCTCTTCCTCTACCTCTACCTCCTTGGTAAGGTCTTCTCCCTCTTGGGTCACCTCCTCTATCTGGAAACCCCTGTTGGTTTGAGTTACTAGATTCTCCTTTTTGGGTGGCAAAATTTCCTCTTCCAGCTGTCTTCCCTCTTCCTTTGGTTGAAACTCTTCCTCTATTGAAGTTCTGCTTTCTCAATAAATTTTATTATGCTCTCAAGTCACATTGGTATGCCTCTTCCATTTTTCTCGGTGATATCATGTTGATCTCATCCTAAATCTCCATCCTCAAACCATTGACATATCTAGCATCCTTCTCTGCTTATTCCTCCACGCAACTTGCCCTAGGGTTACTTTGTAGAATTCTTCAGTATACTCTCTTACAGTCAATAATCTTTGCCTAAGGTTCTGCATTTGTCTGTATAAAGTCAGCAGGTAATCCTTTGGTAAGAATTTGGTTCTCATCTTATCCACCATCCTATCCCAATTCTTTATCAATGGCTTGTTCTTCAGTCTCCTTTCATCCTGCACACTATCCCACCATAGGGATGCATGCCCTTTCAACCTTGTCACTTCCAATCTGACCTTCTTGTTTTCTTCAATTTCATCATATTCAAAGTACTTATCTAATTTGTTGATCCAGTCAATGAGATGTTCAGGAGTGAGGATTCTCTCATAGGTAGGAAACTCAGGTTTTGGCCTTGACGTTGCTCCAAGAATTGACCGAAAGTACCCCAGCTCAGGTGTCTCTTGCATGGGTGCTGCTTCTTCTCCTTGTTCCTCTTCTTCAGGCTCACTCACATCCCCTTCCTCTGGATCTCTTCATCAACCCATCTCCCTAGCTTCCATATGTGGCCATAGTTCTCTCATTTCCTCCATGACCTCTGCATTCGTTGTTGGTATCCCTCTATCATGACCTCTTGCTTTGCCTACACGTATTGCCATGCCTATCTTTTTTTGTGCTAAGCAAAGCCTTTCTTTGATACAAAAAATGATGCAGGCGGGAATGACAAAAGTCAATCCAACCCGCTTACCCCAGGAAATCTTGTGATTGTCTGAAATCGAACCACTAACCTTAGATAAAACAAACAGCTAGGTCCTTCTCAGTGATGGGTATTACCTTCAAAATTGGTCTCTTGCAATGGTTTTCCTATCAGAAATATCCTTATGCAATAGCCTTGCAGAACGCATTCCTTCCGCAATTATCCCTCCATAATGCGACTTCTGCAACAAGCCTTTCCGCAACTCTCACTCCCGCAATGCAGACGCTTCCTTTCCGCAGATTGCAGATTGCAGATTGCGGGCGCGCTCTTCACAATCTCTCGAAAAGACTTCCGCAACAACTCTCCCGCAATGGGATTTCCGCAACTCTCATTGTTAACTCTCGAGCTCCTTCCTTCTGCAGAATGTTGTATCAACAATCAATCTCTTGAGGGCTTGATCTCATCCATTGATATACGATCAACGCAGAATACTTCTCTTCGGCTTGTGGAAATGTTAACTCCCGCACACATTCATCTTGTGGATCCTTTCCCTGTCATTGATCTTCCTCTTGGATTGGATCCGAGCTGTCCAAACTCTGCTAATTGAATCAACTGCAAATCTGTTTTTTCTTCTCTTCGTTGATTGCTCTGGGAATCGATCAATCTAGCCCGACCTTCATCCAGATCTGATATAAGCCTAAATACAACACGGAATGACCTCTGCCACTTAATTACAGTTGGTTTGCGAATGACTTGGGTGTTCTTAAGGGAACATGAGAGTTCATATAAGCAAGAAAATGGGGATTCATTCACACAGACATCAGGTTAACGCTTTCACACAACTCTACCTAACAGAATCTGAGCTTATCTCTCATTCAAATGCACAATAACATTATTGAACAAACAAAACTGCTAATTTCATTAACTGATAAAAAATACCTCCCTACATCCAAACGCATTCTCCTTTGGTCTTCAAGAAAATATAACCCTTGACTCTTCCTCACGCAGGGTCCTCCTCTATGAGTTCCTCATCTTCTCCCCTCTTTCCCCCATTCGAAATCCCCCCAAAACCGAATGGCTGAATTAGCAAAAGAACTAACTAACAAACTCACGTCCATCACTGAAGGATTCACTATCACTTATAAAAAACTGCCTATATGGCTTGATCTCCACGCAAGGAGTATCAACTCGCCACTATGTCGTATTTTCTCAAAAATAGACAACACCCTAGACAGTTACATACTTTGCAAATATTAAAATACTTAGTAAACAAACTATCTTTCCTAACTCAGGGTAACTTGTCCCCTCGCTAGCCACAACATGTGAACACTCAATCACATTACTGGATTAGCATTGTTGCTCCTGCATCAAGCGGTCTCTACATGAGTATTATTCTAGTTTTGCACCATAATTTATTAATTGAATATTATTTGCAATTTAAATCTCATGCATAGTCATTATAGCATAATGGGCACACATCTACCCCAACCTCCCCTTTTTTGTGAAATCTCATAAATAAAATGTTCTTTTTTATTCGATTTTCTAAAATTCTATATGCAACTTTGATCACATATGCATAATTGTTTTAAATGCAAAAAGTGTGAGTAATAATATTTTTCCGTCGTTGTCTAGGTTATGGGGGCTTCACTCAATAAACCGCTATCATAGCACGTTCGTTCGTGGCATATGAAACAATACCCCTAATTTCATTCAATATTGGAAAATACCTTCCAAAATCTTTTTTTTTTACCCCCTCCCAATATGTCTTCCCAATTTAAAAAACCCCTATTTTCACTAGATATTGTATGTATCAATTTTTTCATTAACATTTTTTATACCCCTTTATATTTATACCTAGTATATTGATATGAGACCCCTCTTATGACCCAACATGCATTCTACAATGCACCTTGCTTCTTTCGATTTGTGGATGGACATTACTTCACCCACAATTCAATTACTCAACAACATATCATTATGATTTGCAACATCTAATCGTCTAATGAAGAGATAGGAGATCACTTCTTATATGTCACTAGAGCCAATCCACATAGTACAACATTTAGATTGCATGTTGCAGTTCCCCAATCACTGACTAAGCCTCTTGTGGGCTAGGTATCCAAGCCCCCAAGGCCTGTAACAAGCTCTAGGAGGCTGACTAAACCTACCAAGGCTTGTAATAGGCACGAGTGGTTGGGTATTCAAGCCCCCAAGGCCTATCAAGGGATTATAACAAGCCCTGGAGTATTAGAGCCTCCCAAGGCTATTGATAAAAATTGGTTGAGTGTTATTTGTCACAAATGGCTGTCAATGACCACTATCTCTCGACTATGATCGACTGAAAACCCACTTCACCATGAAACTCCTGGCCTCAAGCATGCCTCAAGACGTGATTTCCCTGTGTACTGGTAGGCTCAAGCCTTGCCTCAACCCGATTTCTCATCCGATCGTGATCCCTCCATCTCCATTTGGTGGATATTTGTCAGCCCGCCATATAAAAAAGACCCCAAAGTATTTTTGTATTGTTACATTAAATAAATAAAAACCTTTTCCCCTTAATATATAAGCAATATAATTTTTAGGTTTTCATGAATATTTAATACCGCAATATGAATGAACGTGGTATTATATGTCCCTCTAGTGAAGCCCCCATGGTCTAGGTACCCCTTTGATAGGTCCTTCTGACAACCTCCTTTTCCTCATGTGGGGAATACTATGTAGCAATCGGGGAATCGTTATCGCGATCTCTCAAATACACTTCCTTGGAGACTAATGGCGGTTGAGGGATAAGGTCCTCCCTATCGTGCGCATCTCAACACATCGTATGTGACCAAATCGTTGTGGCCTCGCCCATATGACACATGCTTCCCCAGGTGATATGAAACAGCTTCAAACCCATGCGTGGAGTGCTAATTCAGGGTCGACATTCCGTCGCTGTACCCCTATGTATATTTCTCGTTCTTACAACCCCTATTATTCCATTGTGAGTCATTCAGTAAATCGTTTTACCTGCTACTGCACACAGTCAAAGCACACATTAGTAGCGTTGTACCATAAAAATCATTTCATCATACGTCATATTCTTGCTTCAATTTTATCTAATTCAATATCATTCATTCACATCTATGGAACCAAAAGCATCATCCATTGCATTTATGTGGAACATCATCATAATCTCTTTGTCAATCGAGCATATCTATCATTCATTTGTTATTCAATCATTTTCATTCAGTATTATTCAAAGCATAATCCATGGTCCATGTTTTATTTAACCGAGTCACTTCAAATTTGTTGCCCTCAATAGTCTAGTCAGTCAATGTACTGAGGCGGGCGTTACATACACCCCATCTTATTAAAACTTCGTACCGAAGTTAATTTTGTTCTCATACTTTCGATGCTAGGATTTACTTTAATTTTCTATTCTCATCTTCATGTCATTATCTTCTATTTTCCTCAAATAATCATGGCCATAAGCACTAGTGGTTCTAATCATTAATTTTCTAGATCATACAGTATGGTTCCAATACATCCTCGGGAATTTAATCGTAATTTTGTGTAATACAAATCCAATAATACTTTCATAATTATCAATACTAACACAGATTTCCTACACCTCCTAGTCATCTGCGAAGATCTACGATATCCAACTTAGCTACAAGCTATAATGCATCAATAGCCACCCAATAGTTATCAAATCATTATTCTGCATAACAAATCCAAGCAAGGGTTCAAATCTATTTGGTTATCCTTCCTTCCAAGACGAGAAGGTAAACATCATAAAAATATCCAGTCAAATATAGATGGGTAAGATATAATCACGGATTTAAAAAATCAAGAGAGAACCTCAATAGTCCAAAACCAATTCCCATAAGACTACTTCCAAAACCCCTAAATGTTTTAATAATGTTGGTTCTAAATTTGATAGGGTTCCAAGAATGGCAATTTAGTGACTTAGTCGAACATATTGAAATTTAACTCCTAATCCTTTCTTTGGTAACATCATGTCCAAGTCAATGATCGTATTACGTCCTTACTTCATTTCATCCTTTCTTTTGTCATAGGACCACTTCGACATACTCATCAAGTCGCATACTATGGGTTTTATTAACCTCATACAGTTCCATCTCGAGGGCTAGTCTTATTTTCATCAAGGTTTGACCAAGTCCTATCAGTAGCTTCATTGCGTTCATGTTCATTGTCTTGATAATCTCCACGCTGTTCGGATATCCACATCATCTTTTTCAGGATCTTGCATGCAATTAGGGTTTGCATGCAAAGTCTAGGGTTTGCATGCATCCCAGTCACCAGTTTGATGCCTCCAGCACCTTAGCCACCTCATTCTAGCACCCGGGAGCCACTTACTACAGAGTTTTAGCCCTCCTAGGCTGAAAGGCGCCCACTTCTCACCTACTGCCAGAGAAGGGCGCACTTGTTCACCTACCACTGCAGTTCCACTTCAATTACATTCGGTTAGCTCCGATTCTCCCTTATTTGAGGCTAGTTTCACTCCCGACTGACTGTTTCACTTCCGTTGGACCTCCAGTTTGACTAGATGACTTGTTCTGACTTCAGTTAGTCTCCCATGCGCCCCCCACTGAGCCTCCTTCCCTTAATCAGTGCTACACACTTTAGTTACACATGACACACTCAGTTAGACTCGGATTGACACCTGGATGACTGGTTCTTGTGCATTGATGAGCACCACCGATTGATGATGAGGACTCCTAGTTGGATTCAAGCTACTCCATTCAGTGATTCGAATGGCCTAATTAGTCAATTCGAATTGCTCATTGACAGAGATTGTATTGTAATTATTCACCCTTATTGGGATATTGAGCACTGCTGCATGTTTTGCACAGTTTTACACCATATTTTCTATATTCATATGTTGTGATTGATTTACTTGTTAATTAGATCTACTGTGACTAATTTTACATGGTATCAGAGCCATTGCAGGGACAAGATCTCTTTTCTACAGGTGTTTCTACAAGAAGATTTGACTGAATTACTCAAAAGTTTTGGCATGAGATATCTCAAGGGCATTCGCTCCTGTGCATGCAAAGCTTGAAAATACATCCAATACCACTCCAGAAGCTTGAGTTTCCACATAATTCCTGGATCTGATACATTGGACCCATTCAACATTGTTTGATCTCCAATCCCAGGTGTGATGCAACTCTAAAAGGGTGGATTGTTCGACCTTACTGTTCTTGGTTTGATTGTGATTTGCAGGTTATCAAGCTCCTCTTTTGCATTCGCTACACTGTGCATGCAAACTCCTCTTTTGCATTTGCTACACTCTGCATGCAAGCTCATCTACATCAGTTTGACTCGCTCCTAGCAATGGAATACTCTTCTTCAAAGCCTATCCTCACCCCATTCAATTATTTTGATTGGAAAGATGATATGGAGATCATATTACGTTCAAAAGGTTACTACCGAGTCACTCTTGGTCTTGAATTGGAGCCAAACAATGTGTCAGATCGAACCAAACACTACAACAAGCTTGATGAAGCTTATGATCTTCTTTGTCTCTCCATCTCCAAAGATCTTCACTTCCATCTCAGCGGATTGAAGACTCCAAAAGCTATATGGGAGCAACTTGAAACATTATTTGGCAAGCAGATGAGCTTAGGGCTTTTCAATTAGAGAATGAATTGATTGCCCTTAGTCCTGAGAATTTCGAGACCATCAATGAATTCTTCACAAAATTCAAGAACTTGAACTTGCAGTTGAAGAACAGTGGAGTTATCAAAGAGGACAAACAATTGATCCTCTCCATTCTAAGCAAGCTTGATAAAGATTATTCGGTATTTGTCTCTACTTTCAATTCTGGTCGGCTAACTACCCCGAATTGGAAGATGCCTACCTTGAATGCCTTCATTGAGTCCGTCACAAAAGAGCATGACAAGTTGATTCAAATGGGGTCCAGAAGCTCCAAAGATTCAGCCCTATATGTTCAAGGACCCAAGATCTCGAATGGTAAAGGAAAGCAAAAGAAGGAGAAGCCCAAATTCGAGCCTCACAAGCAAAAAGACAAAGGCAAACAAATGGATGCACCATCCAGTTCGAAGTTCAAGCAAAAGGGAAAAGAAGGTAACCAAAAATCTAAATGTACTTATTGCAATCGTGGCTTTCATCCCGAAAGTTCATGTATGAAGAAGACTATAGATCAAATGGCCCTCCTTTTGTAAAAGAACAACATAACTCTTCCCGACGGTGCAAGGAAGAAGGATAGGAATGATGATCATGAAAGAGGACAAGCACTCATGGCAATGGTTTCGAAGCCCACTACTCTCTTGATAGATTCGGGTGCATCAAATCATATGGCTGCAAATATTGATTCTTTTTCCTCATTCGATCCAAACAGCTCCATCCCCATCCATTTGGGAGATGACTCAAAAATTTCTTCAAAGGGCAAAGGTACGATTCATGTAGAACATGGAAGCTTTCAGAATGTTCTCTATGTGCCTTCCTTAGCTTCAAATCTCCTTTCTGTGTATCAAATGACACACACTGGTGAACCAAAGCAAGTTACATTCAGCCCTAATACAGTTGAAATTTTTGATATCAAAAGTGGAAGACTAGTTGCAGTCGGAAAGGCAAATCACACTGCAAAATGCTATGAGTTTTCATACTTTATTCCGCTTGCAAAGCCCACTGCTCTTCGCACACATGGTAATGAGGTTAGTAGGATTTGGCATGAAATATTTGGACATCTTAATTATAATTATTTTCTGCTGTTATCAAACAAATCCATGGTAGATGGGCTTCCACAACTCCGTTCCTCGAAGGGAATATGCACTGGTTGCATCATTGGGAAGCACCCCGAGCACAGATTCGACCGCGGAAAAGCTAGCAGAGCTTCTACTATTTTGGGATTGATCCATTCTGATATCAGTGGTCCACTGCCCCATATGTCATTAAATGGTTCAAGGTATGTTTTGACATTTATTGATGATTTTTCCCGCTTTACATGGGTATTCTTTCTCAAAAACAAGTCAGAAGTGCTTGGAAAATTCAAGGATTTTAAGGCTTCTGTTGAGACCACCACTGAGAGAAAGATCAAAGCTCTTATATATGATAATGGTGGGGAATATATCAAGTCTGATTTGCTGCAACTTTGTGCCCAAAGCGGAATTCAGATCCAACATACAGTTCCCTACACACCCCAGCAGAACGGTGTAGCGGAAAGGAAAAATCGGTCACTGAAAGAGATGGCTACATACATGATTGAATCAAAAGGTTTGGCTACAAATATTTGGGCTGAAGAAATCAATGTTGCTGCATATATACAGAACCGTGTTCCACATTCATCTGTGAAAGGTATGACTCCTTTCGAAGCATTCTTTGGTCACAAACCGGATGTGTCAAATTTGAGAGTTTTTGGCTCTACTGCATGGGCTAGAATCCCTTCTGAGAAGAGACGAGCTTTGGATCCACAAAGTACTGAGTGCATACTGATAGGATATGGGGAAGAATCAAAAGCATATAAATTCATGGATATCAGATCTAAAAAGATATTCATAGAGCACAGTGTGCAATTTGAAGAACCGCTTCAAGAATTGCAACTAGTTGAGGAAGAGACTGCCGATTCACCGCCTTCACCAGAAGAAGATCCGTGCAGCGATAATGAAGGTATGAGTTCTAATATTTCTAATATTGTAGCAGCATATGATGATCATGACATATCAGGTTCGGAATCCGACCATTATGATCCTCCTCAGTTACCAAAGTGGGCCCAAAACACTCTCCAATCTGCTGGTTCGAACCTTGGAAATCCTGCTGATCCGAGACGAACAACAACAGACTTTCAAAGAGCAGGTATGGCACTATCTATTGCTGATCCATTACTTCCTGAGATTTGTTATTTGATGGCTGGTTCAGATCCCACATCATACTATTCTGCTCACCGAGATCCAAGATGGCAAAGTGCCATGGATGAAGAGTACAGTTCTCTTCAAAAGAACAACACATGGGAGCTAGTTTCTCTTCCACCTGGAAGAAAATTAGTGAAGTGTAAATGGGTCTACCGCACGAAAGTTGCTGCTGATGGCTTTATCAGCAAATACAAAGCAAGGTTGGTGGAAAAAGGTTTCTCCCAAGTCCAAGGAGTGGACTACACTGAGACTTTTGCACCGATTGCAAAGATGGATTCCATCTGCCTTGTTTTAGCTGTTGCCGCATCCAAGCACTGGGAAGTGCACCACATGGATGTGAAGAGTGCATTTTTACATGGAGACCTTGCTGAAGAGGTATATATGCAGCAGCCAGAGGGCTACACATCAGATCCATCATTAGTTTGCAGATTGAAGAAATCTTTGTACGGGTTAAAACATGCCCCAAGAGCTTGGTACAGAAAGATGGACTCCTTCCTTCTTTCTCAGAATTTCTAAAGATGCAAATCTGATCCGAATGTGTATCTTCAGCGAGTTAAAGTTAATTTGCTGGTTATTGTACTTTATGTTGATGAGCTTCTCATTACTGGTAGCACACTTACTTCAATAAACAAGCTAAAATCTGCCTTAAATCTAGCTTTTGACATGAGCGATTTGGGCTTGCTGAGTCACTTTTTGGGATTGGAGATAACTCAAAATTTTGATGGGATCACTATATCTCAGCAAAAATATGCTTCCGACTTGTTATTGAAGTTTAATATGGCTGAATGTAAGGCATCCCCATTCCCATTCCTCTCAGGAATCAGTCTTGAGGAGGGAGATTCTACACCGCTTGCAGATTGCAGTATGTATCGACAGTTGATTGGTTCACTACTTTATTTGGCACACTCACGGCCTGATATCTCATATGTCATGAGTGCCATGTCAAGATATATGCAGCAGCCACATGAGCTTCATTGGCGAGCAGCCAAGCGGATCTTGCAGTATGTGCAAGGTACGAGACAGTTTGGCATACATTATGCTGCAGATTCTGAGCTAGATTTCATTGGTTTTACTGATTCAGATTGGGCAGGTGATAGCATTGATCGGAAGTCCACTTCTGGTTATGTTTTCATGATTGGTCATGATGCTATTTGCTGGTCCATCAAAAAGCAAGCAGCCATTGCACTTTCTTCAGCAGAGGCAGAGTATCGAGGGGCAGTCAATGCCTGCATTCAGGCAGTTTGGTTGCAGGGTATTCTTTCCGAGTTTGGTTTTGGTGGCACTACTTTGACTGTCCTATTTTGTGACAATCAAAGTGCTATCAAGATCTCCACAGATCCAGTTCAGCGGCAGAGGACCAAACACATTGAGATTCATATGCATTACATTCGACAGTTGGTGCATGACCGCACCATCATTCTGCAATATTGCCCTACTGATGAGCAAATTGCAGACATCTTCACCAAGAGCTTCACTGAGAAGAAGTTCTCTTACCTCTGTTCACTGTTGGGGGTGAGTTCCATCATGGTGGAGACAGATTGATTCATTATTATGCTTTAGCTTGAGGGGGGGCTTTCTTCCCACTGGGTTTTCCCTCTTTCCTCACTTAGTTTATTTTTAGCATTTTTTGGATTATTGTATTGGGGTGACCTTTGGTCTTAGTTACCAGGGTCCCACATTATTTTTTGCACATCATAGTCTAGCTTGAGGGGGGGTGTTCGGATATCCACATCATCTTTTTCAGGATCTTGCATGCAATTAGGGTTTGCATGAAAAATCTAGGGTTTGCGTGCACCTGCATGCACTTGCATGCATCCCAGTCACCAGTTTGATGCCTCCAGCACCTTAGCCACCTCATTCTAGCACCCGGGAGCCACTTACTACAGATTTTTAGCCCTCCTAGGCTGAAAGGCGCCCACTTCTCACCTACTGCCAGAGAAGGGCGCACTTGTTCACCTACCACTGCAGTTCCACTCTAGTTACATTCAGTTAGCTCTGATTCTCCCTGATTTGAGGCTAGTTTCACTCCCGACTGACTGTTTCACTTCCGTTGGACCTCCAGTTTGACTAGATGACTTGTTCTGACTTCAGTTAGTCTCCCATGAGCCCCCCACTGAGCCTCCTTCCGTTAATCAGTGCTACACACTTCAGTTACACATGACACACTCAGTTAGACTCAGATTGACACCTGGATGACTGGTTCTTATGCATTGATGAGCACCACCGATTGATGATGAGGACTCCTAGTTGGAGTCAAGCTACTCCATTCAGTGATTCGAATGGCCTACTTAGTCAATTCGAATTGCTCATTGACAGAGATTGTATTATAATTATTCACCCTTATTGGGATATTGAGCACTGCTGCATGTTTTGCACAGTTTTACACCATATTTTCTATATTCATCTGTTGTGATTGATTTACTTGTTCATTAGATCTGCTGTGACTAATTTTACACATGCTTCGTTTTACTAAAATTGCCCTCATTTGGACCTTTCGGTGGACTTTCCCAGTTAATACTTCTTCATTTACCGTCATCATGGTCACGTTGTGTTTGTAATTTTTCATTCTCTTTAACAACATTTTCATGCCGCAAAATTAATGTCTTTGGAATCAGCTCCTCATGCTAGTAACATTGATATCATGTTTTTCATTTTTTGTGTCTGTTTGACCCTCCTGTCAATTTGTTGAATTCTCGACAAGAGGAGCCTTTTGGTGTCCCGCCAGCTAAAAATTATCAAATTGCATCCTTGTCATAACTCTTGCAACACTCTATACCTTTCGATTATCGAACTTCATGTCACGTGCTTCACCTAAAGGTTTTTACCAAATAGACCATTGTGCTTCACTTCTCTTGTAATTTGATAATAGTACATTCAATATTCAACATCAATAGACATTGGAAATAATGCCATCAAGCTTTTCATAAGTCAACATTTATAATTAGTCATTAACTATTGATAAGGACCAATCTCAATCTCATTTTTCTTTTCTTTTCTATTTTCTTATGTGTACAATTCTTAGCTAAAGCAATTAGTTCCCTATCTAATCCGAATGTATGTATCTAATTTATATGGGTCGTTATGAGAAAAATTATGGTATTGGGTTAGTTCAACATCAATTATATTCCATCCTAACATAGTTACACTTCATAACATCCATAACTTATCTAAGTGTATTAACATAGCAATCCTTTCAAATTTTCCATGATTCTTTCAAAAGTAAAGCCCGTCGTTGAGGTGCAAATATATATATGGCTAAAATACAATGAACCTATACTTCTATTATGATGACAATATTTTACCTTACTTTTCGAATATCCATGTTTTCTAACTCATCTTAGTGACTAGACCCAAGATTTTCATAAGTTAATTCCACCATAATCTATAATTTCAAAACTGGAAAATTCCATTCATACAGTAACAATACCATCACCCATGGTACTTATCACTTTATACAACTTATTCTATAAACAAAATAACTATAATGTTAATTAATTTCCATCCCAAATATATGAAAATTTATCATTATAAAATAGAATTTCTAAATATTGTTTACCCCAACATGTAATCTTGAATATCATTCACAACTCAACTTGGGAATCTTTGGAAAAAACATGTGTGCTTCAATTTCGTTTTAAGCATATAAAACCCCATTTATATAATAAGAATATGTTTTTATCATTCACCATATAAAATCTGTCTATATCATGAACATACACACTTAATATTGACATACAAAACTCTAATTATATAATAACATAAGTATTTAACTTTTAACATATTCACTCCATTTATTTGATGAACATGGGACATTTATTATTCAACATATTTTCTTTTGTATACATAGTTTGTCATCTTAGCTCATATTTGCTTTTGTATACATAGTTTGTCATCTTAGCTCTTAATATGTTGTAGAATTTTATTTTTATTTTATTATATTCGATACATGAAATTCTTTTCCCCAATTTATATATATAAAATGCATTATCCACACACATATATATATATATATATATATATATAAAAAGTGCATTTCCTCCCTATCATAATATATTAAGAAATTTACCATTATTTTTGTTTACTAAAACGCCAATCCTATTGTTTTTTGTTTACTAAAACGCCAATCCTATTGTTGATACACATGTGTATGGGGCTAATATTACAACAAATTGGTAAGTTTTGTTCCACTCGAAGGTATCACCATAAACTATTGACCAACATTAACAGCTCTGGGTTGTGGCTGCTTGATAACGATGGTACTCTAGATACAAATTTGGACTGTAAAACAAAAAGCTTACCGTAAGTTGTTATGCAGATGTACATAAATATGGCAAATTATTATTATTATAATTATTATATACATACATACACGCGCGCACACACACACACACACACATATATATATTAATTTACGAAAAGCAAATGGGGACAAAAGATATGCAATGAAAGTCGGTGACCACAGAAAGATTGTCGTCCGTCTATAACTCAGATTGCATGGACTATTTAATTTTTCATCCTCAATTATTCACATAACATAATGATGAGTCAAGTGTTAGGTGGGAGTGTTGAGTGGTGCTA
Organism: Larix kaempferi; assembly: GCA_027924585.1. Taxonomy (NCBI): domain Eukaryota; kingdom Viridiplantae; phylum Streptophyta; class Pinopsida; order Pinales; family Pinaceae; genus Larix; species Larix kaempferi. The sequence continues at coordinate 21,806,334 of BSBM01000179.1, read as the reverse complement.
TGATGACGATTTCCTATTATAAGGATTCAAGGAATGATAGAAGCAAATGAACTACCCTCCTCTGTGCAGTAAGAGGAAGACTTGTACTCAGTTGAAAGAGGTGAATACACACCTGCCACGAATTAAGCCGGTGAACTATTCACATGTAAATCAGTGTGCATTTATTGTCCCTCAGATTGTATGTGAAACCGACATTGTGTGACTTATCCTCGAATCCTGACCCTCACTCAAGTTATCTAGTGCCTGTATTGACAAAGATCATCGTCACCTACTTGGTCCTCGTGTTCATCACGCCGAGCTCCCTTCAACATCCTTCTCAATAAGTTTTGATTCCCCAATTAATTCAATCAAACCGTTTCTTAATCCTCTATTGATGTTTGTGAGGCATTGTCCTGGGTAATTTATTCATTGGTCTCTACAAGTGTGTGTCCCTATCACGCATGACGTTGCCTCTCGTACGGTTATCAAATCCATCATAGATTACATGACCCACGAAAGGCCTATTTTTAGAGGCTAGTGATCATGAGAAAACGTATGCCTAAGGTTCTGAATGGAAAAATAGGTGACGTTATATTGCCTAAGATTGAGGATGCACAAGGAGGTTCGACTGATAAGGAGAATACTTTACCTTCTTTCATTTTTGAACAATACTTAATGCAACCTGTTTTGAATGTGCACCCCCAACTAGAACTTAAAGGCCAATTTATAAGCTTAACCCTCAAACTGCTTGTGTGTGAATCCAATCCTCATGAACCAGTTCACAAAGTATCTAATAGAGACCCCTAGAGGAATCATAAATGCACAAAAAACTCGAGTAAGGTTGTACCGGTCCAAGGCACTGTCCAAACTGAGCTCTCGAGCCGAAATCTGTCGCATAAGTCTCATGCATCCATCATTTGAGAAGCACCATGGATATTGATGGAAGATCCACGCTAATCATGTTACTGTTCCAATGTAGTGCATCAGTGTATCTGTGGTTGGTAGTCGGAGTGCACCAGCTACCATGTAACTGAATAGTGTAAGTGTGATCGCTCAAATTAATTAGAGTTTCTCGCCAATATTGTAAAGTTATTTCTTCAAGTCACATATATATATATATATATATAATTAATAATGCTCCGGTCTTACCGAAATGATATAATTCATTTTTTTAATACCAAATTCAAGACACTACCTGATACCTCTTGGTTATTTGTCGAACTCTACTCCTTAATTTATGAATTAAAAGTCGAGTTATTTTATTAATAGATTTTGAGATAAATAGATTCTGATCGACTAGGCTTCACAACGCTTTCACTGCCTATACATTGTTCTTCTTTCCGGAAGCATTGGGTTTTTCGATAATGAATAGGGGGACCTAAATGAGCTAGTGGAAGAGAAGTGACTAGCAAAATAGCATGACTGACTGGCTCATGGACTCAAACTTTGAGCATCGCACATGCGTTCAATAGAGAAAAAGTAAGAGCATTAATTTAAGGACCCGCATTCACCAGAAGCATATTTCATAGGCCTGAAAGGAATCACACTTGCTTACAAATCTTGGTAGCATTATGAATATTCTGGTTGAGCCTTGAAAAAAAAACGAGTTATTCATTGGAAATATATATCACTTCTTTTGTTTTTGACCGAGACTTGTGTTCCGAATGGCAGTCGAAACTCAAATATAATCAATGCAGCTCAGGTAATGACTATCCCACCACATGATAACTCCTCTAGTCCACCACGTGTTAACCTTTCAAAGGACAGTTATCAACCTAACGAGTAGTTCAAACCAGTGGCTGGGAATAGGAATGGAATTTGATGGCCCATAGAACGTTTTTTGGTTTTCAAGACGTATTTGATAAGTGGATCCAATTTTGGCACGTCACCACTTACAGGTTTCCAAAATTACTTACCGTCAAATTGATGTTCAACAATATTACATACCTATCATAGATTTTAATAGCTAGATCTTGGTATCCTATGATATATATGGTTGGATCATGGATGGGGTCTAGAGTTCGAGACTCAGAATCAATATATGGATGACAACATTGATCACCGACAACACTAATCGATATTACCTGATTCACAATAGATCTTTCACCTTCACACTCTTGCACCGTTCCACGCATCTAATTAAATTCTATACCTAGAAACGATGATTCCTGTAGCTACGTGGTAGAGTTATAGGGCCAGTTAGGCCGAATTTCTGAACATTAAAGGGTGACAGAGTGATGGTGAATTAATGAGCATTGTAAATTGTGATGGCATGATGGTGAATTAATTGATCCTTGAATCCTAAATGGAAGTTCTTGTTGTTCATTTTTAGCTGGAGGTGAGGCAGCGGGTAGACTCCCACTCCAAGTATGAACTCCCTTTATCAATCCTGCAGGCTACAGCCTCCAGGATCTGGCTCCGCTTCACCCCCACTGCCCAATTTGTTCCCTTTCCTTCGCTGGACTGCCTATAGCTCACAGGCTCCAAGCCTCCAACTACCATCAAAGGTTATACAAATCACAATCCATGGGTAAGTTGAATCCCTGTTACAATACATTATATTTGTCAATTGAAAATTTAATAACCATGTTGATTATATTATCTTTGGTAGCAATTAGAACCATTTGGAATTGATGAACTATGAACATCTTTTCATTTCCATTAAAAACAAAATCTATTAATTTAGCCTAGCAAATAGCAAAATCTACAGTGAAACGTCTATTTCACTCATGACTTAGGTAAATATAAATTTGCTAGAGTTCAATTTTGTGTGTTTATTTACTCATTGTAGGGTTAGGATAATCAATAACCACCCTATAGTGTGTTGTTTGGGATGGTTTATAAGTCCTTATTCCAATCTATACTGCAATTATTATACTGTTGTTGAATGAACATATATTTTTTGTTATTCTGCTGCTAAAGGAATGTAAGACTCTTACCCTTCCTTCTAATGATGGTACTTTCCCAAGCTTTCATAACTATGAGAGAAGACTTATTCTCCAATCTCTTACATGCATTAAATGATTGGTTTAATAAGCTTAAGAGGGTATTTGAATTCATTTAAGGAACATTAAAATAATAATATCATATTTAAGGTTGAGACAACTTAGAGCAGGATGTACCCTTCGTATAATCCCCCTTACCTATTCCACTCTAGTGATCATATCACCATAATCGTTATAGTTTATTTTCTCACAGCGAGCTACATGTATACTTATCAACCAATAGGTACCCTCTTTCTCACAAATATCCCCTAAATGGTTGCTCTAGAGCTGCACCAACTAATAACATTTTAAAATGGTGTTATTTCAACAAGAACATTTCAATATGACTTGCTATAGGGACCCTCATTTATGGGGTCATCCCCAAAAATTAATATGAAACTTATCAACATAATATAAAACAGATTCGATCTTATCAATTATAGAAAGCTAAATTACAAAAAAATAAAATTAAACTTTAGCAAATACCAATGGAACCATAAACTTGTCAATCGTCAGTCAATCCCGTTGCCGAAGGAGTAGTCATCGTCAATCGATCCAGCTTTTCCTTTGTCGTCCTCTTCACCCGTTAGATCCCTCCGGTAAAATCTCGTTTAACCATAGGTGAATCAATCGTTATCTTTGCCACCCAACCATAGTATTATGCAATCAGTCGCATAGCCACCCTCGAGCTTCGAGGTCTTAATAACATACTAGCCTTGAACTTCCGATGGGATCTCCCAACCCCTAGACAGGCTATCAACCAAAATCAAAGGAATCACAATCAAATGGAAACTTCTATTACAAAATCCATCCAACACTAGGGAGCAAGGGAGAGATCCTCTCCTTCTCCTCCCTTTCTATTATAGCCCAAAATTTGCATTACATGTGTCCTCTCATGCAAAAATAATCTTTTAATTTAATAATTCCTTAATATTTATCCTCATGCAACAAGTGTCTCTCTCACATCAATGTGCACCTAAATCCCTTAATTATCTCTTTGTTGTCTCCCCAATCAATTTTCTAATCCCTAAATCAGTGGGTGTAGGTGGAGCGATCTCTACATGAGTATTATCCTAGTTTTTCTACATAATTTATTAATTGAATATTATTTGCAATTTAATTCTCATGCATAGTTATTTTAGCATAATGGGCACACATCTACCCCAATTTCCCCTTTTTTTCCTTGAAATCTCATAAATAAAATGTTCTTTTATTCGATTTTCTAAAATTATATATGCAACTTTAATCATATATGCATAATTGTTTTAAATGCAAAAAGTGTGAGTAATAATATTTTTTCGTCATTGTCTAGGTACCCCTTCGATAGGTCCTTCCGACAACCTCATTTTCCTTGTGTGGGGAATAATATGTAGCGATTAGGGAATCGTTACCACGATCTCTCAACTACACTTCCTTGGAGACTAATGGCAGTTGAGGGATAAGGTCCTCCCTATTGTGTGCCCCTAAACACATCATACATTAACAAATCATTGTGGCCTTGCCTGTACAACACATGCTTCCCCAGGTGAGATTAAACAGCTTCCAACCCATTCATGGAGTGTTAATTCAGGGTCGACAGTCCGTCATCGTACCGCTATGTATATTTCTCGTTCTTACGACCCCTATTAATCCATCGTGAGTCATTCGGTAAATCATTTTACCTTCTACTACACACACTCAAAGCGCACATTAGTAGCGTTGTACCATAAAAATCATTTCATCATGGGTCATATTCTTGATGCAATTTTATCTAAGTCAATATCATTCATTCACATCTATGGAACCAAAAGCATCATCCATTGCATTTATGTGGAACATCATCATAATCTCTCTGTCAATCGAGCATATCTATCATTCATTTGTTATTCAATCATTTTCATTCAATATTATTCAAAGCATAATCCATGGTCCATGTTTTATTTAACCGATTCACTTCAAATTTGGTTCCCTCAATAGTCTAGTCAATCAATGTATTGAGGCAGGCATTACATATTGTTCATTTTTCAGAATTTACTTCAATCTGATCTAGGATCTTAACTGAGAGAACAACATGTACAGCATATATACAACATATCAATCATGGACACAATAATGCAAGCACACAAGAGACACAGAATTTACTTGGGGAAAACCCTAAAGGTGAAAAACCCCAATAACTTCCTCAGAGATAGATAGAACAATGATACAACCCAAGCATAAGAGATAGACATATCCTAGCAGCAGCTTCTCCTCCTCCATAAGTGCGCCACTCTCCAAAGAGTGTGTGTGAGAATAGAATGATCAAATAGAGTGCCTCCCGCACTCTATTTATACTTGACTTGACTTACCTAATAACCTTTACTAGGTCGGCCTTAACTTAACCACATAACATAATGCTGACTGGGCCGACACCCAATAGGGTGGTCTAATAAGCCTTTGACCCACATGGCCGACCCCCAATAGGGTGGTCTAATAACCCTTCGACCCACATGACTTATACAGGGCCGACCCCAACAAGGTGGTCTAATAACCCATCAAGTATAAGTTACAACACTTACAATATAAATGACGACACTTCCGTATAAAGGAATAATAAAATCTCTATAGGAATACAATATACATATATGTGAAATACATTCTGAAGTTACATATACATCAACACTCCCTCTTAACTAGGAAGGTATTTCTCGACACGGGTCTTCTAGCACAAGTCTTCTTCTCTAGATCATCATCAGTGAATCATCATCCTCGAATCGTCGTCATCATCACTGCTACTGCTATCTCAATCACTATCCGATCTACTCGTCATAGGAAGTTCTACAGATCCAGTCCTTTTTCATATTGGATGTAGGCCCACCACCTGCAGGTCTTCATCATCACTGGCCATACTGTGTAATCCTCAGGACTTATTACGTGAGTCAACAAAACCTCAAAAGAGCATCCCATGACTAATTACGAGCACACAGCTCAACCTATTGGATCTCCCAAGATCTTTTGCATGTAACTACACAACCTATCCACGACCACAGAGTATCATCCTGATACTCATAATCATACTGGTCATCGTCCACGAAGCACAGTCCAGATGCACACAACACAGCACTTACACTCACCGGCATGGAAGGACTTTCCTCTGACCATCCAGGAAAGGCTCAGTACTCACATCAATGCACATGGGAGAACACATCTGCCACCATGTCGGAAAGGCTCTACACTTACATCAATGCACATGGGAGAACACATCTACCACCATGTCGGAAAGGCTCTGCACTTACATCAACGCACATGGGAGAACACATCTACCACCATGTCGGAAAGGCTCTGCACTTACATCAACGCACATGGGAGAACACATCTAGCACCATGTCGGAAAGGATCTGCACTTACATCAACGCACATGGGAGAACACATCTACCACTATGTCGGAAAGGCTCTACACTTACATCAATGCACATGGGAGAACACATCTACCACCATGTCGGAAAGGCACTGTGCATCTATGTCTTCAGAACTCATCACACATAATCCAACCGATTATCTAATGTATCCACCTGATACATATGATCATCCTGATCATCATCATAGCATCATCCTGATGCATATCATCTAGAGTATCGTTCTGATACTCATCATTGCATCGTCCTAATGCATATCTAGAGCAACATCATGAAGCTCGTCATCCATGATCATCCTGATCATACAATGCATCCACCTGATGCATACATAGTATTTGCTTGATACATATCATCATACATGATCTACCTGATCATACAATGTATCCACCTGATACATATAAAAATACATGATCCACTTGATCATACCTGATACATATCAACATACATGATCTACCTGATCATACAATGTATCCATTTGATACATTTACAGATACATACCCATGATCCAACTGATCATATCTAGCATCCAACATGATGCGTACATACACATATATAAATGATCCAACTAATCATATCCAGCATCCAACATGATGCGTACATACATATACATATAAATGATCCAACTGATCATCTCTAGCATCCACCTGATACATATACAGAGCAATAACTGGAGCATCATCTTGATGCTCATCATCCAACACTTACATTCACAACCATGGGAAGGATCCTCCTCTCACCATGCTTGGAATGGCTCCTGCAAATGTGTCCATCACTTCTTCCTCGAAGTGTCATCACTCTGAAGAACACCAAGCCTCTCTCTGAAGTACTCAAACTTCACTCTAGCTAGTGGCTTCGTCAGCACATCTGCAACCTGCTCATCTGTCGCAACATACATGAGCTTCACTGCTCCTCTTTGCACCATATCCCTGATATAGTGATATTTGATCTCAATGTGTTTTGACCTGTCGTGGAAAACTAGATTCTCAGATAGCTTCACACAACTCTAGTTGTCACAAAAGATACCAGTAGCCTCCAGCAAGAGATCAAATAACTCAGACAGTAGCTTCCAAAGTTATATTGCCTCACAACTAGCTGAACAAGCTACAACATACTCTGCTTCAACTGTACTCAATGCTACGCAAGACTGCTTCCTACTAAACCAAGAGATCACACCTGATCCCATACTGAAGTAGCACCTAGAAGTGATCTTCCTATCTGTAGCACTGATTGCCCAATCCGAATCAACATAACCTTGTAGGTTAAACTTTTGATTCGCATCATACTTGAGCCCATAATCAACTGTACCCTTTAGGTACCTCAGAATATGCTTTACAGCAACCAGGTGAACACCTCTAAGATCCATCAGGAACTGGCTCAATGTGTTCACCGCAAAGCAAATATCTAGTCTAGTGTTCATCAGGCACATCAAGGACCCAATCATCTAACGATACATAGTGACATCAATCGTATCAGATGAAGCATCACACAGAAGCTTCAGGTTCGATGCCATAGGTGTGGCCATGGCCTTGTAGTCCATCATCCCGAACCTCTTCAGAATCTCTACTGCATACTTCCCTTGTCCAAGGAATATTCCATCTGCACTCTTCTGCACCTTCATACCTAGAAAATAGTGCATCATCCACAAGTTCTTCATCTTGAACTCAGCAGCAAGCTTCCGCTGTGTGTCGGCAATCAATCTATCCTCACCTGTAACAAACAGGTTATCCGCATACAAAAGTAGTATCATTGGATTGCCTTCCTCAACCTTGTAGTAAAGGTTGGAATCCGCTTTACTCTTAGTAAATCCCAAACTGGATAGAAATCTATCTATCCTACCATACCATTTTCTACACATATATGACTTCCCGTCATGTCTCTCAAAACCAAGTGGCTGCTCTACATACACTTCCTCTTCGACTACACCATCCAAGAAAGTTGTCTTGACATCCATCTGGTGTATCTTCCATTTCATCACTATAGCCAGGGTAAGTACTGATCTGATGGAAGTGTACCTGGCTATAGGAACAAAATTCTATTCCTTCTTTTTGAGAGAAGCCACGAGCTACAAACCTTGGTTTGTATTTTTCTATGCTACCATCTGCAGCATGCTTGATTTTATAGATCCACTTGGAAGTAACAACAGACTTCCCTTCTGGTTTTGGAACTGCATCCCAACCATCATTCTTCATGATTGACTAGTACTCCTCGATCATGGTATTCTTCCCGAATCCTGGGAACTTCAATATTTTTAATATCGTAAATAGATAACTTTGTTGTTGAACAAATGTTGTAGTCCTTCTTTTGTAGGTGATGGTATACAATCTTTTCTACAAAACAAGTTAAATTGCATGATTAGAAAACATCTCATAGTTTTCAGAACAAATTCTTATACAAAGTAAATATGTCATACAGTCATACAATTATCTTAGCCAATGCTTCAATACAACATTTATCCATATCCCGTAACTTTCTAGATGCCTTCCAATCTCTACCAGAACATTGTTAAGAGTGTGCACAACTCCCAACATGTCAACAAAGAGATTTCATTCTAGATAAGTAGCAATGGAATGTTGTATAGTGCCATAGGCCACTTACCCATGTATATTAGTAGTATATTGTTCATCAATGCAACTATTCTAATATGCACAACCTAATTCTAGGAACATCAGTATATACATTATTGAACAATATTATTTAAACAATCAAATATGCAAGAAATGATCATTCAAATACTTATCTGTGTTTGTTTGTTGGGTGGACTCCCTCTGAATCTTTGCAACTCCATTCTGATGTGGATTGTGAGAAGTGGTCGACTCCCTCTGAATATATGCATTCTTGCAGAAACTATTGGAGTGTGCTCCCTCTTGATCTTTGCTTCCTGGATTATCTGTCCTTGAACTTATATCCATCCTCGATCACTATGCATGCTTACAAGTATCATTATTGTGATATCCTCGAGATCTCATACATAATCATACATTTATTAGTATATTCTCAATACTATCAAAACACAATAATCTTATGCATGTATAGTCATGATCATTTCAAACAGAAATAATAAGCATTAATATTCAAGGACTCTTATGGTTAGTCATATCATAAATTAAGGTAAGAAACATAATATGCCTACACCCGTGATTACTCAAACCTATACTTTCATGACTCTTCTGGTTAGTCATATCATCAATTAAGGTAAGAAACATAATATGCATACACTCATGATTATTCAAACCTATGAATAATCATTATCAATCATGCCATGTATACTTATATAAGAGATTCTAACACAAGGTAGGATTCTAACTTGATATAGGAAAAACATACCTGGATTAATATGTTAGCTGGTTATTGTCTAACATACCCACATGATGTCTTCTTATTCTCTTAAGCGACTTGTGCTAGTAACCTGCATATCTCATAGGTTAACCAAGTTATACATACCTCGTAAGTAGATCTTCTATGTGATCCATGGCAATGGATGAACCTTTGTCTTCATGTCACCATGGTCATATGTTCTTGAACTAGAACATGATTTCTCTTTATTGATGTACCTTCCATGTTAGTGGACAACATCAACCTCATACAACATCACAATGCATTAGTACAATCATAAGTGTCAAAAACCCTAATCAATGAATATCTTCTATCATGCATTCATAATTTTATTAAGGTGATACGACAAGTCTAAAATTAACCAAGATTGTACTAACTGTCGTAATATGAAGACAAACATATCATAAACTTAATTATGAACAGAATTCGAAACATACCTGTATGAGTCATACTTGTCGAGATCGCTTGTAATCTTCTTATGTAAGGCCTTAGCCTCATCTCCCTCTGAAACAGGAACTTCTTCACTTATGCAGGTGACCAATCCATTCTAGGATTAACCCAATCCACTTGATTTGCGGGAACTTGATCTGGAGTTGGATTAGGGTTTGTCAGAAAAACCCTAAAAATTCAAACTTTGAATTTCAAACTTCCAAAAGGAAAGAAATATGCGCCCTGATGAGCTGATCAAGCTGGTATACTCATAATTTGAAAATTCCAAAGTTTCACCCCTCAAATTTGCCTTTGAAACTTCCGGATTCACTTGACATGACCCCGAACTAGGGTTTGATAAAGCCCACCCTTCTTCCCAATCAAAAGGTTCGATCCAAAGCTCTAAGCTTCTATTTTTCTGAGGAGCTTCCAGCTGTGGTCACAGATTTCAAAAAATTCCATTTTTGCAGAAGCCCTAATTTTCCACTTTTCCGATCAAAGTCCCGAACTAGGGTCTGATCAAGACTGGCCTTTTGCCCAACCAAAAATTATGATCTTAGTCTCTAAATTTTGATTTTGATGAGTAGCATTCAGCCGTAGTCTCCAATTACAAAAATTGCAACTTTCTATGAAACCCTAAATTTCGGAAGCCATGAATGAAGGTGCTTAAAAATAATTCTGTTTTGACAGAAATATGTACCTGATTGTTTCTGGTGTAACTCCGAAATTTTCAATCCACGGGGTCTGAAAAATTTTCTTGCGGTAGCCCGACCTATCATCTTTCCAACCCCACAGGTCTTACCTCAAATGGATTCTCTGAGAGAGAGTTATGCCAAGTGTCGCAACGTGACCTGTTAATGGGATAAAACAGGAGAGCGAACTTGTACAGCATCCCACATGTCACTGGTTCCATTTTTGCCTATGAAAAAGTGACCTGAGAAAGTACAGTCTGTGCACTACATATCACATTTTACGAAATTTCATTTGGAGCTTCCTAGCCCAAGTTATGACATTTTTCCTAGGTCACATGTTTATGACTCAGATCTGGAAGAAGCAGAAACCCTAGATTGTACATATCATAAAACACAAAGTGCAATGAATTAGAAGTTTTCCTTTGGACACAGGGTACATGGGGATCTGATATTCGATCTGTAAAATTTTCAGATCATAAAACTTCGCCAAAATGGATTTATAGTGAAAGTTCTACAATGACTGGTTTTTTCTATATCAAGCCCTAGCATCGTAAGTGCAACAAGTGTCATACATTCCATACCATGCCTTCTTTCAGGCTAGCTCTGATACCATGTTAGTTTTTCAGAATTTACTTCAATCTGATCTAGGATCTTAACTGAGAGAACAACATGTACAGCATATCTACAGCATATCAATCATGGACACAATAATGCAAGCACACAAGAGACACAGAGTTTACTTGGGGAAAACCATAAAGGTGAAAAACCCCAATAACTTCCTCAGAGATAGATAGAACAATGATACAACCCAAGCATAAGAGATAGACATATCCTAGCAGTATCTTCTCCTCCTCCACAAGTGCGCCACTCTCCAAAGAGTGTGTGTGAGAATAGAATGATCAAATAGAGTTCCTCCCACACTCTATTTATACTTGACTTGACTTGCCTAATAACCTTTACTAGGTCAGCCTTAACATAGCCACATAACATAATGCTGACTGGGCCGACACCTAATAGGGTGGTCTAATAAACCTTTGACCCACATGGCCGACCCCCAATAGGGTGGTCTAATAACCCTTCGACCCACATGACTTATACAAGGCCGACCCCAACAAGGTGGTCTAATAACCCATCAAGTATAAGTTACAACACTTACAATATAAATGACGACACTTCCGTATAGAGGAATAATAACATCTCTATAGGAATACAATATACATATATGTGAAATAAATTCCGAAGTTACATATACATCAACACATACACCCCATCTTATTAAAACTTCGTCCCGAAGTTAATTTTGTTCTCATACTTTTGATGCTAGGATTTACTTTAATTTTCTATTCTAATTTTCATGTCATTCTCTTCTATTTTACTCAAACAATCATGGCCATAAGCACTAGTGGTTCTAATCATTAGTTTTCTAGATCATATAGTATGGTTCCAATACATCCTCATGAATTGAATCGTAATTTTGCGTAATGCAAATCCAATAATACTTTCATAATTGTCAATACTAACATAGATTTCCTACACCTCCGAGTCATCTGCGAAGATCTATGATATCCAAATTAGCTACAAGCTATAATGCATCAATAGCCACCCAATAGTTATCAAATCATTATTCTGCATAGCAAGTGCAAGCAAGGATTCAAATCTATTTGGTTATCCTTCCTTCCAAGACGAGAAGGCAAACATCATAAAAATATTTAGTCAAATATAGATGGGTAAGATATAATCACAAATTTAACAAATCAAGAGATAACCTCAAATAGTCCAAAACCAATTCCCATAGGACTACTTCCAAAACCCCTTAATGTTTTAATAATGTTGGTTCTAAATTTGATAGGGTTCCAGGCATCACAATTTAGTGATTTAGTCGAACATATTAAAATTTAACTCCGGGTCCTTTCTTTAGTAACATCATGTTCAAGTCAATGATCTTATTACGTCCTTACTTCATTTCATCCTTTCTATTGTCATAGGACCAGTTCGACATACTCATCAAGTCGCATACTATGGGTTTTCTTAACATCATCGAGTTCCATCTCGAGGACTATTTTTATTTTCATTGCGGTTTGACCAAGTCCTATTGGTAGCTTCATTGCGTTCATATTCATTGTGTTGATCATCTCCACGCTTCGTTTTACTAAAATTGCCCTCATTTGGACCTTTCGGTGGAATTTCCTAATTAATAATTATTCATTTAATGTCATCATGGTCACGTCATGTTTTTACTTTTTCATTCTCTTTAACAATATTGTCATGCCGCAAAATTAATGTCTCCTGAATCAGCTCCTCATGCTAGTAACATTGATATCATGTTTTTCATTTTTTGTGTCTGTTTGACCCTCTCGTCAATTTGTCCAATTCTCGACAAGAGGAGCCTTTTGGTGTCTTGCCAGCTAAAAATTATCAAAATACATCATTGTCATATGTCTTGCAACACTCTATACCTTTTGATTATCGAACTTCATGTCATGTCCTTCACCTAAAGGTTTTTCCCAAATAGACCATTGTGCTTCACTTCTCTAGTAATTCGATAATAGTACATTCAATATTCAACATCAATAGACATTGGAAATTTTGCCATCAAGCTTTTCATAAGTCAACATTTATAATTAGTCATTAACTACTGATAAGGACCAATCTCAATCTCATTTGTCTTTTCTTTTCTATTTTATTATGTGTACAATTCTTAGTTGAAGCAATTATTTCCCTATCTAATCCCAATGTATTTATCTAATTTATATCGGTCTTTATGAGAAAAATTACGGTATTGGGTTAGTTCAACATCAATTATAATTCCATCCTAACATAGTTACACTTCATAACATCCATAACTTATCTAAGTATATTAACATAGCAATCCTTTCAAATTTTCCATGATTCTTTCAAAAGTAAAGCCCATCGTTAAAGTGCAAATATATATGGCTAAAATAAAGTGAACCTATACTTCTATTATCACCACAATATTTTAACTTAATTTTCGAATATCCATGTTTTATAACTCATCTTATACTAGTCCCAAAATTTTCATAAGTTAATTCCACCATAATCTATAATTTCAAGACTCGAAAATTCCATTCATACAATAACAATACCATCACCCATGGTACTTATCACTTCATACAACTTATTCTATAAACATAATAACTATAATGTTAATTAATTCCCATCCAAAATATATGAAAAGTTATCGTTATAAATTAAAATTTCTAAATATTATTTACCCCAACTTGTAATCTTGAATATCATTCACAACTCAACTTGGGAATCGTTGAAAAAAAAAATGTGCTTCAATTTCGTTTTAAGCATATAAAACCCCATTTATATAATAAGAAGTTTTATATAATAAGAATATGTTTGATCATTCACCATATAAAATCTGTGTATATCATGAACATACACACTTACTCTAATTATATAATAACATAGGTATTTAACTTTTAACATATTCACTCCATTTATTTGATGAACATGGGACATTTATCATTCAACATATTTATTCACTCCATTTATTTGATGAACATGGGACATTATTATTCAACATATTTGCTTTTGTATACATAGTTTGTCATCTTAACTTTTAATATGTTGTAGAATTTTTATTTTATTTTATTATATTCGATACATAAAATTTGTTTCCCCAATTTATCTATATAGTAGTCGTCGTACCCTTCATGGTGAATTAATGAGCATTGTAAATTGTGATGGCATGATGGTGAATTAATGAGCATTGTAAATTGTGATGGCATGATGGTGAATTAATTGATCCTTGAATCCTAAATGGAAGTTCTTATTGTTCATTTTTAGCTAGAGGTGAGGCAGCGGGTAGACTCCCACTCCAAGTATGAACTCCCTTTATCAATCTTGCAGGCTACAGCCTCCAGGATCTGGCTCCACTTCACCCCCACTGCCCAAGTTGTTCCCTTTCCTTCGCTGGACTGCCTATAGCTCACAGGCTCCAAGCCTCCAACTACTAGCAAAGGTTATACAAATCACAATCCATGGGTAAGTTGAATCCCTGTTACAATACATTATGTTTTTCAATTGAAAATTTAATAACCAGGTTGATTATATTATCTTTGGTAGCAATTAGCACCATTTGGAATTGATGAACTGTGAAAATCTTTTTGTTTCCATTAAAAATAAAATCTATTAATTTAGCCTAGCAAATAGCAAAATCTATAGTGAAACGTCTATTTCACTCATGACTCAGGTAAATATAAATTTGCTAGAGTTCAATTTTGTGTGTTTATTTACTCATTGCAGGGTTAGGATAATCAATAACCACCATGTAGTGTGTTGTTTGGGACGGTTTATAAGTCCTTATTCCAATCTATACTGCAATTATTATACTGTTGTTGAATGAACATATATTGTTTGTTATTCTGTTGCTAAAGGAATGTAAGACTCTTACCCTTCCTTCTAATGATGGTACTTTCCCAAACTTTCATAACTATGAGAGAAGACTTGTTCTCCAATCTCTTACATGCATTAAATGATTGGTTTAATAAGCTTAAGAGGGTATTTGAATTCATTTAAGGAACATTAAAATAATAATATCATATTTAACGATGAGACAACTTAGAGCAGGATGTACCCTTCATATAATCCCCCTTACCTATTCCACTCTAGTGATCATATAACCATAATCGTTATAGTTTATTTTCTCATAGCGAGCTACATGTATACTTATCAACCAATAGGTACCCTCTTTCTCACAAATATCCCCTAAATGGTTGCTCTAGAGCTGCACCAACTAATAACATTTTAAAATGGTGTTATTTCAACAAGAACATTTCAATATGACTTGCTGTAGGGACCCTCGTTTCTGGGGTCATCCCCAAAAATTAATATGAAACTTATCAACATAATATAAAACAGATTCGATCTTATCAATTATAGAAAGCTAAATTACAAAAAAATAAAATTAAACTTTAGCAAATACCAATGGAACCATAAACCTGTCAACCGTCGGTCAATCCCATTGCCGAAGGAGTAGTCGTCGTCAATCAATCCAGCTTTTCCTTTGTTGTCCTCTTCACCCGTTAGATCCCTCCAGTAAAATATCGTTTAACCATAGGTGAATCAATCGTTATCTTCGCCACTCAACCATAGTATTATGCAATCAATCGCATAGCCACCCCCGAGCTTCGAGGTCGCAATAACATACTAGCCTTGAACTTCCGATGGGATCTCCCAACCCCTGAACAGGCTATCAACCAAAATCAAAGGAATCACAATCAAATGGAAACTTCTATTACGAAATCCATCCAACACTAGGGAGCAAGGGAGAGATCCTCTCCTTCTCCTCCCTTTCTATTATAGCCCAAAATTTGCATGACATGTGTCCTCTCATGCAAAAATAATATTTTAATTTAATAATTTCTTAATATTTATCCTCATGCAACAAGTGTCTCTCTCACATTAGTTTGCACCTAAATCCCTTAATTATCTCTTTGTTGTCTCCCCAATCAATTTTCTAATCCCTAAATCAGTGGGTGTAGGTGGAGCGGTCTCTACATGAGTATTATTCTAGTTTTTCTCCATAATTTATTAATTGAATATTATTTGCAATTTAATTCTCATGCATAGTTATTCTAGCATAATGGGCACACATCTACCCCAATTTCCCCTTTTTTTTCCTGAAATCTCATAAATAAAATGTTCTTTTATTCAATTTTCTAAAATTATATATGCAACTTTAATCATATATGCATAATTGTTTTAAATGCAAAAAGTGTGAGTAATAATATTTTTTCGTCGTTGTCTAGGTACCCCTTCGACAAGTCCTTCCGACAACCTCATTTTCCTTGTGTAGGGAATACTGTGTAGCGATTAGGGAATCGTTACCACAATCTCTCAACTACACTTCCTTGGAGACTAATGGCAGTTGAGGGATAAGGTCCTCCCTATTGTGTGCCCCTAAACACATCATACATGACCAAATCACTGTGGTCTCGCCTGTACGACACATGCTTCCCAGGTGAGATTAAACAACTTCCAACCCATGCATGGAGTGCTAATTCACGGTCGACAGTCCGTCATCATACCCCTATGTATATTTCTCGTTCTTACGACCCCTATTAATCCATTGTGAGTCATTCAGTAAATCATTTTACCTGCTACTACACACACTCAAAGCGCACATTAGTAGCATTGTACCATAAAAATCATTTCATCATGGGTCATATTCTTGATGCAATTTTATCTAAGTCAATATCATTCATTCACATCTATGGAACCAAAAGCATCATCCATTGCATTTATGTGGAACATCATCATAATCTCTCTGTCAATCGAGCATATCTATCATTCATTTGTTATTCAATCATTTTCATTCAATATTATTCAAAGCATAATCCATGTTCCATGTTTTATTTAATCGATTCACTTCAAATTCGGTGCCCTCAATAGCCTAGTCAATCAATGTACTGAGGCAGGCGTTACATACTGTTAGTTTTTCAGAATTTACTTCAATCTGATCTAGGATCTTAACTGAGAGAAAAACATGTATAGCATATCTACAGCATATCAATCATGGACACAATAATGCAAGCACACAAGAGACATGGAGTTTACTTGGGGGAAACCCTAAAGGTGAAAAACCCCAATAACTTCCTCAGAGATAGATAGAACAATGATACAACCCAAGCATAAGAGATAGACATATCCTAGCAGTAGCTTCTCCTCCTCCACAAGTGCGCCACTCTCCAAAGAGTGTGTGTGAGAATAGAATGATCAAATAGAGTGCCTCCCGCACTCTATTTATACTTGACTTGACTTGCCTAATAACCTTTACTATGTCGGCCTTAACTTAACCACATAACATAATGCTGACTGGGCCAACACCCAATAGGGTGGTCTAATAACCGTTTGAACCACATGGCCAACCTCCAATAGGGTGGTCTAATAACCCTTCGATCCACATGACTTATACAGGGCCGACCCCAACAAGGTGGTCTAATAACCCATCAAGTATAAGTTACAACACTTACAATATAAATGACGACACTTTCGTATAAAGGAATAATAACATCTCTATAGGAATACAATATACATATATGTGAAATACATTCTGAAGTTACATATACATCAACACTCCCTCTTAACTAGGAAGGTATTTCTCGACATGGGTCTTCTAACACAAGTATTCTTCTCTGGATCATCACCAGTGAATCATCATCCTCGAATCATCGTCATCATCACTGCTGCTGCTATCTCAATCAATCTCCGATCTACTCGTCATAGGAAGTTCTACAGAGCCAGTCCTTTTTCATATTGGATGTAGGCAAACCACCTGCAGGTCTTCATCATCACTGGCCATACTGTGGAATCCTCGGGACTTATTATGTGAGTCAACAAAACCTCGAAAGAGAATCCCATGACTGATTACAAGCACACAGCTCAACCTATCGGATCTCCCAAGATCTTTTACATGTAACTGCACAACCTGTCCACGACCACGGAGTATCATCCTGATACTCATAATCATACTGGTCATCGTCCATGAAGCACAGTCCAGATGCACACAACACGGCACTTACACTCATCGGCATGGAAGGACTTTCCTCTGACCATCCAGGAAAGGCTCAAGACTCACATCAACGCACATGGGAGAACACATCTACCACCATGTCAGAAAGGCTCTACACTTACATCAACGCACATGGGAGAACACATCTACCACCATGTCGGAAAGGCTCTGCACTTACATCAACGCACATGGGAGAACACATCTACCACCATGTCGGAAAGGCTCTGCACTTACATCAACACACATGGGAGAACACATCTACCACCATGTCGAAAAGGATCTACACTTACATCAATGCACATGGGAGAACACATCTACCACTATGTCGGAAAGGCTGTGCACTTACATCAATGCACATGGGAGAACAAATCTACCACCATGTCGGAAAGGCACTATGCATCTGTGTCTTCAAAACTCATCACACATAATCCAACTAATTATGTAATGTATCCACCTGATACATATGATCATCCTAATTATCATCATAGCATCATCCTGATGCATATCATCTAGAGTATAGTTCTGACACTCATCACTGCATCGTCCTGATGCATATCTGGAGCAACATCTTGAAGCTCGTCATCCATGATCATCCTGACCATACAATGCATCCACTTGATGCATACATAGTATTTGCTTGATACATATCATCATACATGATCTACCTGATCATACAATGTATCCACCTGATACATATACAAATACATGATCCACTTGATCATACCTGATACATATCAACATACATGATCTACCTGATCATACAATGTATCCATTTGATACATTTACAGATACATACCCATGATCCAACTGATCATATCTAGCATCCAACATGATGCGTACATACATATATATAAATGATCCAACTGATCATATCCAACATCCAACATGATGCACACATACATATACATATAAATGATCCAACTGATCATCTCTAGCATCCACCTGATGCATATACAGAGCAGTAACTGGAGCATCGTCCTGATGCTCATCATCCAGCACTTACATTCACAACCATGGGAAGAATCCTCCTCTCACCATGCTTGGAATGGCTCCTACAAATGTTTCCATCACTTGTTCCTCGAAGTGTCATCAATATGAAGAACACCAAGCCTCTCTCTGAAGTACTCGAACTTCACTCCGGCTAGTGGCTTCGTCAGCACATCTGCAACCTGCTTATCTGTCGCAACATACAGGAGCTTCACTTCTCCTCTCTGCACCATATCCCTAATATAGTGATATTTGATCTCAATGCGTTTCGGCCTGTCGTGGAACACCGGATTCTCAGATAGCTTCACACAACTCTGGTTGTCACAAAAGATACCAGTAGCCTCCAGCTGGAGATCAAATAACTCAGACAGTAGCTTCCAAAGTTATATTGCCTCACAACTAGCTGAACAAGCTGCAACATACTCTGCTTCAACTGTACTCAGTGCTATGTGGGACTACTTCCTACTAAACCAAGTGATCACACCTGATCCCATACTGAAGCAGCACTCGGAAGTGCTCTTCCTATCTGCAGCACTGCTTTCCCAGTCCGAATCAACATAACACTATAGGTTAAACTTTTGATTCGCATCATACTTGAGCCCATAATCAACTGTACCCTTTAGGTACCTCAGAATATGCTTTACAGCAACCAGGTGAACACCTCTGGGATCCATCAGGAACTGGCTCAATGTGTTCACCGCAAAGCAAATATCTAGTCTAGTGTTCATCAGGTACATCAAGGACCCAATCATCTGATGATACATAGTGACATCAACCGTATCAGATGAAGCATCACACAGAAGCTTCAGGTTCGATGCCATAGGTGTGGCCATGGCAATGTAGTCCATCATCTCGAACCTCTTCAGGATCTCTACTCCATACTTCCCTTGTCCAAGGAATATTCCATCTGCACTCTGCCGCACCTCCATGCCTATAAAATAGTGCATCATCCACAAGTTCTTCATCTTGAACTCAGCAGCAAGCTTCCACTGTGTATCGGCAATCAATCTATCCTCACCTGTAACAAATAGGTTATCCACATACAAAAGTAGTATCACTAGATTGCCTTCCTCAACCTTGTAGTAAAGGTTGGAATCCGCTTTACTCTTAGTAAATTCGAAACTGGATAGAAAGCTTTCTATCCTACCATACCATTTTCTACACATATATGACTTCCCGTCATGTGTCTCAAAACCAAGTGGTTGCTCTACATACACTTCCTCTTCGACTACATCATTCAAGAAAGTTGTCTTAACATCCATCTGGTGTATCTTCCATTTCATCACTACAGCCAGGGTAAGTACTAATCTGATGGAAGTGTACCTGGCTATAGGAACATAATTCTATGCCTTCTTTCTGAGAGAAGCCATGAGCTACAAACCTTGCTTTGTATTCTTCTATGCTACCATATGCAACATGCTTGATTTTATAGATCCACTTGGAACTAACAACAAACTTCCCTTCTAGTTTTGGAACTGCATCCCAACCATCATTCTTCATGATTGACCGGTACTCCTCAATCATGGCATTCTTCCCGAATCCTGGGAACTTCAATATTTTTAATATCTTCAATAGATAACTTTGTTTTTGAACAAATGTTGTAGTCCTTCTTTTGTAGGTGATGGTATACAATCTTTTCTACAAAACAAGTTAAATTGCATGATTAGAAAACATCTCATAGTTTTCAGAACAAATTCTTATACATAAATAAATATGTCATATAGTCAGACAATTATCTTAGCCAATGCTTCAATACAACATTTATCCATATCCCGTCACTTTCTAGATGCCTTCCAATCTCTACCAGAACATTGTTAAGAGTGTGCACAACTCCCAACATGTCAGCAAAAAGGTTTCATTCTAGATAAGTAGCAATGGAATGTTGTATAGTGCCATAGGCCACTTACCCATGTATATTAGTAGTATACTGTTCATCAATGCAACTATTCTAATATGCACAACCTAAATCTAGGAACATCAGTATATACATTATTGAACAGTATTATTTAAACAATCAAATATGCAAGAAATGATCATTCAAATACTTATCTTTGTTTGTTTATTGGGTGGACTCCCTCTGAATCTTTGCAACTCCATTCTGATGTGGATTGTGAGAAGTGGTCGACTCCCTCTGAATATATGCATTCTTGCATAAACTACTGGAGTGTGCTCCCTCTTGATCTTTGCTTCCTGGATTACCTATCCTTGAACTTATATCCATCCTCGATCACTATGCATGCTTACAAGTATCATTATTGTGATATCCTCGAGATCTCATACATAATCATACATTTATTAGTATATTCTCAATACTATCAAAACACAATAATCTTAAGCATGTATAGTCATGATCATTTCAAACAGAAATAAAAAGCATTAATATTCAAGGACTCTTATGGTTAGTCATATCATAAATTAAGGTAAGAAACATAATATGCCTACACCCGTGATTACTCAAACCTATACTTTAATGACTCTTCTGGTTAGTCATATCATCAATTAAGGTAAGAAACATAATATGCATACACCCATGATTATTCAAACCTATGAATAATCATTATCAATCATGCCATGTATACTTATATAAGAGATTTTAACACAAGGTAGGATTCTCACTTGATATAGGAAAAACATACCCACATGATAGCTGGTTATTGTTAGCTGGTTATTGTCTAACATACCCACATGATGTCTTCTTGTTCTCTTAAGCGACTTGTGCTAGTAACCTGCATATCTCATAGGTTAACCAAGTTATACATACCTCGTAAGTAGATCTTCTATGTGATCCATGGCAATGGATGAACCTTTGTCTTCATGTCACCATGGTCATATGTTCTTGAACTAGAACATGATTTGTTTTTCTTGATATACCTTTCATGTTAGTGGACAACATCAACCTCATACAACATCACAATGCATTAGTACAATCATAAGTGTCAAAAACCCTAATCAATGAATATCTTCTATCATGCATTCATAATTTTATTAAGGTGATACAACAAGTCTAAAATTAACCAAGATTGTACTAACCGTCGTAATATGAAGACAAACATATCATAAACTTAATTATGAACATAATTCGAAACATACCTGTATGAGTCATACCTGTAGAGATTTCTTGTAATCTTCTTATGTAAGACCTTAGCCTCATCTCCCTCTGAAATAGGAACTTCTTCACTTATGCAGGTGACCAATCCATTCTAGGATTAACCCAATCCACTTGATTTGCAGGAACTGGATTTGGAGCTGGATTAGGGTTTGTCAGAGAAACCCTGAAAATTCAAACTTTGAATTTCAAACTTCCAAAAGGAAAGAAATATGCACCTTGATGAGCTGATCAAGCTGGTATACTCATAATTTGAAAACTGCAAAGTTTCACCCCTCAAATTTGCCTTTGAAACTTCCGGATTCACTGGACATGACCCCGAACTAAGGTTTGATAAAGCCCACCCTTCTTCCCAATCAAAAGTTTCGATCCAAATCTCTAAGCTTCTATTTTTCTGAGGATCTTCCAGCTGTGGTCACAGATTTCAAAAAATTCCATTTTTGTAGAAACCCTAATTTTCCACTTTTCCGATCAAAGTCCCGAACTAGGGTCTGATCAAGCCCGGCCTTCTGTCCAACCAAAAATTATAATCTTGGTCTCTAAATTTCGATTTTGATGAGTAGCATTCATCCATAGTCTCCGATTAAAAAAATTGCAACTTTCTCTGAAACCCTAAATTCCGGAAGCCATGAATGAAGGTGCTTAAAAATAATTCTGTTTTGACAGAAATATGTACCTGATTGTTTCTGGTGTAACTCCGAAATTTTTGATCCACAGGGTCTGAAAAATTTTCTTGGGGTAGCCCGACCTGTCATCTTTCCAACCCCACAGGTCTTACCTCAAATGGATTCTCTGAGAGAGAGTTATGCCAAGTGTCGCAACGTGACTTGTTTATGGGATAAAACAGGAGAGTGAACTTGTACGGCATGCCACATGTCACTGGTTCCATTTCTGCCTCTGAAAAAGTTACCTGAGAAAGTACAGTCTGTGCATACCTGTCACATTTTACGAAATTTCATTTGGAGCTTCCTAGCCCAAGTTATGACCTTTTTTCCTGGGTCACCTGTTTATGACTTAGATCTGGAAGAGGCAGAAACCCTAGATTATACAGATCATAAAACACAAAGTACAACGAATTAGAAGTTTTCCTTTGGACACAAGGTACATGGGGATCTGATATTCGACCTGTAAAATGTTTAGATCCGAAAACTTCACCAAAATGGATTTATAGTGAAAGTGCTATGATGACTGGTTTTTGCTATATCAAGCCCTAGGATCGTAAGTGCAACAAGTGTCATACATGCCATACCATGCCTTCTTTCAGGCTAGCTCTGATACCATGTTAGTTTTTCAGAATTTACTTCAATCTGATCTAGGATCTTAACTGAGAGAACAACATGTACAGCATATCTATAGCATATCAATCATGGACACAATAATGCAAGCACACAAGAGACACAGAGTTTACTTGGGGAAAACCATAAAGGTGAAAAACCCCAATAACTTCCTCAGAGATAGATAGAACAATGATACAGCCCAAGCATAAGAGATAGACATATCCTAGCAGTAGCTTCTCCTCCTCCACAAGTGCGCCACTCTCCAAAGAGTGTGTGTGAGAATAGAATGATCAAATAGAGTGCCTCCTGCACTCTATTTATGCTTGACTTGACTTGCCTAATAACCTTTACTAGGTCGGCCTTAACTTAACCACATAACATAATGCTGACTGGGCCGACACACAATAGAGTGGTCTAATAAACCTTTGACCCACATGGCCGACCCCCAATAGGGTGGTCTAATAACCCTTCGACCCACATGACTTATACAAGGCCGACCCCAACAAGGTGGTCTAATAACCCATTAAGTATAAGTTACAACACTTACAATATAAATGACGACACTTCCGTATAAAGGAATAATAACATCTCTATAGGAATACTATATACATATATGTGAAATAAATTCCGAAGTTACATATACATCAACACATACACCCCATCTTATTAAAACTTCGTCCCGAAGTGAATTTTGTTCTCATACTTTTGATGCTAGGATTTACTTTAATTTTCTATTCTAATCTTCATGTCATTCTCTTCTATTTTACTCAAACAATCATGGCCATAAGCACTAGTGGTTCTAATCATTAGTTTTCTAGATCATATAGTATGCTTCCAATACATCCTCACGAATTGAATCGTAATTTTGCGTAATGCAAATCCAGTGATACTTTCATAATTGTCAATACTAACATAGGTTTCCTACACCTCCGAGTCATCTGCGAAGATCTATGATATCCAAATTAGCTACAAGCTATAATGCATCAATAGCCACCCAATAGTTATCAAATCATTATTCTGCATAGGAAATCCAAGCAAGGATTCAAATCTATTTGGTTATCCTTCCTTCCAAGACGAGAAGGTAAACAACATAAAAATATTCAATCAAATATAGATGGGTAAGATATAATCACAGATTTAACAAATCAAGAGATAACCTCAAATAGTCCAAAACCAATTCCCATAGGACTACTTCCAAAACCCCTAAATGTTTTAATAATGTTGGTTCTAAATTTGATAGGGTTCCAGGCATCACAATTTAGTGATTTAGTTGAACATATTGAAATTTAACTCCTAGTCCTTTCTTTAGTAACATCATGTTCAAGTCAATGATCTTATTACGTCCTTACTTCATTTCATCCTTTCTATTGTCATAGGACCAGTTCGACATACTCATCAAGTCGCATACTGTGGGTTTTCTTAACATCATCGAGTTCCATCTCGAGGGATACTTTTATTTTCATCGAGGTTTGACCAAGTCCTATTGGTAGCTTCATTGCGTTCATGTTCATTGTGTTGATCATCTCCACGCTTCGTTTTACTAAAATTGCCCTCATTTGGACCTTTCGGTGGAATTTCCTAATTAATAATTCTTCATTTACCGTCATCATGGCAACGTCGTGTTTTTACTTTTTCATTCTCTTTAACAATATTGTCATGCTGCAAAATTAATGTCTCTGGAATCAGCTCCTCATGCTAGTAACATTGATATCATGTTTTTCATTTTTTGTGTCTGTTTGACCCTCTCATCAATTTGTCCAATTCTCGACAAGAGGATCCTTTTGGTGTCTCGCCAGCTAAAAATTATCAAATCACATCGTTGTCATAACTCTTGCAACACTCTATGCATTTTGATTATCGAACTTCATGTCATGTCCTTCACCTAAAGGTTTTTCCCAAATATACCATTGTGCTTCACTTCTCTAGTAATTCGATAATAGTACATTCAATATTCAACATCAATAGACATTGGAAATTGTGCCATCAAGCTTTTCATAAGTCAACATTTATAATTAGTCATTAACTACTGATAAGGACCAATCTCAATCTCATTTGTCTTTTCTTTTCTATTTTATTATGTGTACAATTCTTAGTTGAAACAATTATTTCCCTATCTAATCCCAATGTATTTATCTAATTTATATCGGTCTTTATGAGAAAAATTATGGTATTGGATTAGTTCAACATCAATTATAATTCCATCCTAACATAGTTACACTTCATAACATCCATAACTTATCTAAGTATATTAACATAGCAGTCCTTTCAAATTTTCCATGATTCTTTCAAAAGTAAAGCCCGTCGTTGAGGTGCAAATATATATATCGCTAAAATACGGTGAACCTATACTTCTATTATCACCACAATATTTTAACTTAATTTTCGAATATCCATATTTTATAACTCATCTTATACTAGTCCCAAAGTTTTCATAAGTTAATTCCACCATAATCTATAATTTTAAGACTCGAAAATTCCATTCATACAATAACAATACCATCACCCATGGTACTTATCACTTTATACAACTTATTCTATAAACATAATAACTATAATGTTAATTAATTCCCATCCAAAATATATGAAAAGTTATCGTTATAAAATAAAATTTCTAAATATTATTTACCCCAACTTGTAATCTTGAATATCATTCACAACTCAACTTGGGAATCGTTGAAAAAAAAAAATATGTGCTTCAATTTCGTTTTAAGCATATAAAACCCCATTTATATAATAAGAAGTTTTATATAATAAGAATATGTTTTTATCATTCACCATATAAAATCTGTCTATATCATGAACATACACACTTAATATTGACATATAAAACTCTAATTATATAATAACATATGTATTTAACTTTTAACATATTGACTCCATTTATTTGATGAACATGGGACATTTATCATTCAACATATTTATTCACTCCATTTATTTGATGAACATGGTACATTATTATTCAACATATTTGCTTTTGTATACATAGTTTGTCATCTTAGCTTTTAATATGTTGTAGAATTTTTATTTTATTGTATTATATTCGATACATAAAATTTGTTTCCCCAATTTATCTATATAAAATGCACATTATATATATATATATATATTAAAGTGCATTTCCTCCCTAGCAGAAATTTATCATTATTTTTGTTTACTGAAACGCCAATCCTATTGCTGATACACATGTGTATGGGGCTAATATTACAACCAAAAACTCTGTTCAGTTGGTAATTATTGTTCCACTCGAAGGTATCACCATAAACTATCGACAACCAATAACAGCTCTGGGTTGTGGCTTCCTTAGAACGATGGTACTCTAGATACAAATTTGGACTGTAAAAAAAAAAGCTTGCCGTAAGCTGTTATGCAGACGTACATAAATATGGAAAATTATTATTATTATAATTATTATATATATATTAATTTACGAAAAGTAAATGGGGACAAAAGATATGCAGCGCAAATCGGTGACCACAGAAAGACCGCCGTCCGTCTATAACTTAGATTGCATGGGCTATTTAATTTTTCATCCTCAATTATTCACATAACAGAATGATGAGTCAAGTGTTAGGTGGGAGTGTTGAGTGGTGCTATGATGACAGTTTCCATAGAAGCAAATGAACTACCCTCCTCTGTGCAGTAAGAGGAAGACTTGTACTCAGTTGAAAGAGGTGAATACACACCTGCCACGAATTAAGCTGGTGAACTGTTCACATGTGAAACCGATGTTGTGTGACTGATCCTCGAATCATGTCCCTCACTCGAGTTATCTAGTGCTTGTATTTACTAAGATCGTCGTCACCTATCTGGTCCTCATGTTAATCACGTCGAGCTCCCTTCAACAACCTCCTCAATAAGTTTTGATTCCCTGATTAATTCGATCAAACTGTTTCTCAATCCTCTATTGATTTTTGTGATGCGTTGTCCTGGGTAATTTATTCATTGGTCTCTACAAGTGTGCGTATGACGTTGCCTCTCGTACGGTGATCAAAGCCATCATAGATTAAATGACCCACGAAAGGCCTATTTTTAGAGGCCAATGATCATGAGCAAACGTATGCGTAAGGTGCTGAATGGAAAAATGGGCGACGTTATACTGCCTGAGATTGAGGATGCACAAGGAGGTTCGACTGATAAGGAGAATACTTTACCTTCTTTCATTTTTGAACAATACTTAATGCAACCTGTTTTGAATGTGCATCCCTGCCTAGAATTTAAAGGCCAATTTATAAGCTTAACCCTCAAACTGCTTGTGTGTGAATCCAATCCTCATGAACCAGTTCACAAAGTATCTGATAGAGACCCATATTAGAGGAATCATAAATGCACAAACAACTCGAGTAAGGTTGTACCAGTCCAAGGCGCTATCCAAACTGAGCTTTCGAGCCGAAATCTGCCACGGAAGTCTCATGCGTTTGTCATTTGAGCAACAACACGGATATTGATGGAAGATCCACGCTAATCATGTTACTATTTCAATGTAGAGCGTTAGTGTATCTTTGGTTGGTAGTCGGAGTGCACCAGCTACCATGTAATTGAATAGTGTAAGTGTGATCGTTCAAAGTAATTAGAGTTTCTCGCCAATATTGTAAAGTTATTTCTTCAAGTCATATAGAGATAGAGAGATTTAATTAATAATGCTCCGGTCTTACCAAAATAATAGAATTCATTTCGTTAATACCAAAGTCAATACACTACCTGATACCTCTTGGTTATCTGCCGAACTCTACTCCTTAATTTATCAATTAAAAGTCGAGTTATTTTATTAATAGGTTCTGACATAAATAGATTCTGATCGACTGGGCTTCACAACGTTTTCATTGCCTATACGTTGTTCTTCTTTTCGGAAGCATCGAGTTTGTCGATAATGAATAGGGGGACCTGAATGAGCTAGTGGAAGAGAAGTGACCAGCAAAATAGCATGACTGATTGGCTCACAGACTTAAACTTTGAGCATCGCACAGGCGTTCAACAGAGAAAGAGCAAGAGCATTCATTTAAGGACCCGCATTCAATAGAATCACATTTCACGAGCCTGAAAGGAATCACACTTGCTTACAGATCTTGGTACCATTATGAATATTCCGACCGAGTATTACCTATTCCGATTGAGCCTTGAAAAAAAAAAATGAGTTATTCATTGGAAGTTCCAGGCTTCAATTTTGAAGCCTTCAAGGCCTAGGGCCCTTCAGAGGCCATTTTACACGTCATAGAAGGCCACTTCAAATTTTACCATGCAAAAAAAAATGAATTTCATGGTAAGCCCTTCAATAATTAAATTAACCACTACTATTTAAAATTGTAATAGAAGGGTAGCTTCAAAATTCACCCATCAAGAGTTTTCAGTGGGAAATTGGGAATGTGGCTACTAGCTAGGTGACTTGGGAGTGGGACTCGGTTACTCTCAAATATCCACGTGTTCGATCATCCATGGATCATGGACCGCTGGGCCTCTAATAATATCATTGACCAACTTACGTGGACGGGCTTACACTTAGCAGCCCATAGTTTGAACGCTTCCAAGTTCTTGTGTTTGTAGCTAGCGCTTACGTGTTTAACACATTTAATGGCATCAACGAATTTATTAAACCTGGTTGGTGGCTCATATGTGTTGTTGGCAGCGGGCTTACCAAGTTACCAGTTATCACATACCAATTCGTGAATGCTGACTCTGTGAGTTAATTGAGTATTCAATATATAATATATTATGTTAATGTGCCCCTAATTTGACATTTCAGACAAAATCCACAATGATCCAGAAACTTCTTGTAATGTTGCAGGTTGTTGCTCCCGCCCGTGGCCCCTACCTATATCCCTGTGTTTTCTTTGTTGTATCAAGTTAATCCTACCATCTACGGCTCCCAACCTCACACCCTATGTTTTGTTTGTTGTATCAAGTCAATCCTGCAGCTCCTGAGTCCCACCTTGTGTTTTCTTTGTTGTATCAAGTCAATGCTCGAATTCCATGCTTCCATGGCTCTATCCATCAATATATAATATTACAGGAATAAAAAAAAGCTTTTTCTTATACCCCTACTCTACTGTGGTTGAGCTACTTCCAAGTTCCACCTACCCTATCTCCTGCAGTCCTCCAGGAGAGTTTGCGGAGCGAAGCTGGCAATTCCAGCCTGCCATAAACATATTTAAAGAAATTCGTTTTCTTTGAGGAGCTCAACTTCAAGGCTGACTAGATTGTTGACATCCTATGAATTTATAGGTATGTACATCATTTTATCCATTCATGATCCCATCAATTATTTAAAAATATATATATTTTATTAAAATTCTGTAACTTCAAAGTTCAAACGCAGTATTATTATTTGAATGAAATTTTGTTACTTCAAATGGGTCTTGAAGGCTTCAAATTTGAAGCCTGGACCCGAGAGTGGGTCCGTCACAAATCTCCGTCAAAGGTTGTTTAGAACGACATTTATTAATTCCCAATTGTAGCAACAACAACAATTGCTTATTTCTCATATGTCCTGTGTATATGCATATATATGATTCCATGTGCTCCTTGCCTTTCCCTATTTTCCATTGTTGCCCGATCGAAGCTCTTGAGAATTTTGCTACCCTTTAACTTCCGTGAAATGGAGGGGACAAGGAAGACCATTGTTTTCACTCTGAAACCGAGTGCTTCCCCGTTTAGCTGCCACTGGACACGGTTGCATCCCTACGGGAAACAGGTGTGTGCAATGCGCCCCCCAACTTTACCAAAAAGCCCAGGGATTTGGGGAAGTTCCCACTCTAGCAACCTCCATGCATCTAGTTAATGAGTCAGCTCAAGAATCCATACTTTGTGTCTAAAACTGTATTACATGAGCTATTTTCCCCAATTGCTCAGTCATCGAATCGACACCTTCCTCTAGTACACGGTTTAAGATTCTTGGTATTTATTAATATGAAGACCACCGATGCTACTACACTTACAATCCGCGTTCGACTGTATGAACCGGGACAAAAATGTTTTTGTAATCTTGATTTTTAGAATAACAGTGCTACTTTACCTTTTGATTTTGTTGCCCTTATCGGTTGGTTTGGAAAAAAACATGAAATTCAACCATATAACAAGAACTTCAACCATCTATGCATCTCCTCTCTACTTGGTCTACCTACATTTTACTTATGCTTCACAACCCATCCTCTAATCCATCATACCACAGATTTAGTATGTATAACGAGATCTAGGGGGGTGCTATAAAGAAGAAGCATACAGGGTCCATAATTAGCTATTGAGAACAAAAGTTGCCTGGAGTCAGATAGTTCTCTTTGCTCAATTTGGGAAACTGCTAAGACGGCAAAGGTAGCATAGTGGCCTAGAGACTGAGCCGCTAGATCGGGGCGAACTATGGTTGTGTTATATGACATATATAATGTTTAGTGCTGCTATATCCACTGCAAAATAAGGCCTCTCGACTTTACTACATCACTAAATATTGAAATTTTGATGTACTATTACATTTTCAAATGAAAAGAATAACCTATTTTTACATGGCAGCATTGAAGGGTTCAATATCTCATAGCCCTTCAAAGTGAAATGGGACCCCACCCTTCAAATTTGATCCCTTATTGGAACTATATATCACTTCTTTTGTTTTTGACCGAGACTTGTGTTCCGAATGGCAGTCAAAACTCAAATATAATCAATGCAGCTCAGGTAACAACTCTCCTGCCACGTGCTAACTCCTCTAGTCCACCATGTGTTAACCTTTCAAAGGACGGTTACCGACCTAACCGACAGTTCCAACCAGTGGCTGGGAAATCTCCCGCGCAGATGGAGATCAAGATCAGATGGGTATCATGCAACAGGCAGTAAGATAATTAAGACCAAAATTGCTGTTTGAAACATATGCAAACTCTCAAGCCATAACTCGGTCTTTCTCCACTACAAGATGATTGGACGTCCAATTTAACAAAGGAAATATATTGGGTCAATCCAATTGTATAATATGTTAACTATCAGATAGTTAAACTCAAATTTGCTAAACAGATACCCATGGTTTTCCGTAATTGATATTTCGCAGCTTAGGAACTTGGTTATAATGATGACCGCAAGTGAACTCACCTTGGGGTTGATCCGACACCTTCCTAGCAAAGACCTGAACTGATCGAAGGTTGGTAGAACGGTGGATCTGCAGATAATTCTTCAGAGTTATGGATCTACGGAAGGGTTCTTACAGAACTCCAGATCGACGGATCCGTCCATAGGGACTCCACACACTCGTGTTCAAGATCACGGAGAGAGAATGTTGCGATTATTTCGTGCAGAGAAAAGACTATGCTATTGGAATAATACAAAACCATAGATCTGCGGACGGATTCCTACAGAGCTATGGGAATGGTAATAAACGTCAGGAAAAAGAAATCATTCATCCGAATGAGTAAGTTTAGAGTTCTTTGCTTAGGGTATATTTTAACTATTACAGTTCGAATTCAAAAGTGGATGCATAGAATATTTGACTACCAACAGATCGAACCAACGCCAAAACAGATCTATTATATGAATTTAATCCATTGCTTCCAAATTGACAGTAAATTCATAAATCGGTCATACCATTTGCACAAAGTATATATATATATATATATATATATATATACAAATATTTGTAGATCGATCAGGAATGATTAACAAGGAAATTCTTCTGCAGCTTTTTAAAATAGAACGATTCACACGTATAACAGCATATATGCATATTAGTTGAACACTTATTATACTAAGAGAATCGCATTGGCGAGGAGAGTATTCAGAAGAAGAAAAAATTTATTGGAGCCACCCTTTTCCAAGAAATTGATCCATCATTAAAATATAGGTTGTATTATTCATGAGCTAAATTAATTCCGCTTATTAAAATACAACCAGATTTCGATGTTAAACATCTATGGAAGTTTTATAAAAAAAATAAAAATAAATCAAATTCTTCTCATTAAAATATAACCAGATCTTTTACCATTTTTCCTAAAAGAAGAGAAAATAATGACTAAATCGCGTTAACAAAATAAACTTAAATAATATAATTATGAGTCTAGTGCCCTCAAGGCTCGACTGACTCTGACACCAAATGTAGGGACCCCCATTTCCGGGGTCATCCCCAAAAATTAATCCGAAACTTATCAACATAATATAAAATAGATTCGATCTTATCAATGATAGAAAACTAAATTACACAAGAAAAAGTTAAACTTTAGAAAATACCAATGGAACCATAAACCTGTCAACCATCGTTCGATCCCGTTGCCGAAGGAGTAGTTGTCGTCAATCGATCTAGCTTTTCCTTTGCTGTCTTCTTCACCTGTTAGATCCCTCCAGTAAAAGCTCGTTTAACCATAGGTGAAGCAATCATTAGCTTCGACACCCAACTGTAGGATTATGCAATCAGTCGCATAGCCACCCCCGAGCTTCGGGGTCATAAGAACATACCATCCTTGACCTTCCGATGGGATCTCCCAACCCCCAAACAAGCTATCAACCAAACTCCAAGGAATCACAATCAAATGGAAACTTCTATTACAAAGTCCATCCAACACTAGTGAGCAAGAGAGAGATCCTCTCCTTCTCCTCCATTTCTCTTATAGCCCAAAATTTGCGTGACATGTGTCCTCTCATGCAAAATTAATCTTTTAATTTAATAATTCCTTAATATTTATCCTTATGCAACAAGTGTCTCTCTCACATCACTGTGCACCTAAATCCCTTAATTATCTCTTTGTTGTCTCCCAAGTCAATTTTCTAATCCCTAAATCAGTGGGTGTGGATGGAGTGGTCTCTACATGAGTATTACTCTAGTTTTGCTCCATAATTTATTAAATGAATATTATTTTCAATTTAAATCTCATGCATAGTCATTCTAGCATAATGGGCACACATCTACCCCAATTTTCCCTTTTTTCTGAAATCTCATAAATAAATAAAAAATTTATTCGATTTTCTAAAATTCTATATGCAACTTTAATCATATATGCATAATTGTTTTAAATGCAAAAAGTGTGAGTAATAATATTTTTTTGTCATTGTCTAGGTACCCCTTCGACAGGTCCTTCCGACAACCTTCGTTTCCTTGTGTAGGTAATCCTATGTAGCGATTGGGGAATCATTACTGCGATCTCTCGACTACACTTCCTTGGAGACTAATGGCGGTTGAGAGATAAGGTCCTCCCTATCCCGCGCCCCTCAACACATAGTACGCGACCAAATTGTTGTGGCCTCGTCCGTACGACACATGCTTCCCCGGGTGAGCTGAAACGGCTTCCAACCCATGCGTGGAGTGCTAATTCAGGGTTGACAATCCATCATTGTACCCCTATGTATATTTCTTGTTCTTATGACCCCTATTATTCCATTATGAGTCATTTGGTAAATTGTTTTACCTACTACTGCGCACACTCAAAGCACACATTAGTAGCGATATACCATAAAAATAATTTCATCATACATCATATTATTCATTCAATTTTTTCTAAGTCAATATCATTCATTCACATCTATGGAATCAAAAGCATCATCCATTGCATTTATGTGGAACATCATCATAATCTCTCAGTCAATCGAGTATATCTATCATTCATTTGTTATTCAATCATTTTCATTCAATATCATTCAAAGCATAATCCATGGTCCATGTTTTATTTAACCGGGGCACTTCAAAGTCGGTGTCCTCAATAGTCTAGTCAGTCAATGTACTGAGGCGGGCATTACACTTGCCCCTGCGGGATCTTGATGAATCTTCTGTGAAGCCCGATTGGTCGCGGGTGGACTTCTTATCTTTCCAATGTGTTATTTTATAATGCCCCACTTGTGACTATACTTGTTACTAGCGAATATTATGACTATTATTTGAGGGCATTCCATATGTGTGGATGACCCGATTGGTTTGTGTGTGTATTTTAATGGATTTGGTCTTGGAACACTTTTATGTTATGTTATTTTGTTATTTCTTGTATAATGACTATGTATGATTGGTTATTTCATTGATATTTTCATGATGACATGTGATGTAATGATAGATGTATGTGTGTAGACTTGTAACTAATTAAATGAATAAGTGCATCTGAAATAGATGATGATCTCGATGCACTATACAATGCTACTGGTGAAATGATTGAGTGTGATAAGAAATATAATAGGTCTATGGACTCCGGTGGTGAGTCGAGATGCCAAGACCCGGGATGGAGTCACTAATAGGATTCATGATTTTTGAGTTACATATATTTTATTGTTATTTTATTTTATATGGGACAATGCTACTTGATGTGTGTCATTAAGTGTGTGCAAATATAGGAATCAAAATTGCTAATTAAGCTCACATATGGAAAAAGGGATGTATGAGTAGGAATTATGTGTGATATTAGGGGAGGAGTAGTTTCTTCCTTTCTTCTACCTTACTAGCATATCCCTCTGTGTAACGGGAAGAGGTCTAACCTATGAAGTTACATTTTGACGTGAGGGCAGACCGTCAATTCGGTTGCTCACAAGTTGGATAGAGGGGTGCACATTAAGGGAGTCTCAAAGCGTGTTTATCCACACCTATTTTTATTTTCCACTCCATCTCAAAAAAACGTTACCCAACTTCGCATTTTCACCCTTGTGTTCCCTTACTCCTCAGTGACCATTAGTGTCTTGCCAATCATAAATGAGGTGACTTAACTTAGTATCACCCATGTTATGGCTCCCCTTCCAAAGAATAAAGCATATGGTTATATGTGGGTATTTGAAGGATTAGAGTGAAATCGGCCTCCCCCTTAGTACATATTGATATTGTTGAGGGTATTTGAAAGGCCGAGTGAACATGAACTCACCCTTGGTACCAATGTTGACCGACATATGATCATTAGACAAGTATCCTTTTACATGAGCATTACATTTCAAAATAACGTTTCAAAAGAATAATAATGCACTAATCTTCTTCTTTAATTCTTAATGCAATAAGACATGTGCTTTGGCAAGGGAGAAAATATCTCTTCATCCCCCTCCCATAAGCTACTTGAAGGTAGTCACACAATCTTTTAGATAGCTTTTCATCATCAAATACCTTGTGAGACCCCTCTAGGAACTCATATAGTGTTTCTAAGTTTTCCACCTCAGCCAGTGGAAGAGGTGTCTGATGTCAAAGGTGCGGTGCGTGTTATAGGCCACTTACCCTAATCTTTAGTAGTAGTGGCACCTGTACCATGCATGATTGCCAATGTTTTTTTAATGAACTACTTCTATTCTTGGTGATTAACTCAAGTTTATTCTGTGTTTCTTTCTTAATATACCAAGGATCCCCATTTTGTTGGTCACCACCTATCTTTTTTCCTTTGTGATTTACTATATGTATCTTCAATATTTTGGTGGCATCACTTAGTCAGGGTTCATCACTAACTAAGTTGGTGTTTCTCTGATTTTGATCTTCCCATTTTGCAATTAGATCTAGACATTTTTTGGTATTATGGGATTCAATGCAACAATGACCCCATCACATCTAATGAAGGTTAGGATAGTGTCTTGATATGTTTCTAACTTTTATAGTTGTAGCATTTGATCAGGCCATTTATTTTGCCACCTCTATCTACTATAAATCCTCCATTGTTGCTATGACCCTTTCCACGTAATTCCTCTTCCACCTAGAAGTATATTCTATCCGATTATCTGTAAGGTCTCATATATCCCAACAATTGTTTGTATTGTGTGTAGTCATAAAAATAAACTCACAATGTAAGTTCACTAGGGTGGAGGTATACTCCTGCAAAATTGGGCATCATTGCAAATTAAAATGGTTTCTTACCCAAATAGAATGAAGAATGTTCAATCCAATCAACATTTCTCGTGCACATGACACAACTAGACAAAAAAATATTATTTAGTTTTGCAATGTTATGTATGCTTGGAATTCATAAAATGAAAACTACAATGAACCAAAATACAACCATGGTAACACAAATCACCATGACCATGTCGCATGAAAGAAACCAAAATGTGAGAACATATTTTTGATCTTACAAAGCTCACCTTGTATACCTTTTAAAGTTTGGCCCTCTCTTCTAGAACTATTGTACCATGGATGAGTCTCATACCTCCTAGTTCATCTATGTTTGTAGCATTACATATTTATAGATATTTACAACCATTCTCGCCAAGTACCAGAAAAAATAATAGGCATATGAACATGACAAATATGTTGAAGTAAGCCTAGAATGAGCTGGAAATTTTTTTGTCCCAAATACCTAGTCACACCATGATATATTGAAGTGTGCTAGCCAAATGTATCAATGGGTTTCCTTTGGGTAGCTTCTACACTAAGGCCTTGCTTTTCTAAAGAGCGCTTCTTACATTCAAATGAAAGGTTATCAATTTTGTATTCTGATATTGCACTGGAAGAACCAAGGGTGAGCTGGACTAAGAGCCCGGGCTCATGGAGAGGGATAAAGATTGCATATTTGTTAGTTTTCCAAGGGACTAGTATTTGGCTGAGATCCAGGTGCTTGAAAGGTGATTGAATTGGTGGCCACATTCATCTTGTTTTCTAGGCATGGTTGAATTCGCAACCATCTCTTGATCATCAACAAGTCACTCACATTGTTTTCCCTGGAATTTGGAGGAAGCTGGAGGTTGCAGTTCAGGAACATATATTGATTGTTAGAATTTTTATCATATATATTGCATAACTAGTTGTAGCGTGCATTCTTTGACAACAAACCTGATGCATAATGACCCGTATGTGACTAAACTAGTGTACTCTTGCAATACACCATGAGGTTTGGTGCTTTGTTAGGGTGATATGGTTGGCATATGACACTAGAGTAAACTCTGGGAGCTGCATCCTGGCATGCATCCATGGCATGTAGAGCCAATAAAACTTCGAATTTATCTCAAGTGGCGGCTTGCTTTTCCTATATATTTGGTGATAATTGAATGGAATGGAGTCTAATGGCAATTGCGCAGACTCAAAATTTTTAATATGTGAGCTAATTGCAAATACATACCCGCAAGCTCATTTATGAGCTAATTCTTGCCTTGGGTGCATGGTACTTGGGGCATAATTGGTGCTTAGAACTTGACTTTGTGACAACCACATGGAGTGAAGTCTAGTGGCTATCATATTGACCCCTCATTTTTAATCATCATTGGACATGTTGGGCGCTTATGATTCTTTGAATACCTTTCCTTGCCTTGATACTTGGCTTGGCATGGAAGGTATTTCGATACATTTGTAGCATGGATAATGTTTGGGTCTAGGTCAAATCCAACATATTTCATTAGTGACAGCTCATATGGCTTGTGGCAATAGGATATGAGTTGTATAGTGCACAATTACTCCTCACGAGCTTGTATGGGAAGTGGATTTTAGATTATGGGATAGGCACTTGGGAATCAACACATAATGAGAGATGAAGAGTAGAATAAGGAAGGATCTCTAAGCTAGGTGTAATCCCATGAATATATTTTTATTTATTAGTCTTTTCTTGCTTAGAAACCCTACCTCTATATAGAGAAATAATAAAAATAAAATATATGTATTCTCCTCCCCTTTTGTTATATATATATATATATGTGGTTAGAATATCTTGATCTTTCAAGGGTAGATTACTCCCCTTTTATTTTCAATTTATTTACTATGTAGAGTACTCCTACAAAATTGAAAAAAACACAATATTTTGTTTTCTACTGTTTCTAAAATATTGATGTTTAATTTTATTTACCTGTGTCAAATAGATCAACGTAGTTTCCTTTCTTTAACTATTTCAAAGATATGCTTTATTGGTATGGTTTAAATGTGATTTTTAGGTTTTAGTAGCAAAATCCTAGCCTTCAATGTCGTTGAGTAGCAATTACTTAGTTGTTGCCTAAATTTCCCTCATGAGATATGTTTTTGTATACTAATTTTTCAGAATGGTGTTCTGGAAAGGTTTCAACATCTCTCTTATTGGTAGAAAACAAGAGAGATATAAAACCTCCATCGATGGCCAGCTTTGGCTCAAGTGGCACTATTTCATGTGGTGCCGAAGGGTATGAACAAGTTTAGTTGTATATGCCTACCCAATTGCGACATTTCCAAGGAGTACCATTGCAATAGAAACATGCAAAAATGTACAAATTACATTAATAGCTATTGCTTTTGTAATATATAGCTCATCATTAGAAATACTATTCACCATAAATTGACTTGGCTTCATATAGAACTCTCATCATTTTTTCCAGAAAATCTAAATCAATTGCACTAAGGATTTTATCAGTGTAAATTTAACCCACATCCATGACATCAACATAATCATATTCTTTTGGAGTTGATGTCTTAAAATTATGGGGTATGTCCTAAAAAGTTCTAGGGTATTCCATCTAAAAAAATCAGTTTTTTTAAGTCCATAACCATGACTTCTATAATTTTATACTTGCATGTTTGAACAGTATCTAATTTTATAACATGATTTTGGTCTTACCTTTTTTATATAATTTTTAAATCTAAGAGTCCACAAAGAAACGAAGTCATGTGCCGAAGATTAAAAGTATATAGTTGTTTGTAGACAAATGAGATGTCTATTCATAATGTTGCTTCATGTTCCAAGATCATTCTCTCTCTTCATTGGATGCCTAAAGATATTAACCTCCACATTCAATTGAGAACTAAGCATAGGAGGGGGTATCATTTTTAGGGAGTAGTAACCTGCATAGATTGATAAATGTTTAAACACCCATAGGCATATAAGAAGAGTAGTAAATGTTTAGTATTGAGGAGGATGTCAGATAGTTTTTCAATGATTAATGCGAAGCTTGTGTTAGTTTTCATAATATGGGTTTCTGTGAGTGTTGAAGCTTTATCTAAAATGG
This sequence comes from Larix kaempferi, assembly GCA_027924585.1. Lineage (NCBI taxonomy): Eukaryota > Viridiplantae > Streptophyta > Pinopsida > Pinales > Pinaceae > Larix > Larix kaempferi. The sequence goes on along the minus strand of BSBM01000179.1, from coordinate 21,766,829 downwards.
GTTAACGATAAGGAGGAGGATTTTTCATAACACGGTATGAAGCATGTATTCACTAATGTATTCACTAGTTTATATTTATTTCCGAAAAGCTACAAACTTGGATTAAAAAAGGGTTTGGGGATCTTCCTTATTCTTTTTCAAGATGGAGAGATTAAAGCTTATTAATAAAGTGCACACATTCATGGAAGGTTCAAGGCTATTTTTAATCTATCGCACCTTACCTTTAATCCATATAGAAAATATTTCTCAATGTTCTCAATATGGGTTAAACACTGCTTAGAATTCCCCTAGAATACTGTGGTTTTTAATTCTCCAAGACATTATGTAATACTTAGGGTTGTTTCATACCTATCCAGATGTTTCCAATTCCTATGCACAAATTTACATATAGATATTTTTCACCAAATTGTGTTGTTAGTATAATTTGAAATTGGATACAACTTTTGGATGAACACACTAACTTCCTTTATAAATTTTATTTTAACCAAGAAATGTGGCAAAATTGCGTCCAAAGGAAAAATCTATGCAAACTGGCAAGTTAACCTATATAACTTATTGTAAGTGTTCAAAATGTAAGGAATATGCCAAAGACAGAAAAAAAAAGGTGTTCATAAACATGACTCTTCCCACACTGAATTTATGTTTTAATTATAGGCTTCATCAAGCTTGGTCAAATTAGTTCTCCCTAGTCAAATGATTTTATGATATTTAAACCTTCATACTATAACAGTTGTCTCATTTACAACTAACTATGAATGGAAAATGGCAGGTGACCTTCTGAAATGATAGTGTTTAGAACCAATTGCCCCTTAAGATGAGACCAAGCATACTAGGAGTAAAAAAATGAAAAGTATTAGGAATGAAAAATTCCTATTTATATTTTCTTCATATTCCTTGTAAACGGAAGATATAAAAGACGATGAAAACGATGGTGGTGGGTACGACTGAGGAGACATTTTTTTATTGTTTTGAACCACCGGGAAAGGCCTTAGTTTTGAGCCAAGTTCTTTATGAATCTTCACCATGTCAATAGTTATGTCAAGGTTGAAAATGGTATAAATTTTTTGAAAGGTCCTCATGAATTCGAGCCTCCCATTGATAGGATTGAACATTTTCTTCGATATTTCATAGTTATGAATGCAAATCGTTATTAAGTTATTCATGATATTTCCCATGAGTGGTCTCCTTTCTGCACTACATAGTGGTGATCCTCGGTCCAATATCTATACAATAGCAATCTCTGCAATAGTCTTTTGCAACAATACAATATATGTCAATATTTTCAAAACATAGTAAAGTGACACCTTGATTTTGTCTATAATACATCCATGTTATGCTTTGCAATAGCAATGATGGTGGATCCCAACCATATATCCCATGCCCACCTGATGATCTCCATCAACAAAATTCATCACTTCTGAACTGAATTCAACTACTGTGCCTGCTATTTCGTGGCTGAAAAAAAAAATTAAGAGTAAATTAAAACTGAGAAGGAATTGGTAGGCCTAAATTCTTGCCGACTTGCTATTTAACTTGAAGTAGTGTGGAAAAATAGGCCTATGAACCATTGGATATCGTGAACCATTCCATTCACGAATTTGGTGTAGATCAAAGTGACATTTCTGCAGTATACAATCTTGAAGGTAACATCATGTAGCCTCGTTTTTCTATCAAAGCAATTTAAAATGTCAATAAATTAATTCTTTTCATGCACACTTGGTACAAAATTCAACAATCATAGTGCACCTCATCATCATTTAAATGTATAATGTTAGCCTGCTTGCAAAAAAATGTATAATGCTATAATGAAAAAACTGGAAATGATTTTTCTATGAGAAGGAGACATGAAATTTTGTTCCAATGCGGATAACACAAATCAATATGGAAATGGTTTGCATTAGAATCAAGAAGAAATGGGAAAAAAATTGGAAACTCATGGATCTGGAAAACTCAAAGAAAGAAAAAAGATTTGTAATACTGGAAAATATAGGCGAAGTCCTGATGCTTTTACCCAACGGTAGAACAACCCGAGAAATAAATTTTGTAATAGTCAACAAGGTTGTGCTTAATCGATTGAATAAAGGAATTTCCACGTGGTAAAATGTTAGAACTTGATGTAGGCATAGTTTGATAAGGGACACTCAAAATGTTCCATTTGAAGGGAATAATGCTAAAATCTAGCCAAGTTTCCCTCAAATTAACTCATTAATTGTACGGTTATGGGTGAGCAATGTTGAAATCCAGCCAAATACCAAATATTACAAGGTTCCTCCCAATCTACTCATTAATTATAATATTTTGTGTCGATTCCAAAAGGGTGAAAACCTAGGAACTGAGTTTCTCCAATGGTGGATCTTAGAGAGGGGGCAAAAAGCCAAGTACAATTTCTCCATTGGTAGAAGTCAAGCTACGAGGGAACTGTGAAATCAATTGAATTTTTAGTTGGATTAAGATCACAAATATATTCATGCCTAGAGAAGAAATACTATCATGTTTATGCACGGAAAAGCTTCAATCAAATGCATTTCACAATAAATTTAAAATACAACTTGATGGATCCATCCATTTCACAATAGTTTTAAAATATAACTTCTTGATAAATGCATATCAAGTGTTTTGGTTCTTGCCACATTGTATTTAGTGTGAAGCCATTATGTTATCCACTGAAACAACATAATAATGTCATATGGGAATATTTTATAGTCAACATGAGCAAAATGATATTAGAGAAATTTTGAGGTAGAAAATGGGTCACATCATTCACCATGGTTGAGGTGGAATTGTTTGCTTATTTGTCACATTTACAACATAGGATGAAAACCCATAATTAACCATGGTAGTTCATTGAAATCATAAAGTAAAGTATTCATAATGAAGATCATTTTGCACTTTTACTAAAATAATATTATTGTCATTTTCAAGTAAAGTACTCATAATGGAAATTTTTTCACATTCTTTCATAAAATGATATTATTTTCATTTTCATACTTTTAAAAAAAAACAATATAAATAACTATTATACTTATGCATTTTCATGTCTTTAATTTCAAATTGTATATTTATCTAGTTTTGTTTATATTTATATATATATATAACCTTGCACCTTTTAGGATAAGTCAATATAATATTAAAATTGTAAAAACATAATATTTAAGTTTAGTAATGTTTATGTATGATCATTACATTTTATTTATGAGACAAGTACTAAATACAAAAAGTTAATATAAATTAAAAAATTACCTATAAAAAGTCTCTTTTCATTATAATGTACTTTTTATTACTTAATTTCATTTGCAAGTTCAATGCATATAAATACTGTAGGATAAGATATTTTTAGGAATTAACAATTGAATCTTAGTCACATCAAAGTAGTTTTTTTTATTAATTTATTTTTAGTCAATTTTGAAATGTAACTCAACCATGATTATTTAAATTGTGTATAGAATGCAGTATAGGAAGTGAGTTGTCAAATATATCTACCCCATAAAATCTCCAACTCTTAATTTTTTAATATATCTCTTAGGAGGCTCGTTTTTTACTTCTAAATCTCTTTAATGACTATTCTTTCATTATGCAGAGCACAAAACTCCAACCTCTTTTAAAACCAGCTCAACATAGAAATCATAAATTGGGTAAATTTGTATTGTCGTAAAATCAACTTGCTTATGAAAAGGCACTTGCTAATTGTAACAGTGGGAACAAATGTGGAGAAACCTTGCAGAGTAAAATAAATATCTCTTTTAAAGTTCTATCTAGATCATATTCTTCAATACAAGGTATGTGCAATTAGGCTTGGAATTTGACATCCTGTAGAACATTTTTCTGCTCCTGGAACGTATTTGACATCTGGTGATAAAATGGACACGTCAATGATGACGGGCATGAAAAAATTCATACCATAGATTTGATGTCTAACCATTTACATCTCCCATCATAATTTTTAATACTCGTTTGAAGGTGTAGATGTTAATGGTTTTTATATTTCCCGTCATAATATTTAACACATATCGATGGCTCCCTCGTTTGTCTCTTGCGTTGTTATTCCGTCAGTCAAACCTAAACAACTTTTCATCCAATGAAAGCGGGTTGGTGCATTGGGACGCATCCATCGTGGCTCGTACTATTTGGGAATCAATCTTACTTTCATAGAAAATAAAAAGAACCTTGATAAGCTAGTAGTTACAACAGGTTGAAGAAACCATATCTATGAGCTTTCATTTGCATGTTGCGGTTACCCTAGGTCCTTCTCCTACCGAGTTGTCGTGGCTAGGGTATGTTCGTTTGATCAGTCTGAATTTTTATAGGCGGGAACTTGTTTTATTAGAGGGATCAGAGGGATCGCACCCACCTTCAAATTAGATAGATGAGTGAAATGTTGTCAAGAAATGCCTACCCACACCCCACAAACCACGTAGGGTTGGAAGTGACTAGACCGGTAAAAGCTCGAGGTAATTCGTGTCCTCTTTAAAGAAAGGATTGAATTAGGTAGCTTCAATGAGCTCTAATGTAGAGGTAAAGTCTATCGAAGGTATCTCAAGACTCTAAAGGAATGATAGAAGATTCCACATAACTTGGAGATAAGGTTAACCTTTACCTTATGAGTTTTAGATAAGCCTCTATCAAGGTGCTCTTCCATTCTAATACATAAGGATTTCGTGGTAGCTCATCAAGTCATAACATAATGCATTCAAACATAAGGAGTAGCTGCTAATGGTTAAAGATCCATCCTATACCTATAATGTTAGTGTGTAGTAATATTCATATACAAATACTTGGCAATTACTAATTACATCACATCCAGATTATGGCTAGGTTTAAGCTTGACATAAGCTATACAACATGTTTACAATGTGTTATAGACTCATGAGCCGTTGATGATTCTTTAGTGGCCGGGGATTTTTACTGCCCATCCATGGATTTGGTCGACAGTGAAATTGAAGAATAACTTATTGTCGCGGAATCCTATTATTATTATAATTATATTATACTTTTTGCTAAACTAGATTTTGGATATGAAGAATCATGTTTATTAACTTCAATTTTACTCAAATATTTTTTTTATTTATTATATAAAAAAATTGGTATGTTATTTTTAAAATTTAGAGAATAAAAAGTTATAATAATAAAATTGAGGAATTGTTTTTAACATTCATACAATTTGACAAAAACGTAAAGTGAAAGGCACTCATAACACCAAACCATCATAAATTTTCAATTTACAGGCAGCATACATTTGAAATTTCAGGCATGTGTGCAATACGCTTCTTACCTATATTTGTTTGATTTTACCACTAGTAACCGTAGATTTTCTTCGCTTGTTTGAGCTATTGAGGATGCTTTCATAACACACTTACAATGTGAAAGGGACGAATCCATTTAAAATCAACAATTTATTGATGGGAAGACATTTACAAATCATAACAGAAACCATAGATTAAGAAACTTGCTTTCTGAGAGTGCCACTAATTGCCTCATAGTCATTTCTGATTTGCTCATTCCCTACATAGAAGAAAGTTTTTCCCAATTTCTTTGCCACCACTTTCTTTCCCCCAAATTCCCCCCTTTGTTTCACTTCATGTCAATTTTGAATGAGATTTTAAAATTTATTAATATTATTATATATAAAGTAAAATAATACATTTATATATAATCTTAACATACTTACATATTAATATATAAAATTAGCGTATTAATATATTATATATGTATATATACCAGCATAGATTCATCTTAAATCCGTATCTATCAAGCAACAAGAGGAATTCAATTTCTTGAGGTGTATTTCTTTTTTTAAATTTAAACTCAAGAAATTTGATATCTCTTGATTGATAGACCCTAGTTTAAGTTTTAAGTTTTTATTTTATAAACGAACATCAATTTTTTAAATACTTTTCATAATATTTTATTTTATGAGCCAACATGGATTTTTTTTAAATACTTTCATTAATTTTTTATTTTATGAGACGACATGAATTTATTAATATAATATAATTTATTACTTTTTACTATTAGATATAATGCTACATCACACATGTAATGGGACATGTAACGGGACACATACACGTTACAACATCTCCCCCATACTGGGCTGTAGAGCACCCCGTTTCACTCGGTGCAAATACTAGGCTGTAGAGCACCTTGTTTCACTCAGTGCAATTAAATGTATAATAGTATAATATCATATATAACTATAATACTATGTAACTATTTATTAAAATATATAACTATTATATATTATTAATTATATGTTACTATATTAACTATAATATATAATAACTATATTATATAGTTTTTAAATTTAGAGAAATCTATAATCGATTGAAATTATTTGTATGACGTCTACTTAAAATCCTTCACCCCCATATAATATGCACACTCTTCTATGTCACTCTAAATCTATCTCCAATGGTAAAATTTACTACATTATAAAATTTTGAATCAATCTGCAACATTGACAATTATTAAATCATTATCTGCATTAGGGTTTCCCTTGAATCTACCTACAACCCCTTACGATTTAGTAAATTTTAACGTTGCCACGAACCCCTTATTTTTCAACAAGTTGTGATTCAACTTGTTGTTGAGCAATATAACTCCCCCTTGCATCAAACTCCTTTTTTTCAAACAATTCCAGGCCTTTTTAGCAGAATTTGCTACTGCAATTACATGGAAGATGTCATTATCTAGGGCTTGTTGGATTAGATATAAGGCTTATCTAGGGCTTGTTGGATTGGATATAGGGATGATGCATCCATTGCATCATCACATGGATCATCAAATCCATCCACTATCCAATTTTCCAAACCTTTATGACGAAGACACGTTTGCATCTTATCATAGCATGTTTCCAAGTCCTTACGAACAAAAAATGGGGGTTCATCTTCTTTATTTACGAACTCTTCAACTACATCTAGAACCATACCATATCTCCATGCAAAATACTCTACCTCTTCCCTTCTATTTCTTCTTTTAATATGCTTGATCTTCTTCGGTGACCCATTTCTGAAGCTGTCTCTTCTTAAATTGGGGTTTCACACACTCTACTGGTCCTTATCTTTAATTCAAAAATATGGCTTAGCAACAAACCTAGGCTCATACAAACAGGGATCTTCTTCCCTTTACGATATTCTCATCTTTAATCGAGGGAGCGTCAACACAGAAATAATTCCACAGGCTACAGTCCTTGAATTCACTTTAGCTGCACACGATTGCACACAATGGTTTGATTCTTCACAAAACATCGAAATATCTATTTTTCCATGAGGGTTTTTAAGTTGGCTCGACCATTAAATAGAGGGAACACTTGAACTAAAATCGTACGAAATCACTTCTGTGGATTTTAACCTCCCTCGAGCTACATCTTGTTACCTCCTTCAGTCATGGAGCTTCAACTCACTCAACCTCGACAAATTTACATTGGCCTTGGGATTTCATAGATGGCTCTTTTACAAAACTCTTCCTTCCACATAAAACAACACATCGAACAGCGAGTAGAGAGAAAGGTTTTTCTGCTTACCAAAGAGGGATCTGATGTGCACCGATGGTGAGCAGACCACTACTTACAATATTTTCTGCTCATAAATACAAAAGACGACCTGGTTTCTCTCTGCAGCTTTCCTCTTCTACAGAACCAAGCACACACATCTACCAAATATCTCACACAAACATGTTGCATAGAGGAAGGATGAATTGCATATGTATAGCAGTCGTACGCAGGGATCTACACAAAAACAAACTTTCCCCTTAATGGAGACATGATTAGAGTTTTAACATATCGCAGCTTCCTTTCTTAATACTATTTTTGGCATGATTGGCCTACATGAATCTTTTTTTCTCATACTATCGCCAATTGATTATTTTTCGAACTTTTTTTCAAAACCTATCTATATTTATGTTTTTTTCAATCCAAAATAATCACCTATAATACTATACTTTAGTATTAGAATCCTTAAAAAATACCCCGCATACGACTTGTTGGAAGATGGAAGCATAAAACAACATACAAAAAAAATATATAATTGCACAAAGCTATAGCTCAGATGCCAATATGATTTAAGAGAAGAAAATACAAATGACTGAAATCACAACATTTGCACATGTACAGCTACAACTGTAACATGAGTTTTCCAGCTCTTTTTCTATTAACTCATTCCCCGACCTTCACTCCAAACTCTTTATTAACTCATCCCCCTACCGTTATTAATCTCTTGGATTTGAATTTCTTATTTCTGTATAAAAATTATATATTCTTAATCATTAAACTCACTCAATATTAATAAGTCAAAAAATACCATAAAAAATAAAAGCCATTCAACCTTCCGAACCTCACACCGGACTAAAGCCAAGTAACTTAATACATACTATATAGGTTGGAACACCTCGAGACCAGACTTGCTGACCATCATCCGGATTAAGAGAACATACAATGCAGACTTGCCAGGCTACACTTGGGGTGGGTAAGAATTCGCTTCTTAGGCCTCTTTGTGCAAGCAGTTGTGTGATTGTGTTTTGGGAATTGTTTCTCATATAATATAATAAATATTAAAAAAAACATATATAAAAGTTTACATACTTATTTTTATAATAAAAAACATAACATATATAATATAAAAGAAATTATAATAATTCTTAAGGACAAGTTGCTGCACTTTGATTTAATATTCATCATAATAATAATAATATAATTTAAAATCACAGTTAACTTAAATATCAATTTGATGTATATGTGCAAGCAGTTGTGTAACTTTGTTGCTATACATGATAAATTTATATCTTCAATGTCTTCGGATAGAGTACCTGCCTTGGTAGAGTAGCACCAATGTCTCCTCAAGATTATGTGCAGGAATTGTGACCTTCATGACTAACTGCAGGAATTGTGACTTTCAGAAATTGAACGAATGACTTAAGGTCCACAAATGGCAACCACTACAGACAGACAGTAAACAGAAACAGTGCCAAGACATTCATGACATTCCAACCCATCAATGTCTTCTCATGATTATGTGCAGGAATTGTGACCTTCATGACTACTTGCAGGAATTGTTACTTTCAGAAATTGAACTAATGACTTAAGCTCCACAAATGGCAACTACTACCACTACAGACAGACAGTAAACAGAAACAGTGCCAAGACATTCATGACATTACAACCCATCAATGTCTTCTCATGATTATGTGCAGGAATTGTGACCTTCATGACTACTTGCAGGAATTGTGACTTTCAGAAATTGAACTAATGACTTAAGCTCCACAAATGACAACTACTACCACTACAGACAGACAGTAAACAGAAACAGTGCCAAGACATTCATGACATTACAACCCATCAATGTCTTCTCATGATTACTTGCAGGAATTGTGACCTTCATAACTACTTGCAGGAATTGTGACTTTCAGAAATTGAACTAATGACTTAAGCTCCACAAATGGCAACTACTACCACTACAGACAGACAGTAAACAGAAACAGTGCCAAGACATTCATGACATTACAACCCATCAATGTCTTCTCATGATTATATGCAGGAATTGTGACCTTCATGACTACTTGCAGGAATTGTGACTTTCAGAAATTGAACTAATGACTTAAGCTCCACAAATGGCAACTACTACCATTACAGACAGACAGTAAACAGAAAGAATGCCAAGACATTCATGACATTACAACTCATCAATGTCTTCTCATGATTATGTGCAGGAATTGTGACCTTCATGACTACTTGCCGGAATTGTGACTTTGAGAAATTGAACTAATGACCTAAGGTCCACAAATGCCAACTACTACCACTACAGACAGACCATAAACAGAAACAGTGCCAACACATTCATGACATTACAACCCATCCTACGGTGACATATCAGAGTGTATATAAAACCATGCAGTATAGTAAGAATGCTGAAATGATTCGACCTAAGCAGCGTTTAAAATTCGTACGAAATTTACTGATCTGACTATGGAAAAGAGAGAGAGAGTATATACAAACAAATTCCATTAGATGGATTCCTTCCTCGTTCGTCAACATGATCGTCTGTCATTCCGAGAAACAGAATGTTTCCTACCATTGAAACGATCATCTTCTTCATCCATGTTCCACAGTTCATCGGAATAACGATTCAGGTAACCCTCGCTGTCTGAATAGTCCTCCTCCGATGTTACCATATATGAAGGACAAAGTGGGATTCTATCATCTTGAGTGGCGCCATTTTCAGAGAAATCGAAAGAATATAGCAGACTTGCAACTGAACCCACTGGAAAGTTCTCAAACAGCTGATTCCATGAATCTTTCAAATCTTGGTGCGAAGCTGCGTCTGGTTGCAGGCCATCATCATTGGTTTGAGAAGGACCGTGTTGAGTTTCTCTTGGAAATACATAATCATCATTTACTTCATGAACGGGAATTACCTGTGGCGAAATATCATCTTGCTGATACGAGCTTTTGTTTATCTGAACCGCTACCTCCTGGGTACTTTGTGCTGGGAAGTTAGTCGAAGGCCCTGCCCTGTCATGGTCGGGCGGTCTTTGAGAAGAAGTCGGGAGGCAGTAGGAGCCCAATGAAAGCTCAAAATTTACTCGGTTGTCACCATCCATGCCACGGTCGTCACTCTCAACTTGTAAATTCAATTTGCCCTTGATTCGAGTTCTCCAATAATTCTTGATTTCGTTGTCCGTCCTTCCTGGTAAACTCCGTGCGATGTGAGACCACCTGACCATCTCAAAAACATCTTTAAAGATAAAGTATCAATAACTGGGGAGCTGTATAAGAGTTAACTGGTCAAAATTGAAATTTGGAATGTTAAATCTTTATTTGGGTTATTAAGGTATTTTAAAATTGGGAATTAATCCTCCAATAGACAATCCTAATTATTAAAATTACAAAAATAATAATTTCCAGCTACAAAAAATTTAACGGTTTTTGATTCCAAAATCACCTTAAAAAACTGGCCGTTTTGGTTGTCTTTTATTCTAGGCTAATAACTAGACTGAAGATCCCACATAACTAATTCTAAACGTCAACATACAGACAGATGACAGACAGAGAAACAAAAGGAAGTCACTGTCCCAAAATGACAATGGACTGCACAGTTCATAAATTAAAAAAGACAGATGACAGACAGAGAAACAAAAGGAAGTCACTGTCCCAAAATGACAATGGACTGCACAGTTCATAAATTAAAAAACATAAGAACTGAAGACTAAATAATAGAACTCTAACAATTAATATACCTTCAAAGAATCCTCAATATCAAACATTTAGATACTTTTATTGGGTTAAATATCAAACATGTGATACCACATTCCATTTTAATTTTCATGTGTATTAAACGTAATTAGAAAACATCATATTAGTCATAAAATTCCAACGATGTATATTCATTCAATCTTTTCACCAAGAAAAGTTGTAAAAAATAATTATAATATAAATTTCATAAAAATATTTATTCTAAATAAATATTGTATTTAATTTTTTTACAAAGTTCAAAAATTAAAGATAAATATATTCTCTAATTTAAAACATAAAATTATATTTTTTTCTCATTGGACAAAAATGTAAATTTTTTATAAACCATATTTTTTATACAACATTTTTCTTATGGATATTGACTATTCAATTTATCTCATAAACCATACAAAAATAGATGTCAAAATGGATGTCACAATATAATCTCTAAGGCATAAATATGATGATAAGAATAATCATGGTATATTCTCCATATCTTAATTAAGAATATCACCCAAGCATGTTAAATTTCAGAAGCAAAGAAAATACTGAACATAAAAGAACTATGGAGCATTCTTTCATACATCTTCTCCATTAATCTCATAATATAAAGGATTACAATCATAGCTAAGTTGATTAAAAAAAAAAATTGATTTCTAACTAACTTGATAAATATAGAAAAGACTTAATTGATTCTTTCTTGTTGGACAAGCACTACTGTCTCACTAACTCATAAATGCAAAACACTACTTCTAACTAACTGGAAGAGAGTATATTACACACTTCAACACTCCCCCTTAATCTCAACTATTACAATCTTTAGCATTGGAAATACCCAAGTGTTGTCTCTGAAATCAAAGATGGTTCTTCTAAATGGTTTGGTGAATATATTTGCCAGTTGATCCATTGATCCACAAAACTATAGAGTGATATTTCCAATTTTGACAAGCTCGTGTATGAAGTGGTAGTGAGTGTCATTGTGCTTGATTTTCCTATGGAATACATGATTTTTAGATAGTGCAATAGATGAATTGTTATCATAGAGAAATAGGAGTTGGATCCTTGTACACATGTGCAAGATCATACAAAATAATTCTTATCTACACCGCATGGCATGTTGTTGTAGTTGTTGCCACATATTGTGCTTCTACATATGAAATGGTGACAATGGGTTGTTTCTTGGATGCCCATGATATCAAACTTGTGCCTAAAAGAAAATCATATCTTGAAGTGTTTTTCCTATCATCAATGTTTCCTGCAAAGTCATTGTATGTGTATCTAGTGAGGATGTTGTCTTAAGACATTGTGTACCACAAGCCATAATCAATTGTACCTTCAACATATTTTAGAATTATTTTCCCAACTTTTTAATGAGAGTCTTTGGGGGACTCCATAAATCTAGAAATAAAACTAATTGCATACATTAAATTAGGTTTGGTTGCAGTGAGGTACAATAGGGTACATACAAGCCTCTTATAAAAAGTTGAATTTATCAATGGTCCTTCATTCGAGTTGCTCAAATCCATGCATGTGGCTATGGTTATATCTATTAGTTTGCATTTGTCCAGTATGAACCTCTTCAAGATGTCCGGAGCATATTGCTAAACTTATATGCCCAAAAAATAATTCATAAGACCAAGGTCATTGTCACCTCAAATTATTTTTCATGATTGATTTGAATTCTTCTAACTAGAAATTTCTAGTAGAAATCATATCATCAACATGTAGACAAAGAATAAGAATTTTTCCTTGTTGATCAGTTTTTTTGTGGAGAGTTGGCTCATTATTACTTCTACTAAAACCATTGTTGAGAAAGTATGAGTCGATTATGTTGTACCATGTTATGGGGGCTTGCATCAAACCATACAATTCCTTCTTCAACTTGTACACTTTGTACTCTTGTCCTTTTACTTCAAATCATGGTGGTTGTTTTACGTACTCCTTTTCATTTGATATTCCATTTAGGAAGGTTGACTTCACATCCATTTGGTTTTTTTGCCACTTGTGTTGGGATGCAATGGCTAACAAAACTCTAATAGTATCTAACTTTGCTACTAGAGCAAAAGTTTCATCATGACCAACTCATGCTTGTTGAGAAAATCCTTTGGCAACAAGCCTTGCCTTATGCTTCTTCACCTTTCATTTCTTATTTAGTTTTGTCTCATAAACCCACTTGACACCAATGTTGGTTTTTTTGGTTGGAATACTAATAAGATCTCATGTCTTGTTCCTTTCAATGGCCTTAATTTCATCATTGATGGTGGGAACCCAATTTTCTTCCTTCACTACTTCTTCAAAGTATGTGGGATGACATGATAATAGTGCAAAGTGGGTTTGTTAATTCACTTCATCCTCCTACTCATAAATTTCTTGCTCTCTAGTTTATCTCAGTGAATATTTAGTCATTGCTTGAAGAAGAACCATTTGTTGGTTGTTCTTGTCTCTATACTTGCAATCATGGAAGCTTGAGGGCCTGCCGTCCTATATTTTCCAGTTGTTCATCTATTTGAAAAGATAGACTTTGACTATCTACTTAGTCATTTTCTTATCCACTCTGAGACTTGTCTTCTAAAAATTTGACTTCTCCAATAACCACAAAATTATTGTTGATTGGATTATATATTATGTATGCTTTGGGTTGTTCACTATATCCAATGAAAATATACTTTTCACTTATGTTGTCTAGCTTCTTTCTTAACTCTTATGGAACATGTGTATAGGCTATGCAACCAAAAATTCTAAAGTGAGAGACACTTGTTTTTGTGCCAGTCCATGCAGCTTCATGTGGTACTTTTTTTTTTACCGTTCTTGTTGGAGATCTATTTAGTATGTATATTGACCATGCAACAACTTCATCCCAATACTCATTCGACAATTTTTTGGCTTGAATCATATTTCTGACCATGTTCATGGTTTGATTCTTTCTTTAAGCCACTCCATTTTTTTGGAGTATATATTTGATGTAAGGGCATCAAGGCCCATAACTAGAAGTTGCATATAAACGACCTAAAGGCCAAGACGACAAGCAACGACCTCTAGGAACACGGTGACAGTTGAGAGGAGGTGATGAAGTCATGAAATTTCTAACCAAGTGTGGTCAACGATAGGTGAAAATAAACATGCAAAGAGGTTGAAGGTGATGCCGACCAAATGTGGGAGAAGTCATGGACTGGCCGACGACAATGAGTATGACTACCGACTGAGATAGTTGAATTCACGAGGAGCCGAGTCGTTTGAGTGGTTGGAATAGTTGCAGAAGCAATTATGGCGATTGTTGTAGGAGGACAAATGGTGAGATCTACTGAAGAGGTCCATGTGAAGTATTTAATGAATTATGGCCATACCTGGAAGAAAGTAAAGCTTCTGGAGGACGATCCGAGTGGACTGATTTCAAGGACATGCATAAATATCAGTTTATGCTCTTAGAGAGGGGACTTTTGGAACTCTTGAGGAAGTTGTTGCTAGAATGCTAGTGCTTGAGGAGAATTCCCTCATGCTTATGCAAGTTACCAAGTATTGTAAAAGTTGATGTTTATTCCGACTTATCTGAGCTTAGACTCGTATTGTATTTAGCTCTATAAATAGATTTTATCATTTAATTGAAAGCCATAATTCTTGGCAACTTGTATGTGTGTGTGTGTATTGTTTCCGTTGTGTAACCTGATACACAACCGACCTAGGTCATGCCTGCATCAGTTGCTATCCGAGAAGGAAGTTAATCCTGTGTGGTGATTCGAGTTGCGATTGGACAAGGGAATCAACCCCACCTGCGATTGGATAGAGTTGTAGAGGACAAGGAATCCCGATTGCGGTTGGGTAGTGGGAGTTCCGTCGGTTGAATAAGTGGAAATGGCTCAGAGAAGTGTGAATGTCTGTGGTAGAGGACGAAGTCTACGTGAAGGCGCAAGGTCACTATTAACCATGAAATGTTTGAAGAATGAATCCAAACCATGAGGAGTCCGAAGAATGAGCTGGTTGCAGTAAGTGAAAACTAGAAGAGGGGACTGGGTATTGATACCCTTGACCATAGTGACAAGGAAGTTTAGGATGAAGAACATACTCCCGAGGATGAACGAGAGGAAGAATCAAGAGATAAATTGTTGAAGGTATTATTAGAGATGAAGGGTAGGTCTAAGATGGATGTCTCTACCTACTTAGGGAGCTTAAACCCTAATGAGTTGTTAGAGTGCATAAGGGAAATGGAAAAATACTTTGATATGGAGAAGATAGAAGACCCCAAAAGGGTAAAGGTTGCATATTTGAAGTTGAAAGGTCATGCCTTGTTGTGGTGGGACCATGTACAGGTTAATAGAATGAGGAAACGAAGAGAGATAGTAAAGAATTAGGACAGAATGGTCTTCAAGTTGAAGGATAAGTTCCTTCGCTTCGACTACATGATTTCTCTATTCAGGAAATTGAAAAACTTGAGACATAAGGAGATGACTGTGAAATAATTCACAGAAGAATTCTATTGACTGTCTATTCGGTCAGGACATACCAATGAAGGAGACGAGGTTGTCAAAAGGTATATAAACGTCCTAAAGTACACCGTTCAAGATGAGTTAAGTGTTTCAAGGTTCAACAGTTAAGGAATCCTATGAGATAGCCCTGAAGGTAAAGGAGAAAATATCGTGAAAGAATTCAATGAGAAAGGTAAAATCAACTATTCGAAGCCAAAAGGTTTCTGACACTAGAGGACAAACTAGTGGGGAAAGGAAGGAGGAAAGTCATGATGAGCGACAGGAAGAAAGCACGACTGGAGACAACATACCTGAGTACCAATGGGGAGGAGAGAACCCTAGAGGTCAGGCTGCCTATGGTTGAAGAGGAACTATCAGAGCAAGGTGCACATACCAACCTAAAATCGTGTGCTATAAGTGTTGAGAACTGGGACACAAGGAGTATGAGTGCCTAGGAAATCTACATACCACAAGTTGACTAGAGGCCAGAAGTCAGGGTATGGATGACGAGACTGGCGTGACTATGAAGGGAAGTATGGATGAAGCCGCATCGGAGGGAGGTCGAAACTTGACAACCCAACGAACATCGTTGTGATAGGAAGAGAAAGAGTCGATCCAAGGGAAGTCCATTTTTCGGATGAAGGTGAAGATTTGTGATAGATGTTGTATGACCATCGTCGATCAGGGAAACAAAAAGAATATGGTCTTGACGAAAGTGATCGAAAAGTTGGGTTTGAAGTGTCAACCACACTCGAATTCTTATAGGGTTCATGGTTACAAAAGGGTCACCATTTCATGGTGACATGACAGTGCCTGATCAATTTAAAAATTGGTGGATTCCAAGATAATGTGTTGTGTGACGTAATTTCGATGGATGCATGTCATTTGTTGTTGGGACAACCATGTAAATACAACCAAAACATGGTATATGATGGTCGTAGGAACACAGTTACAATCGATAAGGATGGAAAGAGCTTTCAGGTAATTCCCTTTGTCTAAGAGAGGAATAGTCGAGGAAAAGAGAATGGCTACTGGGAGAAGAGAGTGTTGATGTGTTCAGCTAAAGAATTCTTAAAGGATGAAAAGAAGCAACAATACTACTTCACAACCATTCCCAAGAATCTGAGTGTTGACAGATCCACAAAATAAATCCCGACAGAATTTGGAGAGGTGTTGTCAAAGTTTAAGGGCATGATGGCCAATGAGATGCCTACTGGGTTGCCATTGACAAGGAGTATATACCATCAAATTGACTTAATATTAGGGTTGATTCTACCAAACAAGGCACCACATAAGATGACGTCAACGGAGAATGTCGAGTTGAATTGATAGGTCCAAGAGCTATTGGATAAAGGACTAATCAGAGAGATCTTGAGTCCGTGTGCAGTACCAACTGTACTAGGACCCAAGAAAGGAGGAGAATGGAGGATGTGCACCGATTCAAGGGCCATCAACAAGATCACTATCAAGTACCGGTTTCCAATGCCAAGGATGGATGACTTGATTGGCTGCTTGAGTGGAGTGACATACTTCACCAAGTTCGACTTGAATAGTGGATACCACCAGATCCGAATTAGGGATGGTGATGAATGGAAGACAACCTTCAAGATGATGGAAGGGTTATATGAGTGGCTAGTTATGTCGTTCGGGATGACTAAAGGACCAAGCACGTTCATGAGGTTGATGAATGAAGAGATGAAACCATTTTTGGGAAGGTTCATCATGGTTTATCTCGACGACATATTAATTTTCAACAAGACAAGAGAAGAGCACTTGCTGCACCTTCGACAAGTTCTGCAGAATCTAACTCAAGAAAAGTTGTTGGTTAATTTGCAGAAGTGTTCCTTCATGTAAAAGGAGCTAGTGTACCTCATATTCATGATTTCCATACAAGGGATGAAGATGGATCCAGAGAAGGTAAGGGTGATCTTAGAGGATTAGAACAGACAAGTGCCTTCAAGCTGAGAAGTTTCCATGGACTTGTTAGTTTCTACTGGAAGTTCATAAGGGACTTTAGTCGGATATGTGCACCATTGATGATGTGCATGAAAAAGGGTGTGTTGTTTGGGTTTTGACCTATAACAGGGTGAGTTCAAGTGGAGGGAAACTGCCCAATGAGCATTTAAGAAGTTGAATAAAAAAGTAATGAAGAGTCTAGTATTAGCTCTCTCAGATTTTGACAAGGTATTCCAAATCGACTATGACGTGAGCAGGTTATCAATTGGATCTGTGTTGAGCCAAGAGGGATGACCAATTTCATTTTTCAGTGAGAATATGGACGACGCTAAGTAGAAATATTCGGTCTATGACCAAGATTTCTATGCCATTGTCGAACCATTAAAGAAGTGGAGACATTATCTATTACCCAAGGAATTTGTATTGTTTACTGACCATCAAGCTCTGAGATACCTGAATACTCAGACAAAGTTGAATTAGAGGCATATGAAATGGATTGAGTTCTTGCAAAGTTATACCTTTGTATTGAAACATAAGTTGGGGAAGAGTAACAAGGTAGCTGATGCATTAATTCGAAGAGTCACATTATTGGGGACAACTATTGTAAGATCGACAAGGCTAGAATCGATGAAGGCCGACTATGAAGTTGACAAGGATTTTTCCAATGCTTGGAAGGCATCAAAGGAAACATGGAGTTGTGATAGAAATCCATACTTGAATTATTTCATCCAAGAAGGATACCTATTCAAGGGGAATCAATTATTCATCCCTAGAGGATCAGTGAGAGAATCTAATTAGGGAATTGCACGGTGGAGGACTAGGAGGACACTTAGGCATCAATGAGACCAAGACATTGGTTGAGGAGAAATACTACTGTCCAGGATTGGTGATGGACATGAATAAATGGGTCCGACAATGTAGAGTATGTCAACATGCCAAAGGGAGAAGTCAGAATATGGGACTATATGAACCATTACTAGTGCTGACTATTCGATGGGAAGATATCATCATGGATTTTTTGCTAGGATTATTGAAGACACGCCAAGGAAATGACTCCATCTTTGTGGTGGTAGACAGATTTTCCAAAATGGAACACTTTATCCCATGTCGGAAGAAAAGTGATGCCACAGGTATTGTTGTTCTATTTTTCAAAGAGGTCCTAAGGTTGCATGGGTTTTCGAAGAGTATCACTTCAGACAGAAATACCAAGTTTATGGGTCATTTCTAAAGAACCCTATGGAAAAAATTTGACATGAGGTTGCAACTCAGTTACGTGTACCATCCACAGAGTGATGCAAACAATGAAGTCATGAATAGGAGCTTTCAAAATTTGATGAGGTGCTTGACTACTGATCGACCAAAGAAGTGGGAGAATGTCTTAGTGTAGGCATAATTCAAATACAACAATTCAGTACTACCGATCGATGAGAATGAATCCATTCCAAAATGTGCAAGCGAGAAGTCTGCATGGAGTAACTGAATTGGTTGATTTTCCAATGGGAATGCAGAAAAGTGTAGATACAGAGTCGTTTTCTAACCACATGAAGGAAGTACAAGACCAAGTGAAACGATAGATGGAGAAAAGCAACACAATGTACAAACTGAGGGTTGACAGAAAGAGATGGCTACGCTGATTTTTAGAAGGCGAATTAGTATCTACATGCACCTGAGGAAGGAAAGGTTCCCCAAAGGAACATACAACAAGCATATGTGCTGGAGTTGTTAGAGGAGATGGACATATCGCTGGCATTCAATGTTTATGACTTGTAAAAGTTTGAATAAGGGTTGACAAGTGAGAATGAGACGAGTGAAGGCTGGTAGGACAAATACCGGTTCATCTGGTGGAGGATGTCGCAGAAGTGCTCGATGAGCAGGAAGTCTGGAAGAATAAGAGCCAAGAAAGAAAATAATATTTGGTCTGGTGGAAGAACCACGATTTGGAGGAGGGAACTTGGATTTCAGAAGACAAGCTCAAGGAGTTGCAGAATCATGGGCACAGTTCTTTTCAACCCGAGGAAGTTTATGTAAGGGAACCAGGGCCCATAATTAGAAGTCACAGATATATGACCTGAAGGTCAGGAGGGCAGTCGACAATCTTCAGGAATAAGAAGACAGTCAATGGGAGGTGATGAATTCGTGAAAATTCTGACCAAGTTTGGTCAACGATAGATGACAAGAAACAAAGAAAGAGGTCGAAGATGATGCTGACCAAATGCTGGAGAAGTCATGGACCAACTGATACTGACGAGTATGATTTTCGATTGATACAGTTGGAGTCCCAAGGAACCGATTCATTGGAGTGGTTGGAACAATTGTAGAAGCAATTATGACAGTTGTTGTAGGAGGCCAAGTGGAGAGATCTGCTGAAGAGGGCCACGTGAAGTATTTAATGAAGTACGGGCCGTACCTAGAAGCAAGTGAAGCTTCTGGAGGATGATCCGAGTGGAATGAGTTCAGCGACACATATAAATATTAGTTTATGCTCTTAGAGAGGGGAATTTTGGAACTCTTAAGGAAGTTGCTGCTAGAAGGATAGTGCTTGATGATGAAGGATTCTCTCATGCCTGTGTGAGTTACCAAGTATTGTAAAAATTGATGTTTATTCCAACTTATCTAAGCTTAGAATCATATTGTACTTACCTCTGTAAAGAGATTTTATCATTTAATTGAAAGCCATAATTCTTGGCAACTTGTCTTTGTGTGTCTATTGTTTCCATTTTGTAACCTGATACACAACCAACCTAGGTCGCGCCTACATCAATCTTACTGCAAACCGCCTCTTGATTCCTTGCTATCTACAAAAGTTTTCAAAATCATTTGAGTTATATTTTCCATCTCCATCTGATCTGAGCACCTTGATGTATTTTCCCCTTTGTTTTTCAATTAGAACCTTGATTTATATGACATTTGAGAAAGTTTTAGATTTGTTCTTGATGAAATATACCTACATTTTTCTACTGAAATCATCAATAAATGTTATAAATTAATAGCTTCCACCAATTGATTGGGTTTTCATGGGTACACATAGGTCTATATGCACTAAATCAAGGTGTTATTTTGCTCTATAGGAGGCTTCTATAAAGCTATCCCTTTGATTCTTTCTAAGGATACAACTTTCCCAAGAACTGATTTCTTTATTCAACATGGGAAATCCATTAACCATTGACTGCTTTTGCAAGTGGTCAAGACTCCTAAAAGGTAAATGACCATATCTACAATGCCACAACTAGGTCTCATCTCTACTAGAGAAATTATGTGCATATGAATGTGATTGGTTTATACTCCTTAAATTAAAATGGAACATTATGTTTTTAATCATCTCTACCTTTGCTATGAGTCTTCTACTAGGTGACTTGTCTAAAAATGTACATGTAGTACCTTTAAATATAACATCATAACCATTTTCACTCAATTGTCATAGACTTATCAGATTGTGCTTAAGATAAGGTACATAGAAAAGTGTACATGCAATACCCTTAAATCTAACATCATAACTGTTTTGATTCAATTGTCCTACACTTATCAAATTGTGCTTAAGATAAGGTACCTAGAAAACATTATGAATGGATTTCTTCTCATTTTGTTTTGTTAGAACATAAACAATACTTTTGTATTTGGCTTGTACTTGAGAATCATCACCAAGAATTATTTTTGACAGGTAGAAAGTTGCGTCAGTCTATTTAAAAGTCGTCATACGAAATGGCAAGTGCGAGCATGAAGCAGATCCATTTTTGAAGAGAAAGTATTGCTGACACTGAGCCAAAATATTGAACAATGTTCCAGCATTGACTGAAGAAGATCGAGTCTTGCAGAGATCGATCCAAGAAAAATCTATGTAGAAAAGGGAGGAGAAGATCTGGAGTTTCTATCCAACTTCTAAGGATTTGAAATATGAAGGATCCCCGGTCGAAGAAGAAACGACCAAGAAGATCAAATATTGAAGATGGTGCTAGAAGAGCTAGCAAAAGAAATCGAAGAGGTAAGAAATCAGTTAACTTCAATAGGTTCATGGCAAACCTTTGATGGAGAAAATTATGAACTGTGGTCATTAAAAATAAGGAATTAATTAAGGTCATAAGATCTGTGGCATTTTGTAGTTGAAGAGGATCCTAGTGATCTAGAAGCATTTGAAAATTTGACAGAGTATCAAAAAGAAAGAAGGCAATTTGTTGCCTTAAGTATCATACAAAATGGTATAGGTTATTCCATCTTTCATAACATTTCAGAAGTTTATACCCCCAAAGAAGCATGGGATATATTGAAAGCCAAGTTTAGTGAAGATGAATTGGTTGTGGAAGAAGATGACTTTGCAAGCAAGGAAAAGCACCAGGAATTCCAAAGTGAAGTGGAAACAACCAAGAAGACTATGTTTATGATGCAGCCAATGATCAAGTAAGCTTAGCAAAGCTTGTTGATCTAGATCTATTTGTTGATGACAGTGAAAACACACCTATCAATGTAACAATCCCCAGTGACGTGAGTGATAGTCTCTCAGAGAAAGAGATAGTTGATAACAACATAGAAGTTGCACTAGCAAAGAGTTCATCAAAGAACCAGAAAACCAGAAGTTTGAGGGAGCTATATGAACAGTCTCCTATTATTGATGAGCACCTATAGTATGCTATGTTTCCCTATCATCCCATAGTTTTTTAGGAAGCGGTGAAGGATGCACAGTGGATACAAGCTGCAACAGTTAATGAGAATGATGTTGTAGATGCCATTGAAACAACAGAAGAGGAAGAGAGGAAGATGAAGAACACGAAGATGAGGAACACAAAGAAGTGATTTCTCTCCAAGAAGAGCTAAAAATCATTGAAACAAGAGAAGAGGAAGACGTGAATGCTCTCCAAGAAGAGCTGAAATATCTTCATCTTTTTTCTGACAAAAAATTTAAGTGTGCAGGTAAAATGGATAGAAACATACAATATGTTGAAACAAAATAAGAAGAAGAAGACTTGCACTATGTTCCTATACCAATGAAAAGCAATAAAACTATGTATTTTGTAGAAGCCAAAGAAGATGCTGAAGAACACCTACTTAGCATCAAGTTCAAGAAGACAAAGAAGAAGCAGTCCAAGTACACACCAAGGAAGAAAGTTAAGCTTAAGTTTATTTGAATGAAATGTATGCCTAGCTGAGACATAGACCAATAGGCACAACACTTAGGCATTGATAGTGTTGAGTATTGTCTCGGTTGAGATTAAGGGGTTATGTTAAGAATTGTAATCTCACTGGTCCACTATCTGTTATTGGTGCATTAGTTAGTTAAGTATGACTAGGACACCTTGTTGTC
Organism: Larix kaempferi; assembly: GCA_027924585.1. Taxonomy (NCBI): domain Eukaryota; kingdom Viridiplantae; phylum Streptophyta; class Pinopsida; order Pinales; family Pinaceae; genus Larix; species Larix kaempferi. The sequence goes on along the minus strand of BSBM01000179.1, from coordinate 21,743,902 downwards.
ACAAAGTATATACTGTCCCATAGTATTTACCTGTGGTTTTTGGTTTGCTGTAATGCTATATAAACTTATGCTTAATAATGAGAAGGCAAGCAATTGCCCATAGTGTTTCTCCTATTTTTAGTGTGTTCCATATTTTAACAATAATGACACCTTGTATACAATGCTCTATGGGAATATTTTTTGATGTTCTTTTTGGGGAACTCATCCAATGCTCCTCTTATAATCTTCATTCGATGTTCTCTTGGGAACCAGGTTTGATGCTCCTTTTGAGATCAATTTTTGTGCCATGTAGGAATCAGGTTCGACACTCTTCTTGGGATCACTTCCAATGATCTGTCATAGATCATGTCTGATGCTCCTCTCAGGATCACTTCCGATGCTCTCTTGGAGGTCAAGTCTATTGCTCCTCTCAGGATCACTTACGATGTTGTATCGAATATCAAGAGTGGTGCTCTATTGGAGATCTCCTTTTATAGTTCTTTTGGATTCTCCTTTGATGTGTTATCAGATTCTCTTATGATGCTCTATTGGTTTCTCCTTTCATATGTTGCCAATAACTCCTTTGATGCATTATCAGGTTCTTCGAATTTTGATATTCATTGAGGTCTTGGGATCCTGACGTCCAACGCACCTTTTTCATTTTCGATAATAGGGGTGACTCTTGGAGCCCTTAATATTTGGGAATGAATCAACTTGGACTATCAATTCGCTTTAGGGTTTCTTAGGTTTCTTGAACTGCAGACATAGTTCCTATTCTTTGGCTTGAATATGTCAACCATAATCACTCTCACATTGTCCATGCAATACACTCATTTTCTTTTTGTGCAATACCACGTAAATTCTACCCTGTGTCCAAGGCTCGAAACTAGGAGAAGAAACGAAATCTGAAATAGAATGCAAAGTGATGAGATATAAAAAGGAAAATATTGTATGGTACTTTCAAATCGTTTTCTTGGTAAACAAGTTAAACTATTGATATAATTATGAGTTACGGTTGTTAGAATTATGAGTTACCATTAGAGTATTGGTAATTTAGTTATAAAGAGGACGTTTTGATGTAGAGTTGGACTGACCCAATCTGATAGATGTGACGTTTTAAAGTAGAGTTAGACTCACCCAATCTCATAGAGTCGACATTTTAAGGAAGAGTTAAATTATCAACTGAAATAGAATGTCTTGTTAGTCCAATCTCCTAGGCTCAGCACAGAATTTCTTCTTGCTCCCTCAATCTCGGAAGAAGCTTCCTCGATTTGTTCTTTGATCAATCCGCTCTCCTATTTTTTAAATCGCTCTACTCTCCACTTCGTGAAGAGGCTTAATCCCTTCGCTTTTGCTTTGATACCATGTTAAAATTCTAGAAGCAGAGGTAACATTGAAAATAGAAAAACTATGTACCATTCTTTCATAGCCTTCTCTACTAATCTCAAAATATAAAGGATTACAATCGTAGCTAAGTGAACCGAAAACAGAAATTGGTTTTTGACTAACTTGTTAAATATAGAAGAGATTTAACTAATTGTGACTCATATTTATACAAAACACTACTTCTAGCTGACTAGAATAGGGGATATTACACACTTCAACAAGGCATAGGAAATGTTGTTACAAGCATTAATTATGGAAATGATACATGATACATCTTACAGATCTTAGGCTTTGGGCATGAGGAAAGAGAATTAGATGGGGCATTCTTAAAATATTTGACACACTAAGTACCATCACAATTTTATCATTATTATTACAAAACAACAACAACAAAATTGAAAGAGTGTGATAGGTAAAGATGCTTAGAATAGAGAAAAGAAAACCAATCAATTTGAAGATCAAAGAAGTAAACCCAATTTTAGGTTTTCGGATGTTGAAAATGTTCATTTTTTATAGTTTCATATCTAAACTTAATAAAAAGTGTATAAGTTAAAAATTCCACTAAATATAATAGTATGTTTATCCAGAAAAATAATTTATACCTTAATTTGTGAAACCAAGCTTTACATGTTATCATCATATGAGTTTGATTCAACTCATAAAAAATAGACAAATTGTTGAAAAATTTACATTCAAGTATTAATTATATGTTTTTTAACACTATATTAAACTATGTCATGAGTTACATACTAAGTGGTGGAGTGGCCAAAAACAAATATTTTAAATTACTAATTAAACAATATAGACCCACTCTATGACTACATCATCATTTTAACACTTGCAAAGAAATGGAGTATGTAAACATGAAAAAATAGAGAACACCTCACTTTTTATTCACTTGATGATGGCTATTGTTTGCTCACGTGGGAAAGTGAATGATGCTAGTTTTACAAGGATCAACAATGCTTGTAACACATGGATTAAACTATGAATAATAAATATGTCAATATGAATGTAAGATTATGTAGATGTGGGCTATGTGATAGATTTAATTTTGTGGAAAGGTACAACATATTAGGTTATAGATGACCGCCAATAAGACTCTTTATTTAGTTTGTATTGAGTGTGAACGGTCAACCTTAATTGAAGTTCACATCCATCATTACCTAATAATGAAGGTACACTGATCATGGAACACATGAGAGTTGGGAGTGTAGATTTAAAGCCATATCTAATAATGAAGTTACAGTGATCATCGAACACATGAGAGATGGGATTGTGGATTACTTCTAAAACAGGTTTAAATTAAACCCCTTGAAAAAAGCTGCCATGGATTCAATATATATTGCATTTTATGATGACTGTGTATATAAAAGTATACCTGTTCCCCCAAAGGCTATGAAGTTCAATAATCAGACGTTCTTCTTCGGAAGTGATCTTGCTGCGCTTTAGATCAGGCCGAAGACAGTTAAGCCACCTTAGCCTACAGCTCCTGCCAGTTCTCTTGAGTCCTGCGCAATACACAAAAGATTTTGGCTAATTACAAAATGACAAAATGAGAAAAACACGAGAACGAATTAATCTCTCTGTGTGCCCATTACAAGTAAAATAAACTCGATCTTAACTTGGTAAACAAATTGTAATTCCAAGCAATATTTCGACTACTTAAAATTGCTCCCTACAGAAGGGCACAATATTGTTATAGACATTAATCAATCAGAGATGCACGTATTCACAGAACTTCATTCCTACATACCAGCTGCTTTGGCGAGAAAGCTCCAGCGCCCTTCCCCATGTAAACTTATATACCCCATAAGCTGTGCGTCCTCTTCGAGAGTCCATGGACCCTTCCTCGTTTCAGCTTCATCCTCATCTTCAATGGCAGAAGCTCTCAGACAGGTTCTGTATGCCATTAAATTAGCTGAGTAGAATTCACAGCTCCTTCACTTATAAATGCTATCAACCGAGTATACTGCACACTCCCAGTCCGGATACACCGAATAAATGTCTCTATCAATAGCGAACATACTGGGCACCCCTAGTCCGGATACACTGGACAAATCTTTCCTGTCCCATTAAAGTAAGCCGGGCAGGGGCTCGTGTCGAGATAAGCGTCTTGTCGTTCTTGATTTATAGACATCTGTACAGAGAACCAGCTAGGGATTTTGCATGTTTATTATTTGGAAGATCTAGAGATACGGCAGCAAAACAGAGGAAAGGAAATGAAAAGATCTGCCTTACCATAGCTGAAAATACCGAGAGACCTTTCATGAGAAGATTATTTAAAAAATTCTCAACATGTTGGTTACCATTTCCAGCGCCATTGAAACGACAATTGGCAACGAGGCGTTTTCAGAGCCTGAAGGGTAAAGTGGACAGGGACCGGGGCCTCCTCACCGTATTTAGATTCGGAAGACCACCAAGATAGCGATGGAATTCTTGTTTATAAATTGGCCGCGGAATACCGTGCAGGGATCTGTCGTATCGTAGATTTATTTTAATGAGAAATAGTTTAGCGTGCCACAGTATGGCTGCAGCTGATAGGATGGAACGGTTATCATTTGTATCAGTGTTTTGGGAACCAAGGAATAGCTTTGATTTAATTGCCAAGTGGAGACTGGAGACTTGTTGAAAAACCTACCGCGTGGAGATGCAGCATTGGCTTTTATAAAGAGAGGATCATTCTGGACGGTTTAAAATATGGAGCTGATTTCCCAAGACGACGGATACCTCACAAAGTGTAAGACACAAATACCTTCGTTTTGATTATTTTAATGATCCGTCGTTGATTTATCAGATAAAAGGTGTGTGTTCTCTCCACTCACCGTATTAAATTACATTTAAATCCGAACATGATCTTTTATCTTGCACCTATTGCTTCTTTATTATGTCCTTGACATGTAGTTTTTGAGTCAAGGGCATTAGTTTGGTTGGTTTTGTTAAATTTTTTAAGCTATAGTCTAAACTTTTGAATTCTTAATTTTTTAATTAAAATGTTTTTTAAAATTGTTATTTATCTTAAATATGATTGGAGTGTACATGATGATATTCGTCTCGTTTTTCCCTCCCCAGAGGGCGGCGGCGGGCGGACGTCATGGATGCCTGTCGGTGTCTGACATGCTGGTTCCTTCGCAGAATTCTGTCAGTCAATTTGTTTATATTGACTTGTGTTTGTGATTTTCAAATCGGCGGGCCAACGTCAATGGGGTTGAACGCGCCACAGTTGGCTTCGGGGAATGAGACTTGACAATGATAGTTGTTTTTTTCATTTATTCAATTCAATACAACATTTGTTTAGTGCAAAAGCCTCAGATTAGCTCTCTGGTTTGGATTACGTTTGAGTGTTGTATAGGTTTCCCTCCACCTCAAGCTATTGAATTAATGCAATCAATGAATGCATTTTAAGCTCATTGTCCTGCAAATATCTATTGAGATCTCTCTCGGCCATTGGCTTGTGCCTCGTGCCTCTTATTGGCGAAGACAAGAGAGGAGCCATTGTTTTGATTTTGGTGAAGTACTGGATTAACAAGTTGCACTGACAATCTATTAATTACTAGCTAGTACTCATTTATGCTAGGCTTGATTACTCAAGACACTTGGAGTTCCGTATGGATTTTTTTTAATGATGGCTCAGACCCTTCAAGTACATTGAAGTCTTGTGGAACCATCTCGGCAATGTTTTGCTCATTTGGCAATTCTCTCTGAGGCTCTATCCACCTCATGGGTCAGGGTTTGAGTTCGAGGGTTTGATGTTCCTTTCAGTGCTTCCTTACAAAGTTATTTGGTTTTTAAGAAGTGCCTTGTTGTTTTAAAGTTGAACGGAAGTGACTCGGGTAATAGGTAACAAGGTCACGACTCAATGCCTTATTTGTTTCCTTACAAAGCTTAGTGCCAGGATTTCATCGTTGATAGAGTGTTAAGGGTTCCGTCCTTTTCTTTTAATAGATATGCAACTCGTCCTGGAACGGTGGAGTTCTAATTTCTTCCTTATCTAATCTGGTACTGTTTTCATTTGACTGGTAAAGACATCATTTTAAACTTTCCTTTTTTTTTATCAATTACATAAAGTGTATGCTGACTGTTTTCTCTGTTACTTATGACAAGGTACCGGGAATCAATCCAAAAGTTCCTACCTCTGCGATTGTCTTGGCACTCATTACAATTTTGGAAAATGTTCGAAAACATGGAGCATCGAACTTGGAGTTTCTCTACCAGGAGTCTAAGCTCCTTCTAGGTTCAAATTGTCTTGATGAATAACAGTCTTCTCATTTCATTCCCTTAGTGTAGCTGCAGTTGATGTTTGTTAGCTGCAAGGAAATTGTTATAGTTGACTATTTAAATGAGTGCTACGCTCAATTCTTTATAGGGTTTAGGACCTTTTTTACTTGAACTACGTGACGATTTTATTGAACTGGTTTTTGGGTCGATATTCACAAATAGGGCTATCTATGCTCATTTCGAGCTTCCACTTGAATTTCATTATCGGGCTATGTCTTCATAGGATGTTTTATTATTATACTGTGTTATCCATATCTTCAAGCCAAGGGTTTTTCTTTTTTTTTTAAATAATCAAGGTGTAAAGAAGCATGTAGGGTTGATCCAACAGATTTTATAAAAGCGTACCTTTCTGTCAATTGTTAATTTTTGTTTTGTTGGTCCTAGCAATAGTAGAAGCTTCGGTAGAAAATTAAACAATTGGATGATTCAAATGCATCTCATTAAATTTTTTCTAAAATTTAATGGGATTTAACACATCGACAGGTTGAAGTCTCGGTTCATAGAGTTAGTTGATTTTGATTTCTGAAAAAAATGAAGATACCCTGATATAGCTCAGAATTTGTTACTGATATCAACAGTGTGCTGCCAACACATTGAAATGCCCTTACTCCATATCACATGAAGATTCCACCAAATTAAGTGAAATACTGCGAGTTCCTATGACGGATAAAAATAGAAAAGATCAGAGTCACCTGCTGTCATGAAATCTGAGAAATCCAAGTTGACAACTAATAGAGTTTGATTTCTGTTCTATTGGAGGGCACGATTCAGTTGCAGGTCACGAAGGCGAATATTTCATCCTAGAGTGCTTCTACAAGTACCATGTTTTTTCGAATTTACAGGAAGATGTCACAATATTCTAGAAATCAAAAAATGCTTATGGTGAATTATTGGAATCAAAAGGGATAATTATTTATCATTTTACTCTTTCGATAATTTTACATAAAACTTAATATTGTTTGTCTTTTCTTAAGAGATATAGTTTTGCACATTTTTTAACTTTTGTTTTGTTTGAATGTGCAGATTACTTGAAAGAGAAGATAACTAGAAATTTATTCTTGTCGGAGCATGAATATCGAATAATTTGTGGAGGAAGAGTTTACCATCATCTATGGTTTCGTGGGAGAGAAATATATGTATAACTTAATGGTTTCAACACCAAAAACAGGCGGATTATTCGATTGAGGATTTCAAATAACCAAACCATTCTAACAACTTGAACAAAATTGCATTGATTCAAACTGCCAGTTCGTTCAAGGAATTAATTGTCGCTGTAGCTTTCCAGGAGATTGTTTATACCTTATCATCTATATAAACAATATCAATTTGACAGACAATGGAAGGTCTCGGGAGAATGGAAGAAATTTTGTTTTCTTTCGTTTCATTTTCTTTTTTGTAATATTTTCATTTGCAGAAGGAATATGAGACAGCACCAAGAGGGAAGAGGGATGGGGAATTTTTTTGGGGGGGAAATTTTCTTCCCGAAATTATGTTTTGTGTTCTTCTTGTTAATAACAATTTTAATATCATAATGTAAAATAGAGTTGATTTATAATGTTACAAGTTGTTATATATATAGTATTATAGGGTATTTTATTATAATGGTATATCACTATGTTTACGTTTTATTTCACATTAATATTATTTTTCTAAGTTATGTATGTAAATTAAGATTATTGTTGGATGTGTGTTGTGAACAACTCTACATACATAACTGAGATGGAGATGAGTTATAAGGTATTGTCAATAACAAAAGCTTTGTCAATTCAATAGTTAGCTTTAGGGTGTAGGTCGGTAGGTTGATTTGAGGTATCCTCCCTCGTTATGGTACTAAAATTGTCAATTTTGCTATCATGCCTTGTGGAATATATTTGTCTTGTGATTATTATATATATGACATTAAAAGTTGTCTTACTACAATGGCATATCCCTAAGTTGGAGTTTCATTACACATTAATACTCCTCTTCTAATTTGTTAAAAATAGTGATTAATAAATTACAAAACCGGTTTTGGGTTCCATTTGTAGATATGTATACTCTTTTACATATTTTATTAACTATCTTTCGTTCTAACACATAAGGCATTCGACTTAAATCCTGATTTGCCTTTCGTACTTTCGACTTCAATCTTGATTTTTCTTTTGTCAATCAACCGACTGTTTAAATATTTGCAGTGGGAAAGTCATAGTTTCCATTTGCTTAATTTCGAACTTGGCTACATTATGCACACTCATCTCCTGACTGCCTTCAAAAACATACATAAAGTTAACTGGCTTATTTTTTCTTTACAAGTCACTATTTCCCAAAACATTGCCTACACACTCTTGCGTAATATTTTACGAATAAATTTCAATAATAGTAAGATTTACCGGTCCGGTTTTTAGCTCGGTATATAATAGATTGAATAAAAGCCAAATCAATTTATATTTTAATTATCTTTAAATAATATTATTATGTTATGACAAATTGTATTGATTTATATATTTTTTATTATGCTATAATATGACACATTGTAGTTCAAATACCTTTTTATTAGTTTTTTCAAATAAATAAGATATTCACTCCATATAAATAAAATTATTATGCTATGGCATATTGTATTTAAACCACTTTTTTATTAGTTTTTTTTTCATTGATAAAATATTAACTTTATTTAACATAAATTTAAAAATGTAATAAAGATATATATATATATATAAATTAAAATTAAAAAAGCATTTTTTATTAATAAAAAAATTTGAAAATGATATAATATTAATAGTTTACACTGTATACACCAATAATAACTTAGCAACATAATATCCACACTCATTTATACATCAACAATAACTTAGCTAATCAATAATCCATACTCAATCAATCTAATGTTTACATGTGAATGAGAGCTATCTTGTGAAAATCTATAAACCGTCAATCAATCTTATAAATTAATTGATTAATAACTATCTCAATTTAATGATATGAGTAGACTAACAACTTACACAAGAGTCACATGGTGGCAATGTTCTTGACATTGCCATATGCTCTATTTGCAAAAAGTTGTGTGGATGAGCTATTTGTTTGAGTTGTGGACAATTGATGGAAGTCAAAAATTATATCACATGGTCACTTCACTATCCTATTCGCATGGTGCAAATTATATTTTATAAAAATGGCATGGATTCAAGCATTCGAACTTGAAAAAACAGAACACGTGGCCAATTATATAAGAACCAAAATTGAACATCAAAAAATTCCATTTTTTTAGGAACATGGCACAACAAAGTAATTGAGGTGTCGGATCCTCTAAAGCAATCTTATCCTCATGCTAATTATAGAAAATAAATTCTAGATTTCAAGGTAACCACCCAACATTCGAGAATGATAAATATACGAATTGAAGACTAAAATAGGGTTCTGGAGTTAGGAATTTTGAAGGCAGCTGGTGCGTTGAGTTTGGTATGCGACCTTGGAGGGTTGTTTTAATTCATGAAAGTCGTGAGATTTTTCGAGAGGATTCTTCCCCTCTTTCTAACAGTTTGTAAACATGTTCAGTGGGGACATTTCTTTCATGTTAATCAAATCTCATTTTCCTCTAGAAGTTATGAATTGTATTTAATTCTCCTTATTGTTTACATTAATGAGCATTAGAATTTATCATGTTTATCGATGTGAACTATTATTTCTTCAAGAGCAATACAACATGGTTCAACTTTCTTTGAAATGTTCTTGGATCCGTTTTAAGTAATTATTTTGATGATACACGTTTGGGTATTAAACCATTTTTGACCTCCATCAATTGTCCACAACTCAAACAAATAGCTCATCCACACAATTTTCTGCAAATAGAGCATGTGGCAATGTCAATGACATTGCCACCACGTGGCTCTTGTTTGAAAATATTATTTAAAGAACTGTTATTAGATGGTTTCCCCGTGAGAGAGATTTTCCACGTCACCCTTTTTTTAAGGTTTTAGGGTGTACTGTTTTTTCAGTGGGGGATGCATTTTGCCTTCTTTTGGACTATGGTAATTGGTTAAGAACCTATTTTTTTCATTTATGAGTCAGAGCAATAATTTTTTTGATATGTCCAATGTGGCAAAACAAGCTACTTACCTAATGATACCGAAGTTATATATATATATATATAGATAGATAGATAGATAGATATAGATATATATATATATAATTTTCCTCAGGTTTGATGGGAGGATGTCGTGATTCGTATTATTAAAAAAAAAAACTTGTGACATACTAAGGAGTATTTTCAATCGCATGATGTCGTGATATAAAACCTTTTGATTTCAATTAGGATCTTTAACTACCTATCTTGAGGGTTCCTTGTCACTGACCGCAACAAAATAAGTGAACAGCGTCTAACAATGATACAACTATAGCCATTCTCTGCACTTCGACTATTTCTTTCCTCGTCACCCACCACAACAAAATAAGTGAGCAACGTCCAACAATGATAAAACCATAGCCATTATTTGCACTTCGACTATTTATTTTATATTTTTGAAGGCTTTGCAACATATATTCATCCTCTCTTGAAATTTAATATGTTGTGCAAAGCAGTGGTTAACATGAGGAAGAAGATCTAGCTTCGAGGGGTAGTTCAATTGGTTGGAGTTCTGAGTCCAAGACAGTAGTAATTGAGATCGGAGGTTCAGTTCTCTTGAATCCAATTCTCTGGGTCCTTCGGGGTTAGGCTCCCAAAAATGGAGCCAATAGGGAAAGGTCCCTTCAGGTGAGCCCACTAAGAATAATTAATGTGGATGTAGCGAGGCCCGGCCACTAACTGTGAACCATGCCAAAAAAAAAAACATGAGGAAGAAGAAAAGAAATGAGGGTCTACGTTTTTAGCATGTTCGAAGGAGGAAACACTAGGGACAATGTACACTTTAACATAAGTAGCAACAACATATTTACAGTGCTCTGCAATAAAAAAATGTTTAGTCTAGTATGAGATGTTTGACAAGGATTTGGGTAGAAGATTCTCTAGAAAAAGAGGCAAGGACAAGTGGGATCAAACGTAGTTGAAGCTCCAAACTTTTTGAGATCTTACACCTATCATTGACGAATCCTAGGTCGATGTGGACAATGACAAGGATAATTCCACTACCACCACATCCCATTCTCTGGTTTTTAGATCTTAGCCTCCAAAGCATGAAGACACTAGGGTGAATTTGAGTTAGGTAGAGGTATGGGGTTTTTCTATTTTGTTTTATGGAAACTGCTTACATCGATGAAATTTGTTTTGGATTTTATTTATGGTGCTATGGGTTTTTTTGGGGGCAATTTTGTAATTTTGAGAGCCTTATAATAGTCATTGATTGAGCATTTTCTTTTCAAATACTTTTGGTTTGCTCAATGTTTGGATAAGTTGGGACTATTTTCCATTATCATGTTAGTTAGGCTAATCCCAATAAAATCTAGCTTGATAAATTTCCATCTTAGCTAGAAATATTTTTAATTATTTATTTAGTGAAATTGGGTTAGGTGGTCAAGAGGGGCCTCTATGTCAATTACACACATCCTTCATTGAAGTTGGGGTTTAGCACTACCTTTCAACCATTGTTTTTATTGTGCTAAGGGACCAATGCCCATCCTTATCAATCCAACTCAATGGGTGTCTTATGTAGTAAGCCATTGCCACTTTTTTTGTTGTACTATCCTTCATTGGAATTCATTGATGACTCTTGAATTAGATGAAAACCGATACTCTTGATAAGGAGTGAATCAAAATCTATATGGAATGTTCCATATGCACTCAAAACTTTTCCATCCATAATATCAATATTTCAAGTATTTCACATTTGCAATTGGTGGCAATTAAAGAACAAATATGTTGACCTTTATGTTTTTTATTAGAATCCATTCAACCTTAAACCACATGAGTATGGGGCTAGTGCAAGGTAATGATACCCACTTATGACGCATTAGTTGCAATGGACTTCATGAAAAATAGAAATCCAATCATTGAAATGAATTTTTAGAGGTACCTACACAACATTTTAGAATATGGTGTAAAAAGATGAAATGTAGACAATCAAATCACCTTACAGAATATATAACTTTTATTTATGGTAAATATGTATAACTCCCCAAAAATGGTGTTCTTTAAGATCAATATGTTATTTTTTTCTAAAACATAATGCATATGTTTGCAATAGGGCCCAGGTTTGGTATGTAAATTGTCCAAATTTCGGAAGAAAAACAAATTATGTATAGTTGTCAATAATTGTGGTTCTAGTGCAACACTATTTTTCCAAAATTTTCCAAGTTAATTTTATATATTTTTTTAAATTAAGGAAGTAAACAAAGCCCTAAAATTACAAGGTCGAGCATTAGGCCCCACTTTCATGGCCTTAACATAATTAATATACTCGTTTTTTTAGTGCATAGGTATTCCAGTATACTTGTGCGGGTTCTTTTCCGTTTCTGAAATAGGTGAGTCAGTAAAAAGTTATAGCCAAATTACACAACCTATGTTTTACAAAAATACGACATGAATGCAAATAAAAATGAATAAAAAATAGAAAACACTAACAAATTTATTCAAAAAATAGATATTTGGAATCTGCACATAGAGTTGTATAACTATGTCTAGTTTCATTAGAAATGGACAAGTGGAGCATATACAGAATCAAGGTCGAAAAACATGAAGTTACAAAACATGTTGTGTTTTTCTATAATGCAATCTAAGCCATAAGGTTTGGCAATTTGAACCTAGAACCAAACCTATGATGTCACTAAACATGGAAATGGAAAAAGGAAAGCAAGCCAAAAAAAATTAAATTCAAGAGTGCACGTGCATTAAGAGAATGTGTGTGTTAAATGTGCGTGTGCATTAAAAGCACACACACACTACTGTCATGCACACACTATTAACACACACACACTAGTAGCACACACACACTAGTAGTACACACACACACTAGTAGCGCGCATGCATGAGCCTTGTTCTCATTGTACTTTATTTGCTTCTCCAGTACCCTTCTCGATATCTCTCCCTTTCTCTATATAATCCCTCCATCCCTATTTATCACCCCATCCCCTGTATCTCTCTCAACCCCCCATCTCTTCCTATACCATAAATCCTAAACCCCCCCATCTCTCTATATACCCTATTTGTTACCCTAAATTCTAACCCCATCATTTCTCTATTTATCTAACCCTCCCTCTTTTTCTATCCCTCTCCCCTCCTCCCATGTTCTATCTCTCTCTTTGTCCCCTTGATCCCTAACCCAATATACCCTCTATCTCTAAATCCCCCCTCTTTATCGTAATACCCCTCCCCTCTACCACTAATGTCACGTACCCAAATTTCGTAAAATTTAAAAACTTTTCTAAGTGTCTAAAAATACCACTAAATCTATGCGAAAATACAAAGTGTGGGTTTACTTTCTTTAAATTATTGCTTACAAATAATTAAGACTTTGCAAAGTCAACATAACAATATCATAAGCATTATACATCACATAAACATCCAACCTTATATATGAAATGTATACATCAAAGTAATCATAAACATTTTTAAGGACAGAAACAAGTACTCATACATAAGACACATTGAGAAACACCATAGGAACATAGGACACAAAATATAACGTGGTTCACCCGTACACGGGCTAGTCCACAAAGGTTTGTGTGTGTATTATTTAAAAATTCCCAAAGGAATTACATTCTCGCAACATGATTGTTGCTATCTTCCTGAAATCATATGACCCACTTCTATTCTACAAGTACTTGACAACCCTCAAAAGGTTGATTACATAATTGGAATATTCAGCTTGAAGTTTCCTTCATACTACTAGGGTTTTACCCTTCTTTGTGATTGCATATAAAAAAGCATATATATCAACCAAGGTTTTTACATGAGTAAAAATGGTATTTTAACTAAGGAATATCTCTTCTTTCTTTAGACGTATATAAATACTTTTCCACATTAAAAGATATCCTTTCATTCATATCATAAGAATATATATATCTATAGATAATAACAATCAGTTACTCCAAGTTTCTTATTATACATCAAAGTCTCAAAGAGATCCTTTTTGGTCGATAATATCTAAGAAGTAATAAGGCAGAACATTAACTTCTGCGACTTTCAAGACAAGCACTTAATGTGAAGTAAAGTTTAAACAATAATAATTCCAGATATTTAACCAAGCCTGAAGCAAGGGTTTATCCTAAATAAATTTCCAGAATATAGAGTAAAATCTTAGCTTCTACAATTTTTCCAAATACAGTAGAGTTCAATCAAGTGTTAACCAGTTAACTCTATCTATGTCGCGATCTCATTAACTGAGTGTTAACCTCTGATCAACAGGTTTTTTTTTTATATTCTTACAGGTAACTCGACTTATATTGACTATACCTATGGACTTCTTCTTTTTTATAAAGGAAAAATATGATTCTGGTTATCATTCGATAGATCCGTCTCCCATTTGTGAGTCGTAAAGACTGAAACTCTCAGCAATGGAAGGCGTAATAGATATTTAATAATAGATCAGTATTGATCTGATGCGGATTTTATCTCTACCATCGATTCACTTCAATCATATAAAACTATATGAAATTTAGCAGCAAGTATCATATTGCATTAGCACTCATACCTCAATCATTGTCTAAGTAAATAGATGTTAGTCTGGTTTGTTATGAGATTACCCAATGCTCAGATCACCGCCATCATATGGGATCAGGCTCCCCAACTTCAGTCGTCCCTTTCCATTCGAGATATACTATATATATATATATACGCAGGATCACAGATCGCCCACAACATTATAGACTGAAAACAAAACACGGAGCATCCTCTTGTAGTAGGATAAGAATTTGAATGACAATGGATCAAGCTCTATGCCTATCCTCTTCTGAATGCTAACTTTAACCACATAAAAGAATGACACATTCAACGCAAATCCAAGATCTAAGACAACAGACAAACATATCGACTGAGTCTACAGGAGAACTCGATTCATCTTAGAGAGATCTACAAAATAGGAGAGGGCGGTTACTACTGTAACTGGACTGAGATATGGAATATGTATATATATATCCCAACGTCGGAGGTTGGCTTACACACCGTGCCTTTCCTCAGCATACTACCATATCAGATCGATTAGTTTAATATATAGAATATATATCATATTAAAATGTACCCGAAATCAAACAGGGATCAAGCTTCCAGCTTGCCCTTCCAGGACCTCCCACCGTTTAGGAAAAACGCAGAGATTTTGTATAGTAAAAAAAATATAACAAGGATCTATAAAATTGTAAATAAGAATTAGCATGTATTTAATTATTTTATATATAACCCAGCTTGTGGGGATCGACTTGCACACTAACCCTAATGCGATATCATATATGCATAAACCGTGTTCTAACTCCCTTTAATTACTAAGACAAGGATCTAGTACGATTTTAGTCAATATTCAAAGAGAGATATTTTCGTCTTTCTTTAGCATACAAATCGATAGCAAAAATAAGCAGGACAACGAGTAGAGGAACATATTTGAATATCATCTTCTCCCCCCTTCGTGTGCAGGGACCAAGATCCCCTCCTTCTGCCGATGCAGAGAGGATTATAATTCTCTAAGTCCATCGCTCTCTGCCACCCTACAGTGCAGAGATAAAACGAAGTCCCCCTATGCACTCTTCTCCTTCTCGTCATGGCCAAAAAAATGCATTCTTCTACTCTACAAATGCGCAGAGATACTGCTCTGCCAATTAGCAGGGATATTGTTCCATCCCCAAAGCGCGAGCTTTATCCTCCATTTGCCTCATAAACCTTCACTAGTTGTTTGGTTTAGAGAGATCATAACTGCCACTACTCAGACGCATTGCCAAATGGCATCCCACAGGCACCAGATGGCAGTACCGAAAGAGCTGGGTGGTTAGTGTTTTTCTCTAGACAAACTCGGTGACCACTCGGGATTTAAAATTGGCGCCCATCACCATAACCACCAATTTGTATTTGTGAGCCACGTTCACAAATTAATGATCATACATGATCCATCTCTTAAATGCGGGAGATATAAAATATAACAAATTGGAGGTTGTTCCCCTCGTCCCAAGATGGCCCTTGAAAGAAGGGTTCTTTTTTTTAAATTACGGTTTACACTCTACTCAACGGAAAAATGCTAAGGATAACTTCCTTTTAGAAACTATATAAGTATTTTAATACTTTTATTATTGCATCTCTAAAACACACACCAAGGTGCCTTTCATATATATATAAATATTTATGAAAATAATATATATATATATTATCAATCTATCTCTATAATTATCTGACACACCTTGTGGTATAAACTCTAGTAAAGAGAAAGGTATAAGGTGTACCTTCTTTTAAAGTATTCCTTTTTAAGAAAAAAATTATTCATCCATCTTATATTTGGAAAAATATACATATATCTCTATATGTATAAAAAGTTACTCCCCACTTTTGAATGTTCTTTAAAATATATTTAAAAGCTCCAAAATAATAACCTTTAAATTGGGGAAACTATTATCCCTCTAACATCCTTCCATGTATGGGTTAAGTAAGTATTTGGGTAAGCCTTATAAAATACCGATGAATACTAGACCATGTAAATGTGTAGCGTTTCTTTAGAATTTCCATGTCTTCATGGTGTAGAAAGTATCTTTCTCAAATTTGTATAAAATATCTTCTTTCCACCTTTATCTGAAGGTTATATATATATATATATATATAAACTTAGTTTCATAACTTTTAGGGTTAATAGGGATACTTTCTTTGACACTCTTGTCAGAGTTCATAGTATCTAGTGATAACACTTAACCAATATGTTATGCTTCTTTTAGTTTTTTTAGGAGTTCTCTCTAACATCCTCTCATAGGGCATGATTAATATAGTCCATAAGACCGATGGTTGACCTTTGATACTAAAAGGTAATAGGAGTTAGAATAGTAGTTATGTAATTAAATAAACACTATTGCCGATCGTCTACTTAGGACGATAATATGAATGATTTAAGGTTATCAAGTAAGTGCTTGAGATACTAAGATGACACCCGTCATCTACTTTTGTTTTTAGTTACCATTCCTTAGTGGCTTCACTTTCCTCTCACTAAGCTGCATCCGTTCTACTTAGGAGTAATTCACAACAATCCATTTCAAGGTCCACTGGTGGGGCCTTGGCCTTGAGCTCCTCACCAGGGCCACATACATAAATTATTTTTACAAAATATTAATAATAATAAGGGTCAAATTGGAGGGATGTTACAACTAACCATGCTCTCTCTCTCTCTCTCTCTCTCTCTCTCTCTCTCCAAACCCCCACTCCTCAACCTCCTACCCCTACCAATAACCACCTCCCCATCCTCCTCTCTCTCTATATATCTCTCTTACCCCTACTCCCCCCTACCCTTATCCATCCACTCAATCTCGCTCTCCTGGTCTCTCACCTACTCGTACCATTAACCAAGCCCCCACCAATCTCTCTCTCTCTCTCTCTCACCACCCCCCCAAACACCCACTCCTCACCCTATTACCCCTACCCTCCACTCTATCTCTCTCTCCCCTACCACTAACCATCTCCACTTCCCCCCTACTTCTCCCCTACCCTTAACCACCAACTCACTCTCTCTTTCATGTTCTCTCACCTACTCCTACCACTAACCAAAACCCCTCAATATCTCTCTCTCTCTCTCTCTAAACCCCTAACCCCTAATATATATCTCTCTCTCAAAAACCCCAATCCTGACCCTCCTACCCCTATCCCCCACTCTATCTCTCTCTCTCCCATACCACTAACCACCTCCATTTCTCCCTACTCAACCCATACCCTTAACTACCCACTCACTCTCTCTTTCCTGGTCTCTCACCTACTCCTACAACAAACCATCACCCCTGGATCTCTCTCTCTCTCTCTCTCAAAATACCATGCTTCACCAGGGATAATTTTAAGGACCCATACTTATTTAAAAGTGTATAAACCTTGGCGAATCTTACCAATTCTTAAAATGTCAACTATAAAATATTTGGCGATATTTTTCTAAAATTATTTTAATTTCTAAGGATTTTTTTTAGTTTATATAATAATTTGGCGATTTTTAGAGTGAAAAAAGTTTACCCCATCAAAATTAAGCGAAATGGGGCTTCAAAAAATGCAAATTAGCGAATCTTTTTTTGGAAAAAAAACTTGAAAAATAGCCCATGGGCTAAATTTCGCCCCTAAAATTATCCTTGCTCTTCACCCTCCTACCCCTACCCCCCTTATGTTAAAATTTGAGCATTAATTCACAATACTCTTGGATCTTTACTGAGATAATAACATATACAGTATATCAATGCATAACAATCACAATAAGCATGACAAGCATCACAAGAATCAAAAGCATGAGAGACAAGAGACACAGAGTTTCCGTGGGGAAAACCCTAAGGTGAAAAACCCCACAACTTCCTCAGAGATAGAGAGAGGAATGGCTCAACCAAAGTACAACCAAAATACACTTGAGATAGTATCCTAGAGCAGATGATCCTCCTCCTCACAAGTGCGCCACTTTCTGAGTGAGAGAAGTGTGACTTTCCGAATGATCCAAATAGAGATCTACTGATCTCTATTTATACTTAACCTGTTTGCCCAGTGACCTTATGGGGCCGACTTGTCTATCTAGATACATCCACAATATAATATATATTTTAGGGCCGACCCCACACATGGTGGTCTAATAACCCATCGGCAAGTACACACACTTGCGACACTTGTCAATCCACATGACGACACTTCCTTATAGAGGAATAACACATCTCTTATAAGGGTACAATAAATATATATATAATACACAGATGAAATACATTCCGAAGTTACATATACATCAACACTCCCTCTTAACTAGGAAGGTATTTCTCGACACAGTTCTACTAGACCGGTCTTCTTCTCCGAATCATCGTCATCATCATCGTCACTGCTGCTGCTATCTCAACCAATCTTTGACTCTACTCGTCATAGGAAGTTCTACAAAGCTATTCATTTTTCATACTGGATGTAGGCCCACCACCTGTAGGTCTTCATCATCTATGTGAACGGTCTGATAGAGGTGGCCTCTCAGGACTAATTTTATGTGCGGATGCAATAACGGAAAGAGTATCCCAGGAACATTTATGTGCCTAAGCACGACCGGCAAGATCTCCCTGGACCGATTACATGCATCTCCTCCACAATACCTTTAAAGAGAATCCCAGGAACATTTATGTGCCACAGCACGACCGACAAGATCTCTAAAGAGCATCCCAGGACTTATTACGAGCACACAGCTCAACCTCTCGGATCTCCAGTACTGATTACATGTGGATAGACAAAACCTTTAAAGAGCATCCCAGGAACATTTATGTGCCGCAGCACGACCGGCAATATCTCTAAAGATCATCCCAGGACTAATTACGAGCACACAGCTCAACCTCTTGGATCTCCAGGACTGATTACATGTCTCCGTAGTAATACCTCATCCTATGACTGATTACGAGCACACAGCTCAACCTATCGGATATCTGAGGACTGATTACATACTACATAGCAATACCGAAAAGAGTACCCTAGGAACATTTATGTGCCGCAGCACGACCAGCAAGATCTCCCAGGAATGATTACATACTATTTGCACAACTTGCCACATATCATCTCTGACCTCCAAGTATCAACCTGATACTCATGATCCAACGGATCATCATCGCACGAAGCATCATCCTGATGCCCATGATCATACTGATCATCATCACTGTACCATCTTGGTACATATCATCTGGAGCAACATCCTGAAGCTCATTATCATGATCATCCTGATCATACAATGCATCCACCTGATGCATACTAAGTATCTACCTGATACATATCATCATACATGATCCACCTGATCATACAGTGTATCCACCTGATACAAATACAAATACACGATCCACCTGATCATACCTGATACATATCAACATACATGATCTACCTGATCATACAATTTATCCACCTGATACATATACAGATACATGGTCCAAGCATCCAACATGATGCATATACAAAATACATACAAATGATCCAACTTATCATATCCAGCATCCAACATGATGCATACATACATAAATGATCCAACTGATCATATCCAGCATCCAACATGATGCATACATACATAAATGATCCAACTGATCATATCCAGCATCAACACGATGCGTACATACATACAAATATAAATGATCCAACTGATCATATCCAACATCAACACGATGTGTACATACATACAAATATAAATGATCCAACTGATCATATCCATCATCCAACATGATGCATATACAGAGCAGTAACTGGAGCATCGTCCTGATACTCATCATCCAGCGCTTACATCCACAGCCATGTGAAGGATCCTCCTTCCAACATGCTTGGAATGGCTTTAGCAAATGTGTCCGTCACTTCTTCCTTGAAGTGTTGTTGATATGAAGAACAACAAGCCTCTCCCTGAAGTACTTGAACTTCACCCAGGCTAGTGGCTTCATCAGCACATCTGCAATCTGCTCATCCGTCACAACATACAGGAGCTTCATGGCTCCTCTCTGCACCATATCCCTGATATAGTGATATTTGATCTCTATGTGTTTCGACCTGTCATGAAACACTGGGTTCTCAGAAAGCTTCACACAACTCTAGTTATCGCAGACTATACCAGTAGCATCCAATGGGAGATGAAATAACTCAGACAGTAGCTTCCGTAGCCATACCGCCTCACAACTAGCTGAACAAGCTGCAACATACTCTGCCTCAACTGTACTTAGTGCTACGCAGGATTACTTCCTACTGAACCAAGAGATCACACCTGATCCCATACTGAAGCAGCACCCAGATGTGCTCTTCCTATCTACAGCATTACCAGCCCAATCTGAATCAGCATAACCCTGCAAGTTAAACTTTTGATTCACTTCATACTTGAGCCCATAATCCACTGTACCCTTCATGTACCTCAGAACATGCTTTACAGCATCCAGATGAACACTCCTCGGAACCATCAGGAACTGGCTCAATGTGTTCACAGTAAAGCAAATATCCGGTCTCGTGTTCGTCAGGTACATCAAGGACCCAATCATCTGACAATACATAGGACATCAACCAGCTCAGATAAAGCATCACATAGAAGCTTTAGATTCGATGCCATGGGTGTGGCCATGGCCTTGCAATCCATCATCCCAAATCTCTTCAGAATATCTACTGTGTACTTCCCTTGACCAAGGAAAATCCCACCTGAATTCTACCACACCTCCATACCTAGGAAATAATGCATCATTCCCAAATCTTTCATATCGAACTCAACAACAAGCTTCCTCTTAGTATCTGCAATCAGTCTGTCATCTCCTGTTACAAATAATTCATCCACATACAGGAGTAGAATCACAGGATTCCCTTCCTCAACCTTGTAGTAGAGGTTGGAATCCACTTTACTCTTGGTAAATCCCAAACTAGATAGGAAACTGTCCATCCTACCATACCAGGTTCTGGGATCTTGTTTCAAGCCATACAAAGCTTTCTTCAATTTACACACATATGACTCCCTGTCATGTATTTCAAAACCAAGTGGCTGCTTCACATATACTTCCTCTTCAACTACACCATTCAAGAAAGCAGTCTTGACATCCATCTGGTGTATTTTCCATTTCATTGCTGCAGCCAGGGCAAGTACTATTCTGATGGAAGTATACCTGGCTACAGGTGCAAAAGTTTCTTCATAATCTATTCCCTCTTTGTGAGAGAAGCCACGAGCTATGAATCTTGCTTTGTATTTCTCTACACTACCATCTGCAACATGCTTGATTTTGTAGATCCATTTGGAAGTCACAACAGACTTCTCTTTAGTTCTTGGGACAACATCCCAAACATCATTCTTCATTATTGATTGGTATTCCTCAACCATGGCATCCTTCCATTCTTTCTTTTCCTCTGCTTCTTCATAACTGGAAGGTTCTTTGTTCATAATGTCACAGAGTAAAGCAACATAGCTGGTATGTGATCTGGTTCTCTTTTTTGCTCTGTGTTCTTCTTCTAGAATGCCAAATCTTTCTGCATCTTGAATGAGCTCTCTAGCCCATGCAGGTTTCCTCTTTTGAGAATTATCCTCATGGGGTGGATCTACAGGTTCTTGCAGAACTTCAAACTCACAAACAACTTCTAGAATTGCTTCAGTCATGGTAGTGTCTTGAAATCTAGTTTCCTTAGGTTCTTCATAAAATTTGATAGGTACCTTCCTTGATTTGATGAATGCTAAGTTTTCATCAAATGTTACATCCCTGCTGACATCAATCTTCTTGAACCCTGGAAAGTATATTCTGTAAGCCTTCGAGCTTTCACTGTACCCCACAAAGATACCCTTCTTTCCTGAAGGATCTAGTTTGGTCCTCTTTTCCTTTGGGACATGAGTGTATACTGGACAACCAAATATTCTGAGATGGTTGACTTCAGGTTTCTTACCAGAAAAGACCTCTTCTGGTGTCTTGTTGCCCAATATCTTGTGGGGTGTTCTGTTCTACATATATACAACTGTTCTAGCTGCTTCTGCCCATAGATGCATAGGTAGATCCTGGTCATGCAGCATTGCCCTTGCCGCTTCCATGATTGTTCTGTTCTTCCTTTCTGCAACTCCATTCTGTTGAGGATTATAAGGAGCAGTCAACTCCTTCTTAATCCATGAATCACTACAAAGATTCTTGAAGTCACCTGAGGTGAATTCTCCACCATTGTCGGATCTAAATGTTTTGATCTTCTTGTCAGTTTGATTCTACATCAAGGTTTTGAATTCCTTGAACTTATCAAACACCTCATCTTTGTTCTTCAAGAAGTATACCCAAGTATTCCTGTAGAAGTCATCAATAAATGAGACATAGTAAACATACCCACTTAGAGAACTGGATGACATAGGACCACATACATCTGAGTGGATGATTTCCAGGATATCTTTTGCCTTGCTTTCACTGCTTGGGAAATCCTTCTTAATATTCTTACCTTTTGCACATCCTTTGCAAACACCTTCATGTTTGGTCTTGATTTCAGGAAGACCCTCTACAGCCTTGTTTGCAATTGGAAGTGCCCTATAGTGCATATGAGCAAGTCTTCTATGCCAAAGTTCACTTGGCTCCATGGATTCATGCACCATGGCATGTTCAGGTTGTCCTTTTAATTTATACAAACCTCCCTCTTGCTCTCCAATCACTACTGCATCATCTATGGTCTTTCCCTTTGGCCACATTAGGACTTGGCCATCCACAAATGCAACCCTCATACCTTTTGCATCCAATGCAGAGATGGAGAGTAAGTTCTTCTTGAGCCCAGGTACATAAAGGACTTCTTTCATTTTCAAAGATTTTCCAGAATCTAGGTTGTAGGAGGCTTCACCACTTCCTTTGATTGGGTATTGATAATCATCCCCAAGTTTCACTTTATGAGGTGATTCATGTTCAGATAGGTTTACAAAAGATTCCTTAAACCTAGTCATGTGTTTGGAAGCCCCACTATCAATAAACCAATCATTACAACCATGAGAGATAGTACCTATGAGAGCAGAGATTAGAACATACTCTTCTTCACTTGATGAGTCATCATTACTATCATCACTTTCTGCCCTAGCCTTCTTCTTTGGAGGTTCATCATCTTCGGCAGCATGAGCATGGTACCTTCTTTTGTTACCCTTCTTCTTCTTGCTGGAGTTGTTGTTGTGTTTGTCCCTTTTGTTCTTGGGACATTCTGAAGCAAAGTGACCCTTCTCATTACAAGTGAAACACCATAGATCTTTCTTGTCTTTGTGAGAATGATGAGAAGATTTCTTCTTCTGATGGGATGGCTCTCTCTTGAACTTGCCCTTCTTAGTGTGAGTTGTGAGAGCTTGATCTTCATTTCCCATCTTCTCTTCTCTTGCCACAAGCCTTGCTTCTTCTTGAGAACATTCCTCCCATAATCTGCTGAAGGAGATTAACTTCTTTCTGGCACAGATCCCCTGGAAAAAAGAGTCCCATGACCTAGGTAGGCCATTCAAAGTAGTCATAACAATTTCACCATTCTCCACCATTTCATCCACAGCTTCAAGTTGTTCCTTGATCTAAGAGACTTTGGAGAAATAGGATTGAATGGTTTCTCCATTCGACATCTTGACCCCTTTCAATTGATTCTGGAGGGTCATCTTCCGATTTATGTTCTTTCCTTCAAATAGCTTGGTCAAAGAGTCAAACATAGCCTTGGGTGTCTTTAGAGAAGACACACGGGGTATGAGATGGTCTTTGATAGAATCAACAATGATTCTCTTTGCCTTGACCAAGTTCTTCTTATGCAATACCTTAGCCTCTTCATCCTTTGGGATAGGGATGTCTTCTTTTATATATGAGTCCAACTCATTCTCTTCCAGGATTAACCCAATCCTATACTTCCAAGCTCAGAAGTTATCAACCCCTTCAAGCTTATCCTCAAGCTTGGTGTGGTGAGACATCTTAAAGAGTACTTCAAATGAAATAGAAAAGATTTAGGTCTTATCACTTGAAATGCTGAAAACTAGATCTGGTCCCGGATTAGGGTTTGTTGGAAAAATCCTAAAAATTCAAAATGTGAATTTCAACTTTCTGAAAGGATAGAAAGATGCGCCTTGATGAGCTGATCAGCCTGGTGTATTCAGAATTTGAGATCAGCAAAGCTTTACCCTTCAGATTTGCCTTTTTGTCCTCCCGGGTTCACTAGGGAGAGCCCTGAATTAGGGTTTGAGTTTCCCAAAGATCTACCTAGCCAAAAATCTCAATCCAAAGCTCTAAACTTCGATTTGTGCAAGGAGCTTCCAGCTATGTCTTCAGATTTCAGAAATTCCTATTTTTGTGGAAACCCTAATTTTTAGGGCCAAATTTGAAAATGCTTAGAATTGAATCCTGATTGGACAGATAGATTCTCCTTGGTGAGTAGAGTCAATCTACTATACTCCTTTTCCAGAAATTGTGGAGAGAAACCCAATAAACAAGAAACTCAAGTTTCTGTCACTACAAAATGTCTTCTTCTCAGGTTAGCTCTGATACCATGTTAAAATTTGAGCATTAATTCACAATACTCTTGGATCTTTACTGAGAGAATAACATATACAGTATATCAATGCATAACAATCACAATAAGCATGACAAGCATCACAAGAATCAAAAGCATGAGAGATAAGAGACATAGAGTTTCCGTGGGGAAAACCCTAAGGTGAAACCCCACAACTTCCTTAAAGATAGAGAGAGCAATGGCTCAACCAAAGTACAACCAAAATACACTTGAGATAGTCTCCTAGAGCAGATGATCCTCCTCCTCACAAGTCCGCCACTTTCTGAGTGAGAGAAGTGTGACTTTCCGAATGATCCAAATAGAGATCTCCTGATCTCTATTTATACTTAACCTGTTTGCCCAGTGACCTTATGGGGTCGACTTGTCTATCTAGATACATCCACAATATAATATATATTTTAGGGCCGACCCCACACATGGTGATCTAATAACCCATCAGCAAGTACACACACTTGCGACACTTGTCAATCCACATGACGACACTTCCTTATAGAGGAATAACACATCTCTTATAAGGGTACAATAAATATATATAAAATACACAGATGAAATACATTTCGAAGTTACATATACATCAACACCTTACTATCTCTCTCTCTCCCCTACTACTGACGATCTCCCCATCCCTCTCACTCTCTCTATATCCCTCTTCCCCTACTCCCCCCCCACCCTTAAGCACCCACTCTCTCTCTTTCTATATGTCTCTCACCTACTCCTACCACTAACCACCTCCTTGATCTCTCTCTCCCTCTCTCTTACTCTCTAAACCCCTAACCCCCAATCTCTTTGTCTCTTTCTCTCTCTAAAACCCTAGCCCCAATCTCTCTCTCTCTCTAAATCCCTAACTCCTAATCTCTCTCTATATATATATATGCCCCTCCCGCCTAATCCCCCTACCATTAACCTCTCTCTCTCTCTCTCTCTCTCTCTCTCTCTCTATATATATATATATATATATATATATATATAAATAAACCTCTAAACTCCAATATTTCTCTCTTTAAACCCCTAAAACTTTGATATATTTCTCGGTCTCTCCCCTACTCCCCCTACCCATAACCCCCCACCACAAACCATCGAAACTCCCCCTCATGATCTCTCTCTCTCTCTCTCTCTCTCTCTCTATCTCTCTCTAAACCCTTAACATGCAATCCCCCTCTCTCTCCCTCTCACACTCTCAACCCCTAACCCCCCCCCACTCTCTCTCTCTCGCTCTCTCTCCCCCAAACCCCCACTCCTCACCCTCCTACCCTTAAACCCCACTCTATTGCTCACTCTCCCCTACCACTAAACACTGCCCTTTCCCCCCCACTCATCCCCTACCTTTAACCACCCACTCACACTCTCTTTCTCGGTCTCTCACATACTCCTACCGATAAACACCCCCCCATCTCTTTCTCTCTCTCTCTAAACCCCTACCTCCTATTCTCTCTCTCTCTCTCTCTCTCTCTCTCTCTCAAACCTCACCCTCCTACCACTACCCTCTCTCTCTCTCTCTCTCTCTCTCTCTCTCTCTCTCTCTCCTACCACTAACCATCTCCCCATATCTCTCATTCTCTCCATATCCCTCTTCTCCTACTCCCCCCCACCCTTAACCACCCACTCTCTCTCTTTTTATTGGTCTCTCACCTACACCTACCACTAACCACCTCCCCAGTCTATCTCTAACTGTCTCTCTCTAAACACCTAACTCCCAATATTTCTCTCTCACACACAAAACCCAATCTCTCTTTCTCTCTCTCTCTCTCTCTGGGGAATCCAAGACCACACTCTTTCACTTCTTCTGCTCTCTCTCTCTCTATCACATGTCATCTATATCTCTCCCCTTCCACTAACCACCTCCCCATCCCTCTCTCTCTCTCTGTGTTTGTATATATATATATAAACCCCTAACTTCCAATCTCTCTCACTCTCTTAACCCCTAAACCCTTAATATATTTCTCTCTCTTCACTAGTAGAAAAATGGGTGATAAATGACTAGGCAATTAAAAAAATTGGTCACCAATTGAAATAAATGACTAAACCACCAAAAACGTTGGTCCCCATAGTGTTTTTAAGTGAAATATAACCAAATTTTTGCAACTTTAAGGGATTGCAACTAAAAATGACTAATTTAATCATGGGATAAAAATTATGACTAATTTAGTCATGGGATACAAAATATTTCTAGACAGTCTATGTTAATAATTCTATAAGGTGCCCATTGTTTAAATTTATGAAATTGTAATGATTTTATTACAATTTCGTAAATTTTAATGTTGGAGATGGATTCAAAGACCCCCTTAATTTATGAAATTGTAAAATTTTATTGTCAAAATTGCAATTATCTATTGTTAGAACAATGGATAATTGTAATTTTGACAATAAAATTTTACAATTTCGTAAATTTTAACATTGTAGATGTATT
Organism: Larix kaempferi; assembly: GCA_027924585.1. Lineage (NCBI taxonomy): Eukaryota > Viridiplantae > Streptophyta > Pinopsida > Pinales > Pinaceae > Larix > Larix kaempferi. The sequence continues at coordinate 21,716,804 of BSBM01000179.1, read as the reverse complement.
CAAAGACCCGCTTCTTTGTAAATTTACGAAATTGTAATAAAATTATTACAATTATTACAATGTTGTAAATTTTAACAATGGATAATTCCAATTTTGACAATAATTTTTTACAATTTCGTAAATTTTAATGTTGCAGATGGATTCAGAGACCTGCTTAAAGGGGGTCTCTAAATCCATCTGCAGCGTTAAAATTTACGAAATTGTAAAAATTCATTTTTAAAATTGCAATATATATCCACTGTCGGATTTCAACAAATAACTTAACAGAAATGGAAGAATGCTTCATGATATTTGGTATCCTCCATCTACTTGACTATAAAGAACCTTGTTACTCTTGGTGCAATAACTGGACTAGTCAAAACTTGAAGCTTCGATTTAATAATATATAGTTATTATATATATTATAGTTAATTTGTGATATTGATATATTATAGTTATATATATTAATATAATCAATATATATGATATGTTATATATATTTTAATATTAATATATAGTTAATATATCACTATATAGTTGATACATAGTAAATATATAATATGCTAATATATATGTCATGTATAGTTAATATATTAATATACTATTCTGGCCACTGACCAGTCCACATCCTTCCCCTCTCAAAATAACCCCTTCCTGTAGCCCACATTGTCCATATATAGAAAGATACATAGACCAAACAGATCACTAGGATAGTTGAAAAGGACACCACACAGATCACTGGGATCCCACCAAGCCCAAAATTCCAATAATGTGGAATGAACCAAAAAGTGTCTAGAAACTGAAAAAGGATTGAAAAGAACAGAAAGACAAAAAGCCTTAAAAAGAAACATCATAGGGAAATCCCTGAAAAATGCAAAACCCTACCTTGTTATCCATTTTATAATCTCTTTATAATTCCCTAGTTACATTAGTAACTACAGCAAGGCCTTCCCATTATATCACCCATGTTTACTTTCTCCCACTTTGGCTATGATCAATGTTCATTTACATATTACCTTTTAATGACTACCCCGATAATGTTAATACCCCTTGTTGAAATTTGGTTGTCATTGATGTCGATTAATGTCAAAGATGAATCCGTACTCTTGTGCTAGTTTGAATAAATACATGGATGCGAGTATGAAGAAGTATATGCAGAAGTGCATCTAATCTGAATTAATGTGGTACAGGTGCAGGTTTCAAGTCTACCCATGTCATGCTCCTTCAAGGTAAAGGCCAAAAGAGTTGGTAGAACAAAATTTCGGGAGTGCACAAGCAAGCCAAAGAGGTGATTGGACAAGGTTCGAGAGTGCACACACAGCTTGGAACAAGAAACAATTGAGCAAGGAAGAAAGGCTCCAAAGTGTGCAAGACTCACCAATTAGAAGAAGCTCTCAGTTGTTGAAGTGCACACAAGTACCAAAAAGGGAGTAGAGGCTGAATATGCCAAGTGTGCAATGTTAAGTTTTGAGCAAATATCATGAGCTTTGAAATTTAAAACTTTAAGCGTGGAAATACTTAATACTTGAATCAATGAACCATTCAATCACATGAAACATTTAACCACAACACAAGATGTACCTTGGGGGAAACCCTCAAAACAATGAGGATGAAAAACCCCATTAAATCTTCAGAGTTCAATTATGATAGATAGCAGAGAATGTCTTTTACATTAAGCACCCCCAATGCATTACAGAGCAAGAGAAAGATGAATAAGAGAGACTCATAATAATATCCTGCACAAAGAGAAGCACCTTGCCTTCAAGGGAGAAGAGAATTCAATTCACACTTAATTCATCAATTCTGTATAACATATTTATACAATCTTCACATGCATCAGATTGTATTTTTATCTTCTTACTTCATGATGAACTTGCTGTCCATCTGGATGCATCAATCTTGCATGAAGAAGTGTGTTCCACTTCTCATGCAATGCATTAACTCACTGAACTGTCATTAGGATGAACTCGTCCCTTAACTGAAGGCTTTCCCACTTAGTTAGGTGGCTAACTTAAGTGTCATCATGCAAGTGTCACAACTCAAGTGTCGTCTTTTATTTTAACACAAGTGTCATCTTTTAGTTTAACATAAATGTTGTAATGCAGTAACACTTAGTTAACTAGATCTTCTTTGTTATCACTTAGTTAACTCTTTTAATGGAATCTTTCTTGTTGAAATCACTGTAGTGATCAATTCGAGTTCTTCTTTGATTGAATGGAGTCTTATTTGTTAATATCACTAATGTTTAACAATTTGATTTCTCTCTTAATTAATTATTTATTTGCAATTCGAATTCTCTCATATCTTATCACATCTGATAATTATTTCTTTCCTTATTTGCATCATCAATATGTGTTAACTTTAATTATCTATCATATTAGATTATACTCAGAAGATTTTTCAGATGCCGTGATCATATTATATCACTCTCGGACCAAATGATCATATGCTAAAGTAATTCATTCTAGAGGTGGCCAGTCTCTAAAGGAGACTTAATAGCAATTCGTGACCATGGTTAGTAATACATCACACAACATTAATGCTTCAATATGCAAAGCATCTACCTCTATAACTGGAGTTCCACCTCATGGGTACCTACTATAACTAGAGGTCCACATGAGAATATGACTTGACATACAAATCCTGAGCCTTGTCCAGCAAGACTTTACAACATCATCACTTTGATACATCAAAGCATTCACCTAAACATATGAGTAATAACCTTTTACAACTAAATGCTTAGTCATTCTTGAGTCCAACTCAAGAATCTACTCCAAGTTCCTGAGTCCAGCTCAAGCCCCCTACCTCAACACATGAGGCCCAGTCATAGATACACAAGATTGGCTTGGAGAATGACTCGTGATGCTGTACATTTAACTCACAATAACCACAAGCGACGATATAATAAGGGCGCAAGACCAAGCTGCAAGGGTGCAAGTCCCACTAGCCAAAGAACCAAATATGTGCAAGACCCATAATAGATGATACCTAAGTAGCGCAGAATATGACAAGTGGCGGAAGCGTGAACCATGAAGAAAAGAAGGAAATTCACAACTAACTTGTGGACATCACCATCCACGAAGATCAGTATAAATAAGAATACGAGATGGAGAATGAAAGCAAGATGGAAGTATGGAAAGTTAGGAAAGCTGTAAGATACAGATTTATAATTTTTGGGGGATCAAGAGCTCATGGAACCATAACAACATGATCTAGCCGAAGAGATGAGTGTGCATAAACAGAGGAATGGAATAACTGAAGGTGCACAAAATGATGTTGTGAATATGTGAAAGTTGCCCAAAGATAGAAAGAAAGAACTATAGAAGATGCACAAGTGCATGAGGACTGAATAACAGTATCGTAGACAACACACAGAAAGTCATAGATGTTCTAAGACAAAAGTGTAGAGATAGATTTGAAGTATATCTTGTGATGCAGAAAGTGAAGAAGTTTATCTGAAGCACGAAGACTGATTTGATGTGTACGAAGTAAGGCATTCCATAATATGTGCAAAGACAGATTTGCAGCAAATTCAAGGGTGTGCATCATGATGAGGAAGATATGAGACAAGTGCAGTAATCAGAATGGCCATATCACAGATGATGCACAGTTTGTCACAGATGATCTAAAGGTTGTTGCACCAAGAGAGAATGAGCATATCTCTAATGGTGCACAGTTCCATCTGATATTGGTACATGAAGCTGTTGTTCTCAATTTATGTGTAGTATCAGTTAAGATTGCATATGCGCAGCGGAAAACTGAAATGTTGAAACTTAGTGTAGACTGCATAATTTGATGAAGCAACACACAATTTATGAAGTGCAACTTCAGTTGAAGTGATGATTTGAGTGTGAAGTCAAGTGATGTATGCATCATAGTAACAACAATACTACAACATATAGAAGTTGCACACAGTAGAATATCTGAAGAGTGCGTGGAACAGAAGTATAGCAGAGCAATATCTTTTTTTTATATATTAGGGAGGCAGGACTAGGAAAGGAGAAGGGTATCATAGTCTCCTTCTAGTTGGTGCTTCCTTCAGGTCGGTACCTATAAAACTAGGGGGTCGATGCCTCCTTCTAGTTGATGCTAGAGAACTTAGGATGTTGGTTCTTCCTCAAATGTAATCTTTTACTTTAAAGAGTATTCCATGGTTTTCTCCAGTTTGGGTTTCCACGTAAAAATTATGTATGTTCAGTGTTTTGCGCATATGTGGATTAATGTTTTATTTATGGTGGATGCATAGTTAAAGTTCAAATATTAATCAGTTAAGAAGTTAAAAATTGTTCATAAATGCGCTAATATTGATTCACACCCCCTCTCGGTATTAAATAAATTCCAACATATTGTATCAAAGTGGTTGTCTTTAGTAACAACTTAACATATGGAAGATAGATCTTTGCGCGGAAATGAGCATGTGAGATAAACTGTCCTTGGCCAACAAAGAGGACTTAGAAAATATGGATTCAGTGTATGAAGAAATGGCAGAAGTATACTTTGAAGGAGAACTAATCAATGCTCTGGATAAACTGAAGAAATCAAGGAAGAGAGCCAAACATCTGCAGGAATCACTATTGAGATTAGAAGTAGATACCATCAAACAATTGAAACTAAGAGAAGAAAAGTGTGAGAAATTAGAAGCTAATCGAGTCACTTCTTTGAAAGAAGAACTAAACAAAATCAACAGTTAATTGGAACATGAACAAAAATTCGGAAATGGCACCAATGAAGATTCAAAATTTGTTCTTGACCCAAAGAGTTATGCAGACATGCTTAGAACCCCTTCTCCAAGGAACAATCACAAGCTCGAAGAAAAGAACAGGGAATCAGTCCACATGGAAACTGGACCTGCGCAATTTAGAAGAGTTCATGCAATCATGTATCAAAACCTCTTTTTGGGAAATGGTTACTTCTGTCATAACTTTGGTCATAAAGCAATACACTACAAAGCATGCGCACTTGTGTATTCTACGAAGAATGGTTTATGTAATTAGATGAACCCAAATAGAATGGCGTCAGGAAAGTAGCTGAAACACCAAAATAAAATATTATTCCCTTTATCTTTTTGTACTTAGATGATGAATGTTGTAAATGTCACAATCATGGTCTGACAGTCAATACTGTGAAAAACAATTTCCACTTGCGCAATTGATCAACACCAATAAGATAGAATCTGTTGAATCTCATAAATATAAAAGCTATCTTGAGGGATGCAATCTGGATTTACATGTGCAAAATAAAAGAGGACAATGGTACATAGATAGTGGTTGTTCTAAGAACATGACAAGGGACAAAAATACTTTTCTAAAATACAAGGAAGATAAGGGTCGCAATGTCTTCTTTGGGGATAATGGATCTGCCAAAATTTTAGGAAAAGGCTTAGTAAGTTTGGGAAATAAAAGGACCAAATTAGAAAATGTATTATTGGTAAAAAAAATGAAACAAAATCTTCTCAATGTCAGTCATATGTGTGATCAAGGAAATAAACTAACTTTTGACTCAAAAATGCAAGATCAGAAACAAGAATACAGGTATACTATTAGCAACAGCCTCCAAAACCCCTAATAATGTTTTCATTCTAGATGAAGAAAAGGAAGAGAAGCATTACATGGGACAAATAGATGAAATTTGGCTATGGAATAGGAGGCGGAGACACATCAAATTTGACAATCTAATTGGAATCAACAAGAAACAAGTCGTAAGAGATATTCCAAGAATTACCAAACCATTGAATTCATTCTGTAAACACTGTCTGCACGGAAATCAAATAAGGGTTACATTTAAGATGAAAGAATATACTACTTCAAAACCATTGGAGTTAGTGTAGTCATACCTTTGTAGTCCAATGATATCCAAAGGACTAAATGGTGAATCTTATTTTCTTATTTTCATTGATGACTATACTAGAATGACATGGATGTTCTTTATTAAATAAAAATAGGAAACCTTTGAATGTTTCAAAATCTTCAAAGAAGTAGTTGAAAATGAAATTGACTTGAGGATAAAGTGTTTGAGATGTTAATATGGAGGAGAATACACTTCAAAAAAATTTGACAAGTTTTGCGAGAAACATGGAATCAGAAGACGGTTCTCAACAACTAGAACTCCATAGCAAAATGGGATGGAAGAAAGAAAAAAACAGACTTGTACAGGAAATGGCCAAAACAATTTTGAGTGAATCAAAGTTATCATATATGTTTTCGACTCAGGACATTCATACAACTTTACATATTCTTAACAGATTCCAGATAAGGAAAAAAAGTGATTCAACACCTTATGAACTCTGGAAAGGAAAACCATCTACTATCAAGCACTTCAGAATATTTGGAAGCAAGTTCTATATCAAAATAAATGATGAAAATATGGGAAAGTTTGACTCCATATCAGATGAAGAAATTTTTCTTGGGTATGATACAAGAAGCAAAGCTTACAAGTGCTACAATCTGCGACTTAGAAAGATGATAGAGAGTCTAGACGTGAAATTAGATGAAGTATTCACACACGAGGGAATTGAAGACAATGATGATCATCCAATGCTTGAGCAGTCATATGAGGAACAGCGAGAAGATAAAGAAATAGAAGAACCACATGAGGTGATATATCAAAACGAATTAGAAGATGGAAGACAGGTTACAAGGGCTCCATCCAAATACGTTCAAAAGAATCACGCATAAAATGTGATTATTGGAGACAAAGATGCTAGTGTAAAGACTAAAAGAAGTCTAAGAAATCCAACCGAAGAAGTTCATTTCTCTTTACTATCCCAAACTGATTTTGAAGGCTTTGAAGAAGCTAGAACAAATGAGCATTGGTGTAAAGCCATGGAAGAAGAACTAGATCAAATTGAAAAGAATCAGACCCGGGAACTTGCACCGAGACCCAAAAATAAAAATGTTATCAATACAAAATGGGTATTAAAAAACAAACTAAATGAAGAAGGACAAGTTTTCAAAAATAAAGCAAGGCTGGTATGAAAAGGTTATGCGCAGATTGAAGGAATATATTTTGAAGAGACCTTCACTCCCATAGCAAGATTGGAATCAATTAGGCTGTTCTCGGCCTATGCTTGTGTTGAAAATGTCAAAGTGTATCAAATGGATGTAAAATATGCCTTCTTAAATGGGGATCTTGAAGAAGAAGTATACATTGAACAACCAAATGTATTCTCTCTTTCTGACAATAGAGACTATGTCTGCAAATTAAAGAAAGTTTTGTATGGACTAAAGAAGGCTCCCAAAGCTTGGTATTCAAGATTAGAGAAATATCTGCAACAACAAGGTTTCAAAAGAGCTAGTGTAGACAACCATATCTACGTAAAGATTGAGGAATAAAATATGATAGTAGTTGAAGTATATGTTGATGATATCATTTTTGGGAGCAATGATGACAAGATGAGTCAGAAATTTTCCAACGACATGCATAAAGAGTTTGAAATGTTTATGGTTGGAGAATTTTCCTTCTTCCTTGGACTTCAAATATCTCAAATAGATAATGTCATCTTCATATCTCAAACCAAATACATGAAAGAAATGCTAAATAAATTTAACATTGAAGACTACAAATAGCTTGTATACCCATGGTCTTCGGGTGCAAATTGAGTAAGGAAGATGAAGCTGAGGAAGTAGAAAAAATATTTACAGATTAATGATTGGCAGCCTATTGTATGTAACTGCCTCAATTCCATACATAATGCAAGTAGTAGGACTTGTCGTACGGTTTCAGGTAGCACCCAAAGAAACACATGTCCGAGCAGTAAAGAGAATTTTCAAATATTTAAAGCGAACCATGAACTTTGGACTGTGGTATCCACGAAGGAATGATATTAAGATAGTAGGTTATACTGATGTAGAGTGGGAAAGAAGTGTTGATGATAGAAGAAGTACTAGTGGAGCTACATTTTTTATAGGAAATTGTCTTGTATCCTGGATTAGAAAGAAACAACCATCTGTCGCACTATCTACAGTAGAATCAGAGTACATTGCAGCAGCTTCGTATTATGCGTAGGTACTGTGGATGAAACAAACCTTGAAGGATCTGCAAGTAAACATTGATCATGCCATACAAATCTTATGTGACAATACAAGCACGATCAATATCTCTAAGAATCTAGTCATGCACTGCAAAACTAAACATATACCCATCAAGTATCATTTTGTGAGAGAATAGGTTGCAGAAAACACTATCAAGTTGAAATACATTGACACCAAAGAACAAATCCTAGATATATTCACAAAATAGCTCCCAAGAAACACATTTGAATATCTCAGGAAGAAACTGGGTGTGGTCCAAAATCCACAACATGATGAAAGCCTAAAAAGAGGACATAAAATTCAACGAGGATTGGTGACAACGCAGTAAATGCGATGAAAGAATGGTTAGATTCCAGAAGAAATCTACGGGAACATAGTGCAAAAATAGACGTGGACAAAATTAAGCAGATGATATGGAAGATTACGCAAGGAATGATAAATGATCGATGATTGATATGACATGAACAATAAGGAAGATAAAAATTGTACAAGGGGAGCGTACTTGAGATGGCTATGAAAAATGTGTACAGATTGCAAGGAATTAGCGTAGAAACCCCATCAAAAGAATGAAGCATGAAGATAGGGGGATTTATCTGAGAAAGAAGATGCCCGAAGGCCCACGCAAAATAAAATAAAGAAGAACCTATAATTGCACTACGATGGCACCTCTTTTCCATTGATGTCGAAGGGGGAGAAAGAGCATGAAGCTGATCTTGAAGAGCATGAAGATGATCATGAAGCATGCATATGCACAATAAGAATTTTCATGAAGCATTTGATCCACACAGAAGTAACAAAAAGCAGAAAGAGCATTGGATGCAAAATGTGCAGATGAGCAAATGCTCAAACTGGTAAAGAACATGGGGGAGTGCACACAGGGGGAGTACTGCAACTAGCACAAATGAAGCATACAAACTTCAGTAGATGATTATGCACAGCTTCATAATGTGTTGAAATCAATTCCAAAGGGGGATATTGTTTAACTTTCGTTATCATTGATGTCGACTAATGTCAAAGGGGATAATATATAAAGTTCTTAGTGTAAAGAAACAAAAATGGACCACCATTGGGTGGAACCTAGTATGACCTTATTGAAATTGTCACCTACAACTTTGACAAAGACTATTATTTTGTCTTTATCCATATGTGACAAAGACCAACTTCCATGTCATTGGTCTCACTTGTAGGAGGATTCCATTGAGAAGGAAAAGATAAGGCATGAATCATACTCTTTAGATCATGATAGGTATCCAATTCTTGTCGCTCCATTGAATGATAGGTATCCAATTATTGTAAAGTTGTAGTGAAAGAAGTTGTAAATTAACCATAGGAATCCTTTGTATTCATTCTTTGGAAGGTTGGTGGACTGACGATTGTGGGTAGCTTAGTGGGTAGAGAAACGTTGTTAGAAAAGCTTGTCCATAAATTGAGTTGCTTAGTTGGAAACATTAGACATATGTTGGCAGAAAAAAGACTAATATACCCAAGGTAAAATGTAGTGATTAAAGCAATGCAATTACCATTTTATTAGTGATTATGCCTACATAGAACTTAGAGTTCATTTTTAATTATTACCATATGGTTGAATGTATGATGGGGATCATATTCACACTGCATCTAGACGTTTCTATCTACAGATGTGCAAAAGGAATCCCACACTAGCCTTGCTAGAACTGCTAAAAATTGGGTTCCCTGCAGCAGGTATGTTTGATTAGGGAAATACAGTTTCTAGCTAATTATAAGGGCCTTCTTGTTATCAGTTTCTGATTGTGGCTACTTTTTAGTATCAATGAATCTCATTTGAATAATACTTGATCTATGTGCCTCAAATGTGTATCATTTCTATGGTTGAATTGTTTTTTGGGAAGTGCATGTGTACTTTCATATGATAATCTTGATTTTTAGATTTCGGTAGTTCTACAATTATTACCTTGATGTGAACGATAAAACTTTTTTTTTTTACTTTGTAATCCAACACACACACACACATATATATATTTGGAGATCATGTTTATGTGTGTCTCACATCCATGGGTCATTTGATAAGACGTTTTGCAAGTTTTTTTCTTCAACTACTAATAATTGAGCTTAAAATATTTCCATACCTTTGCTTATGGTGTTGCATATTAATAATTGATCTTGGTTTTCCTTTTTATCAATGTTTGATATACTAGTGTTGGCACCCCAACAACTTGCCCTTCAGTTTGCAAAATGAAGGGGCCCCCATGAGAATTTTGTAAATATTCTAGCTATGGTTCTCATTTTATCTTGTTTGGTTTGGTAGGTGATTTCCTGGTTTTCTTTGATCATTCACTCTTGCGTCTTTTGGCTTGGTTCCAATTTCATAAGAATTGTGTGATTTGGGTGATCTTTGCCCTTCGACATCTTTTGCTTTCTGGTTTCTTCATCATGCTTGCATACACTCCAATCTTTAATCTTTTGCTTGATGACTACTTTATTCCATAAAGATTTCCTTATTTTATTAATAAACATTTCATATAGAAGAAATTGAATAAAGTATTGAATATGAAGATTTTAATATTTGAAATCTTTAAAGTTTACAAAAACTTTTCTATTTATAAAATTTTATATTTTGTAAACTTTATTTATTTAGTATATTCAGTTTTCTATTTCTCACAATATACTAAGGAATAAGTAATACTTTTTAGTATCAGCATATGAATTAGTCTAAGAAGACACTTTCATATGGTTACCTACTAAAGCTACATGTAAAAGAGAAATTTAAAAAGATGACATCATTATCTCAAAAGTGCCAGATTTATGAAAAGAAATGAAACATTGATTTTTATTTAATTTTCGTTTAAAGAATATTTTGACACTATTTCAATTTAGGGTGCGCTTTGAATATGAATGGATACTTTAAACCCTATTTCTCAAGTTATGAAAATATAAAGCTTAAAGCAAAATGTGGAAGATTGATAATTTATTAATCCCAAAAACTATTTTATTATCAATGCTTTTTTCGAGAATTTTATGATGGTTACACCATTTTTAAGTGCTTCTTAAAAGGTTACGTCTAGTCATGGAGATAGTATTTCTTTTAAATGGTTTTAACTTTGACATATTTTATTGATTTCACATCAGAGCTTTTTGAGGGTTCCTTCTTTCAACACAAGTATTTATGGAGGTTTGAATGCTAGCGAATTAACCATTTGCCAGGGACATTGGTTTATTAAAGGGAATATTTAAATATTATCACACCCACATAAGTTGACAGAGATCGATACTTCATTAAGCCGAATGCATATCATATTCGGGACTGGACATGGTTGTTGCAGAGATTTGACAAGCGGATTCACAAATGGTGTTGGCGTTGGTTATTTATTGGAGGCCATTTAATTTTGGTTAAGTCAGCTCTGCAAAACATCGGTGTTTACTGGTTTTCATTGTGCAAGGTCCCAAAGACTGTTTTATCGGCCATCAGGAGGAAAATCTTTACTTTTATTTGGTCTAGGCAAAATGTTTATAAATGGCACCTAGTGGAATGGCAGAGATTGGCGTCTCCTTATTATTGGGGAGGTTGGGCTCTTAAAAATATCAATCATTTCTCGGCAGCGCTGCTTGCCAAGAGCTTATGGCGGGCTCTACTGATTGATGGGCTTTGGGGATCAGTGGTTAGGAATAAATACTTGCAGGGGCTTTCGGTGTCGTCGTGGCTCAGGGCGGGCTGCAAGCTGATAAAGAATATTTCTAATATGTGGCCTAGTCTCTCCTCAGCTGTTCCGATTCTATCAGACTGGCTGGCGTGGGAGGTGGGGAATGGACGCCAAGTTTTGCTGGGTGCGGATCCTATTATGGGTGGGCCGAGTTAATATCTATTATCGCAGGAATTGAGGTATTTTCTGAACTCTAACGGTTATTATACTCTACATCGCGCTGCTCCGGTGGTATCTTCTGGTAGTCTATTGCAGGAATGGATCAGTGCGTCACAACTGTGTTTAAATGGGTCAATGGCTGGGGAATGGTCGTAATATACACTTGCCTTAAAACGTGAAAACATTCGACTGTCAGAGACTGCAGATTCTTTGGTTTGGTCCAGAAATTCGTCCTGTGGGACTCTTACGGCCTTCCTGGCTTATGATACCTTCTTTCCAACTCCGGTCGATCCTGAATGGTGGCATACGAAAGTGTGGAGTTGGAAAATACCATTGAAGATCAAAAATTTTATTTGGCTCGGCTTGGCTGGGAAATTACTGTTCTGGGAAAATCTCCAGCGGCGTGGTTTTTCTGGGCTGTTGTCTGTTCTCTGTGTAACATGGAGGAATACTCGGGCAGTCATTTATTTATTTTCTGCCATTTCAGTATCAGCGTGTGGGATGAACTGCGGGAGTTGGAGGATGACCTTCCTGTTTGGTCAGACCTTCGTTGGTTGAAGGTCTTCTTAACTGGTCTGGGATCAATATCCGATTTGTTGCATTAGCTTGTATGGCTTTCTGGGAAGTTTGGAACGCTAGGAACATGGCCTTATTCGAAGGGAAATATCTTCAGGCGACTTGGGTGGCAGGTAAATCTTGGGCTGCTTATAAGGAGTTCTGGGAATTGTCTAGGTCTGTTAAGATCTCTCAAAGTGATAAGCTTCCTGCATTTTCTTTTTCTCGTGGCCATGGTTTGTTCGATGGGTCTTCTCAGGAACTAGTTTCTAAATGAGGAACAGGTGGATATATATTTTTGAATGATTGCTGTCATTTTAATATATGGATGAATGTGGGATCAGGTTCCAATACCCGGAGTGAGGTATGTGTATTATGGTCATTATTATATTTTGTTAAAATTCGACAGCTGGAGCTTTTGCAGGTGGTTGGTGATTAGCTTGTGGTGGTGAACTGGGATTTGGGCAGGGGTCCCTTACATGTAATATCGCTCAAGCCTTGGTTGAATTAGATCCAGTCATTTCTCCAGGTATTGAAGGCCATACACTTCATCCATATCCCTCGATTGGAGAATGACAAGGTGGATTTTCTTTCGAAACGGGTGCTTTCTGTTGTGGAGGGTCACCTATTTTTTGAATTCTGGGTTGCTGATGTCCTTTGGGATTCAGGCAGCTATTTCTTGTATGGTCCTTGATTTTGATGGTAGGGCCGTATTTGGTCTGGTGACTGAGGCGGCGGGCTGCCAAGACACTTTCTTTATCTTCCTGTCTTAGTTGGTATCTCACTTTTTTGTATGACTATCGAGTCGTTTCTCTATCTTGCCCAGGGGGTTGTTTTTTTAGTATGTTATGACCGTGGATGTTGGTTGTTTTTTCCATCATGTACTTAATAATAAAGTATAGTTTTGAGTGAAAAAAAAGGTTGACAGTTTTTTCCATCATGTACTTGATAATAAAGTATAGTTTTTATCGAGTGAAAAAAAAAGTTGACAGAGATCGGCACCGATTTGCAAGATGTCTTAATTAAATAAGCCTTGTCACAACCAAATGGATATCGTTGACATATCATAAAGTAGTCATTGACAAAAGGATACATAATCAAGTCAATTAAGAGAAATTACCACGAATTCATTGAAAATGACATGATGGAAATAAGACCTTTTGAGTGTACGCTACTTACAGGCTATTATTATTAATATGGAAGATTGCACATCGGCCAAGGAAAGAAAATCAATCAAGGAGACGCCCAGTGCAAAGTTGCCAGAATCAATAGAAACTTCTCATAGTTATCTCGTCAATGGATAACTTGGTCAATATGCCACTTGGAAATATAAAGTGTAGTCTCAGAGAGGGAATATCGCCATGCATGGAGAAATAAAACTTGCACCGCAACACAGAGGATTGGGAAATGAGTTTGTTGTAGTATGCAATGATATCTCCTTGAAATATTGTTGGCTCTTAAACGAGATAGTTTGCCACATTAAAAGCGCTGAGAAGATTGTGCCACCAGTTTACAAAGCTGTCACTTGTTTGTTGAAAGATCATCCACGACTACATACGATGGTTATTCATCAAATATGCTGATTATTAGATCAACATATGGATAGTTTTATTGGTGCAGTTCTACAAATGCACAGAAGGAGAGGAGAATCCAAGGCAATGTTCGTTTTGGTGGAGATACTGTACCACCCAAGTGAAAGCTTAATATCATAGTTCTGTTGTGCATATGATCATGAAAGCCATGCGAGATTACAACCATGTCGTAGTTATTGATCAAATATTATTGGATCAGAACGGTTCGCCCAACCATTGGCATGTTAAGAGGCGATCGTTGAAGTCAAGGCTCAACGAATCAATGAAGAAGGAAGATTCGTTAATATTTATTATTTTACCATTTAGAATCATTTCTTCTTTTTCTTGAACTATCATTTCTCTTCTCAGTTAATATTTATTTTTATAATCTGTAGTGTTATTTAATATATGTTTTAATGTGCAGGTTTGACGAGGAGGATAAAATACAATTAGAACTCACCAGAAAGGAGACCAACCCGTTAAGATGACGAGGATGATGGAGATATTTGAGGCTGCAGTTTTGATACATGATGAGACTGAATCGCTTATAAATGGACCATAAGTTCAACTACAGAGAGGGGGTGTCTCGGCAGAATAGAGATTTTGTTTTCTCGATTCGGTTTTCTATTTGTATGTAACTTGGTTTGCAGACAAAAGGAAGACGCTGCTTCCAGTAAGGATGGAGAGGGGTTTCTCCACAAACAGAGAGAGCCGATAGAATATGTTTCTGGAGCTTTGTCTCTTTTGTTGAAATATTGTTTGTAAACAGAACTCGGAGAAGCTGCTATTTATTCTTCTGTTCGATTTATATGAAGAGTTTCTTTCACCTTTTATGGAGAAGAGTTCCTAATATGAAGAGATTAGAATTGCCTTCGTTTCATTTAATTGACTGTATATTGTGAGATTTTTCTATGCATACAGTAGAATTTGAATCAAATAAAGGTTTTCCTTTTTAATTTAAATTCTACTTTTGGTTAGCTGGAACTATAGCAGATTTGATGCATAAACAATGTTTCAAGAATCATGGAAGATTTCTAGACTATAAATTTTGGTGTGTTAAATATGTTGTTGTTATTTTAAATTTCTTTAAAATTATCAATGATATAATCTTTCTTATATGTATCATATTCTTATAAACTTTTCTACTGAGTAGGATAGAATAGAAAAATAGTTTAGATTACATTTATTTCATAACTGTAACAACAGGTTGTAAACAACTTTTAAATCTCTTTGTAGTTTAGCATTTGTTGAACTGTTAGTTGCAACTAATGTAAAATTGCATTTTAAATTAGTTTTGAATTTCATATTAGTTAGAATAATTTTAATTGCATTTTAAGAATTCATTTAGTTTTGAATTTCATATTAGTTAGAATAATTTTAATTGTATTTTAAGAATTCATATAGTTAGTTTCTGAGACTCTCTTTTGGAGAGCAAACCTACAAAGGCAGCAGGGCCTTTGTTCGCACAATAATTAGTAATCCCAAACACACCGAGGGCTGTTTTAAGCCCTTTGTGTGGACTATTTCTCCTTGTTGGCCTCATGACATAAAATCCAGCCAACAACTAGCATGTTTTATTTATTGTCCTCATAATATAATAATCCTCGAGTGTTTTCTTATTAATTTTTCATCATGTTGACACCATTAATAAACTAAAAACTCAATTCTAAAAACTCAATTTTGCATTTTTCTTGAAGCCAAATCACATTTTTATTTCTCTTGCTTTCTGGGTAGTATTAAAACTTCCAAATTGAGGAAATTTATATTACTATTAGAAACAAAGAATTTATCTAAAAAACATAGTATTTACATATTTACAAGTGTAGAAAAACAACTTGAATGATAATCATTCACTTGCTGAAGTATTCAGAAATAAATATATAACAAACATTACTTTGCTCTTTGTCTATGATGGTCAAAGGAAGAAACCTTACATTGTCCTTTGTTCTTTGTTGAGAGTATTGATTGTCATGTATTGAGTTTACATGTATGATGTATGCTTCTTTTATTCATATGTATAAATGTGTGAAAATCATACTCGGGGATCTAGGATACCCAATATCAATCAATACACTCTTATGAGATAGGGATTCAACATACAATTACACATAAATATTATTGTGGCTAGGTTCTGCTTCTATTTGTAGGCTTTCAATTTCTCTACAATTGTTCACATTCTGTCCCTTATATGTAAATATGGCATGGTGTGTGGTTTGCAATATGCAATTTTTTGGCCTACAATAGATTCAAGTTTGAGAATCATTTTTTCATACTTTTTTTTGTTTATGGAGGCTAGTGCTACCAAAATTTCGGACAAAATTCTAAGTTTGGTTCCCTTATCGTGCTTGAATCTGTGGAATAACATCTCAGGTTGTTTTTTCTGTTGCTATGAATTTTTTCTGGGCTTACTTATTTGAACAAGATGTGTCCTAAAGGGATTGTTTGCTTTGAAAATTTGCATTGATATATCTAAAAGTAACATCGCGTTTTTAGGAATTTATCTTTCTGCAACCGAATTTATGTGTAGGCAGTCACTTCACATGAGCATATTGTGGTTGTTCTTACAGTTTGCAAACTCATTTTTGTTTTGCATTTATGACTTTTTGTATTGGCATCAATTTTTCTCATCTTCAATATCATATTGGGTCAATTGTAATTTTATTTCTGTGTGATCCTTCTACTTCTATGTATGTATTTGTTTCCCAGCTTGCATAGATTTATTTGTATGTATATTTGATAACACTATAAACTATTAGTTGTTGCACAACAACTTACCTCTCTCTGATATTTCTTTAAGGGTGATAGCTCAATCGTAAAGCATTTGTGTTACAATGCAGAAGGTTGGTGGTTCGATTCCATCATTCCCTACAATATATAAATAGAATATAGGATATTATAGTCCACTTTTAAGATAAAAATAATATATAGTTTATTTTTCTCAATGACTAAATGTTTTTTATACATTGTTTTGTATATTGTATCTATAGAGACAATATTTGAGACAATACACAACTTTATTTTTACCTCAACTTGCGATAATATGGTTGTTTACAGATACAATATGGTTTATAACTAATGTATTATATATTGTATCTGTAGAGACATTAGTTTAAGACAATAATTTAAGACACTTGCTTAAAGACAATATTTAAGACAATACACAATTTTTTTGTCTTAAGTTGAAAGGATTTACAAAACTATTGTCTCAAAACCCCCTATATATAGTAGTGAATGGTCAAACATAATCAACCATGATCAAACCATTGTTAACCATAGCATGACATGGTGAACCATTGTTAACCATGATAAACATCGCTGACCATATTCAACCATGGTAAAATGTGGTTAAACATAGTCAATCATCTTCAACCATAGTCAAACATGGTCAACTATGGTCAAACATGATTAATAAAATTCAACCATATTAAACCATTGTTAATTATAGTGAAGATTGGTCAAGCATAGTCTCCCATAGTCAGCCATGTTCTTTTATAGCTAACCATGGTTAACAATGGTCAAACATAATCAACCATGGTCAAACCATCATTAACTATAATCAAACATGGAGATGCATAGTCCACCATTTTAAACATGGCCAACCATAGTCAACCATGACCAACCAAATTCAACCAAACTTAATCACACTAAGCATCAATGCAACGTAACCATAATCCATCATGTATTAATATAACTTATATTACACCAATAATAATAATAATACGTTGTTAATATTTTGAGTTAACATTTCGAATCTAGATCAGGGTTCATCTTCAACACAAAAAGGGCAATTGAAGGATGAGTTGAGGAGGAGAAATTAATATTAAGAATACAAAAGAGACAATAATTATCAAAGAGAGAATGTGAGTGACTCCAACAAAATGGGTTTTGAATGTAATAAAGATAACAAGAACCCTAAAAACCAAAAAGTTGAAAAATAGATAAGAGGAGAATGAAAAAGGTTTAAAACATATTATAGGGAGCTTTTATTATAAAGAGGAAACTTGTGTATTGTTTTAAATATTCATGAGAAAGTGTATTGTTATGAGAAATCATTTTCGATATAAATTTTAAGAAATCTAATTAAAAAATTTATCAAAAAACTTTTATACTCATCTTCAAAATATAAAATAGATGAGATTATTTCATTCTATATACCTTTAAATTTATCATAAAATTTTATTATAAATTTTATATAAGATAATAATAAGTATAAAATAATAATCTGTTGCTATTTTACAACGTTGGGATATTGACGTATCATTGTTCTACCCACAGGGGTAGAGTAGTTGGTAATGAGTAATTGAGATGCGAATTTGTAAATGGAAGATCAAAAGTTCAAATCCTCGTGTGTACTTACTTCATATATATATATATATATATATATATATATATATATATATATATATATAATAACAAAGATGAGACTCTAGAATAACAGAATTAAAATTTTCCTTTAAGAATGATTAATTAGGGAAAACAAAGTTATGACCTAACTAAATTAGAAGATAGAATAATTACATTATTGAGAGAAATAATATAACACAATTTCATTACTTATGAGGTAAACTATCTTAGACATGGGGAGGGAAAACGAGATATACTTGACCTTACCCATTCCTTCCTTGGTTGATCTCTGAGAACCAATTCTCATAGATTTCTCATGTTTAGGTTGTTTGGGTTATTGATTATTTAAAGATATTCGTTAATCTAGTGTTTATAGTAGTGGTCTTCCCTTTCAATGATTTCATTGTATTCTAAGCATACATGGTGCTTAGTTTTAAGGGAATGTTCTACTAGCGTCGAGGTTCGAACACTTTCATTCTTAATGTCAGCTCCATGCTCTTTAATCCTAATATGAAATGAACAACTAGTCTCCCCAATGTAATATTTTCCACATGAGGATTCAATATTATAGACACATTTTATGGTCTCCCCAATGTAATATTTTCCACATGAGGATGCAATCTTATAGACACATTTTCCCTAGCATTGGCCAATGATGTCCTTTATAGGTCTCATTAACTGTGTTATAGTTTCCATTGGCTTGAAAGATGTTATGATGTCCTTTATTTTTAGGACCTTTGCAATCTTGTTAGTGGCCCCTTTTATGTAGGGAAAATATGCTTTATAGCAGGGATTTCCATCACTTGGAGGTCAGGACTAGCCTTGTTCTCTTTCTATTGATATCTTAATTTTTCTTATGATGTCCATAATTTAGAACCCTATGCTTTCAAAGATCTTGGTTAGGTGTTCCTTCTCTTTCTCATAATGGTCCTCATCAAAGATTTTGATAGCTCTCATTGTTAGGGTTCTATGGATGTTGATCTTCTAGGTGGGGTGGTGATAAGAGTTAGCATATATATAGTTGTCAATGTGGGTATTCTTATGAAATACTTCATGGGCAAGGGACATATATTTCTTTTTAGTGATCAAAATGTCCAAGAAATGTTTTTTTCTATTCTCCTTAGACTCCATGGTGAATATAATGTCTTTATATAAACTATTGAGGATGTCAAAATAATTCTTAATTCTTCATTCCCATGGGGCCATTTTACATTGGTTTTGTCGGTTTCAAGGGATGTGTGTCTAATTCCATTTTTTTCAAATTTCTGCATGAAAATATTAGCAACTATGGGTGAGAGAGGTGAACCCATTTCTATGCCATTGACATGGTCATATAATTCTCCTTAGAATCTAAATAAGGTTGAGCAAAGGCACACCTCAACCAGTTTCATTATTTCTGGATGTAGCCTCCTTGGCTAGTTGAATTGCTTCATTGGGAGGAATCTTTGTGAACAAAGATACCATATCAAAGTTCATGAGGATGTCATCCAAAATAACCTTTTCATATTTAATTATTCTTAAGAACTTAGTGGAATTTTTAATAAAGGAATATATTTTCATTATCAACTTATAAAGCTTAGTATCCAGAAAAATTAATAAATTGTTTAATAAGATTTTTTAAAATTTATATAAAAAATGATTTCCAATAACAATAACATTCTCATAAATATTTATAACAACAAGAGTTGCGTGCAGCTTAGTCCCTGCCATATATATAAAACAATTAAAAAAAAAAAATAGATAAATCAAATATCAAATATAAATAAATTAATTAATATATGGAATCTAATTTTTTACATGGTACTAAATATAAGAGATAAAAAAATGATTCATTAATCAGGTAGTTATTATTATTATTATTATATACTTTTCCATTATAACATTATAATTATTTTTTACATATCAACATATAAGTGTTAGCAATGTGATAGCATCTCTATAATTTGTATTTTTATGTTCAAAATAATTATTTTTAAATATTTTTGTTAATTAATTTCTTAGCAATTTGATAACATCTCTATAAACTGTATTTTTATGTTCAAAATAATTATTTTTAAATACTTTTGTTAATTAATTTCTAATTGGTATTATTTTTTAACATTTTTTAATACATTTATTCGTAAATCAAAATGATAATAAAGGATTTTGGAATTTAGATATTTTAAGGTTTTGTATGAAGTGGCTTGAAGTAATCTTGGGAATCATTATATAATCAATGAAATTACGATCAATTAAAATAATAATAAAAAATTATGATTTCAAAATTTTAATCGATAATTTTAGAATTAAAATGGATTTATAATTATATAAAATCTTTCAAAACATTTTCCCCTTAAAATAAAAAAATATTATACAAACCATGCAAGCCACCAATAATATTATACAAAACATGCAAGCCACCAATAATATTATACAAACCATGCAAACCACCGATAGAATAGTCAAAGAAGCAAGTTCTTGAGGAAGTAATAATATTAGCATTTATCATTAGAAAACAAGTCATTAAACAATCTTCCATTTAACAAAGAATAAGAAGTTGATCCTTGCACAGTGTAATATTAAAATGAATCAAAAGTATGTTACAGTTAACTGCATATACCGTTATTTTCCATATTAACAACAATTTGGATTCCAATACACTAGACCCTTTCTTTTCTCAATTGACTGCTACAGAACACTGTCCAAACAATAACTATACTAATTGTGCTAGACAGATGAATAGATACTATTCTGAGAAGAAAACAACAATATATCACAAAAGGAAAATGCCCCATCACATTCACCAAGTACGGTTTAACAATTACCAGATGAATTTATCAAAAATATGTCACTATGAGAAACTGATTTTGATTTTATTGAAACGTAATAATGAATCAAGCATTCTAGTACCATGCTTGCTAGTATCTCAACTTGCTGTCTCTTATCAAAATTTCATCCAATGCCAGAATATGATCGGGAAGAAACCCTCGAAGGTATTCTCTATCAGCTCGTCCATATGTGGAATTATTTTCAACGAGGACCCTACCTATAGCCCAACATTTGAACAATATTTTCATACCACTATTTTAAAATGTTTTCCCTTATGCCCTCATAAAATTCATAGACTTCATATGTTGAGTCAGCCCCGCAATGTAAAAAAATACAAGAAGTTTTGGTACCTTCAAGGAAAATTTATGGTACTTTTATCACATGATCTGCTATATGTATAATATGTATAAAGGTAGTAGTATGAATTTTTCGAAAGTGCTTTTCACCAAATTTTAGAGGATTTTGCAAATAAAGCCAGTAATATTCACTCGGTTTAGCTGGTGATCAATATAAATACATAGGTTCAGTGTTGTAGCAGAATCAATCTTTCAGTTTTCCATGTAGGGATGTACTGTTTATGTAACTCTGAAACAAATGAAGACCGGACTGTATTAATCATCATGAAGTTCACATTACATAATTACATTACATAATTGATGGTTCTTGCTTATAGTACACTATCAAACAAGCTTGGAATACCTCCCGGTAGCTATGCTTCCAGAGCTGTCAATAAAGTCATGTTCATCTGAGCAATTATTATCATTGCCACGAAACTTATTTCTACGTCCACCAAGTCTGAGCATCACAAGTTAATGTGCCCCACGCCTTCGTCCTCCATTGAATGGAGTCTACCTACATAGAGGAACACGCTCTTCCCAAAACAGTATAAGAGTGGGAATTGAGGCGTTGAAATCAGAAATAATTCATGGCAGCAAAATCATAGCTCATTTACAGTCCCGGAGGTGAAAAGAGTTGTTTACGGCTCTCTCCCAATTAATGCATCCTACTTTGGGTGACCATAATTGTGTTAACAACTAGGGAAAAAAATATAGATCTCCAAGTAATGTCCAGCGGTAAACATATAGTCTTTATGGCAGCGCAAATAATTATCATAATCGGTTCCTTGACTTCCCAGCACTGGCTGCATTCTTCATGATGAGGAAGGTAAGAGATCCTAACACAAGCAGCGTCGAAGCCTGTTGAAATCCTAGTGTAGCTACTACATTAAGTGTCTGTTGAATTTAGAAAACAGAGGTGGTGATCATAAACTTGAAGCATTAAATTTCTTGAAGAAGTTCGAGGCATTCACAAGTGAAATAAATTATATATATAATTCGCTTTTGAACAATCTTTCTATGTTAATCACCTACCAACGATTACCTCATATCTCTGACCCACTGACAGATTATACCAAGAAGTAATATCATATCTCTAACCCACTAATATATTATACCAAGAAGTAATCATTAACCGGTATCTATATCATCTATTGATTTAATCCGATGGCAAGAGTATAAGAAAGTTGTGAAATAGTCAATCTCTCTTCATATCACAATTGAATAAACAACCGGTACTAGTAATGCAACTCTGACTGCCATACTTCTTTTGCTTCTAGTACACTATCAAACAAGCATTGGAATTCCTCCCGTTAGCTATGCTTCCAGAGATGTGGGTAAAGTCAGGTTCATCTGATATAAAAATAATCATCTTATATAAATATAATACAGTAGAATATTTAAATTATAATTAGGAATACCCAACATGAAACTAATCCCAGTGACCAGAAAACACATATGGAAATCATGGAATATTAGAAAAATATGTAAAGAGAAACACATTTAAATGTGGCAAAATGGCGCTGAATTTATCAATAAACTAGAGGTAGTAAACACAAAAATCTAGCAAGATATGAACTGCAACCCTCTAGCTTAATTTACAAGCTTGCCAACCTGTATTTATAGGTCCAACTCCGTTAAGTAACCAACATGCACATAAGAGGCCCCAATAGAAATAAAGCATATTGGACAACTACCATGAGAATGCAGCATGCAATACAATATTAAGGTTCAGAACATTGTTGCCTGCCACCGGACAACCTTGTTTTAGCCCACATCCACTGGTAAAAGTGTATACGGTATATGCATAGAAACATGACTGAGAGGAGAGGTCGAGGCCTGTAAATTATTAAAAAATAATGTGTCAAGTTACATTTATTTTCGGACTGTGTCAATTTACATGGCATATACTGTGCGCATATGGAGAAGTAGGCAGGTTATTTTATTCATGTTATGAACAACCTTGCTATCTATCAATACTAGTTTGAAAAAACATAATTAAACCGTAGAAGCATGGTTAAGCGGAGAAGTCAAGGGCTACTTGGATAGGATCTAACAACAAAATAATGGAATTCTTCCAGACAACTGGGAAGTCCAAAAAAAATGAATGTGGCATAATCCCATGAGGTATCTAGCCCTTGGTTTTAGGCCTTTTCATTCCCAAGTTACTACTGTTAAGCTGAGATATTGAACCAGCCATGGGGAACCATCTTCTCTCAATGTCCTATTCAGAATAGCCAGCCCTCTTAGTTGTTGCTTCTTGAAAAAATCTTGCGACTCATCATGCATTGAGTCCAAAAAATACAGATACTACGGGTTTCAGCAATTCTTCTAATATATCTCATGCTTGCATCAAGCGAGCATCTATAATATTTGCAGGAAACTCCACTTCCACAAGAATATGCAGAGGCTCATTAAGATGCTCATACCCTGGCTTATCCCTCATCATGTCCTCCTGCCATCACACAAAGATGCTTAGAGACTTAACTTTTTAAAATCAACTCTCACACTACAATAAAAAGGAGACTAGACAGAAAACAATATCTGGGATATTGAAGGGTCTTTAATTGAACCCAGTCCTCTGATTAGAACTCTACTATCAGTAGCAGCTTCAACTCTTTTTAGTGAGTTGCCTCTATTACCAAGGAGACATCCAACAAAGTTAAACTACAATTGGAACACACGATCACATTCAGAAATTCCTTCACAAACAACACATTCTACATAAATTTGTCAAACATGATAGCCTGGATCATCTCAAGAAGGCGGTTTTTGTTACTTTAGGATATTTTTCAACTGGAACTTCAACTTTGATGGTATTTTTTACAACAATTCCACTAGAACCTCTACCTGGTGCTCCATGCCAACCATGAGGGGATGCTTATAACATTCTCAACCTTTGGGTGGAAACGCGAAGGTGGGTTACACTTTGGTGAGAATCGGGCGCTGAAGAACCATAGCGGAAGTTATTCGCCCGAATAATTACATTATTCGGCCGAATAATTAAACTTATTCGACCGAATAACTTATTCTTTATTCGTCCGAATAACAATTAACAGGCCACCGTTAGACCTAACGGTGGCCTCGATGTGTGTGCGAGGTTTTAGCCGGACGGAGAAAACGCACGGTGTTGTGCAATTATTCGACCGAATAATTGTTCGGCCGAATAATTATTCGGACGAATAATTATTCGGCCGAACAATTATTCTGCATAAAAGCTCGACCGTGGCCATTGTCTATCACTTTCCGTTGATTTCGTGGACCCCTTGGTGTTGTTGCTGGTCCCGCCTCCGCATCACCCATCTCGACTGTTTCCTGTCCACCCACTCGTCCGTCTAGCTTGTTGTCGTCAAACTCCGCCACCCGATTCCCCGCTATTGCGTGTCACTTCTCCGCCACCCTGTGCATCAGGATTTGCTCTGCGGTTGGTCGTTGCTCGGTTGGATGTTTTGAATTTTGTTGCTGGAGTGTTAGGCCGCCAGCTTTTGCCTCTCCCATTCGCTCGTCCACCACCTTCTGCTTCTCCCATCCGCTCGTATGCGAGGTTTTGCCTCTGGTGTTGGTTCGTAAGCCTGTTTGGATGTCTCGACGCTCTTTGGTGGAGTCTGCGTCTGGACATCTGTAGGTTTAGCGTGCATCTGCACTTCTGTTGGTGGAGCTTTGGCGTTGGAGTGTTCTCCTGGGGACGTTTGCATAACAACGGGGCGTTGTAGCTGGGGACCTGTCGACGCGAGGCTATGCAGAGGTAATTCTTTTCGCATATTTATGTGTTTATTTTTTTCTTTAAATTTCTTATATTAATTTCTAATTGTTATTGCAGGTTTCATTTTCTTGGCTGCTTGGCTTGTTTCGTTTCAGTTGTGTCCAATTCCTCTTGGGGCTCTCTTCGGCTGGATCTAAATTCGCCTGCTTTCATTTCGGCTGCATCTAAACAAGTAAGTCGAATTTTTTTTTTTTAATTCAAGAATTAAGTATTGGCTTGAAAAGTTTTGAGTTTGTCCCTGTAAATGAGCTCTGCCCAATTGGGCAGAGTTCATGAACTAGCATAGGCAATGATACATATTACTCACAGATAGTGTGGATTAGTATTAAGAGGTTTAACATGAACTCTTTTCAATTTGACAGATTTCATGAACTCTGTCCAGTTGGGCAGAGTTCATGAACTCTGTCCAATTGGGCAGAGTCCATGAACTCTGGTCAAATAGGATGTTGAAAATTATTTAAATTTAAATATAAAAAGATGGATATATGCAGTGTTTAGTTAGTTATTTTTGTTAAATTATTGATTTTTCTTATGTGTTTAGAAATGAAAATAAAAGTAGGACTGTAATTGTATTTGCAAATGATATATCCCTTTTATATGTAGGCTTGTCTTATTGGCTGAACTCTGTCAACATGGACATGGACAGAGTCCATGAACTCTATCAACATGGACATGGATAGAGTTCATGAACTCTGTCTACGTTGACAGAGTGCAGAAATCAATATATTAATTCTATTACAAACTGTGTTGATGGATAGCTATAGATACAACAAAACTTTAGACGATTAAACTCTACTTTGGATACAACAAAACTTTAAAATTGACTTTAGGTACAACTAAACTATAGACATGAATAGACTTTAATTTAGATGTATTATGAAATAACAGAAACACTTAGAATATTGGTACAGTAATTTCTTATACATCCGAACAATAATAGTCATAGTCATTTTAAAAACTATTAGATGATATTGTGCCACAATGGTCTTGAGTTTTAGCCTTGTAAAGGTGGCCATTCTTGGTATTATGTTTTTCTTTGGTTGCAACATGGCAAACTTGGAGAACATAATACCAAGAATCGTTACCGTTATCGGGTTGAAACTGAAGACCATTGTGGAACATGGCGAATTTGGGAAACATGTCAAACTCGAAACATAATACTATGATGGTCAATTTTTTTTTATTCTATGGAATAATGAAAATATTTGTAGATATAATTTATGTTTAAAGTATTAAAATATCTTGATTAAACTATTAATTTAAGAAACTGAAGACCATTGTAGAACATGGCAAATTTGGGAAACATGTCAAACTCGAAACATAATACCATGAATTGTCAATTTTTTTTATTTTATAGAATAATGAAAATATTTGTAGATATAATTTATGTTTAAAGTATTAAAATATCAATTAAGTTATTAATTTAAGATTTAGATTAAAAGTTAACAGGTTCATGAACTCATTCTTTGACATAAAGAAATGAACCCTTCACTTAGTATTTAATTATATTGGTTCCATTCATTTTAAACATCAAAAAAACTTAGAAGATTGGTACATTAATTCTTCACACATCTAACAATATTAGCTATACTCTTTTTAAAAACTATTAGATGATATTAGGTAAATCTAGGTCCTTATTAAATAACTTAGTCTCTTTAGCAGCTAGGTTTTAGAATTTGTAAAATTAACATGTAGAATTTGAATATGTAATCAGTTGATATTTGTGCAAGTGTAGACATTATATATCAAATGGAAAGAGAGGAGTCTTTGAGGCAAAATCGTAGGAGGTCTTCACAATCTTCTGGGGTTGGTGTTACAAGTGATAATCGGAGGTTGTCAACCTCCTCTCGAGATTCTAGTTTATTGTATAGTTCACATCGACGAGGCGAAAGGGGTGCAAATGATTCCCCTATATCTTCTGTGGGAGAACGCCGATCTCGACCCTCTATTGGTATATGAATATCGATCTTTTAACATGTACATGCAAATTGTTTTTTTATGTACGCAAAAATTGTACTTGTGTTTAAACAAAACTTTGTTTTTATTTGAAGCAGAGCATGGTTCAGAAGATGCTTGTAATTGTATAAGGAGGGAGACAGAGCGAGCAAGGGAGACGGATGAGGGTGCAGAGCAAGGTTCTCAAGAGGCTCATCATTCTACACAAGGTGATGATGGTCAAGCTAGGACGCAATATGTTGAATTAACTAAGGGTTGTACATCCATTACAACATATCCATCTGATCTACCTTGGGAGCTTCCATGGGAAAGTGGTGATCATCAAATGACTCTTGAAAGATGTAGATCCCACTACGGCAAGTTGAAAAATGATTTGTCTACTATGGATCTCCCTCTAGAGAGTAAACAAAGTTTGGAGATTGTTTTGGGATCACTGCAAAAATTCATTCAGGCATATGAGAATCTCGGACCAACTACAAATGGTTTTGTTGATTTGATGCAAAGACAAAGAGAACAAGTGATGGGTCTAGACAAGTGGGATGTTGTGAAGAAGAGAGTGACGAAAGAACAGGCCAAATCAATGTTTAACTTCAAAGAAGGTCTAAAGCGAGAAATGTTGAAAGTGCAATATTTCAAGCATCCTAATCTTGCACATCTACTCTATGATTGGTTTCTCGCAGCCGATGGTCGGTTTCCATGGAACGATGAGGTTTCTCAATATTTTGTTAGATTTTTTTATGCTGAGTTTTTCTTAAATATGAAGCCAGACTATACCGATGTTCATTCAGAATTTTATGGAGTTGGAAAGGGTCGAATATATAATTGAAAAGGTGCTCTTAGAGACCTTACAACTCTTCAACCTCCACCCCAGATATCTCGCCCACCTAGGTTGGTGGCATTAAGATCAGAGATAGAGCCCACATCTCAACTTGGGACAGCTGCAAGGAATTTTGTTGGCGATGGTTTATCGTCAGCATTAGTTGGAGTAGATGTGGGATTGGTTCGAGAAAGGGCTCATTCTGCTATTCGTCAAAAGTTTGGTTACAAAACTAATGATGAGATAGATGGAATGAGCATTGAAGATCTCAGGGCGTATGCCAAGGTTTGTCGCGACCTAGCAGTAAATGTTATATCCAATGACACATCGAGTTTGGGAGAGGTTTGTTGATTATGATATGACTTGATCTTAATTAAATATTTTATTCATTTTGAATTGAATTTTTTGTTACATTATATGAATGATAAATTATTTTTTTTGATGTAAAGTAATAGGTACATTATGTAAATGTTTATTGGTTGCAGTTTTCAAGAATGATGAATGAACATTCTTTCCATGTTTCAACTAGCGAAAATTTAAAGAATATTCGAGAGATATATTTATTATTTACATATTTGTAATTATGTTTAAACTTTAGATATATATATATTAATTTTAATTTAACTATGCATTTTATTGTTAATTTGACTTATCCATGCAGGTTTCTTTAGATACGAACTTTATAAATGATTTACCATCTATTGTGAGCTAATGTTTTTTTAATCTTTCTGTTTTAGTTTTAAGTTAATTGGCACAGTAATTTTTTTGGTTTGCATTATGTTTTATTTATTGACACAATTTAAATTTTAGGGGAGAGATATAGGTTCTCTGCTTCATGCAGTAGATATTGGCAAAAAGGTAATTTTGTTCACACTTGAATTGATCTTTGATATAAGTTTAATATTTTAATTTTTATGGATTTAGTTAAAATTTGTTCAAGTAATTTATGAGATTCATAAATTGATTTTATACATGTTGCAGTTTGGGTCTCTTAAATCTTTTGGAGGCAAAGAAAAAACTCCTTTAGATGATGGTGGTGGACAAGTATTTGGAGAATTTGATGTAAGTTTGTTAATAATTGAATTGTTTTTTGATATATAAGTTTAATATTTTAATTTTCTGAATTTAGTTTAAATAATTTAAATAATATTCATAATCTGCTTTTATACATGTTGCAGGGTGGGTTGAATCCAGGGGGAGGCCCTAGTGGATGATAGCATGGTGGACATTTTCTTTTTATAGCATGGTGGACATTTTTTTTTGTTGATATGCATAGATTGCAAAGATTTATTTTGGACATGTCGGGGAGATTTATTTTTGGACTAGATACATATATGTATATTGAACTTGCATGTTCATGAACATTTTTTTGAGGATTATATACATGTCTTTTGAACTTACATATTTTGTGAAACTTGCTTTAAATGATCTACTTATTTTTGTTTATTTAGCATATTTGGTGTGATTTAAAGGTTTAGAATATGTACTTGCATGTTTAAATGAATGAATGAATATGTAAGAATTAATGTTAAGATCAAGAATGTTAAGAACATGATATTTTTGAATATTATGAAGTTTAGGAATGTTAAAGGAAGTTTAAAAATGGATGAACATAGATTTAAAGTTCATGAATGAGGAAGTTTTTATTGAAATATAAATGAATGTTAAGATTGAATATATTCAGAACATGAGTGTTATCTTTAAATGTTAGGAAGTTTAGGAATGTTAGAAGTTTTGATGGAAATATGGATGAACTAGGAAGTTTAAAAATGAATGTTAAGAACATGAATATTATCTTTGAATGTTAGTAAGTTTATGAATGTTAGAAGTTTTAATAGAAATATGGATGAACTAGGAAGCTTGGGAATGTTATGAAGCTTAGGAATGTTCTAAGAAGATTATGAATGTTATATAAGTTTTGATGGAAATATGGATGAACTATGAAGTTTAAAAATGAATGTTAAGAACATGAATGTTATCTTTGAATGTTAGGAAGTTTATGAATATTAGAAGTTTTAATAGAAATATGGATGAACTAGGAAGCTTAAGAATGTTATGAAGCTTAGGAATGTTAGGAAGATTAGGATTGTTATCTAAGTTTTGATAGAAATATGGATAAACTAGGAAGTTTAAAAATGAATGTTAAGAACATGAATGTTATCTTTGAATGTTAGGAAGTTTAGGAATGTTAGAAGTTTTGATAAAAATATGGATGAACTAGGAAGCTTAAAAGGGAACACATGTTAAGTTCGAATTTTAGGAATGTCATGAAGTTTAGGAATGTTAGAAGTTTTGATGGAAATATGAATGAACTAAGAAGTCTAAAAATAAATGTTAAGAACATGAATGTTATATTTGAATGTTAGGAAGTTTATGAATGTTAGGAAGTTTATGAATGTTAGAAGTTTTGATAGAAATATGGACGAACTAGGAAGCTTAAAAATGAACATGTTAAGTTCAAAATTTTAAGAATTTGTTAGGAAGTTTTGATTGAAATCTGAATGTTAGGTTTAAATTTTGATAAGAATGTTAAGAATGAATGTGATGGTAAGAATGGATGTTAAAGAATTTATGATAAGGTGCAATGAATGAATGAATGTTAAGATTGAATGTCAATAACATGATTGTTATCTTTGAATGTTAGGAAGTTTAGGAATGTCATGAAGTTTTGATAGAAATA
The DNA here is from genome assembly GCA_027924585.1 of Larix kaempferi. Taxonomy (NCBI): domain Eukaryota; kingdom Viridiplantae; phylum Streptophyta; class Pinopsida; order Pinales; family Pinaceae; genus Larix; species Larix kaempferi. The sequence goes on along the minus strand of BSBM01000179.1, from coordinate 21,686,130 downwards.
TGAATGTTTGGAAGTTTAAAAATGAATGTTACCTGAGATCAAAGTTCCCAAATTTGTTAGGAAGTTTTGATTGAAATATGAATGTTAGAAAGTTGAAAAATAAATATTATCTGTTCAAATTTTGATATGAATTTTTAATTAATAATTCTTATTTTCAATGTCTAGGTACATTTGATGCGGCTAAAATCATGGCAAATGGGGATAACAATTTTTTGTTTTTTTAATTATAAGCGAAGATTACAGGATTGTGAAGCTTTTGCTAAATTAGAGCAATGATTTTAGACAACAATTTGATGAATTTTCATCGATTTGTTGTAAATAATCATTCCTCTAATTTAGCATAAGCTTCACAATCCTGGAATCTTTTCTTGTGATTAAAAATCAAATGATCGTTGTCTCCATTTGCCATGATTTCAGTTATGTGAACTTACACAAGCGATATTTTAAATTAAAGATTCGGGGCGGAGAGTGGTGATAGCCACAGATCCGTTATCTCATCCCTTAAGTGGTCTAATAGACATATGGGGACCCAAATAAAGTATTTTAAACAGAATTAAGACAAAAATTTTACACATTGAGGTTTTCATTACCAAATAATTTTTGAATTCAAATTTTAGCATACTAGAATACGATCATTTAAACTCTTATACTCCACTTCCTTTCAAGATCATAGACATAGAAAGAAAAAAAATATTTTGTACACAACATTTGACAATGACATGGACAAAACCATTGATTTATTAATTTTAAATATATAGTTTTAAAAATATCGCAATGGAATGTCGTCCTCAATTATCCGTTCATGGTCATATTTGGACAGTTTCAATTTTTTATTTTTTAATTGTTTTTTCGATGGAACTTCAACTAATTTTATTCGGGATGCACATATAAAATGGCTATATTGACAACATATAACATCAGGTTCATAATCCTGAAAGTAGACATAATTTTGAGTCATATGGGTCTGCTAAAAAAAATAGCCCTTTAAAATGATGGATCCTCTCTCGTATGTATATCTGTTGTCATTGTAGTCTTCCAATAACTTCATTTTTTCTTCAGTGCATCGCATCAAATAATACTTCACATTTTCGTTGTTATCTACAGGTGCAATCACAGCAAAAACATCTCCTGTGCAAATTACAATTGATGTTAGGATTTTTAATTCAATTAAATTGACTAATATACATGTGTATAAGGTGAAGGACAATAATGAACAATCGACAAAATAGTGTTATTTGATCATTACCTTCTCTAACGAGATCTGAAATTCTGTCGCCATCAGATTATATTGCTATATCTTCTGATTCTAATTCTTCTATGCTTGCTAGTGGCATTTTTCCTTCAGGATTAATCTCTGTATGTTTCCAATGTTTTACGTAGTTGTTCGTTATGTTTTCACAAGCTTCTGTAGATTCAATATTTTTAGTGCAAATATGACAAAAGCATGATTGCTTTCTACTGTCAAATGCATAAACGTTTTGGAAGGCTTTTGTTTAAATAGAGTGAAAATATCTAGTCCCCTGTATGGTGCTAGCATCGTATGGTATTGATCTATTTATATCTTGGACCCCAACATGCCAAAAAAACCTAATATACAAATGACAAATTTTGATGTTAGGTACTTACTTTTTTTTAAATTGACAATAAAATATAAATTAAAATATTTGTGTGTACATACCTGCGCACATCTTTTGATTGTTGATTATAATCATAGTTTAGATGTGATTTACACCATTGGACAACCTCTGCAGCTGAATGGAATCGTGCAGAACTATGGTTCATTTTCCATCTTCGAAGTGCTCTTTTTACGCATGCTCCTGCACCATCATGTTCACCTTTTCCATGACCAGTTTCAAAGAAATTCCAACAATGTTTAATGTTCAATGCTTTATGAAGTCGACATAACCAATCAAATGATCACGAAGATTTAAATTGTCTGACACATCCATCCGACCATATCCAATGCTCATTGAATTTAATGTTACGTCCTTTTAGTGAATTGTAGAAAATACTTTCAATACAATGCTGAACAAAATGTGTATCGTGTGTACGATCGTCGCTGATATAAAAGTGATATTCTTTAATCACATCTCGATTGTCACACGTTCTTTCAATGCCATCAACATCCTGTTGAGAATGTCTATATAAAACATGGACAAATATCGAAACTTGGTCAGAATGATAGTATTCAATTTGTATCTCTTTTTGTGCAGCAAATGTGTAATTTTCTGCAAAATCAACCACTGACAAAATTGTTCCTAGTGGAAAAATTTCACGAGACTGTTTGAATTGAAGGTCTTGCCATCGTGCTCTATGTGAATGCTTGGTGTATTTATAAATTTCACTTTCGAATTTCTTGAGAAAATCTATCACACCTATTTTATCTTCTCGTAAATCAATCATTTTGGAATGTACATCACTGGTACTTGTAATGTATTCATATTTTCTCCAATCAACGATGACATTTGACAGTGAGTGATCAGTATCGATAGGATATTTATTGTGGAATAAAACCAAATTTCCACAACGATTATAATGTTTTCCATTGACACATTTCTTATTATAAAATACTTCATTGTGATTTCTCTCACATAAGCTTTGAGATATGAATTCATGTATTGTGGGCGGAGGTGGTGAATTTGTCCAAAACATTTTACCAAATTCAAGAAATGTGTCGTAATATTATTGAAATTGCATATGATAACAGTAACAACATGTGTCATGGATAGTAATAGGTCTAACATACCATGGTTTTAGTTGCACAAATGTAGTGATTGACACATTAATTCCACGATGATCTTCCTTGAATTTATTGAACAATTGTACTTGTGTCATATCCATTATATGTAATACTCTTTGTCGTATTACATCTCTTGAATTTGGTGAAACTCGAGCATGTGTCAACCAATATTCCCATACAATATCTTTAACACCTGCTCCCATTCTATCTTTGTAAGACTGTCTACAAATAATTGCCCAGCAAACAAGTTCACCATTTTCATCTATTTGCATTTTGAATTTGTTATGTTTGTATAATGTCTTTCTTGAGGTTCCAACTGCTTTTGCTAGTTGTGTTGTCAAACGTTTTTGTTTAGTACTAGTCGAAATAATTGATGTATGAATTGCTCTTCGTGCAGCACGGATGTCTTTCTTCTTAGATTTTTCAAACTTTTTTATTGCATCACCTATATTTTCTATCACATTATGTTTTAATTTTGACTCTTTGGTCACATTGTGAATACCCAATAATGATGTAGCATCTTCTAATTTCTTGGTCACTAATAAACATCTCAAAATTTGTGCTTGTCCTGTTGCTGAATAATTCTTCAGAACATCATCATAAATTTTTTGAGCCCGATATCGTGCAGCATGTATGGGTATTTTTTTCATATTTGTTGTAATCAACGTTTTCCAATGTTTCATCATCAATGGTGAAAGTACCTATACATCAAGTTAAATTTAATTTGAAACATATATCCAAAAATACAATTCATTATAAAAAATGAATTTGAAAAATACATGATATATACATACATGGTCTAATTTCTGGTTCTTGAACTTGATCTTCAATATTGACTTCATCGACATTAGTATGTAAATCACTATTTACATCTTCAACAATGGTTTCTTCAACTTCAATTTGTTCTTCTTGTACTCTATTTTCAATTTCCATTTCATCAACATTATCATGTAAAACTGTATTTGTATTTTCAATAATTGTTGCTTGCGTTTTTGCAAGGCTTGCTTTGTTGGCATGATATTTAAGTTTTTTCTTTTCTCTATTATCATCAGCAGCAGCACATTTACGATCGTATTTTCTTTGACGGTTTCTCTTACTGCCCATGATTGTTTAATCTGTAAATGATAAATTAAAGAATCATCATTTTATTGTAAAAAAACAAAATGAAGATTTAAAAACAGTTACGAAATTTATAAACACATGAACTGAAATTTACTTCACCTTATCAAAATCTTGTAAGAGTCTTTTGACGAAAAAGTCTTTGGAAACAAGTTTCCTTTGAAAAAAACTTCTTTGAATGAAATAAGAACTCTTTGACAATAAATCACTTTTGAAAAAACCCATTGGAAAAAAATAAGAACACTTTCTAAATAAATCTTATTTGTAAACCCACGAAAAAAAAAAAAAAAACAACTTCTTTAAAAAAATACCTAGGAAAAAAATTTCTTTGTAAAAACCCTTGCAACGAAATAACTTTTTTGCAAAAATAACTTGGGAGACTTTGAAAAAACTCTTTTTCAAAAAAATAAGAAGGAAAAATACATCTCATTTGTAAAAATAACTTGAAATAAAATCTTATTTGCAAAAATGCCTTGGAATAAAAACTTTGTAAATGCACACTTTGGAAAGAAACATTTTCTGAAGAACCACTTGTAAAATACTTTGTAAAAAAAATGTTTTTTACAAAAATACCTAGAAAAAAAAATTGAAAAAATCATTTTCAAATAAATAAGAAGGAAAAAAGACAACTCCTTTGAAAAAATAACTTAAAATAAGAACTCTTTAAAATCACCATTTTGGAAAAAAAAAAAAAACTATTGCAAAGAAATAAGAAGTGCAAAAGCTTGGAATAAAAACTTATTTTGCAAAAATGCCTTAGAAAAGCATTCTTTCAATGTATTCCTTAGAAAGAAGTAACAAAAAAAATACTTCATAAAAAAAACTTTCTTTGCAAAAAAAAACTCCTTAGAAAATCCTTGGAAAAAAAACTCATTGCAAAGAAATAAGAAGTGCAAAAAGCTTGAAAAAAAATACTTCATAAGAAAAACTCTCTTTGCAAAAAAAACTCCTTAGAAAATCCTTGGAAAAAAAACCCATTGCAAATAAATAAGAAGTGCAAAAAGCTTGGAATAAAAACTTATTTTACGAAAATGCCTTAGAAAAACATTATTTCAATGTATTCCTTAGAAAGAAATAAGAAAAAAAAATACCTTATAAAAAAAACACCCTTTGCAAAAAAAGCTCCTTAGAAAATCCCTTCAAAAATATTCTGACCAGAAAGTATGCAAAATTAAAATGTGCAAAATTAATTGAGGTATTTAGTTTTATTTATATAAGTTTAGATAAGAACTTTTTTTTTTAAACTCCTTAGAAAATCTCTTCAAAAATATTCTGACCAGAAAGTATACGAAATTAAAATGTGCGAAATTAATTGAAGTATTTAGTTTTATTTATATAAGTTTAGACAAGAATGTTACGAAAAACCTTTGATTAAATCGCCGTTACTGAAAACAGTTATTCGGCCGAATAACCTCTGAAGCCTGAAAATCTGATTGTCTCTCACAGTTTTCAAATTTCTCCATTTTCGGAAGGTAAAAATGATCTCTTACACTACATAGCGACTGTCGGACTTAATACCATTAGTTTCATTATTGAATCTACTTTCCGAATATATAGATTTCTTTGTGTATAGGTAAGATCTGATATTTGTAATTGTTTGTTTTCTTAACAAGTGTCGAGTTTAGTTTCATCTCTTTCAAAATGTGGTGAAATGAAAAATCCATAACTTTAAAAATACACCACGAAAAAAATTAAGAAAGTTATGGTGCAGTTAATTGGCGTGTCTACTTCAAAAGGGTATTCATAGAATTTTTAGTTTTATATTCAATTGAGAGAAAAGTTTTGCAACAAAAAATATGTTGAAAATTGACAAGGTTTCCCCATTGATCGAATTCAAATAAATATAATAATTAGTATATAGATCCATTTGTTACAAACTTATAGTCATACAGTAGTATATTGTGTGTAGATTGTCGTAGCATATTTGTTTTTTGCAAAAAACAAGTTTAACAATGATTTTACGTGTGCGACAAAACATGGCTATTTTGTAGTCCTTTCATTTTATAAGAACACACTGTCAAATATTTGTCGAATCGACATATCAAATCTTAATATAAAAAATTGAAAAAAATATGGATAACAAGCTAACATAATTCTCTAAAAGTTTGTTTTTTAGTGAAAAGTAAAATTTCAAACAAAAATATCACTTTTATTCGTCCAAAGATGGAAAACATGAAAAATTCAAAATTATTTTCTCACAGAATCCCCCAAAATAGACACCCATCTTCATGGATTCACTTGCATTACTGGAAACTTTGGTTAATACAAAATTTACAAGCTAATTTTTGGGTGCAGGGTGAAAATTCTGCAACCATCCTATGCTTCAATGGAAATGTTATGATTCATCACAATTTAACAAAATAGTAAAATAGCAATAATAAGGCAATTGATGAATATATATACAAACTTGTCATGACTTTAGTTTAATTTAAATTGTAATGTCCATCGGTAGCCAAAGTTAACAATATTTTCAATCACAATCAAATATATCGAACCAACATATCCAATTACAAGACTTGAGGATCAGATCTATCGGTATTTACCTGGTGCAATGTAACCAACATATCTAATGATAAGACTTGAGTTGTCTCCTGAGGTTTCCGTTGAATCATTATTCCCAGCTGCAGATATCATCAAACATGAAATAATGAAATCTCCAGCATAGGTCGTAAGCATCTCAGGGTTTTAGATTGCAGTGAAATGTTGGAAGGTTTCAAACTACAATGAAAACTTCTCTAACATGAGAATGAAACTTCGATGAAGCTTCCAGAGAAAAAAAAAAAAAAAAAAACTTATGAAAGGTACAATTCATACATGCACACTGAGCTTTCTGAAGTTTAGACATCTGTAGTCACAAAAGCTACGTGTAGGATTTTGTGAATATAATAATGATAGATTAATATTTTCAAACTTTGCAAAATGGTAAGGTATCTGGTTTTTTTTTTTTTTAATTTTTGTTAATGCGCCCAATGATTAAAAAATCAAATCTCAGCCATTGTCCACTAAACATTGAGAAAAATCATAATAAAATATACTCAAAAATAATATTATTTCTATTGACTTTATGGTATATGATGTTTTGTAATGTAATATTTTTAAACTAATTCAAAATAGCGGAACATATGGTCTTTGCTTACGGAAGGGACTAATAAATAAATTTTCCCATTATAATAAAAACTCATTATAATATGTTTTAAACATTTTTGGTTCTCTTCTTATCTATGTTTTAGCTTTTTGGATTTTTATTAAATTTAAAAGTCATTTTCTTGTACTGACCTATTCTTCTTTCTAAATACAGTCATTTTTCATCTTTAATATTAATTTCTCCTCCTCGACTCATCCTTCAATTGGATTTATTTGATTCATCACATAAATTTCCATACATCAATAATTCTAATGTTAATATATACAGATATAAAAACAAAGCACAAAGCACATACATATATAAAACAAAGCACTTATATAATAACACTTCAACTAAATCAATATACATTTTATTAGTTATATATATACAATCAAAATATTTTATTTTATTATGAGATTACATATTATACCAAACTATAAACTATTAATATGATTATAATTGCATGCCTTCTTTCTTATAATTACTACATGACCACATATATAATAATAATATATATAATATGTAATATTTAATTATGTTAATAGGTCATATATGAGGATATCCTTTTGTGTCCATGGGTTACTATGAACAATAACATTAATAAAATTAATGTGTTATTCCTATATGCGAATATTTAACACATTAATAAAAGTTTCCTATAAAATGTCCTAATTACATTGATTTGTATATCTTTATTTTGGAATGATTGAAGATGCCAAATTAATTTATATCTTAATTATAAATATGAATCTTGTGAACTTTGTATATCTTTATTTTGGAATGATTGAAGATGCCAAATTAATTTATATCTTAATTATAAATATGATTAATATTTATAATTAATGAACTTGGATATAAAAGTCAAATGTATGTGAAATGTATGTGATTATGAATATGATTATTAATTATTAGAAAGTTTCATTGACTTTTACTTTTTTAGTTTGATCGTATTCCTCCTCCTCCCCTAGGTTGAGTTCAAATCAATATTTAACAAATTAATGAACTTGGATATAAAAAGTCAAATCTATGTGATTATGAATATGATTATTAATTATTAGAAAGTTTCATTGACTTTTACTTTTTTAGTTCGATCGCATTCCTCCTCCTCCCCTAGGTTGAGTTTCCAATTGCGGTCATTTTAGTATTCCCATATCTTCATTGTTTGATTTCCACTCATGGTCATTTCAGTTTCCAAAGACAATGTTATGGCTATGTTCTTTTTTTCCTTTGGATGTGCCTGGTCAAATTTGTTCTACCTTATGGCTTGCAAACCTAAGATTTGGGGAATGTGATTCAGAAGCCCTTGGTTCGATCTTGTGTCATGGTTACTAATATTCTTGGAGACAAAAGCTACACACATGGATGTGTGAGAAAGAGAATGCTTTCTTATTCAATCTCAAAAAATTTAGAGTACACTTTTGCATTGTTATTTTTATGTTTTTTCTTTATAGCGCTATTGGATTGGGTTTCTCATGAGATTTTTTTGGGTTTCAAGATTTTTGGATGTTAAAGAATTTGTTTATGATCCTCCCATCGGACTACAACAAGGATTGGCATGTGGACAATGGTTGCATTTGTCATTTGTTTCCTTTGGAGGTAGCCATACACCATGCTCTATTGAATAGCTCAATTCAATCCATTGAAAGCTAATTTTTACGTTTTTCCTGTCTACATTGTGTAATTTTAGTACAAAAATATGGGTTCTCGGATCTGGGCCATGATCGGTCACTTCTCAACTATGTGGTTTGGTACATATAAGAGACCATGCTTTTCTAGAATAGGAGTCAAGGTGCCAATCATGTTTTCACCGCTACGCACAAAAAAGTACACTATTCATTAATGAGTTGGGTGCCAAATATTTTTGAGTTTTTTCTTTTGTCATTGCATTGCATAAATTTGCCATTATATCCAGGGGTGAATATTTTTTAGGCGGATAAGAGGTTCCTTTGTTGGTGTGTTGCATATGATCACCATTTTATATTCAAATGATTATCAATGTATAAATTTTTCTAACATTCAGGTTTCAACACTTTATGTCAATCTCTTTATTGGCATTTGAGTTCAGAGTTTCAAAACTATGAAATCTCTTTACAATATACCTTACATCCAGAAGACAAGGGAAGGGGCATTCTTCCACCAGAATGACACTCATCTAGAAGACAAGGAAAGGGGCATTCTTCTTCCATAATGACACTCATCTGAAGACAAGGGAATCTTCAAGGAAAGGGGCATTCTTCTACACGAATGACACTCATATGTTCTCCAACACGTTCTCCAAACATGAGGTGGTCCAAATGTGTCATATACCTACATTATACATAGATTTCGTGGACCTCTTTATAACTACTCCTCTACTAATGTGTATATTTCGTGGACCTCTTTATAGCTACTCCTCTACTAATAATAATGTAAAATCTATTTCAACAATCTGATTTATTTTATGTATGGGAAAGAAATGAAGAAATTCATGCCGACCTAGTATTTGACTTACCTTGCCATGTCATATCCATACATTCATTATAAATGGATATGGAGAAAACTTTTTTTTTTTTATAATCATTGGCCAAAGTGTACGTTGGGGTGCATAAATTGTTAATTTAAGACATGAAGTCACCTAATGATTTACACTAAGTCCCATAATGATTACACTTTTTTTTAAAGAAATTGATAAAATTTTATGATTATTAACATGAATACAACTTATATATTTTTTTAATAAATTTATATATGAAACATATATATTTTAAATATACATGATTAACTATGTTAAATAAATTTATAAATATATAGTATTAATAAATTTATATATTTAATAAAAAATATTAATAAAAAATGATAATAATAATAATAATATGGATTATTAATTAACTAATATAATTAATAATAATATATATGTAGGATAGGAGGTTAAAGCTGTGGTTACTCCTCCAAATAATAATAATAATATATTTTATTTCACATAAAAATAATATAGCTAACCTTAAAAATGGTTGATATAAGCTTACATTATTGTATTTTTTAATTAATAATTAATATCTAAATATATCAACCATTTTTAATAATATAATTGTGATGGTCTAGTTATCAATTCCTCTTACAAATACTAGTATTACTAATAATATATTTTATTTTACACATGAAAATAAGATAACTAACATTATTAAAAGTGATTAATATAAGATTCCATCATTATTTATTTATTTGTTAATAATTCATATATAAATAAGTTAATTCTCTTCATGTTAAAAAAACTACACTTTATATTTTAGAATTATGAATAGACTAAAAAGTATGTTTTTTCTATTATAATTTGGGGTTTCCTATTTTATTCCATTATGATGAGACAAGTGCAATGTATCAAATTGAAAATAAATAATTATAAAAAAAATGGAATATCAAAAATAATTTTTAATTGATGAATGAATTATTGAGAGGTGATGTATGTATAATAAACACTAAACAACTTGTTTATGGAAATCAATAACATTTAACTTATAATTTATTAATATTTATAACTTAATTTATAATTTATCAATATTTACCAATCACAAATTAATTACTAATTATACTAAATTTTAATAATATAAAATATTATACAACCCATCAACTTTACAAAATTCATTCAAAATATCAATTTAAATTTAAATTTTAATTAATATAAAATACTATACACCCCCATTAACTTTACAAAATTCATTCAAAATATCAATTCAAACTTAATGAAAGAGTGAAAATCGTTTAGACTATTCTATTTATTTATACCGAATTATTACATAGTGGTCCCAATTAGATTTTTTTAAGATGGGGACACGCCTTCCATCGAGTCCATTCCACGCGCTTATACAATTAGCGAACTGGGACAGCATGTAAAATGAACGCAAAGTAATTAATTTAATCATTTTATGTTTTCATGATAATTTTAAGGAATTAGGCAATGAAACTTAGTTGAAATTGTTTTCACATTGTTCACATTCTAATTTTTATTAGATAAATGAATTCACCACTTTGAATTATTTTGGAGAATCATTTTATGCAATTTTAACCAGTTTATAATTTTAACAATTTTAATTTAAATAATATCAAAAAAATATTTAATCCAAAAAATTAAAAACTTTAAACATATAAATTCAACAAATTTTATTCTATATTATTAAAAAAATTATTTAAAAATTAGATAAATATAATATATATTCATAAATATTATTATTTAAAATATATATACAACATCTTAAATGCTCATATATATATATATATATATATATATATTAGTTCCAACAAAATGGAATAGTAAAAATAGTTTAGACTATTCTATTTATTTATACCAAGAAAATTAACATATTACAAGGACATCATTAACCATAATCTATAAGAATAAGCATTTCTATGTCTTAACAAGTTCAAAGAAGAAGATTGATATAGTCAAGATTGTTGGAAGTAATGCTTCCATGAATATTAGATATATGCTTACAGGTTGTAATTGTGGTTTGTTGAGTTGTCATTGGAACTCACTGTAACGCCCCATATTTTGACTAGGCGTGTTTATGAGTTAGACACCTTTCACTTTATTTGCTAATTATATGTTCAACTCAGCTAGACAGAGTGAACTATATTTTCGGCATGTTAGACATGATAATATGTTGCTACTATGTTTAGGATGTTACTATGCCCATACGGATACTACGGTTATGATGTTATGAGGTTACCATCATCATGATGTTATTAGGTTTATGTGGTTACTATGTTGTAGTTATCATGAGATTCTTTTATTTCATAATGACGGTGTATGTTTAATAATCGTCCTGGAGGAAATGTCATATATATGATGTGGTATTTATGCTGTGATCGATTTAATGATTTTATGTGATGAAATAAATGATGTTGACAATATGGATCAGACGATGATAGAATGGAAATATTGTTATAAATGTATGGCTGCAAAGTACTAATCCGCGAGACATTGGGGCTATGAATAGCGGGATACTTGATATGAAGTATGGTATAGTACCTATTTTGCAGAGAGCCTTGTTTACCAAAGTTGATGATACGATGACACAAACCAATAATCTCGAGAGCAACAAAGTATGAGTTGATAAGGGCGTAAACCCAGTATGTTGAGAGGGATGGATGTATTGCCCACCCTATGGTTCTATGATACCCGAGGTCGTGGGAGGGCCGTGCTGAGACACGCTCCCCAAGTTGTTGTGATGATGATGGTCGGATGCCTGCTAGGAGAGGTTAGGTCCGCTAGTTAGCCGATGCTACCGCTCTCACGTTCTATGTGGCTAGGTCAGTATAGCTGACATCCACTTTTGTACTAGCAGAGGAAGGATAGGGAGGATGCGGACGCAGGTTAGGAGGGGAGGATATTTTAGTTAGTACTGTTGAGGGTTGGGTATTCGTTGATCTTGAGTTAGTGGTAGTAGGTAGCTTTCCTTGTACTTGATTGATTGAACGATTTTAATCATAAAGATAATGAAATGAAATATTAAAGGTTAACTGATATAATGACCGATGATGTTTTAGTAATGTTATGATAAATATATACTTGTTCTGTTTGCATGAAGTATTATTAGTATTAGTTAGTTGTTAAGCATAGGAAATATGATGTATGTTTATAGTACTTGTCAGACCTGTGCATACGCTGGCCACGCATGCACATTTTCTACATGTGCCATTGTATCTATTTACGCATACTTATCAATATTTAACAATGTTATAAGTTGTCATAGATAACTCAGTTAAGGTTTGGGTAAACGACATGAGTAATAGATGATCGATTTGTTTATGTATAAAATAAGTTAATTAATCTTATATGTAAACATTGTAATGAACAATTAAAATAATTGCCGCCAATTGTAATTCTCGTAAGTGAAGGTATCGAAAATATGAAGTATAGCAGATAAACATTAATGCTGGAAGCATGTACTATCTAATTGTTAATATTGATTAATTAAACCCTTAAGAGTACTTCGTTTATCAATAAAAGTATGTTAGATTAGTGCTAAGGTACTCATTATTAATTAAGTATGTTAGATTAGTGCTAAGGTACTTAAATCACCATTAATATTTATTATTATTATGATTATTTAATATTGTTATTATTATTATTTAATATTATTATTATTATTATTTAAACTAATGTTAATAATGATAATGTGTCCTTATTGGAATGAGAGAAATCATAAGTGGGTAAGTGAACATGTTTGAATTATTAAATTAATTAATTTATTGTTATGAAACGAGAAAGGAGTATTATTAAATTATTAAATGAGGAAGGTTAAGATAAAACTCAATTAAATTTATATTCATAAATTACTGTCATGTCACAAAACCGATCTGAGATTGGATTTTTTTATTTATAATTAAAACAAACTACCACTTCAAATTTGAAAGGGTCAACATGATAGTATTTAATTATTATTTATTCAACATATTAAATGGAGAATAAGACTAATATTGAATCCACCGCCTTCGTGAATGTCTTAAATTGAATATTTCAAGAATCATTAAATAATGTACATTCAACCCATCAAATCCAACCTAACTAGTCTTAATACCATTGAACTGCTCGAGAAAAGAAGTACTATAAAATAATATTTATTTATGAATTGGATTGTAAAACAAGCAATCAATTTAATGTTTTGGGGGCTCGAGGGTTCTTATGGAGGGCGGTGGAGTAAACAGGAAGGCAAGTGGAGGAGGAAAATGGATCTATAAAGCAGTGGTTTCACAGAGATGAGAGGGGGGGGGTTGGTTTTGGGGGAGAAGTACACTTAGTATTTGATGAAAAGGAGGAATGTCGAGGAGGGGGAGAACTCGAAGCTTTGAGGAGGTGGGAAACTCAAAGACTGAGGTGGGGTTAACTCTTAAACTATGGAAAGGTACTAAGGAAGGATGTTGTCGGGATTATTGGTTTGTGGGCTCGGGGGCTAGAAAAACCGTCGGTTTCCTAAGGCCAGGACGATAAGAGCTGGTTGGCAGGGTGGTTCATCCATTTTTTGGTATAAAGGCTTGGAACAGAAAGTCTGCGGGAGAAAAAAAAGCTTGGACGGGAAAGGCTACAGCAACAAGGGAACAATATACAACCTACATCGGTCCAGGTATTCTACTGGTAGTTAGAAAAATGATTTATATTTCAATATACCGAGTATTATGCAAGAAATTACAATTTATGTATGTTGTTAAAATTACTATATGTAGTTGCACTGTATGCTGCTAGACATTTTCTAATCACTAAAATTATGCAGAAAATTAGCATAATGAAAGCATAATGATACTTATTTATTATTGAAATAAATAAGAAAGAAAAACAACTCCGTAGGAGCTGGTTACAAAACTTGATTTCAAAATCTAGAACTTCGGTTCCCTTCTGGATAGAGGGGCACTGCACTCACATAGATTGTGAGTTGGTGCTAGAGTGTCATAGTGATGTAGATCCACAATTTATGGATCTAGAGAGTTCTCTTATTCATATAAATATGTAACTTGTGTGAAGCATTTGAAATAGAAAAAATATATTTTGTGTGTGAAAATGCTCTCTCTATTTTTTTAACCAGGAAGATGTGAGAATCATAATAGCTAATCTGATGTTAGTATAGGAGAATAGAGTAGATTTTCCTGTGTAAGTTTATTATTGTTATGCAAAGCCTTTTTTGTGAGTGATAATTTTGAGGAAAGTTTGTTGTTGTGTAGATTTGCTATTATAGTGTGTTATTCTTCAAGTGTGTTGTGAAAAGCAAAGAAAAAAATTCAAGTTTGAACTATGTTTTGCACTTTAAGTGTTTGCAAATTTATGTTGTGAATGAAAGACCAATCAATAGAACATAGTAACATAGGTAAATTAGTGGTTCTTGACGTACTTCAGTGCCATGTGATATGCTCACTGGTTGTAATTGTGGTTTGTTGAGTTGTCATTGGAACTCACATATATTCTGAGTTGGTGCTAGAGTGTCATAGTGATCTAGATCCACAATTTATGGATCTAGAGAGTTATCTTGTTCATATAAATATGTAACTTGTGTGAATCATTTGATAATAGAGAAAATATATTTTGTGTGTGTGAAAATGCTCTCTTTCTATTTTTCTTGATATGGTATCGAGCCTCACTGGGCCTAATTCCCTCATGGGAGTGCCTAAGAAGATGTGAGAATCATAATAGCTAATCTGTTGTTATTATAGGAGAATAGAGTATATTTTTCCTATGTGAGTTTATTATTGTTATGCAGAGCCTTTTTTGTGAGTGATTATTTTGTGGAAAGTTTGCTACTCTGTGGATTTGCTATTATAGTGTGTTATTCTTCAAGTGTGTTGTGAAGAAAGAAAGAAAAAAATCAAGTTTGAACTGTGTTGGTGAGTGTGCAATTTAAGTGTTTGCAAAGAGCAATCAATAGAACGGAGTAACAAAAGGTAAATTAGTGGTTCTTGACGTACTTCGGTGCCATGTAAGAACATATCACTAATTTTCTTATGTTTACAGTGTGTTAGAAGCTGATGGATCTTGTTGTGCTTCGGGCTTCAAGAACAACAATTACAGGTTGTGTGTTATGATGTGTGGAAAAGGTCATTTTGTAAGATTGATTGCTGGAGATATCCAGTATCCAGATCACGTTCCTACATAACTATCGAAATTTGCTCTCCAGGGGGATTTCACATATGGAAGTGTATCCATAGGATGATTCAGTATATTGGTTATTCTTCGGGGTAGTCAAGAAGCTTTAATCCTGCAGATTTAGCAATGATGGTCAGAAGTGGTTGCGACTTAAATGAGTCAAGTGGGAAGCTCGAAGTTGTAGAGAAGAAAGAGCGTAAAGCGGGAGATTTCAAAGTGGGTGTAGGTGATAGTGAAGATTAGCAAGACTATGAATCGGACAATAAAATATTTTAATTTGTGATTGATGCGTGCTTTCAATAATTGTCATGTAAACATTAAGGGAGGGCGTTGAAAGTAATGCTTCCATGAATATTAGAGATATGCTTAAAGATTGTAATTGTGGTTTGTTGAGTTGTCATTGGAACTCACAAAGATTGTGAGTTGGTGCTAGAGTGTCATAGTGATCTAAATCCACAATTTATGGATCTAGAGAGTTATCTTATTCATATAAATATTTAACTTGTGTGAAACATTTGATAATAGAGAAAATATATTTTGTGTGTGTGAAAATGCTCTCTCTCTATTTTTCTTGATAAGATTAGAACGAACTTGCATGAGCATAGCTAAACACAATCGAACAATTCCTAAAATAGCATGGGAGGAAAGGATTTGCTAGCTCTATGAGTCTATGAGCTTTGAGGAGGAATCTCACTTTATTTTAGAGTACCCTATGTACATCCACATTTGATGGCACTTTCGTAATCTTTGCTCCAATTCTAACCTCTATAATCTTCTAACTTGTCAAAACTATGATGACCTACGAATGCTTCTTTATAAACTTTTTAATCATAGAAATCAAATTTTACATCAATCTAAATAATTCATTTTAAAGTCTGATAGACCAAATGAATCTCAATGAATGTTAATCTTTCTCTTCTTCATTATCATTATAGTATATATATATATATATAAACAATTTCAATAACTATTTTATTTGTTATTTATAATGTATGTATGCAATGACGTAGACTCTAGCATATGTCATAATAATGTAATAACTATTTTATTTATTATTTATAATGTATGTATGCAATGACGTAGACTCTAGCATATGTCATAACTATTTTATAGTTATCATTGATTGAAAATAGAAGAGGGTTGAGCTTATGCCTGTGCTGCGATGGCGATGCAGTCGAAACAATTAATGAGCTGCGTGCTCCTTATCTTCTCTTTATGGACGTGTCCGCACTTCTCAGTAGGTCAACCGGCTTACACTGATGTCGTTTGGGGGCCAAGTTGTGGGAATGTCGACGATCCAAGCGATAGCCTCGTGGATAGTCGAATATCCAAGTTGTTTCAGAGTAATTTAAATAAGGTTTTGGAATCATTGGTGGCAAACGTCTCTATGAGCGGATTCAATACCTCAAGCGTTCAGGGTCAAAACAGCAACAGTAGTGTTTACGGCCTTCTCCAGTGCACGGGAGATATAAATTCCACAGAATGCCAACAGTGTGCATCGGCGGCGAAAACAAGTCTTTTTGAGAATTGTCAAAATTATACTTATGGATTCATGCAACTAAATGGCTGCTTCTTACGTTACGACAATCATAGTTTTTATGATTATAGTGAGACTCACAAGATTTATGGTACTTGCGGGTTGACGACAGGTGATCCCACACAGCAGTTCGCAAAGAATATCCTTAACGTGCTCTCAACTATTAGTGGAAGAGCCGTGAATAATCCCAAATATTTTGCTGTAGATGTATTCGAAGTGGATTCTTCGCCTTCGAAGCAAATCTACAGCTTAGCCCAGTGTTGGAGAGAGCTGTCCCCAGCAAGCTGCCAGTCGTGCTTAAGTGCAGGTTGGTCAAATATTACAGCCGGTCAGCCAAATATACCGGGATGCGGAGGCCGGTCAAATATTACAGCTATCGGAGCAAAATTCCACACTATAGGCTGCAATTTGCGTTACGGGATTTATGACTTCTATCCTCTCCAAAGTTCTCCATTATCCGGTATTCTGCCGCTGCCGCCGGGGAAAAGTCCTCTCCAAAGTTCTCCATTATCCGGTATCTTCCTTCAAATATTTTACAATGATAAGCAATAAAGTAACTGCTTTTGTACATAGCCCAATTTACTAACGTTTCGTTTATAAATTGACAGAACACAAAAAAGCAAATGTGCTTCCAATAACTCTGGGCATAGTAGCCGGTGCAGTTGGATTAATTGCAGCCATAGGCCTAATTTATCGTTATTGCTTTTGTTCAAAACGTTGGTAACACATTTCTCGACTCATAGGTTCCATAATTGCTAAATCAAAATCATTCAGTGAACTGCTCGCCTGTTCCCTTACACAAGATTAATAGACGAATTGTTTTCACAGGTGAGAATGAAGAAATTAGTTTGTTGCCTACTATAGCCAATCCGGGACTCATTTTCAAGTATGAGACTCTGAGAGAGGCTACCTCCAATTTTAAACCAGAGAACAAACTTGGTGAAGGAGGTTTTGGATCCGTCTTTAAAGTAAGGGCTGGGCCTGTGATCATTGCTTTCAATTGAATTAGATATTTGTAGGTAGGAGCTCCAAGTCACTCACAGTGAAGAATATATATAATTTTGAACTTCATTGATCTGCAGGGGGTTCTACCTGATTATGGAGAGGTTGCAGTTAAAAGGCTGAAAATAGGTTCAAGTCAAGGAGACAATGAATTTCTGAATGAAGCAAATCTCATCAGTCGTGTTCAACACAAGAATCTCGTGAAATTGCTTGGTTACTCTGTTGAAAACTCAGAAAGGCTACTAGTTTACGAATGCCTCCAGAACAGCAGTCTAGACAAGATTATATTCGGTTTTGTTCTCGCCTGCTCTTTAACTGCTTAATCGCTGCATCGATTCTGGAATTGTTCGAGTTTGTGAATGTAGCTTGCTAACTTTTTAATTGTCTATGACACAATAATTGTAGATACAACAAACCGTTTACTTGACTGGAGAAAGAGGTATGAAATCATAGTTGGAACTGCGCGTGGGCTGGCCTATCTTCACGACGAGTCGGGGATTCGAATCATACACAGAGATATTAAACCAAGCAATATTTTACTTGACAATAAATACCGTCCCAAAATAGCAGACTTTGGCTTAGCCAAACTCTTTGCAGAAGATGAGAGCTACCTTAGCACCAGAGCTGCTGGAACACTGTAAGAATTCTCTGATCTACAGTTCAATCTCTTGATCTCTCCATATTTATTTAATCAACTACAAGATATGAACTAATTACAACACATATATCTCATAAAGTATCATAGAATTTTAAGAGGATTAAGATATGGAGATTTGATTTACGTCACACATGCAGAGGTTACATGGCGCCTGAGTCCTTACGCGGACACTTGACTGAGAAAGCAGATGTGTTCAGCTTTGGAGTTCTTGTACTTGAGATTATCAGCGGAAGAAAGAATTACGGTTTCCCTCAACACATGGAGTTTCTCATCGACGCAGTATGGCTCTTGTGGATCACATCTTTAATATAGAGTTTCTCTAAAATGTCCATAGAATTACGTTTCCTTGGTAACTAATTAAAGTTTTGTGTTTTGTTAATATTGATCAATTACCAGACATGGAGACTGTATAACGCAGAGAGAGCAATAGAAATTATGGATCCCACATTGAACGGTAGTTATTCATGGGAGGAAGGGATTAGAGTGATTACAATTGGTCTTTTGTGCACTCAAGAAGGTGCAGCGTTGCGGCCTACAATGTCCCGGGTGGTGTCGATGCTGACAAGCCAGCAAGAACATATTCCTTCCCCCACAAATTATGAAAGGACACCTTCTAATATCCATTCTGCAGCTGCAGATCCTTCATCAGGCATTATGGAGCCAAGGTGAAAATGATCAAGCAATATCTTGGCAAATTATAATCTTGACCCTGTGGGAAAAGGGTGACTAACAGGGCCATCAAATTGTGGGAAAAGGGTGACTAACAGGGCCATCAATTTGAAGCCTTCATTGCCTTTTAGCCATTTCAGTATGCGAAAGGAAATGGAGGAGTATATTTTTGAGATGGCTTTAGGTTGGTAAAATAAAAATTTATAAATGTTTAAATTGTGTATATCATGTAATTTCAACCATTAATTAATATATTTGATTATAACATTTCTTAATATTTCCATTGTAAACGAGTATGAACCAAACAAACTAAACAATATACCCGGAAAAAATAAAAAAACTCTCAAGATATTTAAACTACTCCAAAGAAAACTAAACTAAAAAGTTTTCACTGATGAAGTCAGCATTATTTCATATCATTACCAGATAATAAAGGGCTATCACGCTTAGAACATGGCAATCATTAATTTTTAAGCATCAAATACTTAAACTCAAAAGAAAATTAAACTAAAAAGTTTTCACTCATGAAGTCAGCATTATTTCATATCATTACGAGATAATAAAGGGCTATCATGTATTAACTCTTAATACATGGCAATCCTTAATTTTTAAGGATAAATACTTAAACTTAAAAGGAAATGTTTTTATAAATTTCAAAGTGGTATAATAAATTATTTATACATAAACTTAGTTGTTGGTAAGTGGTATTGATTTCTTTTAGAACTTCTTTATTTTGATTTTTCATAAATATAGATTGCTAAATTTATAGCTATTTATTCCAATGTTGAGTATACATTAATACCTATAGTTATTGATCTCCATGTTGAAACTCTTATTTAAAGTAACATGCACATTACATTAATAGCAAGACATGTTAAGAAACTTTCTTAAATAGTTGACCTTGAGTTATAAAAACATGTTGAAGAAATATTCTTTCAATTGAATGTTTTCTTCAATGATTGTATTGGTAAGGGTCTCTATTAGTGTATCATACTAGTAAGTAGAACTTGATTATACATATAAAAATTATGAATATAATTTATTTTATGATAATTAATTATATGTACAATAAAAATAACATATTTTGGACCACATAGTTTCATATTTTTAACAACTATAATTTGTTTTGGTTAGGGTAAACATAAGATTGTTTCACTCAAGCATACATTATATCTTTTAAATAAGCAATATTATGTATGTGTTTGAAAGATTCAAGAAACAAAAACCAATCCTGTTTTGAGATTTATGGTAATTGCTTTAACTCAATAATGACATTCTTTTGTATTTATTCCCACATTCAAATTAACAAAAATAAAAATAAAAAAATATTTTTTTAACCATTATACATACATTCAAATACATTCAACTTGTTTTATATTTATATTCTAAAATCAATATATTTCAATAAATTATATTTCAATCTTTAATGATTACTTAACCAAGTTGTATATATATGTGAATAAATTGTTTTAAAAAATATTACACTTTAACACTATTCTTAATATAATGATAATCATTATATATTATTTTTGTTTTAGTAAAATAATTTTTTTTATTATTTCGCAAATTTAAATGAAAAATAAATGGTTTATTTTAATTTATCAATATACAAGAATTAAATTAATAATAATTTTTTCAATTAAAATATAATTAAATTTGATTTAGGATGATTATATAAATTAATATTATTTTAATTTAAAAAATCAAAGATAAAGAGTATTTATAAGAAACAAACTCTAGTGTTGCTTAGAAGAAATTCTCCATAATTATTTAATATAAGGAAATTAATTGGATGTTATTAAATTTAAGTTTAAGTTTAATTCATGTAATAATTAATAATTAATAATGTCACCTTCATTTAATAGAGTTTATTAATAGTCAACTGAGTATGTCTGTGGCATAGTGTATGAGGCTTGATGTGGATGTTTCTCCAGACCATATTCCTCACTTCAAGGAGGCATTTTTTTTTTAAATGAGAGAGGATTTCGAGTCATATTTTTTTTCTTTTAAATGAGAAAGGATGGACGTTTTAAAGGAGCTTGATAGTGACGTAAAGTTCTTCCATAAACTTACTTTAAACATTTTAAATATGAGAAAAATACCATTTTTGGGGGGTGCTTTCACAAGTGTGGATTGTCATCGAATAATTTAGTAAAATAAGATTTAATTAATTCAACATTACATCGAATAAATTAGGTATGCTCTGACAGGTGTGGATTCTCATCGAATAATTTAGTAAAATAAGATTTAATTAATTTAACATTACATCGATCTGTAGGTGCCATTTTTACCAAATGACTTTTTCAGGGTATCCAAACTAAACATAAATGTCATTCTCATTTTTATAAATTAGAAAATCTTGATTATTAGACATAAATACCATTATCAACTTCTGTGGATTGTCCTACTTATGAGACACGCAAATTTTATGGTTTAAGACTTGCCCCATAATTATTACACGATGTGGTTGAAAATATTTAATCCATACAAAATAACCAGAAATAATATTAATGAATTTATGAAGATGCCATTACTAAGAATAGATTGCATATACGATGTACTTTATGAGATGGCTGAAAATATTTAAATCATGCACAATAACGATAAATCATAATGGTGGATTGATGAAGATGTCATTCCTAAGAGTAGGTCTGCATAACAAAAACACATTTTTTAAAGTACTTTTCAATTATATATTTTTTTATGATGTGATTTTAATAATCTTAATATTTTAAAGTACTTTTCAATTATATATATATATATTTTTTATGATGTGGTTTTAATTATGTTAACATTTTATTGTTTGTGTTAAAATTTTATATTTACTTTGAATTATTTACATATGATTTATTTAGTTTCAATTTTCTTACCTATGATTATAGAGAATACATTTTCAAAATTAAGAGTTGTTTTATAAAGAAAAATCACTAATATAATCCAAATAATCCATAAATATTAATAAAGAAGTTGAAATTTTAATTAAAGTTTTAAGTATTAAGTGTAAAAAAAGTTTTTATTTTTATTTTTTTAAATAATAGATTAAAGTGCGAAATTTACCAAATTTATTGATAATAAGAATGTTTGCTCAAGTTTTATGTGATTTTTGAGGTGTAAGGTATTAAATCAAGAGAGTTTCAGAGATGTAAATAATTATCTCAAAGCAAGTTTGACCATATTTGGGAGACCTTTAAAATTGGAGGATGTATAGATCAAAGCTAGGTCTTTATCATTGTAACTATTTTAGTAGCATTTTTAGTTTATGTGAACAAAGCTATAAATCAAGAAGATGGTAAAGTACACTCAACTTCATTATTCATTAATACTTTTACTTGTAATTGTAATGTAAATGATGAAATCTATACGTAGAATTAGGTCCATGTTTGGGTGGTTTCGATAATGGCATAACGGTTGTGCCCAACCACTATTAATATCACTTATGCTTAACACCAAGCACATAGTGAAGTAGCTTGCTTCTTTCATTAATACTTTTACTTGTAATTGTAATGTAAATGATGAAATCTATACGTAGAATTAGGTCCATGTTTGGGTGGTTTCGATAATGGCATAACGGTTGTGCCCAACCACTATTAATATCACTTATGCTTAACACCAAGCACATAGTGAAGTAGCTTGCTTCTTTCTACTAAAGAGGGAATTTGATTTCAAAGATTCTAATGACAGATTAACCTAGTTATAAACAATGCAAAATTTTAAAAGGCCAACAAATTGTAGGAAAGGAAAAAAATTAAAGAAAACTTGCATTTTCATAATTATTTCAACCAAATTTATAGGTCTTCTCATTATTATCAACATTTTTTTTTCCTTGGAAAAAAGCGCAATTTTATTAAAAGATAATCAAATTACATATTGTATAAGGGCTTCAAGGAGCCCTTTCTGGAAGTAAGATTTTCAGCGTCAAGTATCAGAGCTTTCAAAAAACATTGGGAGGTTGTTGTTCCCATGGTTAAGAAAATAAAAAATAAAATAAAAAAAAAATTGCAAGTGCCAAGAACACCCCAGGAAATAAAAACCTACAGCTAAACAATGAAAAAACCTGCTCATATAGAGTTGCAGGGAAAGGATTTGAATAAACCCAAAAGAACAAGGAATTCCAAGCAATAGTAACCCCAAGAAGCTTGTAGGGAGAGAAGAGCCACCGATTTTGAGATGTAATCACAAGCAGCCGAAAGCAGAGAAGCACCACCAATAGGAAGACGACTCCCCTCGGTAAGTATTTCGCCGCCACCAATAAATGCAGGAGTCCGCCGAAACAGGAAGGCGTCACCGTCGTTGGGAAGGATCCCACGAGAGGAGCTCATTCGCAACTCATGCCCACTACTGCAGAGCCGTGGACGCCCCAAAGGTTTGCATCCTCGGCAAGGAAGCCATCGCCACCGCTGGACATGCCGCAGGCTTAAACGCCCGCTACCGTCAACGCCGCAGAGCAGGACTCCCAACCCAATTTTGGGTCCTCTCAACACAAAAAATCGCCGCCGTCGCCACTGGGGAATAGGACAAACCTGCTACCCAATGGGTTGCCGCGCGAAGGTGTTGCCTCAACTCCAAGCAAATGGAGAAACCGTCAATAAATGCCATCAATCGACATAATTAGATAGCAACGCAGAGGAAGAAAATGGAGAGGCGGCCATGGAAGGAACCATGGCCGCCAATTTTGTCTCGGGAGTTGACTCTCAAACCCCCAAACCCTAGTTGCAGAGCCCCTATGGGATTCTCTTCGTGCATAAAAATCTCATTATTATCAACTTTTTTATCAAGTAACGCCAATTTCATTAAACTTGGACTTATTCTAGTCCAAGTCACTTTGAAGATGGGTCAAAAACAACCTTTCTAAACTCCAAAATCAAGCAAAATCCGGTTCCAAAAGTGCCAAATCCAGGTTCCAAAAGTGCCAAAACCGGATCCAAAAGTGCCAAAACCGGATCCAAAAGTGCCAAAACCGGTTCCGAAAGTGCCAAAACCGATTCCAAAATTGCCAAATCCAATTCCGAAAGTGCCAAAACCGGTTCCGAAAGTGCCAAAACCGATTCCAAAATTGCCAAATCCGATTTCGAAAGTGCCAAATCAAGGTTCCAAAAGTGACAATACCGGTTCCTAAATAGCCAAAACCGGTTCCAAAAGTGCCAAATCCGGTTCCGAAAGTGACCAAACCGATTTCGAAAATGCCAAATCCGTTTCCAAAATACTCAAAATCCAGGTTCCAAAACCATAATTTTTCTTTTGATATTGGTGTCTGTATAATATGACGGTCATTTGAAGTTGAATGTCATTAACTAACACCCCATTTTTGAATGAGGCTTGAGATAAATGAATGAAGGGGTGGCCGGCCCTTCTTTTGCCCACTATTATTTTCATAATAGTTCTAGATTGTAAGAAGGGTGGTTCGATCCTTCTTGTGTTCACCATTCTGGATATAGGTGAATTGTCGGATATTGGTGTTCAGAATTATCTACTAAATGAAGGGGCGACCGATCTTTCTTGTCGCCAGTCGGAAGTCAAGATAAATATTGTTTACATGTTATAACATAGGCAATGTCCCCATCCCTACCATATATTGCGGAAGTCAGTAGTGGGTAAATGTTTTCCCAACCTTCGTAGATTAATTGTTTTTCATTTCTCTTTTAAATGAAGGGTCGACCGACCCTTCTTGTGCTTAGTATTTTTGTAGTCTTCACCATTCAGGATATACATGAATTGACAACCTATACTTTTTCGGTTGAATATTTGCACAATTCCCTCATAAATGAAGGGGCGGCCGACCCTTCGTGTGCCCAATATTATTTTCATACTAGTTCTAGACTGCCAGAAAGGTAGGCCGACCCTTCTTGTGATTTTTATTTTTCCAATCTTGACCATTCTGGTTATACATGATTTGATCTCTATTTTGGAAGGACAAAATCTCACACGTGTGAGCCTCAAAGAGAGAACTGACGCCATAGGAAGTGATGACATGGCATGTATGATGACAGGGCATGAATGATGACATGGCATCTATGATGACATGGAATGTGTAATGAGGCTGGAAAGACACATGATGGTGTTCTGGTGTATCATTTAGTCAGTGTTGCAATCTGACATCATTCTCAAAAAGTATGGCAAATTTTTGAAACTTTGGAAATTGACAAAGCATGGAAAAAGTAGTCAAAACTACTGTGATAGAATGCCCACCATAATTCATGGTTTCTGAAAAATTTACACACCATCATATCATGCTATAGCTTGTTGAAGTGGCTGTCTAGTTATACATGATTGTGAATTGCAGGAACTGTTTGAATAATGAATTTGCTACATGTGTTTCCGCAACCCACAAGGCAAATTGCGGATTGTGGAAACTTTGGTTTGTTTTTATTTCTAGTCGTAGTCCCGCAACCCGCAATTGCGGATTGCAGGAACGTTGTATATATTTCCAAACCATTAAACCCCCGCAACTAGTTGAATCCTTCCCCAGATTAGATCTCAGTTGTCCACTTGTCTTAATGTTACGGCCCAGATTTAACCCAACGAAATTAATAAATATGTGGATTTTGTTTCTGTTTCCTTTTATTATTTTTTATCTTCGAAAATTACCTACTGTGTGGATTTTACTGCGAGTTTTTACCAGGGGTCATTTTCGCCAATTTTTTTAGCTTGAATTAAGGATCGGCTGACCCTTCTCATGCTTAATATTTTTGCAGTCTTCACCATTTAGGATATTCATGAATTGACAGCCTATACTTCGTAGGTTGTATATTTGCACAATCTCCTCATAAATGAAGGGGAGGCCAACCCTTCTTCTGCCCACTATTATTTTCATACCAGTTCTAGACTGCCAGAAGGCTCGTGTGATCCTTCTTGTGTTCACTAGTCTGGATACAGGTGAATTGCTGGATATTGGTGTTCACAATTATCTGTTAAACGAAGGGGCAGCTGACCCTTCTTCTGATTTATATTTTTCCAGTCTTGGCCATTCTCGTTATACATGAATTGATCTCTATTTTGGCAGGCCAAAATCTCACACAATAGGAAGTGATGACATGGCATCTATGATGACATGGAATGTCTGATGAGGCTAGAAAGACACATGATGGTGTTCTGGTGCTATCTGACATCATTCTAGAAAAGTATGGCAAGTTTGTGAAACTTTGGAAATTGACAAAGTATGGAAAAAGTAGTCAAAACTGCTCTGAGAGAATGCCCGCCATAATTCATGGTTTTAGGAAAATGCACGCACCATCATATCATGCTATAGATTGTTGAAGTGGCTATATAGTTATACATGATTGCAGATTGTGGGAACTGTTTGAGTAATGGATTTGCGACATGCGTTTCCTCAACACGCAATTCGGATTGCGGATTGTGGAAACTTTGGTTTGTTTTTATTTTGAGTTGTAGTCATGCAACCCGCAATTGCGGATTGCGGGAACATTGTATATATTTCATAACAATTAAACCCCCGCAACTCGTCTTCCACATTCCCCATATTAGATCTCAGTCGTCGACTTGTCTTAATCTTACGGCCCAAAATTAAGCCGTCGGAATTAATAAATATGTTGATTTTGTTTATGTTTCCTTTTATTATTTTTCAACTTCAAAAATTACCTGCTGTGTGGATTTTACTGCCAAATCCATTTCAAAACTTGCCAAATCCAAGTTCCAAAACCATACTTTTTCTTTTGATATTGCCACTTTTGAAATTGGTTTTTGCGTTGTTCCGATATGATAATTATGGCGGTCATTTGAAGTAGTAAAAAATATACAAATTATCAAATGAATCGGTGTCTGCATAATATGACGGTCATTTGAAGTTGTATTTCATTAACCGACACCCCATTTCAAATGAGGCTCGAGATAAATGAATGAAGGGTCAGCCGACCCTTCTTCTGCCCACTATTATTTTCATAATAGTTCTAGACTGCAAGAAGGGTGGTTCAATCCTTCCTATGTTCACCATTCTGGATACAGGTGAATTGTCGGATATTGGTGTTCACAATTATCTACTAAAAGAAGGGGCAGTTGATCCTTCTTGTCGGCAGTCGGAAGTCCCAAGAAATATTGTTTAGGTGTTATAACTTAGGCAATGTATCGACCCCTACCATATACTGCGGAAGTCAGTTGTGGGGAATTGTCGTGCCAACCTGCTTAGATTTAATATTTTTTCATTTCTCTTTTAAATGAAGGATCGGCCGACCCTTCTTGTGGTTAGTATTTTTTCAGTCCTCACTATTCAGGATATAGATAAATTGACAGCCTATACTTCATAGGTTGAATATTTGGACAACTCCCTCATAAATGAAGGGGCGGTCGACCCTTCTTCTGCCCAATATTATCTTCATACTTGTTCTAGACTGCAAGAATGGTCATTCGATCCTTCTTTTGTTCACAAGTCTGGATACAGGTGAATTACTGGATATTCGTGTTCACAATTATGTACTAAGCGAAGGGTCGGTCGACCCTTCTTGTGATTTGTGTTTTCCCAACCTTGATCATTCTGGTTATACATGAATTGACCTCTATTTTGGAAGGCCAAAATCTCACACGTGTGAACCTCAAAAAGAGAATTGACACCACCATAGGAATTGATGACATGGCATGTATGATGACATGGAATGTGTGATGAGGCTGGAAAGACACATGATGGTGTTCTAGTGCTATCATTAAATCAGTGTCTCAATCTAACATGTTGTATGAAAAGTACAAAAAACTGGTCTAAGAGAATGCCCGCCATAATTCATTATCTTGATTTTAGAACTTCTTTATCTTGATTTTTCATAAATATAGATTGCTAAATTTATAGCTATCTATTCCAATGTTGAGTATACATTAATACCTATAATTGTTGATCTCCATGTTAAAACTCTTATTTAAAGTAACATGAACATTACATTAATAGCACGACATGTTAAGAAACTTTCCTAAATAGTTGACCTTGAGTTATAAAAACATGTTGAAGAAATATTCTTTCAATTGAATGTTTTCTTCAATGATTGTATTGGCAAGGGTCTCTATTAGTGTATCATACTAGTAAGTAGTTATTGAAAAAATATGTTAGGGATATTGCTTTTTGTAAAGTAAGAACTTGATTATGTATATAAAAATTATGAATATAATTTATTTTATGATAATTAATTATATGTACAATAAAAATGACATATTTTGGACCACATAGTTTCATATTTTTAACAACTATAAATTTTTTGGAATAGCTTAAACACCAATCTCAATGTTTGTACTTTTCTTGGTTAGGGTAGACATAAGATTGTTTCACTCAAGCATATATAATATCTTTTAAATAAGCAATATTATGTATGTGTTTGAAAGATTCAAGAAACCAAAACCCATCATGTTTTGAGATTTATGCGATAATTGCTTTAACTCAATAATGACATTCTTTTGTATTTATTCCCATACCCAAATTTAAAAAAAAATTAACCATTATGCATACATTCAACTTGTTTTACATTTATATTCCAAAATCAATTTATTTCAATAGATTATATTTCAATCTGTAATGATTACTTAACCAAGTTGTATATATATGTGAATAAATTGTTTTAAAAAATATTACACTTTAACACTATTCTTAATATAATGATAACCATTATATATTATTTTTGTTTTATAAATTATTTAAAAAAAATTACATTTTAACACTATTCTTAATATAATGATAACTATTATATATTATTTTTGTTTTAGTAAAATATTTTTTTTATATTATTTTTCAAATTCAAATGAAATTTAAATTGTTTATTTTAATTTATTAATATAAAATAATGAAATCAATAATAATTTTTCCAATTAAAATATTAAATTTGATCCTTGATGACTATACAAATTAATATTACTTTAATTTTAAAAATCAAAGATAAAGAATATTTATAAGGAACAAACTTTAGTGTTGCTTAAAAGAAATTCTCCATGGTTGTCCAATATAACGAAATTAATTGGGTGTTAGCTTAAGTTTAGATTTAATTCATGTAATAATTAATAATTAATAATGTCACCTTCATTTAATAGAGTTTATTAATAGTCAACTTAGTATGTCTGTGGCATAGTGTATGAGGCTTGATGTGGATGTTTCTCCAGACCATATTCATCACTTCTTAAAATAAATTCTCGAGGATTGTCCAATATAACGAAATTAATTAATTGGGTGTTAGCTTAAGTTTAAATTTAATTCATGTAATAATTAGTAATTAATAATGTCACCTTCATTTAATAGAGTTTATTTATAGTCAACTTAGTATGTCTGTGGCATAGTGTATGAGGCTTGATGTGGATGTTTCTCCTGACCATATTCATCACTTCAAGGAGCCATTTTATTTTCTTTTTAAATGAGAGAGGATTTGGAGCCATTTTCTTTTAAATGAGTGGACGTTTTAAAGGAGCTTGATAGTGACGTAAAGTTCTTCCATAAACTTACTTTAAACATTTTAAATATGAGAAAAATGCCATTTTTTGGGGGTGCTCTCACAGGATTGTCATCGAATAATTTAGTAAAATAAGATTTAATTAATTCAACATTACATCGAATTGTGTGCCATTTTTACAAAATGACTTTTTCAACGGACCTAAACTAAACATAAAAGTCATTCAAATTTTCATAAATTCGGTATGCTCTGACAGGTGTGGATTCCCATCGAATAATTTAGTTTGTACGATTTAATTAATTTAACATTACATCGAACTGTCGGTGCCATTTTTACCATCGAACTATGGGTGCCATTTTTACCAAATGACTTTTTCAGGTACCCAAACTAAACATAAATGTCATTCTCATTTTTATAAATTAGAAAATCTTGATTATTAGACATAAATACCATTATCAACTTCTGTGAATTGTCCTACTTATGAGACACAAATTTTATGGTTTAAGACTTGCCCCATAATTATTACACGATGTGGTTGAAAATATTTAATTCATACAAAATAACCAAAAATAATATTACTGAATTTATGAAGATGCCATTACTAAGAATAGATTGCATATACGATGTACTTTATTAGATGGCTCAAAATATTTAAATCATGCACAATAACCATAAATAATAATGGTGGATTGATGAAGATGTCATTAC
Organism: Larix kaempferi; assembly: GCA_027924585.1. Classification (NCBI taxonomy): domain Eukaryota; kingdom Viridiplantae; phylum Streptophyta; class Pinopsida; order Pinales; family Pinaceae; genus Larix; species Larix kaempferi. The sequence goes on along the minus strand of BSBM01000179.1, from coordinate 21,655,598 downwards.
TAAGAGTAGGTCTCCATAACAAAGACACATTTGTTGGTAAAGGCCAATCGGTTGTTACCTGATGATCATTTCCTCTTTCAACTCGCAGGGGTTGGGCAGTGTACCCAAAAAGGCAGCCATTGGTCATTTCATTGACTTTGTTAAACCTTCAGTTTTATTTCTGCAAGAGACTATGTGTTCGGCGGTGGATGCTATCTCTTTAGTTCAGTATATTTGTCTACATTGGAGATTTAGTGCTATTGACTCAAATGGGTTGTCGGGAGGGATCTTAGCTGCTTGGGACCCCTCCGTGGTAGACCTGTCGCCTTATGCTGTCCGTGATGGCATTGCTCTCATTGGAAAGTGTAGGGGTTTTGGCCAAGAGTTTTGTATTCTCAATCTGTATGGACCCTGTCGGGACCGACAGGTTTTTTTGGGAAAATATTTTTGCTAGCAGGATTATGGATAGATCTAATTTGATCATTTGCGGTGATCTAAACTTCACTCTCTCGACTTGTGAAGTGTGGGGCACTGGGCATCGGGAGGATCCTTTGGGAAGCTTTTTGAAGGAACGAATTGAGGAGGCTGGTTTAGTGGATGTGTGGCCTTCATATTTGGTCCCTACGTGAAACAACGGGAGGTCCGAAGTTCACGGGCTGGCAAAAAGACTAGACCGATTTCTCATTAAACATGTGGTGCCAACCCCCCCCTCAGCGTTGGCAGATGAGAACCCCCCCTTTTATCCTTCACCAAAGTTCTGTCCCCACGCTCTCTGCACCTTCGATCTACTGCTCGGCCGCTATCTGAGTTTGCACTGCACGCGGGAGCTCCCCCCTTCGACCTGGGACATACCTGCAGCCAATACCATATACACAGCCTTCAACGAGTCCTGCATTCGACATATACATTCAACCAATCAACCAGAAACAATTTCAGAGGTTTAAATTCACAAAATAGAACACCCAGCACTCAGATCCGTAAAACACGTGCAAAGAAATCACTTCTGGAGGACAAAATACGCTATTCCTTTAATTGGATTCATCATTCTGGTTACATATATGGCCTCAGAGACAGAGGACCATCCACAAATCGAGTTACAGCGGTTCAAAACAGTCTGCTAGCTCACAGGCTATCCACGGCTGTGGTTTTTTCTCTTCCTTTCTCCTTGCCGATGAAAATGAAATTCTTTTTGATATATCAGGCAAAGCCCTCAAACAGCCCGCGGGGGCCTTGATTTCAAAATCAACCACTACCATTAATAAGCATAAATGGCCTCACTAGCCTGAAAATTCAAATCATTACAGCGCATTGGTTTAAAGGATAATAGGTTAACGCGTCACCGAGCTTAGGCCGACATAGGTGTCTATTACATCACTTTCTGGCTCAATAAAAAAAATCAAAACTATGACGTGTTTCAAGTTGAGCGAGATGCTCCTACATCATCCTCCCGGGGAGAGAAAATGAAGTTCTTCACATGTTCTTCAGGGTCTGTCCCATGCTGGTGAACCTCTGATTCTGTCATCCATACAGCATCCTCAACAGGTTTCCCTTTCCACTTCACTAAATACTGATAATAGGTCCTGCTTCTGGTCTTTTTTGTAACTTTCTTGTCCAGCACAGCTTCAACTTGTGGCTGCTCCAGCTGAGGCAGTTGTTCTTGCCAATCCACAGCCTGTCCATCATTAGTTGGAAGTCCTTGTTCCTCATCTTGTTCTCCTGCTTCTTTAAGAAGAGACAAATCTGCAACATTGGAAATAGGTGATATACCATACCCAGATGGTAGATCAATCTCATATGCATTAGCAGAGAATTTCCTTAAGATTTTGCAAGGTCCAATCTTCCTGAGTTTCAGTTTGTTGTAAGTTCCCCTTGGGAATCTTTCTTTCTTCAAGTAAGCCATCACCATATCTCCCACTTGGAAATCTACTTCCCTTCTCCTCTCATCAGCTTTCTGCTTATACCTACTTACACTCTCCTCCAGCTTTCTTTTAACATTCTTCTATAAGTTGTGCATTGCAGTTGCAAAATCCTCACCATCTGAACTTCTAAACTCTCGTTTCTCCAGATTTCTAAGCTCATATACACCTCTTGGGTGCATCCCATAAACAATTTGAAACGGGCTCCTTCCAGTACTTCTATTAGGTGAGTCGTTATAGGCAAACTCAGCTTGGGCAAGTGCCAAGTCCCATTGCTTAGGATGTTCATACACTAAACTTCTTAAGATGTTTCCAAGACTTCTATTAACTACCTCTGTCTGCCCATCTGTCTGCGGGTGGTAGGCTGAACTAAAATCCAGCTTTGTCCCCAATTTCTTCCATAATGTCCTCCAGAAATGGCCCACAAACTTTACATCCCTATCTGATACGATACTTAATGGTAATCCATGCAATCTAACAACCTCAGAAAAGAACAAGTTTGCAACATTGGTAGCATCAGTAGTTTTCTTACAAGCAATGAAATGCGCCATCTTTGAGAATCTATCAACCACAACATAAATTGAATCGTTTCCTCTCTAAGTTCTTGGTAGTCCTAAAATAAAATCCATGCTAATCGCATCCCATGGCTTGTCAAGAATGGGCAAAGGCTGATACAATCCTGTATTCTGTTTTCCTCCCTTTGCATGCTGGCACACTCTACATCTTTCCACAAACTTCTTGACGTTCTTCCTCATACCTGGCCAATAATAGAATGCATTCACTTGGGATAATGTCTTATCCCCTCCAAAGTGACCAGCTAGGCTGCCGCTATGCTTCTCCTTGATTATATTCTCTCTTACCGAACAATTTGGGATACATAACTTACTGTTTTTTAACAGCAGACCCTCTTGCAAGGTATACTCCAGCCATTGACTTCTGTTACAAGTAATAGGGCTTGCACAAGCTGCATAAATATCCTTAAAGTCCTCATCTTCTTTATAGGCCTCCCTCATGTCTTCAAATCCCACAATGCTCACTTTAACCTCTTCTAACAACAAATTAACTCTACTCAGAGCGTCCGCAACTCGGTTTGACTTTCCACTGGTGTGCTTGATTACAAATGTAAAATTCTGCATGAACTCCACCCATTTTGCATGTCTTTGGTTCAAGTTAGGCTGACTGTTAATGAACTGCAGTGCATGATCATCAGAATATAAAACGAATTCCCTTGGCATAAGGTAATGTCACCATTTTTTCATTGATTGAACAACAACGTACAATTCTTTATCATAAGAAGAATATTTCTGTTTAGCTTCATTCAACTTCTCGTTGAAATATGCTATGGGTCTCTTCTCCTGGGTTAGGACAGCTCCTATGGCAGCTCCACTAGCATCGGTTTCAACTTGAAAAACCTTATCAAAATTCGGCAAAGCTAACGCTGGCTGTTCAGTAACCTTCCTTTTAAGCACTTTAAAGTTTCTGTCTGCTTCCTCCGTCCACTTAAATGGTTTCCTATTTCCTTTGATGGTATCTATAATAGGTGCACTTATCTGACTAAAATTCCTTATAAATTTTCTGTAAAAATTTGCTAAACCGTGGAAACTCCTTACCTCAAATACACTACTTGGAGTAGGCCAATCTAATATAGCCTGTACTTTCTCCGGGTCCATTCTTAGTCCATTTACTGAGATCACAAATCCCAAAAACACCAATTCTGTCTGCATAAAACTACACTTTTTCAAATTTATCAGCAACTTCCCTCTATGTAAAGTCTCCAATACCAATCTAAGATGCTTCAAGTGTTCCCCTTTACTCTGACTGAAAATTAATATGTCATCTAGGTACACTATTACAAACTTCCCCGTAAAGTCTTTTAAGACTTCATTCATCAACCTCATAAAAGTACTCGGTGCGTTAGTAAGCCCAAAAGGCATAACTAACCACTCATACAACCCATCATTGGTTTTAAATGTTGTTTTCCACTCATCTCCCTCTCTAATCCTAATCTGATGGTACCCACTCTTCAAATCTAACTTAGTAAAATACTTTGTTCCACTTAAGCAGTCCATTAAATCATCCATTCTAGGCAAAGGAAATCTGTACCTGATTGTTATTTTGTTGATATCCCTAGAGTCGGTGCACATTCTCCATCCTCCATCTTTCCTCTTGCTGAGTATAGTAGGTACTGCACATGGGCTTAAGCTCTCCTTCACCAAACCCTTCTCTAACAATTCTTGAACCTGATTTTTAACTTCTTCATTTTCTTGTGGTGTCAACCTATATGTTGCTTTGTTAGGTAGGCTTGCTCCTGGTATCAAATAAATGTGATGACTGATACTTCTAACTAGTGGTAGCTTACTAGGCAATTCATCTACGACAATTTCTTCAAATTCATCAAGCATATCTTTAATCTCTAGACGCAGTTCATCTATTGCTGGGGTATTTGAGACTACCTTGGGTTTGCCAACAATGGCAAAGTGCATTTCTTCCTCCTTCTGAACTTCTTGCAATAGCTCCTTTCCACTCATCATCAACACTTTAGGTTCTGTTGCCTCTTGAACCTTCTCTGGCTGCAATGGTAATAGATTCTGTCTTTCTCCATCCCTCTCCACATAATAGGTGTTCCTTCTTCCATCATGAATGGCTTTCCTATCATATTTCCAAGGCCTCCCTAGGAGTATATGGCAAACATCCATGGGCATGATGTCGCACAACACTTCATCCTTATAATCCCCAATCTGGAATTCAACCCTACATTATTCAGTCACTAAGATTTGGTGTCCCTTCTGCAACCAAGAAACTTTATAAGGTGCAGGATGCTTCATTCTCTTCAATCCTAGTTTTTCCACCATCTCAGTAGAGACTAGGTTATCAGTGCTTCCGCTGTCTATGATAACTTTGCAGCATTTGCCTTGAGTTTTACATCTAGTTCTGAACAAGCTCTTTCTTTTTGGTGGCTCTTGCAATTCTTTTTCTACATTAACCAGTACTCTCTTTAACATGAGACTCTCTCCATCCTCTGCTGCATTATCTTTTTGTCCTCCCTTATGGGATTCCATTCTACCTTCTGCAATGTGTGCACTTCTTTGAACTCGCTGGTTCTTTGGGCAATTGTATGACTTGTGTGTAGGATCTCCACATGTGTAGCACTTCATAACTCTATTTTCCCCTCTTCCTGTTGTGCTAAACCTTCCTCCTCTAAATCCACCTCTCTGAGTGTTCTGATTACTTGAGCTTCCAGCCTCATCTTGATATCCTTGAGACTTCACATTTCTATTCTGAAACCCTCCATCATTCCTATATTCTTGAGTTCTTCCACCCCTATTTGAAGACCATCCACCTCTCACTACACTTCCTCTTCCTCTAGTTTTCTGATTTTGTTTTCTTACTAACTTCTCCTCCACTTTAGTGGCTGCTTGGTAAGCTTCTTCCACACCCCTAAGATTCAACAAACTTATCTCATCTTGGATTTCATACTTCAACCCATTAACATACTTTGCCACTCTTTCAATATCAGTTTGATTTTGTCCTGATCTAATACATAACTTATAGAATTCTTCGGTGTATTCTTTAACTGACATGCCTCTCTGTCTTAAATTTTGTAGCTGTCTTATGAGAGTTAGTTGGTAGTCCTTGGGCAGAAATTGGATTTTGATCTTACCCAGCATCTTGTCCCACCTCTTGATTTTGTTCTTCCCTTGTCTTTCTCTCTGTGCTTGCAGGTCATCCCACCATATGGATGCATATCCCTTCAACCTTGTAGATGCATATTTCACCTTTTTCCTGTCTTCTACCTCTTCAAAGTCGAAATATTTCTCCACTGCACCAATCCAATCTATTAATTCTTCTGCATTTAGGCTTCCTTCATACATCGGGACTTCTAGTCTTGGTTTATGGCTGGCTGCCATTAACATCCTCCATGCTCTGGTTTCTTCATTTGGAACTTTTGCAACCTCCTCCTATGCTTCTTCCTCATTGTCACTGATATCAAACATACCAGGGTTTCTCCTTTCCATGGCTGCCATCCTTGCTTCCAGCCTTCTCATTTTCTCCTCCGTAACTGGTTCTCCTCTTCTTCTTCCTTGTCCCCAAACTGGAAATTCAGGTCCTGGTCTTTCTCTTCTCGGTGGCATTCTCACTCCCACGTTTTTCTCCTAGAAAATCCTCCTCCAAATCTTCCACAGAACCTTTCCAATGGCTCTGATACAAAACTGTTGCCAACCCCCCCTCAGCGTTGGCAGATGAGAACCCCCCCCTTTATCCTTCACCAAAGTTCTGTCCCCACGCTCTATGCACCTTCGATCTACTGCTCGGCCGCTATTTGAGTTTGCACTGCACACGGGAGCTCCCCCCTTCGACCTGGGACATACCTGCAACCAATACCATATACACAGCCTTCAACGAGTCCTGCATTCGACATATACATTCAGCAAGTCAACCAGAAACAATTTTAGAGGTTTAAATTCACAAAATAGAACGCCCAACACTCAGATCCGTAAAACACGTGCAAAGAAATCACTTCTGGAGGACAAAATACGTTATTCCTTTAATTGGATTCATCATTTTGGTTACATATATGGCCTTAGAGACAGAGGACCATCCACAAATCGAGTTACAGCGGTTCAAAACAGTCTGCTAGCTCACAGGCTATCCATGGCTATGGTTTTTTCTCTTCCTTTCTCCTTGCCGATGAAAATGAAATTCTTTTTGATATATCAGGCAAAGCCCTCAAACAGCCCGCGGGGGCCTTGATTTCAAAATCAACCACTGCCATTAATAAGCATAAATGGCCTCACTAGCCTGAAAATTCAAATCATTACAGCGCATTGGTTTAAAGGCTAATAGGTTAACGCGTCACCGAGCTTAGGCCGACATAGGTGTCTATTACATCACTTTCTGGCTCAATAAAAAAAATCAAAACTATGACGGGTTTCAAGTTGAGCGAGATGCTCCTGCATCAACATGGGTTATTGGATAGTTGTGCCAGATACCGGTCCTGGAGTGTGGCTACAGGGATTTCGGATCACAAAGCTATTAGCCTGGAATTTCAGATGCAGGGGAGCGACTCTTCGTATCCCTTCAAGTTCAATAGTACTTGGCTGGATGACAAAAATTTTCGTGACCTGATTAAGGAGAAGTGGAAGGGGCTGCTGAGGGATCCAGATATCTCCCATATCTTCAACCTGAAAAATAATTTAGATATCATTCGTGCTGAAATTAGGCGCTGGGAAAAATACAAGAAGATGGAAGATGAAAAGGAGATTAGAGACATTGAGGAGAGGATTGCTACCATTGAGGAATTGGATCCTAGGTTCGATGAAGCTTCTCTGGTGGTCTCCAGGGATCTTTTTTTAATCGGAAGAAGATTTTATTGGGTCGGCAGGAGAGTTCTTGGCATCTTAAGAGCAGGGTGCTTTAGCTGGCAAAGGGTGATGGTAATACCAAATTCTTTCAAAATTATGCTACCATGAGACGCAACAAGAATTGTATCTGGGAGATCAAAAAGGATGATGGAGCCTTTTGTTCTGATCTGGCATTTATTCAGGATGTTGCGGAGGAGCACTTTAGAGATGCTTTCAAACAGAATCCCGCCTTTAATCTGGTCGAGCAGCTTAGAATTGTCAGAATCTTTCCTCGCTTTTGTACTCCCGAAGAGGGAATGAGGGTAGATGTGCCGGTTTCGTTGGAGGAGGTAAGGAAGGTTTTGGGTTCTCTTGCCAAGGAGAAGAGTCCTGGCCCTGATGGCTGGACGGTCGAATTTTTTCTTCATTTTTTCGTGCTCATGGGAGAGGATATCTTGCGAGCGGAAGATCAAATCTTATCTGATATGAAGATCCTTTTCGTATTATCCTTCTCGAACATCGACTCGGGTCTGAAATATTTGGGTTTTTCTCTAAAGGCCAACTGCTATGGGACTGCTGATTGGGGTTGGCTTCTTGAGAGGATTGATCGGAGGATTAATGGCTGGGCTGCGCGATGGCTATCTATAGGGGGAGGCTCACTTTGACACACTCTGTGCTTTAGGGCCTTCCTGTCTACTGGTTTGGACTGAGAAGAATTCCTGTTAAGGTCTTAAATGGAGTGTGCAGCAGAATTTTCAGGTTTATCTGGTTGGGGAAACATTCTACCAAAAAGTGGCATCTTAGCTCGTGGCAAAGCCTGTGTTGGCCCAAAGACCGTGGGGGATGGGGGCTTAGAAATTTGGAATGGTTTAACAAGGCCATGCTTATGAAGTCTTTATGGTGGGCGCTTATGGATAATGGCCTCTGGAGCTTGGTTATTTGGGTGAAGTACCTAAAAACTTACAACTCTACTCAGTGGCTCCGCCATCATCATCTCTGCCTCTCCCGGGCTTTGGCGGTCTAGACAAGTATTGGCAAATCTATTGCCTATGTTAAGCAGGGTATTAAATGGAAAATAGGAAACGGTACGGAGCTCCTTGTCGGGGTGGATCCCTTTATCAGGGACGAAGGCATTTATCGGCTTCCTCGGGATCTTATAGCTGAGCTCCATAACAGAAGGTTGATGGTCCTTTCTCAGTTCTTCATTTCTGGTAGGGATGTTCCTAGTGAATGCTGGAGATAGGAGGCTGACCTAAATTTTCCCCTAAGATGGCATATGGAATGGGACCGTTATGTTACTAAGCTTACCTTCTCTGGAATTAGGCTTGGCGTATCTGCAGACCAACTGGTATGGGACAGCCCTGGGTCTATGGGTATTCTGTCTGTTAGAAATGCTTATAACACAGTGGCCTCCTTCAAGTTAAATCCTCCGATAACTAGCTGGTAAAATAAAGGGATATGGCGCTGGAAGCTACCTTTTAAGAACAAATGTTTTCTATGGCTTTGCCTTCAAAATAAAATCTTAACTTGGCCAAATATTCAGAGGAGGGGTTTTTCTGGCCCTGGTATGTGTATCCTATGCCGCGCAGCTGAAGAGGAACTTCATCATCTTTTTATTCATTGTAGATATGTTCAAGCGGTTTGGATGCTTCTTTAGGATTGGTTTCAGGTTCCAGATTTCCTGTGTGGGGTTGACTTACTGGATTGTCTGCAGCTGTGGTTTAGTAATGGTGGAAACCAGAGCCTCCTTCCTTTGTTCATGATCACTGGTATTTGGAGATCTAGGAATTTGGGTATCTTTGAGGACTCTCTGCCTTCGATCGAGTCCACGACCTGTACAGTCCTGTATCACTGGAATGCTCAACCATCTGCGAAGACAGTTACAAAGATTTGTCAAATCACTTTTCTTAGGCTGGAGGAGGGCTCTATTTATGGTTTCTTTGATGGTGCATCTCAGCTGGAGATTTGTGGAGCTGGGGTACTCTTCAGCATTCAACAAAACTACATTATTAAAATCATGATAAGCCTTGGCAGTGGGAATGGTTTAAAGGCAGAGATCCTGGCGTTAAGGTGCCTTCTATGGTATGCGCGTAGAAGGGGCTTCCTTTCTCTCACCATATTTGGAGACTCTCAAGTAACTGTCAATTGGTATAACAGTATTCACAATATCAGTGCGATTACTTTGGAGCCATGGTTGGAGGAGATCAGGAGTCTTAGTGCTAGTTTCGTCTTGATCGAATGTCATCATATCTATCGGGAAGCTAATGCTATTGTCGGCCAGCTTTCTAAAGAAGCACTGGGTCCGATTACTATAATTATGCAGTTCACTGAATTCCGACATGGATTGATCGTGGACCAAGGGAGTATCTCTACCTTTTGATGGGCCTGATCGATGGTCTAGCTCTGAGCAAAGTTTCCGGTCTCTTGCCTTGCGATTTTAATCTTCTTCTCCGCCTGATCTTTTCTCTTCCGACGTCCTGCTTAAGGCATGCAGTGTATTGTTCGATTAGTTAAGTGCTATCAGCCAAACCCTGATGGTTTTTGTTGTTTTAGAATAAAGCTCTTTTGTAGTCTCGTTATAGATGTCTACTTACAAGTTAGTCTGCTTTTCTCTTGATGTAACTAGATTATTACTCATAATACTAAGTTACATATTTTTCCTTTGGAAGAAAAAAAAAACAAAAACACATTTGTTTTTTAAAGTACTTTTCAATTATATATTTTTTTATGTTGTGGTTTTACTTATGTTAATATTTTATTATGTGTGTTAAAACTTTATATTTACTTTGAATTATTTATATATGACTTATTTAGTTTTAATCTTTTTACATATGATTATATGATTATAGAGAATAAATTTTCAAAATTAAGAATTGTTTTATAAAAAAAAATCACTAATATATATAGCAAATTAATCCAAGCAATCCAAAATATTAAAAAAGAAGTTGATATTTTAATTGAAGTTTTAAGTATTAAGTGTAAAAGAAATTTTTATTTTTAAAATAATAGATTAAAGTGCGAAATTTTGTTCTAAAATTGAAAGAAAGAGATCGTATACATATATTGACATGATCTACCCACAATTTTAGGAAGAGCAATTTATTGATAATAAGAATGTGGAGTAAGATATTATATCTAGAGAGTTTCGTAGATGTAAACAATTATCTAAAAGCAAGCTTGAGGATCTTTGGGCTTGGAGACCTCTAAAATTGGAGGAGGATGCATAGATCAAAGCTAGGTCTTTGTCATTGTCACTATTTTAGTGGCATTTTTAGCTTATGTGAACAAAGCTATAATGTGAACAAAGCTATAAATCAAGAAGATGGTAAAGTATACTCAACTTCATTATTCATTAATACTTTTACTTGTAAATATAATGTAAAAGATGAAATTTATATGTAGAATTAGGTCCATGTTTTGGTGGTTTCGATAATGACATAACGGTTGTGCCCAACCACTGTTAATATCACTTATACTTAACACCAAGCACAAAGTGAAGTGCCTTGCTTCTTTCTACTAAAGAGGGAATTTGATTTCAAAGATTCTAATGACAGATTAACCTAGTTATAAACAATGCAAAATTTTAAAAAGCCAACCAATTGTAGGAAAGGAAAAAAAATAAAGAAAACTTGCATTTTCATAATTATTTTAACCAAATTTATAGGTCTTCTCATTAAAGTATACTTATTACGACCTAGCACGCTTCTGTTTATTAAACACACCAGAGTGAAAAATGGTATAAATGCATGTATAAATATCCGCTACCAAATGTAGCGGATATTTTGTACTACGGGGGATTTTGCGTAGGTTCTTTCATGGTGCGTTTATTTTTTTTAAGCATCAGCCTCCTACAACTTAAAAAAAAATCTCATGAATTGGTGCGTGTATACATATGACAATCCGGTGCGCTTGTGTTTATAAAACACACCGTAATGAAAAATTCTATAAAATGCATGTATAAATATCCGCTACCAAATGTAGTGGATATTTTCTACTGAGGGGGATTTTCTGGAAGTTATTTCACGGTGTGTTTATCATTGTTAAGCACCGGTGCATTTCCTCGATGATAGCGCATCGGTGTGTTTCCTCTATGATAGCGCACCGATGTGTTTCCTCTATGATAACGCACCGTTGCGTTTCGAAACCGGTGCGTGTATATTTGACTAGATGCACCAATTTAATTTTTAAATGTTGTGGTTTTTTGGGTCCACTTTGAACTATATATTCATCTCAAATTTTCTTTTAGTATTCAACCACACCAATTACAATATTTCATAGTGTATATATGTTTCTTAAACTCGCCTTATTGTTACAAAATGGTTTACAAATTATATTCGAAGTTAGGTTGTAATATAGTTCTTGAAAAAAAAATAGGATTGTAGAGATGTATATTAATTAATGATTTGGCTCAAATGCAGGGAGAAAAGTTTGTAGTATCAAATGGCCAATTATTAAGATTTCATCTCATTCCATCATGTTCAAATTTCGACGAGTTCTCCCTTTCCATCCCCAGTAAGTTCAGTTTCTATTTATATTTCGGCTATTTATTTGAATTTATGTTACTTATCCATGTTAATCTGAATATCAATTTATTCTTCATTGCAGGATCCTTACTATTCAGGTTAAAGTTCGAATGCACAAGACATTCCACCAGTTTCAAAATGTTGTAAACTCTTATCAGGAGCAAGATATTGCAAGCAGATTGTAGATGAAAATGGTCAGCCTCTTTACCCTGCCATTTGTAACATGCCATCTTCAAGCCGCAATCCTAGGTCATTGATGGTAATTCGTCGTAAGATAGAACTCTTTTATGACATCCTAGTAGTTTGTGGTTGTTCAAAATATCAAGGGTTGAAGGAGAACCCTCGATGTGTCACACTCACCCATTACACCAATGATAGATTACCCAATGTTGATGGTCTATAGCCCCTACTGTAGTAAAAAATCCAATAGGTGATATAGAAAAGACACACGAGAACACTTCCCTATGCACATTTTTTAAAAATTTGGAATCCAAAACAACTATGTCTCATCCTTAATTGACAAACCCCTTTGCTTATGTTCAGTCAAATGAAATTTCTAGTGATCCAAAGTATGATTTGAATGTCACCGAACCCATCTCTACTAGAAGATCCAAAAAGTGGCATGAGTTGAGATCAAAACTGTACAAGCACACACCAAGGTTCATCTAATTGTTGGAGGGTAGTGATGATTTCTCTCTTCCTATGAATTTGCAAAGTAAATATCAAACTTCTTACAACCGCGCTTTTGTAACACCCCAATTTTGACCCCATTGCATTTAATATGTAAATGATGTAATATTGTTATAAAATTGTGGTGAGGAGATCAAGACCAAGGCACCGCCATCGATTTAGCGTTTTATATATCGAAAATTAAAAATCGATGCTTATGGATCGCGTGCTAGCCTGACATAATGGAAATTACTAATATCATGTAAATAGGTATTTTAATAAAATACCCACAACTAGCTATGCAATGCAACAAGAGTATGGGGGCATGCTTTTTACAAGGGATAGGGAGGGAAAATATTCAAACCCTTGAACCAATAGTGTCAAGCCAAGTGTCAATGGGAGAACCCATAAACCATTAACTATCCATTTTGACTTATGTACCCAATCATTTAATTATTCCAATAGGTGGTTGAGGTAGTTATTATTTTGGGAAATGGAGAGTATGGATGTCCCAATTTCGTGTATGGAAAATCCATCATTTTGAAAATCGTGTTTGGATTCTTGGGCAAGAAAACACCCATGAAATTCCATCCCAACCCATTATTCACAAACCAGGTTGGATCTCTCACGCAGTTTTAGCTTGTGGGGCATTTTTCCTCCATGGTTTTCCTGTGTTTCCTTGATTTCTAGTTTGTAAAAGGGCGTTTTTGGTGTTGTAGAACGGCTGGGAGGAAGGGAATTCGATTTTGGGGTACATAGAGGCCGTTTTTGGCCATTTGAATGCTCATATAACTGTGAGAGAAATCATTTTCTTCACTGTAGTCGATTTTCCCCTCTCACAACTCATTTTTTTGGGTGCCACGATTTGGTAAATCCATTGACATCTTGATTTTTGCATCCCACGGTTGAAATCATTTTTTCCATTCCCAACTTTTGTATTTTCTATGTGTGTATGGAGATTTTTGTGAATTGGGTTATGTGTATTCCTTGTTTTGGCTTGGACTATGTGTAAGAAACCATGAGTAGAAGAGGATTAGAATTGGCTTGATAAACCTAGTGAAGAGTGTGACATCCCAAAGATGAGAGGGATTTGGATACCTTTCTATGCACACCCTGAAGAGCACTAGAAGGGAAGGTATGTCTTGAGGGACTATGTAGTAGTGAGGGGAATACTTCCTTGTGTTTGGTGTGTAGGTATTGTGTGTTCCAAGCTAGCTAGATCTTGTAGAGGTACCAATAGCTCTGTGGATGATCTCACTAGCTTAGAAATTCTTCCTTTCTACTACCTTGATATCCTGATAAACCCAACCTTGGATTGGCTTGGCTAATTTGTGGTGTATTCTTGGATATGTGTTAGTTGTCGTTCCCTTCTCCTTGTGGAAATCATGCCAAGATCGGGGGTGGCATCTATGTTGAGAGATTGATGAGAACAACTAGCCTATGGTCGGGTGGTGTTGGCACGGGGTTAGAGTGCATGAAGTGCAGAAGCCGACGGCAACAAAGGGGTCACCAGGGCAAGAAAGGACCATTCGTGAAGGATAAGAAGCCGACGAAAGCGCAATTTTTGGTAAAAGTTAGTTAGATTTGGTCATGTGGACCATTTTGTAATTGCCTTAGGCGTCTATAAATATAAACACAAATTGTAATAGATATGCATCGAAGAATAAAAGTAAGATAGAATATTGATCGATAGTAGACGGTGATATCTAACATCTATGTATTTTTCTGCTTTCAACAAGTTTTGCTCTGTGTATATGGATTCGTATTGAGTCACTTGGAACTATTCCTGAGAAGGTTGTACTACAGATTTTGAGATGAGTTAATGCATGAGGATGTTCGATTATGTCTCTATTATGTGTTTCTATTTATGAATGATGAATGTTATCTTAATGATGCGATGTGTTTAAGGTTTTGTTGCTTTGTCGATTAATCTGTGATGTAAGTTGATGCGAATGTAATTTACATGTTGTTGATGCAGATGTAGAATGTATATGTGAATTGTTAGTATAATGCGAAGGCAGATCTCTGGTTTTTGTATCGACTAAGTAATGGTTAATGCATGTCTTCTCCCTACTGTGGAAACTTGGTTCCTGCAGCCCCCCTTGAACATCTCAGGTGAGACAATCCAAACAATTAAGAATTGTTTTATAAAAAAAATCACTAATATATATAACAAAACAATCCAAACAATCCATAAATATTAAAAAAGAAGTTGAAATTTTAATTAAAGTTTAAGTCTTACATGTTAAAAAAGTTTTTATTTTTGTTTTTTTTAATAATTGATTAAAGTGTGAAATTTTGTTCTAAAATTGAAAGAAAGAATATCATATACATATATTGACACGATCTACCCACAATTTTAGGAAGAGCAAATTTATTGATAATAAGAATGTTTGCTCAATCTTTATCTGATTTTTGAGGTGTAAGATATTAAATCTAGAGAATTTCATAGATGTAAACAATTATCTCAAAGCAAGCGTGAGGATCTCTGGGCTTGGAGACCTCTAAAATTTGAGGAGGATGCATAGATCAAAGCTAGGTCTTTGTCATTGTCACTATTTTAGTCGTATTTTTAGCCTATGTGAACAAAGCTATAAATCAAGAAGATGGTCAAGTATACTCAACTTCATTATTCATTAATACTTTTACTTGTAATTGTAATGTAAAAGATGAAATCTATACGTACAATTAGGTCCATGTTTTGGTGGTTTCGATAATGGCATAACGGTTGTGCCCAACCACTATTAATATCACTTATGCTTAACACCAAGCACATAGTGAAGTAGCTTGCTTCTTTCTACTAAAGAGGGAAGATTCTAATGACAGATTAACCTAGTTATAAACAATGCAAAATTTTAAAAGGCCAACAAATTGTATGAAAGGAAAAAAATTAAAGAAAACTTGCATTTTCATAATTATTTCAACCAAATTTATAGGTCTTCTCATTATTATCAAATATACATAATTATTTGTTCATAGAACATATAAAATATCCAATTTTTATTAGCTAAGTGCCAAGATGGCAATGGAAAAATGGTACTTGATGTCCTAAAAGCTCTCTATTTAGCCACTTTCACAACAATCGTGAATTCTCTCCAGTGAATCCTACTCCACTCTTTTTTGCCACCTAGGGTTAGGGTTAGGGTTAGCGTCATGGATAGGTTTTTCCACATTTATTGTTTCAACAACATATTTTGGTTACAAAGAAGAAGAAGAAGAAGAAGTAAAAAAGGATGGATTATGTGTGTGTGTACGGGCAAGCTAATAATGGTCTCTCATGGTTAGTGGAAATGTAAACATGGAAAAACAATCTCTTAACTTTGAAGACTATTTGAGGTACTTCCATATTGAATTTTAATATTGTGTAAGAAGATTAAATGTAGAAATCCAAGTTAGCTTCCAAAATATATAAGTTTTATTTATGGATGTTTTAGATAAATATGTTAAGTTCGTGTTTTATAATATTGGTATGTTATTTTTCGAGCAAAACATAATGCATATGTTGTTGTTAGTACCGATGTTTATTACCTAAATAATGGAATTTCATTACAATTTTGTGTACAATTGTAGATAATGGATTTTTCTTGTGCATGGCAATTTTTTCAAAATTATAAGGTTATTTTTATATTTTTTTAGAACTTCAAAAGTCATTATACCCTTGAAATTACAAGGTTTTGTGTTAGTGTAGGGTACACTGGTCTTAACATAATCAAACAACATTCTATTATTTTAGATTGTACATATTTTCCTATTCTAGTGAACATATAATTTATTTATACAATGGATCAAACAACAAAAGTTATAGAAGGAAAATTGAGATATTTATTTGGGGTTTTGTTACCTATCACTTCAAAAATAAATTTAAAATAGTAAATAATAATAATTTAAAAAACCATGTATTTGAAATCTACATTCACGGATCTATATGAGTGTGGAGTTTGATTGATGAAGAATTTGTGTTTCCTATATAAAAGTAACATAAAAAATGCATTTATTGAGAAGCAATATGAAAAATGGAGTTTTTGATGTGCTTGTAACCCAAACCACTAGGTTTGTTTTTCTGGACCTACGTTCAAATCAACCAGGTCAACAAACACGTAATTTGAAATTGAAAATGACTTCAAAAAAATTAATTCAAAGAACATGCACATGATATGACGATTTGTATCACTTTTGGCTCAATATTTTAATAGTTTGAGCCACATGTGAGGATTTGCATCACTTTTTCGCTACAAGGAAAAGAGCCTATAGAGGATGTCATAGCGTAGGATTTTAGTGTTACAAGATTGACAGAAAATGTCAAATAAACTTTCACTACAACATCCACCAATGATAGTGGATGTTTTAATGGAGGTTATTACAGATACATTTTACAACTAAAAAAAATTCGATTCCCGAATGTTTTAGCGAATGTTTTTTTATCGATGCACTTTGTTTAAATTACACACATTGATGCGTTATAAAAAATGCACCAGGGTGGTACAATGTAAAGAATATGCACCGGTGCATTCAAACAAAACAAGCATCGTAAATAACCAAATTTATCTCTCATCAATAGTGCTTGAGTATAGATTATATGCACCGATGCTTGTATACATCATAAATTCACTGGTGCGATATGTTACATCATTCGCACCGGACAATTTTTTTATATTTTTAAACTTTACCGATGCTATCCATTTACCTAAGTGCACTAATGCTTACAAACTATCAAAATCACCTAGTGCATTTAAACAAATAGGATGCATCAGGGCACTTATACACAAAAGGAGCACTGGTGTGCGTAAACTTTCATAGTTCTTGGTACATATAACCCATTGGGATGCATTAGTGTGAAACACTTATAAAAATGCACCGGAGAAGCCATCTAGCATGTGGTAATATTTATTTTAATATGTAATGGTGATTTTAATTTACATAAACACATTAGTCTGAAGTGTTCAATTAGACGCACCGATGCATCTTCGATTATCAAAAGAACTGCATATGATTGTTTGAACAATGGTTACTGAAATTGCGGTCAAATATATATATATATATTATTTTTTTATTCCATTGTTCATCTGAAATTGAAAGATATTTTTATAGTACTATTCATTTCAATTTTAATGATTGTGTTTGTGAGTTTTATTAGCGTTCGAGTAGATGCACTAGAGCGACATCAATTATCAAAAGCACCACATGTCATTCTTTGAATAGTTGCTACTGACATTGCAGTAATATATATATATTATATGTTTTTTTCTTTTAATTCCATTATTTATCTGAAATTGAGCTTTTTTATAGTACTATTCATTTCAATTTCAATTATTGTGTTTGTTTGGATTAAGCTCTTAATATATCATAGATGCAAGCATCTATTGTAATATTTAATCATTCATACCTTTAATTACCAATGTACCGTTTCACATGTAACATTTGACGGTAACATTGAAGAAAGCAATAGAATAAAAAAATGAATTTTATCATATATCAATAAGAGTACCTTTGTCATACAAAATAGAACATAGAGATAACAATAATCAAAATGTCAACATGCATGTAATTTTTACACTTAGCGGTAGCTCGTTGTTTTTCAATTCGGACACTATGTCCAACACATTATTATACAAAATGTCTATTTTCACATAAAATTATTTCAAAATATATAACAAGCTACAACAACTTGCATTAACATCAAAATTCATAGCATTCTACCCATAACTAGCATATATCCTATTTCATTAGTAACAATGCCAAAATATACTTTCTTTGTAAAAAGATCATTTTTTTGATTGGTTAAAATTCTCCAAATGGTTGAGGAAATAATATTTTTTATTGTGAATACGGTGAGTGTGTCAACTAATCGCAAAAGTATGTGGCCATAAAATTTTTAATGGGGATGATTTCCCAGAAAATCGAGACACTTTCCGGCAAATAGAAGAGTTAACGTAGGTTCAACATGAGTTAGGCAGCTACGAAGGTGGGTGTAAGAGTCTTGACACTCTAAATCACATTCAATAACTAGCGTAGTCCATGAGTGAAACCTGGAAGTAAAATGGTTTTTAATTTCTAAGTATTTAAGAAAATGGTGGCGCAATTATGTGATAGGAGTGGTGGAGCATCCATTCTTGAGCATGATCTGACTGGTAATAAACTAAAAAACTTGTCCTAAATTGAAATGGGTTGAGCATTCACACCCGATCACTCATTTGGCGGGGAACCGAAAAATAATCCAGGAAGAAATTAGACCGATAATGATTTTTTTTTTAAAACATGGAAGAAATAATATTGGGAATGTTTTTTGAAAATAATTTTTTTTTGGCAGTGATATTTGGCATGGTGATGAAAGAACAAAAAACATGCCATTGTATATGTCCTTACCTTTGGCCATCAAGACGACTCACAACAAAGACAATTCCTAAAAATTCATCAAAGCAAAACTTTTCTTGAAAATTTCATTGGGTTGAAGGTATGTCGTGCAGGCTAGAAAATTCACTTGAATTCTAAAATTTACAGTGATTATATAAAATGATTTGTTTACTCTCCAAATTTCTAGAAATGATGTTTTAATTTCTGGAAATGATGTTTTTATGAAATGCAATGACAATGGTCAAGTGCGTAAAGCATCCACATGCAAGCTGATTCTTTCATAAATTCTTCATCCCTTGGAGGAGAGAATTTTTTATCCCAAGTCTACTTGAGCCCTGTTTTCAACACCGGCGAGCATTTTTCCTAGAAGGTGCAAAACAGGGCAAATTTCTGTTTTGGGAGGAAAATATCTCCATTACCATTACAGGCCAAAAATTGTCAAACCCTAGGGTAACATGAGATTTTTATTTTCATCAAATTGGAATTGTGAGACACCCAATGGATAGAGGCCAACAAGGTAATTCCGTGAAACCAATTTCATCCTTTGAAACTTCTTTCTCTTTCCTCGACAGGCATTTTTCTGGAGCAATGCAAATCAAGCTAGGATGCACTTTTGGAAGATCAATATATTCACCTACAAATACTCTTTGGACAAACCAATGATATGGTTGTATGCACCAATCAACGGTCTAGAGGCCCATACCCTCAAAATATTTTAAGACATCAACCATAGGAAATGGAGGGCATTTTACTGAAGTCACTCAGGCATTTTTACCAATAATTTTATACTAGGACAATTTTTGCATTTTCATTAGGGGCGTTTTAAGGTCTAAAATGCTCCTCCCAAGGGAAATAATAAAACAAGAATTATAATAATAAAATAAGAGTTTTAAATTTTAGAGGGGTAAAAGAAAAACTATTTTTTTCTTATCGTGTTTTTGACATATCTACTTATCGATTTACCCAAATTTCAACTTTGAGCACTCGTTGGATGCATAATTTAATTCTGAATCCAACCCATACGCACACTGCATACTTATAAGGCACCCATGGTATGAAAAAATGAAAATTTTAATAAAAAAATGTATTTTAATATTAAAATACGTTTGTTTATTGAAATTTTATTTTTTTCATGTCGTGGGTGCCTCAAAAGTATGCAGTGTGGGTATGGTTTGGGTGCAAAATTAAAATCCGCATCCAATGAGTGTCCAAACTTGAAATTTGGGTAAACCATTAAGGAGTGATGTCAAAAATATGACCAGGAAAAGCAATTTTTTCTTTTTCCCTCCAATTATTTTTACAAATTTTACCCTTATAGTTGACATCATCATCTTGAATCCTATTGGTTCATATAAAGTAAGTTTTGATGGTACTTTTTTTTGTTTTGAGGCCCATTTTTTACCTCAAAACTCCCCTAATGCCTAGACTGGAGAAATATGCCCAAAACACTGTTTTGGAAGACCCATAACTTCCTTTTCAAACACTCTCAAGACAATATGAGACCATGGTCAGGTAGAAAAATCAACATGCTACATGATGAAACTATGGGGCGGGCATTTACCTTAACCTATGAATTATGGCGGGCATTTTCCTAAGGCCACTTGGGAATTTTTACTACCACTGGTGCAAAACAAGCCTGAAACCCTATTTTGGCAGGCCTTTAACTTTGTCATCAAACACCCTCTTTGAGAACTGAGACCATGGTAATATATACTCTTCAAAAAGTTGTAGCATGATAGTTTTAGATAATTTTTATCATTCTCCTATGAGGTACGATGGGCAATTTCCCAAGGCCTCTTGGACCAATTTTTCATAATTTATCCAAACTGACAAATCTCTATATAACTAGGTCAAATTGTAATAATGACATGATGAAGGTACTAGAGCACCATTAGGTGGATTTGCATCATTATCAACCATGCCACATCATCATACATTCCATGTCATCATATCTTTTGTCATTAATGAATACTTTTGTCATCAATGAACTTTATACTCAACAGTGTTCATGTTCATAAGTCATCCACCTCCAATAAGATGCTTTCCTAAAAAAGTTATCCATCACAGGTGGGAAATGGTGGGAATTTTTCCAAGCCTACTTAAGCCCATTCCAATTGATGAATTTATTAGCATAAGGACACCTCCTAGAGGGCATTTCCAAATGGCCCCTTAGCCTTGTGATTTTAACACTTAGCCAAATTTATTTTGTTCTAATATGCAAAACAATATTTTTCGTACTTTGGTAAGTTGATTTCTTGCACATGTGACTATTAGGAAGTAAACTGAAACCATGACTGGATAACTACTTCAACAAGGAACAAGTTCATGTCAACTGATGAATTTATCCCCATAAGGACAGTTCCTGGCTAGCATTTCCAAATAGCCCCTTAACCTTGTGATTTTAACACCTAGCGAAATTTCACTTGTTCTTAATATGCAAAACAAGTTTTTTTCTCACTTTGGAAGGATAATTTCTTGCACATGTGACCATCATATGGAAAAATGAAAGCATGGCGGGATAACCACTTCAACAAGGAACAGATCCATGTCACCCTTAAATTTTTTGAAACACACACATCATATGGCGGGAATTTGAAACTAGCCTTTTAGACTACTAATTCAATACTTGGACAAAAAATTGTCAAACCCTAGGGTAACATGAGATTTTTATTTTCATCAAATTGAAAGTGTGATACACCCAATGGATAGAGATCAACAAGGTGATTCCATCCAGGCCAATTTCATCCTTTGAAACTTCTTTCTCTCTCCTCGGCGGGCATTTTTTTGGAGCAGTGTAAATCAAGTTGGGAGGCACTTTTGGCAGATCAATATCTTCACCTACAGAGACTCTTTGGACAAACCAATGATATGGTTAGATGAACCAATAAACAATCTAGAGACCCATACCATCAAAATATTTTAAGACATCAACCACAGGAAATGGCGGGCATTTTACTAAGGTCACTCAGGGATTCTTACCAGTAATTTTATACTTGGACATTTTTTGCATTTTCCTAGACTGTAGCAATTTGCCTGAAACATTGTTTTGGCAGACCCATAAATTCCTCCTCAAACACTCTCAAGACAATATGAGACCATGGTCATGTAGACAAATAAACAAGATACATCATGACACTATGGGGTGGGCATTTACCTTGATCTTTGAATTATGGCTGGCGTTTTCCTGAGGCCACTTGGGCAGTTTTACTACCACTGGTGCAAAAATAGCCTGAAACCCTGTTTTGGAAGGCCTTTAACTTTTTCATCAAACACCCTCATTGACAATTGAGACCATGGTAAGATAGAATCTTCAACAAGCTATAGCATGATAGTTTTAGATAATTTTTATAATTCTCCTATGAGGTACGGTGGAAAATTTTCGAAGGCCACTTGGACCAATTTTCCAACATTTAGCCATTTTTCAAAATTTCTCCAAACTAACAAATCTCTATATAACTAGGTCAAATTGTAATAATGAAATCATGAAGGAATTAGAGCACCATTAGGTGGATTTTCATCCTCATCAACCATTCCACATCATCATACATGCCATGTTATCATATCTTTTGTCATTAATGAATTCTTTTGTCATCAATGACAATTATACTCAACCGTGTTCATGTTCATAAGTCACCCACCTCCAATACGATGCTTTCCTAAAAAAATATCCCTCACAGGTGGGAAATGGTGGGAATTTTTCCAAGCGTACTTAAGCCCATGCCAACTGATTAATTTATCAACACAAGGACACCTCATGGCGGGCATTTCCAAATGGCCTCTTAACCTCGTGATTTTAACACTTAGCCAAATTTATTTTGTTCTTAATATGCGAAACAATATTTTTCCTACTTTGGTAAAATGATTTCTTGCACATGCGACTATCAGGAAGTAAACTAAAACCATGAATTGATAGCTACTTCAACAAGGAATAAGTTCATGTCAATTGATGAATTTATCCCCACAAGGACAGTTCCTGGAGGGCATTTCCAAATAGCCCCTTAACCTTGTGATTTTACCACTTAGCCAAATTTCACTTGTTCTTAATATGCAAAATAAGTTTCTTCTCACTTTGGCAGGTTAATTTCTTGCACATGTAACCATCATAAGGAAAACTGAAAGCATGGCGGGATAGGGTCCATACAAATCAATTAGCTAGTGGTCATCTTTCATTAGTATTTTGTATCTAGAATTGGTCCTGGACATCATGACAAAACTATGATTTAATTTTGTTACTACTTTGGTTTTTGATACATACAGGCGATATCAATAATTCAAGTAGATAAAATGAGTAGCATAGTCAATCGGCATTGACATGAGATTACCACATGAATGATATTCTTATGTTTGTTAGTACTCAATACATTCTAATAATTGTGGTGTGGTCACGTAGAAAACCCACGACGATATTTAAGTAAACGCTTCGATAGCTTGGGAACATCACTACTACATATGGCCAAAATTGCCACGTTTTTTCGTTCTAATAGCCATGATATTTCGTCCCTATTGCAAC
This sequence comes from Larix kaempferi, assembly GCA_027924585.1. Lineage (NCBI taxonomy): Eukaryota > Viridiplantae > Streptophyta > Pinopsida > Pinales > Pinaceae > Larix > Larix kaempferi. The sequence continues at coordinate 21,632,308 of BSBM01000179.1, read as the reverse complement.
GATCTTGGGTTTGTTTTTTCGTGGATATAGGGACGAAGATTCCCCGTCGTGGCAATAACAACATTTCTCAGTGGCCATGTGTCACCTTGGCAACAGTCCTCAAATTTTCGGAAAATTAATTCTTCCACAAAGTTTTGTCGCAATAGAGACGATTAGATTCACTAATTTTCGTGGCAGGTTCAACATCTGCATGGAAACATTTCTATAGTTCCTCGACACTACGTCTATGTATCCACGAAACGCCGTCCCTGTATCCACGACAAATCGTGGTAGGTTCAGCATCTTTGTGGGAACATTTCTATAGTTCCTCGAAACTACGTCTCTGTATCCACGAAACGTTGTCCCTGTATCCACGAAAAATCGTGGCACGTTCATCATGCGCATCAAAAAATTTCTATAGTTCCTTGACATTGCGTCTCTGTATCCACGAAACTTCATCCCTGTAGCCAGGAAACTTTGTCCCTGTATCCACGAAAAATCATGGCAGGTTCATCATGTGCATCCAAAAATTTTGTTTGGTTCCACGGTTGTTCGTCTCTGCATCCACGAAACTTCGTGACATGAATCCGTCGATATTGCGACACTACCGGGAAGTGTAAAAAAAAAAAAAATCCTAAATGGAGTTTTGATATTATTCTGCACGTGGTTTCATTATGCAAAAAAAATTCAATCTACTTGTGCATATATGAAGGATTCAATCTGATTTCTCACTGCTCTTTGCATCAACGTTTATGAGCTTCTTATTCCAAGCATTGTTGCTTCTTCCCTACAATTGCAATTTCTTCTTTGTCTACTTCAAGTAGAGGAATATGATTTTTAACCAAACAAACATATGAAATTTGAACAGTTCCCCCAACCTACACCAGCGGTAGAGCAGAGATGGTTAAACTAAGACCACCCTAACAAAACAGTATAGATCATATGGTAAACCAAATTTCAGCGAAGGGAGAAGTATATGTCTTAGAAGCACTTTCAAGAATATTGATTGCTTAAAAAGAGATAAGTGGGTGTACCACATGGCTGCTGCGGACTGTCCTAAATCGTGCAAGGCTCTAGAATTTAACAAGCAGATAACATTCTTGTATATTGTTTAACAAAAATGCAGAAAAGTGGGATGGATCATCATCCCTTTCATTTAACCTGACAAAGTGTGAAAATCATATAATGGCAATTTTCAAGCTCTTTGATACTGCCAAAATTAATGGCTAGTAGTTTCAAACTTTTCAGGAACCCAAAATTCAATGGGATATTACATCAAAGGACATCTAGCACACTATTTTAACACCTACATCTACATCTCTAACCAACAAGCTTCCAAAATTCCTGGGCCAATAGCTCTGTTGTCTTAGATGAAATTATCTACAATTCATCCTTGGCGCTCTCATCATACTCCTCCTCAAATGCATCCTCGGTAATCTCCTCTTTCTCAGATTTTCCTTCTGTTGCATCCTCCTTTATATCCACCTGTCAGAAATAGTGACGGACCATTACAGCAAGAACAAAAGAAATTTCGGAACATTAAAAACCCATGACTAGTAATATAAAGGTCCAAAATCAAGCTACCTTCTCTACCTCCTCCTTTGTTTCAACCTCTACCTCTTCCTCTGTTTCATCATCTTCCTCAACGGTTGCATCTGGGTTCACGTTTAGAGTAGTCTTGATTGTCGAGTAAATGCTCGACGCAAATTCCTTTGGGTCATTAAGTATGAATCCACTTTCCATCAATGCTGTCTGGTAGATCAGCTTTGCAGTTTGCTTTATATTTTCATCCTGTGAAAATGTTTAAATTAGTAGAGATACATCATCAGAAAAAAGATGGCTCACAGCAAAGCCTTTTTCTGCAGAAATAACATGACAGTCCACATCAAATAGGGGATAGGGAAGATCTTATTCCCTCCGACAGCTGCAAATATATAATCAAATTTGCACAGCTAAACCAACAGGGAAGAATCTGCGAAGACAGATCTGAATAAAAGTATAATAATGATTGCATGTAGCATTGACAAATAGGCATTGAAAACAAGCAAAACATAAAAGCTGTATAATTGTCAATCAAAAGTCTTACCACCTAGGGTTTATGGCCAATCTCTTAAGTACAGTGCTTTAAAAGTAGTTACCTCTGGACTCTGAGTGACCCTTTCACGGAGTTCTTTAATGATAGGATGCCTTGGATTAATCTCAAGTACCCTCTTCCCCCGCATGTAACTTTGCCTGTTGGCATCTGATAGAGTTTGTGATTGCATAATTCTCTCCGTGTTTGCACTCCAACCATATTTTGAAGTGACAACAACTCGTAATCCATCAAGTACTGCATTAAGTACTCGTCAACCGGGTCTGTGAGGAAAATAACCTGCAAACAAGCAAATCTCAGACTTTTATTATCTGGTATCACAATTTGAATTAATAACAGAATTAACCACTGAGATTCAACCAGCATGACTCACAATTACTAGTTTTAGGCTTAGATGCACAATCCAAAATCAGAACTCATATAACTGTGCAATTACAAAACAAATGACATATACCTCATAGTTTTTCTTCTTCAATCTCTCAAGGAATGAGGACTTCTCCAATTGCTCCTTGCTAGTTCCAGTGATGTAATAGATATCTTTCTGGCCCGGTTTCATTCTTGCTATGTATTGGTCCAACGATGCCAGTTTATTACCAGACTGTGTGCTGTTGCAATACATAAAAAGAAGACATACAAAAACATAAGTGGGAAAATATTGGTGACTTTTGAGAATAGAAATAGTAATTTCCCAACGGAAATTGAGTGTATTTTTAACAGTGAACAATTATACTGAAACAATCCCCTTTCAAAATAGAAACCAGTAGCCACCTTTCAAATCTTAGAAGTTTTGCAAGCCGGTTCCTGTTTGATGCATCCTCAATTATTCCAAGCTTAATTGACTTGCCAAATTCATTCCAGAATTTGGCATACTTCCCTTTCTTTTCAGTAACTGGTTCTGATTCTGACTCAACATCTGCAACAAGTAGTGCAGAATGCTTCAGTGCATCAGCACTTAATAAAATATTTCCATATTTTACTCAACAGCCTGAAAAGTGAAAAATGAGCATAAGCTGAAAAGGAGTAAGAAGGAGAGATCGCATCAACATTCATGTTGTACCTGTTTTACCCTTTGCATCTGATTCATCGGGGTCCTCTTCTGCAATTCGACGAATCATATCTAAAGCCTTACGAATTAGCTTCTTCTTTATTGTCTTCAAACTGTTGTGCTGTTGAAGCATTTCTCGTGATATATTCAGTGGCAAAGTGTTTGAATCTACAATACCCTGCAATTAAATGCAAAATATAAGACCCTACACTTAATTGTATAATAAATGGTTACAGGTCCAGGACAATAAAAAGGTGCACTAGTGAAAGAAAAACACTCACCAGCAAGAACCCTAGGTACTTGGGAAGTAATTCTTCAAATTCATCAGAAATGAAAACACGCCTGACACACAACTTGAGATTTGCCTTGGCATTGTAGTAACTTTCATAGAGGTCCTGGGGAGCCTTTGGGAGAATGAATAGAATGGACTTGAACTCAACATCACCTTCTGCAGTAAAGTGGCTCCATGCTAAGGGCTTTTCCTCACTAAAATCCTGAGCACAAAGTGCAACGTTAGCTTTTAAACTTCAAATTATTGTCTATGCAGCATCATGAACCTCTGAATCCACAAGAATTTAATTCTTTAGGTTTTTGCATACCTCTCACTGGAAGCAACCTATTTAATAACTCAAGTCATGTACTAGAACTCTAAATACATTAATTATTTCTATCGGCAAGGACACCCATGTACTATAACTCTAAATACATAAAAAATTATTTCTATTGGCAAGGACACTCACGACGACCTCTACATGTAGCAACATTATGTACTCAGACACCACTAGATTATCTTAGTAACAACAAAATATCATGTGTAGCAGATTACTTACCTTTGCCATAGAATGGTAGAATTTGGAATATTCTTCATCAGTGACCTCCTTTGGATTTCGGAGCCATACCACCTTGACATCATTTAGAAGTTCCCACTCATAAGTTGTCTCCTTGGTTTTTTCGGTCTTAGACTCTGAAAGAAAGGGATATGGGTAGTCAGTAACCCTGTGATTAAAACTATTGTATCGAAAAATCCTTTCATATACATATACCACCAATCAACACTCGGGATCACCAAAAACTGGATATCTGACTCTAACAAACATTTGTTTTGTCTATCCCTAGAAAACTCTTCATCTTATCCCAAAAATTCAAGCTGACAGAACAATAATAGGTTGATTATCATACTGCTTTCAGTTTCCTCGCCATTTGATTCTTCTTCATCTGAGGTACTTTCACCTGTGACCAGAAAATATTAGGTATTAGGAAAGCAAAATAAACCCACAAAGTACCTTGTGCAGTAAAGTCAAAACTGTGAGAATACAGTCCTAAGAGAGCTTCCATGTTTATTGAGGGCAAAATACAGTCCAATGAGATGCATCTATGTTTATTGAGAGAAAAAAGAAATTGAGTAAACAAGTGATAAAATAATGCAATCTACAATGCCTCAGTAATGCAAGCCCTAAAAGAAGGCCCTGTAGTTGGAATATATCATACTTTTTTCCTCTTCGTCGTTGGATTCTGATTCTTCATCAGCCGGAACCTCTACATCAACTTCTTTGCTTGCCCAGAGATAAATAGGGAAATTGATGAATTCGGAATATTTCTTCACCAGGTCCTGTACAAGTATGAAGTCGTCAAGATAGGGGTACTTCACAACAATCCACATGTTCAATGTAGTTTTTGGCATCATGCCAGCTAAAAGAAGTGTTAACAATAAAACGTAGAAAATAGTAACATTAATGATATTATGAACATTCAAAATACTATTGTCATAAACTAGAAGAACTAAGAGAGGAGGCCATTGAGATAGATAAAGAATTTTTATAATAAATTAATAATAAAGCGTGAGAGCAAGTTCATTTGTTGACTGAACACTTGGTTCAAGGAAAAAACCATTGATATAGACTAAGACATTTTATGAAAGCTGTGACGAGTATTGATTTGCACTAAGATGCATCATGATTGACAGCGGACATGAAATCACTGGAGCTAGTGATATTGCAGGCAGAAGAACCTGAGCACAACTGATCCAACTGATCCATAAAAAATGGCAAAAAGAGGTACTTCGTGAGGAAGAAACCTGCAACATTGTACATTGCAAAAATGGTGGTTGAAAGTGTATATGGCCAATATGGTCAGGTTGATGAAAATTATTGGAGGAAACAGGAAATTCCAATATGGCCAATAGTCCTAAAAGGTTTCAAAAGTTTCGAGAACGAGGAAAGAGAAGAGTTTAGGATAGGACCGACATTGGGGGTGCACTTCATTTACCTCATGTTGCATTTGCTGATTTGTGTGTAGGTAAAAAAATTGGTTGAATGTGATCAGGAGGGAACCATGGAATTTGAACAGGGAGGAGTTGTGGACCAAGAACAATGGGTAATTCCATCAAAGTTGGACATTGTAAAGAAAAGGTGTTACTACACTAAGAAGCAGAAAACAAGCATAAAATGGGTTGCTAAAATTCATATGATAAATTTGAAAAATAAAGCAAGCATAAAAAGGGTTGCAGGCATGGAATTATTGAAGATGAGGCTGATTTGGGAGTCACATAAGATATAATGCCCAGGTTGACTGCTGAAGACAAGTATACAGAAGGAGAGTCTGTGACAAAAGACCATCATAAGAAGTTATGGATAGTTAAGATTTTAATAGGCATGATGCCTATACAGCTGAGTGGAAACAACGGGGCAGATTCAGAGTGGATGCAAGAATTAATGGAAGATTCCCTCAAAGAGGAGGAAGGTGATAAAGCTGCAACAGAAGTAACAACAACTGGCTTTATGCTACGCCTACCAAGATTTATGAACACTGGAGATGAATGTAAATTCAACATGAGTAATAAGATACAAAAGTGAGATGGCTTGTGAGAGAGGCAAACTAGGGTGGCCACCAACAATATCTAACTAAAACTACATGTGACTTTAATCATTTCTTAGGTCACTTTATTTCATCACTAGCTCAAAAGTACTATGATACACACACACTAAAGTACATTATAATATGGTCATTAAACTAAATACACTCTATTGCCCTCTCTAGTGTTAGAATGATGGTAATCTTCACATGTGGTCATTTATGGCTAAGTGCCCTCTTTATTGTAATTTTTATATGTTTGATTAAATCAGCCTAGTCACCCTCTTGAGGTGTGCCCTTGATTTGTGGGTCTATAACTCCCTCTTGAAGGGACACCTCATTAGAGTTATGTATAAATACACAACTCAAGCTCTCATTTGTATCATCTCATCATATCGACTCATAGTGAATGGTTAGTTAGCCAATGGGCACCATATCTCGTGTTTCTCTTGTTCATGAGTTCATCTTCTCTTCTCTTTATGATGTGCTTATCGTTTATGTTGACTTGGGGTTTGCTGATGGTTTCACTCGATCCTTCTTTCTCTCTTGTGATCTCAACATGGTATCAAAGTGGGTGAGAATTTGCATTTCCTTATTCAGCCTCTCATTTTAAGCCAATCCAGAGTTGTGGCTAGTAAAATTTGCCCAAGGGCTAGTTTTAGGTCTGAAACTTGGGCCTATAACCTATTTTTAGGGTTGCTCCAGGTCTAAAAATTAGGGTGTTCAGCATTTTCTGGGACAACACATGGTTTTCTAGAGTTTCTATCCTCTCTTTCATAGGCCTTCTTCTTTGGCATTTTTTTAGATCTTTCAATGGAATCAAGAAGACCTTTGGCAGATTTTCCCTCTTTCACGACACTGCACTCCTTTTTTGCTCTTTTTCAATGAAAAATATGAAGTATTTTTTAGGCCTGCAATAATTCCATTAATTCAGATGATTGCTTGGCAATGATATTTTAGGGAAGGAATAGTTCTCTTTAGCGGTTTTGGAACCAAGTTTGTTGGGTAGTCCTCTTGAAAGGATATGGTGAGTAACTTTAAGAATTTGTAAAGGACATAGTACTCTATAAGATTATAAGATAAATCATTAAAGCACACCAGCTTATATAAATTGACTCAAAAACAATTATTTATTCCTTCAAATCTTGCACATGTACAATCAACAGCCTTGCAAAGGACACAGTACTTTGTAAGATTAAAGGAAAACACAAAATACATCCTATAAAAATTGAATTAGATCCCAATCATGCCAATGAAAATGACAAGTGAATAGGGATGAACTAAAATATTCAGAAATACACCTAGAAATATCTCAAAATTGTCCACCACTAGTGTAGGTAACTTCAAGTAGATAAACACCACAAAATAATTTAACACTAGATCCTTAGGGCATGATCTAATCAAGTATGTCAATCTGGAAATTATGTTCATTAACATATAACAACATATTTCAGGTCTGAAGCTTCATCTCAGGCATTCTAAATCATGCAACATTTCATCCTTGTTGTTCCGATAAATCAATCAAGATTTGAAACAGCTATGAAATTTTCTCAAAATACATGAAAACAAGATCTAAAAACTATATGTGTAATAAGAGAATTAAGGAGAACAATGGTACAAATCCTTATTATCACAATATGGAGAGAAACTATAGAATGTCAGCTTTGCCAAAGCTTGGTACATTAAGTCCTTCCACTTTATCCCAAGTAAGGACTTTTTCAAAGCTTTACAAACCCCATCTAGGGAATCCATAATTATTGCAAACCCTAACCGACAACAACAAGATGAGTAGGGTATCCCACCAAGATACACTAGCCTCTCCAAGGAGATCAAGAACAACTAGAATCATACCAACTATCCAACCCTAATCACTTGCATAACACAAGCTTCACACTCTTCATTTGCATCTCACAATACAAGGAACCATAGCACATGCATCACACAAGCACTATCCTTGTTACAAGAGTAAATTCATGTTCTTCCAAGATCCTTCACATATCTAGCATCTTGCACAAACTAAGAATCTCTAAGACATACTCTCTAAGAGTGATTCATTACAAAGACATTATCCTTCCTTTAAAGAGTAGGTGAGGTAGGACATAATAATAATGGATCAAGTCCACCTGTAAACCTTAGGCTACTGAATGAAAAATCCCCAAGTGGAGAGTGACACTAAGCATGATGGCCACATGGCACAATGGGGTTCGTACAACCTCCAATTGTTAATTTTCTAAACCATGGTAGTCTGATCTGCACTTAAACACAAACCCTAACCCTAAGAAATTAAATCCTTAACCTTCATTTAAAACTACTGTGACTTAATTACAAATTTTGCTACACATACTGCTGGGAATTACTAACAACAACACACAGTAGAACATGTGCTGGAAAGGTGTACTTTGATATATGCATTGGACAGTAAGATGCCAAAGTGATGGCTAAGCTTTGATTTCAGTACTTCTAAGATGATGACGAGGAATGGGCTTAACCAATTGTATAACTCTGTGCATGTTACACCCTGAGGCTCGATAGATTATAACTATGTATTTGATCTCAGCTAGCTAGATCCTTTCCGATTTTTTGAACCATTGTCCTACTTCTTACATTCTAGATGGATGCATTTTTACATCTTGTGGCTGGATAGAGCGTAACTATTTAGTTAGTACTTTGATCCAGTTGTTCGCTGCTGATCCCCATGTGAATGACTGGCATGGCATTGTTTGGATGTTTCTTATCTGGCACTTGGTTTTAAGGATGGGTATAGGACGATCTCATGAATAGAGTTTTTTTGTATAAAATATTGTTTATAATTTTCTTATAAACCATGTTTGCATGTAACCCTAGCGGTCTCTGCCTGTAGTCAGATTATATAGGTGACTCTACATATGTATCGACATAGGGATCTCTGTCTGTAGACAGAGAGTATTATTTAATACCTCTATCCACTAACTGCCGTATGGCCTTCAAATAGACCTTCAAATAGACCTCCATAGGGTACCTTGTTGCCTCTCAAGTATAGTCTCATCTTCCACCAAAATACCATTTACTCTTTATCATACTTCATACTTCATCATGCTACTAGCATCATCTAAAATTATAAAAACCTGAATCGACAGTCATGGTTAAGGTTTATAACTTTATTTTTATCAAGACAAAACAATGAATCAGATCAACACAATTCAAAATTGCCTGCTGTACTCTATGAATTCACAAATACATCATATACAATCAATGCATTGGTAAAATTCACAAAGTAGTACAAACTTTATTACAACCATTGCAACTGGAAAATCAGGTACTGAGACACTATTTGCTGAAATGCACGTTTCTTGAAGATGAGATACTACACCATATATTATAACAAATGACCAAAGATAGCTTGTATAGCAGTCCTACACTATGGTGTCTAGTATAACAAGGGAAACAACATACATGGAGGATGATTTTGGGAAGAATCCATGGATTCAAGACATGACCGCAAAACGTAATCAATATAATAGAAAACACTTGCCAAAATAGTTGACAAAAAATCCATATCAAAGCTATAAATTAAAAATCCATATCTATGTTTGCCTTTTTCAAGGTTGTTCTAAAAGTGTGCAGTGGGTCAGTGGAATAGAAAATTTCTTCCTCAAACCCCTCATCAACCAGATCGTGTGCACGTGACTAAATTCATCAAACAATAAATTAAATTAAGTAATATAATTTTAACATCATTCAAATATTGATATTGTAATGAAGATTAAGTCACTATTATGGACTAACACTTACTTGGCGCGGTGTTATGGCCGGTGAGTGTCCACGATGAACCGTCATCGTGGAAGCAGCAGGTGCCTTTCTACGGTCCTGAATGAACCAGTAATCCATTGTAATGTCATAAAAATGAACCAGTAGTCCATCACAAGCTCAGAAAAATGTGATTGTCAATAGTGGACATTGAATGTTAACATACTAAATTGAAAAATTTAGTTATTTTACTAAATAATTACCTGACGGGCCACAGAGTGTGACCTTCCATGCTCACCCTCGACCATGGAAGCAGCAGGTGCCTTTCCAATGGTGCCACACCGACACAATCAATCAATAAATAAATGTTTACCTCATACTAAATAATTGTAACATAAAGAAAAATGAGGTATTGCATTAATATTAATTTTTACCTCAGAAGTGGAAGATACATGTTCTGCTCCATGGCCATGAGCAGACTCCTGCCATAGTTTAATAAGCATGCTTTCATATGGAAATATTAACAATAAGAACTAAAAAAACAAATGCTAACAGCGAAAATCGAAACATCTTGTTGTTGTAGTCATATTTATTTACTATATTTAACATTTACCTGACGAGGCATAGTTTCTGACCTTCCACGGTCACCCTAGACCGTGGAAGAAGCATGTGCCTTTCCACTGTCGTCACCCTAAACAAACGTCAGTAGTCAATAAATGCCTTCTCTCTTCTTTGAAAGTACACATTTACTTGGTTAAACACATTTACTTCTCTCTTTGATGCATGTTGATTCTATCTTGTGAATGTTGAAATTTACATGGATGTATGTTCCCCTAGTTGTATGAATTTTTATGAACTAAAGTTGTGATTAAAATCTCCGAAATTTCATTGTATCAAATGGTAGATTGAGTTCTGATATTTATTAAACCATGTGGGATCTTTGAATTGGGAAGATATCTTATTATAAGGGACGTGATATGGGTATACCATGCCATTATCATTGGATATCAGTAAGATCATTGAAGATCCATCACAACTAGAGTTTAAGCTTCCAAAACCAAAACAAAACCCTATTTTTTGACCATTCACAATCATTATCAAAACAATGATATAGTTAATTGCATTCTACATAACAACTTGAATTCCATACTTCTGTTTGAGGATGACATGGTCCTTTTGCCTTCCTCCACCAAGCATTGGATTTTGATTGCTCCATGAGTGTTTTCACAAAGCTAGGAGAGCAGTTCATGGGGATGTGATAGGATTGTGGTCTCCTAGCCCTGTTATTATTTTTTGAGTTACATTTGGAGAGCTTAGATTGGATGTATGCTTGCCTTGAGATCAATGCTAGGGAGGTATACTTCTTAATGTGGTAGTTTGCACAAGTGGCATATTTGGCATCTTCTACAAGGACTCACTTGTTAAGGATGATGAGCAATTGGTTCATCTGGAGTAACCACCTTGAAGGAGGATGTTAGGCACTTGAAGGTTGGGTGCTTAGCCCTAGGAACATGCAACCACCTTACACAATTTGAGGAATGCTTGAGTTCAGGAGCATTTATTGGAGAGTGCACCATCTTGGGGGAACAATTGATATGTGTACACCTAACTTGGAAGACACAACAACTTGGGGTTGGACAAATCCTAGTGTGGTAGGTGGGAACCTTGCTTTGAAGACCACACCATCCGGGGCTTTGTCTATTGACTTAGTCTAGGGTTGCTTCTTGACTTAGTCCATGTTCTATTGTTGGCCTCCCTCACCTTAGTCTATGACTCTATATAAAGAGAGGAGATTGTTTTTGTAATAAATCACTCTTCAAGAGCATATCTTAGAGATTGATAGTTTATAGTTGGAGAATCTTGGAAAATCATGTATAACTCCTATAACAAGGATTAGTGTTAGCAATAGGATTCCTTGGCTTGTGATATGCAAGTGTTGAGCAGTGTAGCTTGTGGTTTGCAAGTGTGTGAATGTCCTTCATAGCTTGGTTGATGCAACTGCAAGTTGAAATCTTGGGGTAACTCTTGTAACAAGGATTAGTGTTTGTGGAATGCTACCAGTAGGGTTCTGTTATCACGCAACTTGTAGTTGCCCCTAGTGGTATCCCATCCGGGACGGTAGAGGAGACAGGCAACTAAAGAGGTGACCCAAGAGATGCCACGGTTCCCAATGCAAGGTGGGAGTCACGTCAACCGTGGCACTCTTCGCTTTAGGTCAGGGTGTATCAAGACCTAGGGGGAGACCCTATAACCAATTATAGTTTATTGGGCCCAAACAAAGGTTTCTAAAGGTAAGTAAATGAGGAGTTACGGAAACCAATGCAAGGCTAAGTGGACCTAGAAGTTGAGGTATGGTTGAAGGTGGTTTGAGGAATTGTTAGTGTTCAACCTATGTATGGTTTAGGCCACATGATTGGGGATGATGACAAGATGTAGTACCATATGTTTACACAAGTGGGTCCTATTTTCTTGGGATGTGTGAAATGGCTTTAAGTGGGCCCACAAGGTGAAACTAAGGTGTGAAATTGGTACTAGAGGTTAGGTAATGATTAGATCTATGGATCTAAGTTCATTTTAGGATTACCCATGTACTAGATCTAGGGTTTGACACAATTCCCAAGGAGTGCGACTTGCTTTGAGGAGGACTAGTGCCTTGTTGGATGGGCTAGTGGGGTCAATGGGTATGTCAAAGTGTAGATCGGGACACCTAGGAGCCAAGTCAAGTGGACTAAATGAGTTCTAATGGTTGGATCTTGCTAGATCTAGGTTTTAAAGAAATGAACCTAAGTGGACCACAATCCCTTGAAACAAGGAATGCTACCCCCAAGGTGGATCATCACAAAAAGATACTCTAGACCTAGGTTTCAAGGTATGGCCGTTCCAAATCCCCAAAAATCTCAACCACCCACCTCCTTGAAGTGGGCAAACTCACCTTCCCAAGGGAGTGCGACTTGCTCAAGGAGGGCTAAAATGAGGGTTTGGTGGAGCAAATCAAGTCCAATGGCCACCAAACTATAGATCCAAGTAGCTAGTACCCCGATCTATGTAGATCCCAAAAATCAAGTCAATCCAAGGGTTAGATCTGAGTTTTGAGGTGCCAAGAAATTCAAAAGGGGGGGTTTTGACCCCTTAAAACATGGAATGATGTCCACAAGGTAGAATTCACCAAAGTAACAATCTGGGGGTAGGTTATCAAGTGTCTAGATTGCAAATCAAGTGGGATCTCACCTACCCATGTGCTAGATCTAACCAAACAAGCCTCTCACTAGGAAGTGCAATTTGGGTTCAAGAGGGCTTTTTGCCTTGAAAAGTGTGTCAATTTTAAGCCAATCACCACCAAACTATAGATCCAACTAGGGGTAGATGCTATAGAGGTGGGTTTTCAAAATCTTCTCAAAAGAAAGGCTAGATCTAAGTAGATCTAAGAAAAACCAAAAACAAGGGTTTTAATCAATTAGGGTTTTTATGATCTAGAAATTATGGATGATTCAAGGAAGAAGAAGATCATACCTCTTGGAGCATACCTGGATGAAGAGATGAATTCTAGTTGAGACGAGGATTACTTTGACAAAGATCAAATGGAGAATTCTTGAAGCCCTCTTGCCAAATCGATTTTCCCAAGCCACATGTGATTCCCTCTAACCTGTCAAAACCAAGGAGCAAAGCATCAATCAGTTTAACATGTTGAAGGTAGATACAAGTAAGAGAGAGAGAGAAACATATAATAGTTGACACAAAGGCAAAACTACTCCCTGTCAAACCAAAACGACTTCTTCCAAGCTTGAAGGGAAAGCCTCCCCACCAATTCGCACTTGTCCAAAAACGTCCTCTTAACCTGTAAATAAGATATGGCAAATATGCAAGATAGCTACAATAGATCCTCCAGTGCAATGGACAAAAGCATTTACAATTGAAATAACCAACATCCACTCCAATCCAAGCATGTACTCCAAAAGATAGAAATTTTATTCCAAGAGCCAAGAGCCAAAAATCTCTAGATGAATTTTACAATGAGAGGCTCCCTCCTTAAATAGGATGGGGAGAGAGTACAATCCTAACCACTTTTTACATGAGTGGCTAAGATTAAAATATCATAAGATCTAATCAACGGCTAACAATAAATCATAACAACATATCACATGGATCACCCAACATAATGATAGCGCCCCCACTAAATGGTACAAAAAGGGGGTGACGTCATCCACTAGAGAAGTATAGGTGCCAAAATCCACCTCATGATGACTAGGACATGACAAAATAAGAACATGGTGGGGCTAGGAGGCATCAATCCTTACTAGCTCATCCCCAAGGCACAATAAAATAATAAAATATGTCCAAGATAATATAAATGACCAAAACTGTCCTTCGAATCCATGACAGTCAAGCAGTAAATGACCTCCTGTGATCAATGTGGGCATACCCACATGGTGAAAACTGACTGGAAGATAGTGATGCTACCCTGGAAGACCTCTGTGAAGACCAAATGCCAAAACCTTGCCTCAATTTTCCAAATCAATTTCCTCAGTGACCACTTTATCCCATTTTTTAACTGCCTCGGTAACTGTGAAAGTGCCAAAACTGCCTCCTAGGGCACCTGCGCTGTCCATCTGAGCCTACCAGGCTCTCCAGAAGGGGGGGTAAATGGTAAAAACAAGTGGCTGGACCACCCCCTCCATCATCAGCGCCCTAGGTGAACTGGCCAATCATGGCCCCTGCTGCTCAGGCTAGGAAATCAACCCCAAATCTGGTCAACGAGTGTAAAATTGCATCAATCACTGTTAGAAGTGCCCGGAACTGAAAGATAAGTGTCTCATTGGATCCAGAAGACCCAAATCCACTAGGAATGTGTACTCATACAACATGGGTTGCCCTAATGGGCCAGCTGTAGGGTCCACCATATATGGACAATGCATAATCTGCTGATCTGAAGTAATAAATAAAACTGCTGAACTGCATCAATCATCATCTGCATCATATATCCATCATATGATCTCATCATCAAGTATGTGGGACCATGAATCATCATCAATAAGCATATATATATGGCCCACATCATCACAGATCCCAATAATATACAACCAAGGATAAACCACATCAGTAGATTAAGACATGCTTCTCTAATCATTCTCACAGCCAAGCTCAAAATATAACATCCATTCAGTGGCATTAATCAAGTTAGCATATTCCTTTGTTATATAAAATTACTTGCACAATAGTTCAAATGACAAACTCACCCATTGGACATGGTCAAACTGCTATTGAAGGATGAAGGCTACGAACAAGGTTGGGCCAAGGGGTTGACTTGTCTAACTTAACTCAAAAATACTTTGGATCGGGAGAAGGGGAAAGCTACAAACTCTGTGCTGGACAAAATAACACGGGGAATGGATGTGCCTCACAAATGGATAAGTTGTTCAGAGAGTGCTTATTCAACTTAGGCATCATGTCTACATCAAGTTGATCCAGGTTCATTAGGATCATTCAATTTTATTCCATGGCCTTTTTGGCCTACATAACCCTTCGGATTTCAGATGTGCTGAGAAGCACAACTAGTTGCAGCTTGCATCCAGGGCATGTTTTTCAAATATTTATAAGGTCAACAATTGTTTAAATATAGCTTTTAAGAACAATTGCTTTTTGGACCTTTCTTATACTCTTCGAGGAGTATTTTTAGCTGTTCATCGCTCTTGCCCTTTTTTTTTTTTGTTTCCATGGGCAAATTTATAAGTTTCCATAGGTAGAACATGAGCTTTCAGTTTTAGCCAACAACATCTCAAGTGACTATGGGGAGTTCGAGCCAATGCCAAACATCGGGACAACCGACCAGAATGATTTACGCCTACAATCCAACTCACCAAAGGCAAGTTTTGTCACCAACTTAGAGCCGAGACACTGAATATACAGGGATGCGGTCCAAACACAGAGGTAGAAGAATGGGGAAGTCCTCGGTATCAGAAAGTCAAATGAGACAGGTCAAGGTTTAATGTCAAATAGGAAGGTCATGTATGGGTGGAGTCAAGTGAATATGGAGCCTACGCTAGCAAACAACTGGTGTCGTGAAAGACCATATCTATGTAAGGTGAAAAACCAGTGGGTTTTGTTAAATGACCTGAATGTGCAAGCAATTGTCCATTTTATGATTTATAGTTCATTTTAAACAGTTTTCCACATCAGGAATAATATACCAAGCAAATGCTGTGAACATGACTAAACCAACAAGATAATAATCCACAGTCAGTGATAACATATCCATAGATCATACAACATCATCATAATAATCATCATGTGCCATTTGAAACACTGCTGCAATACATCTCTAAGCACTGAACTGAAACTGTATGGGATAAAGGGTCACATCGGTCATCAAATCTGAACTCTCAAGGCTCAGCCTTGACACAAGGTCTAATATAAATCTGAATAATATACTGCTCTGATCATGAGTGATCCAATATATATATAGCCCTGCTCTAGAATAATGGAAGCTCTGGAATATGCAGATATCTGCTGAACAAGGATAGTAGCCCTGCTACTATAGTGTGATAACAGGTTCCTTGGCTTGTGATATGCAAGTGTTGAGTATTGTAGCTTGTGGTTTGCAAGTGCATGTCTGCTTCAGAGCATGCTTGATTGATGCAACTGCAAGTTGAAGATCTTGGGGTTTGATAGTTGGTATGATGATGGCTTGTTTGGAAGATCCAATGGTTGGCTTGTAGAGCTTGGTGGTATCCTTGCTTGGCCTTTGTATTGTTGGCTAGGGTTTCTAGTGACTGTGGATTCCCTAGCTATGGTTTGGGTCTTGGGATGCACTGAAAATAGCTATCTTTTCCTCAACGGTGACAACCTCTGCCTTTGGTGTTGGCTTTCGATCTAGGTGTTCATTTTTTCACTTAGAGGAATGCCACATGCTTTAGAACATATTACTATGGAAATATATC
The DNA here is from genome assembly GCA_027924585.1 of Larix kaempferi. NCBI lineage: Eukaryota > Viridiplantae > Streptophyta > Pinopsida > Pinales > Pinaceae > Larix > Larix kaempferi. The sequence goes on along the minus strand of BSBM01000179.1, from coordinate 21,615,681 downwards.
TGGGTCATCTTTGCTTGGAATGAGATGAAAGGACTACTTGTACCAGCTTGGGATGAGCTGGCGTATTGAACTTTATCTTCATATTCTGGTAATAAGGAGTTGTACCATTGCCGTCCTAAATTCTCTTATTGCAAATCTGATTTACAGATCTGGTTTTCATGTGTTCTGAGCAAGTTTTCATTGTTGTTTTGATATGCTGAGTTATTGGGATAGAAAGGGTGAAGTGTTGAGTGATTTGTCATGCCTTAGATGAAACTTCAAATCTGAAATGTGTTGTTATATTTCCACTGTTAATGAATGTAATTTTTAGATCTTCATACTTGATTGGATAATGCCCTAAGGGTTGTATTGATCTAGTGTTGAAGTATTTTGCAGTATTATCTACCTGAACTTGCCTAGACTAGTGGTGGACACATTTGCGATATTTGCAGAGGTATTTCTGAATATTTAATTTCAGCCCTAAAGCTGAAAGTTCTCTGATAAATCCATGACCTCATTTAGGTGAGGTGAAATTTCTGATTAGGGTGCATAATTTTTGGTGACAATTGCCTTGTTCACAAAATTTATACACCAAGGGCCTTCAAAGACAGTTAGATGCTCTCACCAACTTTGTGATCTCAAGTAGATAGTGGTCAACCTTAGCAGAACTAAGATCATGATTTTCAACACCTCCAAATAAATCTCTAGCAGATCTTCACTTCTTCCAGGGGTCAAGGCGGAGGTTACCACAGCCTACACATATTGGGGGTTCTAATTCACGAGCTCTCATTTCATCATGAGGGTTTCTTTACAAGCAACAGGTATGTTTCCTTAGCATTGCCAAGGAACCAATGTTTACACTTACATTTTAAGGACATTCCTACAAAGATGTACATTTTTGACACCATCATGAAACACAGTTCTTTATGGAGTCAAGGTTTGGGGGTCATTTTGTCCTCACTGGATTGCTGGAAAGCATGTACTCTGACACTTGAAAGCTACAGTTCATTATGGCTTGAGGTATGTAGGGGATGGTGAGGGGACCTTGCATGATTTTGTTGATTCTGATTGGGAAAGAAGAGATGTAGGTCTTAGGAAAAGCACTTGAGGGTTTTGTTTCAGATTGGGGTCAGGTATGATATCCTGGTTAAGCTAAAAACAGGAAACAATTGCATTCAATTCAATGGAGGAAAAGTATATGTCAACCAACTTACTAATTGTTAAGCCATATGGCTTTGCAAGTTGATTGCAGAGTGTTGATCGATCATATGTTGGAGGTGTCTGTGGTTTAATGTAACAGTTAAAGTTTAGAATCCAATGTTTCATGATTGTTCCAAGCTTGTAGATATCCAGTACCACTTCCTTAGAGACAAGGGTTCAAAAGGGATTAGTTGTTCCTGAGTATGTACCTTCATATCCACAAGTTGTATACATTTTGACAAAGACTCTGGCTAAGGGGAAGTTTGAGATGCTAAGGGAGAGACTTGGCTTGGTGGAGAGCACTTTCCCCATAGAGAGGGAGTGTTACAGCTTACATGTCTTGTTTAGTCTATGTTCACCTTCAGCAGAGGCACCCCTATACTAGATCCTTGTTCCTCTTGAATATGTGCAAAATTTAAAACAATGTGGATATGGGTGGTGCAGCAACAGAAACAGAGGCACTTTATTAACGATGAGGAGGCACGGTTATGGAATGAGGCCGCATCCATACCTACATCATGAATGTACCAACCTTAGACCATTTCCAGTTTAGCTTTTTGTTGTTATTAGAATGTTCAGATTTAGCCTTTGCCTTAGTTAGAAGGTTATTACACTTATTTTAGCTTTTCCAGATTTAGGAAAAGGACCAGTCTTTGGGATTTTTTCAAAGTTTAAATAAGGCACATAGGCTCGAGGGTTTTCCAAAATTAAAACAGGGCACTCTATTCCAGGAAATTTGTTCGTACATGCAGGGCACACTTACCTAGGCTAAATTTAAGGTTCAGGGTTTTGCTTCTAAACTTGGGAGCTCTATTTTGTAAAACCCATGCCTTCTTCATCTATAAAATATAGCAGAGTGGGTGAGTGTTGCTCATTAATTTCATAGTTTTCTAGTGATTAGCAAGTGTAGTATTTAATTTTTTGTTTGAGTTAATAAAACAGAGGAGTGCTCGATTGCTGCAATTCATAGCTTATTGTTCAGATTTTCAATTATCCATGTGTTTGTAGATATGGCATTCTTTATTGTAATTTTGTGATAAGCTAACTAGGGTTTGTAAGGGTCAAGTCTACTTACCACAAAATGAATTTAGCAACCCCACCAATACCACAATCTACTTTGACTTAGAGTACACCGACTCTTACACCACCTACCTTCAACAACGGCTCCTCGTCTACTCCACTTCTCATCCCTAAAGATAATCCCAAACATTACTACTACCTGCTCAACATCAACCGCAACATTCTATGTGGGTGTAAGTAAGGTCTTCAGCGAATCTCTGAACCCTAATAGGGTGAGACAATTGCCCTAAAATTTATGCCCAATTGCGTGAAGAGAACATGGTAAGGTGTGAAGAGAACAAGGAATATTACAAGGTGTGTTTGTAGCAACATGGCATCATATTTTGAATAATTCCAAATGGAGATAAATTTGGAATGCCCTGAAAGAATATTATGCATATCTAGGGTTTAAATGCCAGAAACCGTACCATTTTGTGCGTTTCCTACAACTGTGTTGATGGTGCCTCCTGTGTGTGGGTTTTTCCAAGATTTTCCTTCTCCTCCATGTGGGTTTCTCCAGGTCTCGAGTGGGCTGGTGGGTTGCCTCCTCTGCGTGGGTTTCTCCAAGTCTCGAGAGGGCTGGTGGGGTGCCTACTCTGCTTGGGTTTCTCCAAGTCTCAAGCCGGCTGGTGGAGTGCCTCCTCTACACGGGTTTCTCCAAGCAAGCGGGTGAACAATGACGTTTGGATTTTCAATTTATGTTTATGCTTTGTTTTTGTTTTTGCTTTTGTTTTATTTATTTTTTAAATATTTTTATATAATACATTACATAAAATAAAATTATTTTATATATGTTTTAATTTTATAATTTGTTTATTTAATTTAATTTATTTTCTATTGTATGTATTTTCTATTGGATTGAAAACTAATAGCAAGTTTCTTTGTCACTCTAATTGTGTACCCTACGGCATAATTGAATGCCAATGACAACAATACATGTTTTAATTTTTCATTCAAACACTATGAATGCTACACGTACTTGGGATAGAATAAGTTTAAGCACTCCTTACATGTTACATGCTATGTTATGGTTTAAGCAAAGAGAATTATCCGACTCCAGTCAACTTTTGTTCTCAATAGTTGATTAAGGACCTTGGATGCTTCTTCTTTATATCCCTCCCCCTAGATCTCGTTATACATATTAAATCTATCATATGATGGAGAAAGGGAAGGGTTGCGAAGCATAAGTAAAACGTAGGTAGACCAAGTAGAGAGGAGATTCATAGATGGTTGAAGTTCTTTTGATATGGTTGAAGTTCCTATTTTATTCCAGACTAGCCGATAAGGGAAACAAAATAAAAAGGTAAAGTAGCATTGTCATTCTAAAAATAAAGATTACAAAAACAATTTTGTCCCAATTCGTAAAGTTGAATGCAGATTGTAAGTGTAGTAGCATCGGTGGTCTTCATATTAATAAATACCAAGAATCTTAAATCATGTACTAGAGGAAGGTGTCGATTCGACGACTGAGCAATTGGGGAAAATAGCTCATGTAACAGCAAGTGTCTATCATATCGAGGATAATATGGTACATACCATGGTTTAATCCTAACAGAAGGAGTTATCGGAAGTGATTTATGGATCTAGGTTATTAACGCTCAACTTTTGAGAGGTTTTATATGCCACCTTTGGAGGAGCGTCCCCTTTGAGGTCTCATTGCATGGAGTAAATAGAATTCAAGGGAACCCTAGCATTGCACATTTAGCTTTATAGAGCACCTACACATGAGTGCATGGAATTTTTGTCATAACATTTAACCTAGAGTTGTTATATCCATTAATTTGTGCCTTTATTTGAAGAATGTTCCACTTTGTATGGTTTCTATCCTACTTTGTGGAGGATTCTCACCCATTTGAAGCCAAATCCCACCTAAGGAGGTTTCTTATGCATGATTTATGGAGATGAATTTGATTTTTTGGGGTCTTATTGAGCACTTTGTGGAGTTCGTTTGTATTTGGTGGATCCACTTGCTATAATGCCCACTTTTTAGCATGACTTTGCATGCATTGGAGTTCTAGCCTTTGGAGGCTATTTTGAGATTTCTTAGCATTACTTTATCATTTCTTGAACGAACCCCCTCTTTCTTGGGATTTTATGGATCTTTGAGACTATACATGTAGCATTTACCTCGACATTCGTCCCTGTTGCCACGAAAAATGAAACCTAGATTTTTCGTCCCTACTCGACGAATGTTCGTGGAACTTCAACAAACGTGGATATTTCCACGATTTTTCTGCCCTGACAAAAAAAAGCTAAAACATAATTTTTTGAACCCATGAATGTTGAAAACGTGGAAACTTTTCGTGGAACAATCCGCCTATATGTAGTAGTGCATGTTCAATAGAGAGATTTTGAGGTCAAAAAATGGCCTCCTAAGAGATGTACTAAAAAAGTATGAGATATATTAAAATATTATGAGTTAGGGGTTTTGTGGGGTAGGTATATATGACAAGTCACCTCCTACACTATTTTATATGCACAATATAAATAACTATGGTTGAGTTTATTTTCAAAATTCACTAGAAATAAAATTAATAAAATAACTCTATATTGATGTGACTAAGATTCATTGTAAATTCCCAAAAATTTATTGTCCTTTAGCATTGATTTTTCTTGAACTTGCAAATGAAATTAAATAATAAAAAACATTTTTTAAGAGCTATTTTTTTTAATTTATGTTGACTTTTTATATTTAGTATTTTTTTCATCAATTTAATATAATGTGATTTAATTGAAAATTTATTTACATGCAAAATGTTAATAATATTATTATAATCGACATTACATTATTATTATTATTCTTTATTCTTTAAATCTATATTGGTAAATTAATATCAAAATCATAATTTTTGGGGGGATATTTATTTTATTGTAAAGAAATGTTATAGTTAAGTCTCTCATAGAAAATAATATAAGACTTAATTTATTCTTAAAAATTGAGCAGTAAAAATTGAGTAGTATTAACTTAATAAGTCAATAGTGGTGCATAAATTATTTTAATTTATTAATTGAAGCATACATTATTTTACTAACTAATAATTTTTTATACAAGAAAAAATATTATTAATAAAAAAATATTTATATATTTTGAAAATAGTTTTATAATATAAATACTTATCTAAAAAACTATTCAACTTTTATATATATCACACTATACCTCATACACAACTAACATACATATTTCATATTCATATCATTAATAAATTTAACTTATTCTAAAAGTGTGTGTAGATATATGTATAGCAATGACACTACATAACTAACATGCCTCTTTCATATTACTATCATTCATGAATTTAATTTATATGCATAATTAACATATATTTTTCATATTAATATCATTCATGAATTTAATTTATTTTAAAAGTACAAAGATGTGTGTGTGTGTGCGCGCGCGCGCGCGTGCGCTTATAAATTAGTTTGACATTATAATATTAAATAAAATGGCGTGAATATATAATTAAAAATTAAAAAATATGAAAATGATGAAAATATTATTTTATGAAAAAACATGAAAGGAATATATATATATATATATATATATATATATATAATCAATTAGTTTGACATTATGATATTAAATAGAATGGAGTGAATATATAATTTAAAATTAAAAACATGAAAATGAGAATATATTATTTTATAAAAAATGTGAAATGACCTTCTTTATTAATTATGAGTACTTTACTTCAAAATGACAATAATATTATTTTATGAAAAAGTGTGAAAGGAAAAAAGTGTGAAAATACATTCATTATGAGTACTTTACTTCAAAATGTCAATAATATTATTTTATGAAAAAATGTTAAAGGATTTTCATTATGAGTACTTTACTTTATGACTTAAAAGTACTTATACCACTACTTTGGTTAACTATGGGTTTTCATCCACTATAGAAAATTTGACACATAAACATTCTTAACTCATGCAATGCCACCTCAACCATGGGGGGTCATGTCATCTACTAGAATGTGATTGGTTGATTTTTATAGTACATTTTCTTTGTTTTGAGGCCCATTTTTTACCTCAAAATTTCTCTAACGGATGTGACAACACATTTTGCCAAGAAAATGTTGTTATACAGAAACCCTTGCAAGCTCATATTTAGTTGATTATTAACACCCAAACCACTAAAATCTTATATCTACTTTCAAATATAATCTTTGAAGTCGACACTCAATTACGAAATATAATGTCTGAAATTCACGCTAAAAAATGAGATATTGTATATTGTAGTGATACGTTCAGAGATGATGATCCAACAGTTATTTTTTATCTGTTAAAACTGACAATGTAGATTCACCACTGAAAACGTATTATCTTGGGGTTAGACATCATTGTGCTTATTACACTAGAGCTGCAAATAATCTTAGTCATGACATCCTCTCAGTACCATGTGAATGTGGCATCCCATAAAGTCTAAACTCTAAATTGTTGCTTACCTAAGAAGATTCAAAGCATGATATAAAAGAAAACAAGGTATTAAGAACCACATGGAGAAAACATATAATCACAGAAGATATCAGACTGCCTTCCCACAACCAACGACCATAAAAGGAAATATCAAAGCATCAACCAAACACAAAATGGATTTGAAAGACCTAGGTAAGTCAAACAAGCAAACCAAAGAAACCAAAATAAATATAAAAAAGAGTCAAAGAAACTCGATATGAACCTACAGACATGTATAAATGGTCCAGAAATGAACAGAGAATACTTTCATCAATCAAGTATAGAACTCAAGCTTAAACACTAACACAAAACCTAAAATCTCAGGAAATAACTGTGACTGTTAGTATAAGCACCACACAGGTGGCCCGTGGGTCCAGAAGTAAGAAACTCGCGGGTATAGGGAAAAATATGCGACTGCAATTTAAAACAACTTGCGGGTTTGCCTTAACAAAAAACAAAAAATGAAAGAAAACTCAATCCAAACCTGGTTTGAGTAACTAACAAGGACATAGAAAGCATATAAACTCTCCCAGAGATCAACATAAACAATAAAATCGAAAAAAATCAACCTAGGACTCCTAGAGCAACAACATGAACTTCCCAGCGGAGTTGCAAATTCTATTGTGCGGTAAAACTACCTATGATAGGGAATTCAAGGGATCATCAACGTACATGTAATTTATTTACAGAGGTAGGAAAGTACATAGGCATAGCAATCAATCCTTCTTTTAATGAAAATAACTAAGATATAAAGTTAAACTGAATACCTGAATAAACAGTGTTTGATCCAAGCTTTCAAACTTTAGACTCCTGCTTCACTGCTCCAGATAGATCACCTGCAATAAAACACATACCTTTCTCAAAGCTTCCGACCAAATAGAAATGAATGCTTTATAAGAAACTGATATATTAAAGACATGAAATATTCAAAGACATACATTCATATAATGGACAAATATTTATTGGAAATGAAGTTTCTATATTATCATCATTAAAGGAAATCATCCAAACCTGTACTACAACTGGCACCGCTGAAACCTAACCTTGGGTTTCTGCTCCTCTTCCTTTAGTAGAATTTTCTCCAGTATTTCTTTAGCAAAAATTTGTTCTTCCTTCTCAAGGCCCTCCCATTGTATTTATAGAAAGTATGAGAGGTTAGACTTGAAAGAAATTGGTTAGGAAGGTTGTGGTAGTTAGGATAACTACCATAACTGATCTCTGATCATCTTTTAATATTTTTTTCTCGTGAGTTAGAGCTACCCACGGGTATGTATCTTGACATCTAGAGAGTGAGTCGCGAGTATAGTGTCCAGCAACACGCGGGTGTAGCGATTTAGTTGTTACCCACGGGTTGTCAGTATAAGTTGTCGCGGTTAACCTGCCAGTTTGCTGATATGAGAGCCGCAGTTATATCTCAAAACAAGTCACAAATATGGTTATGTTAAGGAGATATGTTGCAAAGTCTAGACCAAAGCATCTATGATCAAATAGGCTCTTCCATCCATAAGGTCCTTTTGTGTGATCGACAAGGCAATGTAGTCACGGACGGAGAAGTGCCATTTTAATCGATAACAAGATTATATCTTCTCTGTACTTGTTTCTAATTTTTATGTTTCTCTTATTGAATGGATCTCTCATAGTATTCATGTGTGAGGTGAATCATATCACATTCATCCTGCATCCATAAAATGTCTCGAGGAAGTTCTATGTATTCTTCATCAGGAGACAAATCTACAAATTGATTATTGTTATTTTCTATGACAGGAGGATGTATAGGTGGATCTTCAACTCTTCTTTCTCTATTAATGATATGAGTATTGAAAGTTCTTATGTATTGGTTTGGATTACTTTGGCCTCCCCCCTAAGGATTTCTATTTGAATTGTTTCCTTTGACCTCCAATTTGGTGAGTTTATTTGATAGGCCTCTAAGTAATCTTGACATTTCTTACATCCTATCAAATTGTACTGAATCTTTGTTCTTAACATATATCTCACCATTCTATTTGTATATTTTCATTCTTGGAGTATTTTTTATATCTCAACCTCCCAGAAGATTTTATGTTTCCTTCCACATCCACTACATCATCCTACATATTCATTAAGGTTGCAAATATTCTTTCTCTTAGGATAATTAAAAACTTAGGTTTAAAATCCCCTACATAGGTAAATTTAGCAGCTTCTTGTGAATGCTTTATGTCTTGAGGGATTTTATTGTATATCTTATTAAATATTATATTGAATTCCCCATTTTCCCCCCATTTTACTTCCTTAAGGACATAAATTATGTAAGATGGTACAAGTGATCTCTCTTTTCACCCCATGGTCTCATGAATACAACTTCTAACGTATGCCAAGAGTTTAAAGAATTTACTGGCAAGGGTTTGAACCATTTCCTAACCTCTCCTAAAGTTTTTGATAAGCAAACTCATGAACACATCATCATGTTCGATGTAGAGGTTATTAGTAAATTCCTGGAACATAGCCATGTGTTCTTCTATTGTTATAACCTTGTCCCCATCATAATTTGGTAGAATGTTTAAGTAACTCTCAGGAAGGTCACACAAGTTATTAGTTAGGTTCAAAGGACTATACCTGCTGTTAACACCCAAAAAGTGCTCACTAGATCATTCCCTTATTCACATGACCCATTTGTCCTTTTTTTCCACCATTTGAGCCTCTAAAACCTTCAAAAGGTCACAAAAAGACCATAATAAACATTTTTCCCCTTAAAATATGTATTTTTCCTCAAAAAACACAAAAAACTCTCAAAAGGGTCCAAAATTCCCAAAAATCAATTAAAAGGGAATAATATTAAAAAAATATTCAGACAAGGAAAAAGAGGGAAAAAGAGACCTAAACCATTTTGGTCAATACCATTGGTTTCCTTAAACCATAATGGTATTCCCCATCACCAAAAAACTATAAAAACGTGATACGGGATCCTCACTATTCAATCAACATTCATCTTATCCTTATGCTGCCAAATTCACTCTTGAGAGCCCTAGCCTCACTTTTGATTTTGAAGATCCCTCATTAGAGCATTGAAGAAGAAGAGACCATTGGACTATTAGAGCATCTCAACCTTGGAGCTGCTCAAACTCACCATCCTCACCATTGAGGTATTATTTTGCAAGCCATTGCTTGCCCATCAATAGAAAAATTTCAAATTCTTTAGTTCTTGTTTATCTTATGGATCTCATTGTTTATTGTTCTTAAATCTAGTTTTTATTTCTTTGCACATGTTAGATCAGATTTACTGTTACTTACATTAGTTTTTACTTTTACATTGAGACTGTTGCTACAAGTTAGCAAGTGCACTTTAGCACATGCTTGGTTGCAAAACCAAGCAACAGTTTTTTGGCGACTCCGCTGGTTTTCAAACTTTCAATCTTTGATTTAGATCTATATTTTAGTTGTTATTTCCCTTTCATGTTGGAGATCTACCATACTAGTTAGCCCCTTGGTTGCTGCCCTAGCTATTAGCCTTTTTTGCAGCCTAAACAGCCCGAAATTTCAATTTTTGAGTTCGTTTTTCGGCGACTGTTTTCCGTCCATACATTGTGGCTTTCAGCACCCATAGTCGCGCTGCACATTGCGGCTTTTAGCCTATTTTCCGTGCTGCACATCGTGGCTTTTATCTTTTTTCCCGTGCGGCACATCGTGGCTGTTAACCTTGTTTCTGCGCTACACATCGCGGGTTTTGGCCCGATAATCACACTACATATCGCGGGTTTTTCTCATATCGCCGCGTGGCACATCGCGGGTTTTTCCCATATCGCCACGATCCACATCGCAGCTTTCAGCTCGACAGTTGGGATATTTCCTGTTTCGTACGGCCCATTTTTCTGATTTTTTCTTCCAGCCATCTTTCCTACATTTTTGGGACAACCCACTATTTTATTTTTGCAGCATTTAAAACTCATATTTATTTCCTATTTTATGCTTTGCTACATCATTTTTTTAAAAATTTAAGTTTAGCGAAAGAAAAAGAGTGAAGCATTTTATAGTTAGAAATTCCATATTTTTCAAATTAGAACCATAATTTTAATTTGTTTTATATTTCGCCCAAGCGAGGCATCTTTGTCTTAAGTACATAACCACACCATCACACAATCTGTCACCATAAATCCAAGTGAGTCTTAAAATTCTCTTAACTCAACCAACATTCTAACCCCATTTGGGGAACAAAAAAATAATATTGTAGTTACGTAGGACTGAGGGGATAAGTATCCAAATAACACCCCTCACTCACTTACATGTTGATACATAGTGGTTGACTTTTAGGGTACCAAAATCCCTTATTATTTGTTGACACGGTTTAAAACCAATTCGTTGGCAGGGCCTCTCCCTTAGGAGGGTTGAAGTAGCCAGACTGGTTCCAGAGGACTGAGTGGAATACCGCAATCCATTCAGTCACTGAAGGACACCTACTCGTTGTTCTTGTTGTACCACCCTTGTGGGAGTACAACGGTGATAGAACAAGAGCTGCAGATTCACCCAATTGGACATGTCATGAACGGGGTATCTTAGTGACCTATCTTCTAGGATTGTCTACCCGGTGTCCCTCCCGATAGGGGGATATCTAGCCTTTGATTCTACACCTCATATTGTCTGACTTGGATTTCATCACCTTGTAGAGGATATGTCTTGTTGAGTCATAATAATTTTTAGTTAGGTGTTTGCATGCTCCATTATCTCCCTTTGGTCAGTAAGTACACCTTTTTTCTATTTTTAGGAGCCGTTTGCATGTTGGTTTTTTGACCACATTTTTTATTACTTCACTTACTATAATACAGTTGTTATAGTAAGTGTTTTTGAGGTTGGTTGTTGGCATGAGTGCCATTATTTGTTTTTTACGCTCCCCTCTTGCACACACGGTTGCATTAGGGATTTAGAGCTTTCCACTCACCACCACCTAGTAGTTTTAATTGACAACTGTCACCATTGAGTCCCCGAGACGTTTTCGACGTTTTAGGGGTGAACCCCCACAATACGGTTCACTTGACACCACTCGTCATACATGAAGAGCATTATCACTCGACTCTACACGTCATCGACATAGAGCCCCGTCATCCAATTCTAACACACCTCATTTCACATTTGACTCTGAGGAAGAATCTGAACATCCTACATACACAACACCCACTGGCCCCATAATTGGTTCGCATTTTGACTCTTTCTTCACAAGGACTGTTGGTGCAACATCAACCGCCCCTGCCACCACAATGGCCACCACAGTAGCCACTAATACAAAAAATCCCTTAGGTATGCCTAACATGGGACCCCTGACCAATACAGGACCCACACCTAACCTAGGCATGCCTAGAATAGGAACTATACCTACTATCCCCGCTCCACCCGGATCCCAACACCGATTGGACATCTTCCCAACCCATCTGTAACTCAAGTCGCACTTGGCAGGGCGGGCCCCTCCCACACACCTTTGGGTGGAGGGTACATACCTCCCATAACTAATATCCCCCTAGGGGGCAGTGGCCCAATACACAACACTACCACTAGCACTTGTGCCTCCATGACAACGTCATACCCCTCCGCTGGTTTACCATTTATGGCTATCCTTAACCTACCAGACTTGGAAAGGATAACAAATGATCCCATTAGACATGACCCTACTTGGCGCCCCATGCCCACAAAGCTCCTGTCAGACATCCCAATGTTTGAAGGGAAGGTCGGGGAAGACCCCCAAAACCATATCATATCGTTTCACCTATGGTGTTCCTCAAACTCCATAGTCGATGATTCTATTCGACTCCGACTTTTACAAAGAACTTTCACTGGCTTGGCAGCCAAATGGTATATTGAGTAACCACATGGGACACCCCACGTTTACATCCCTTGCCTCAACTTTCCTATAGTTCTTTCAACTACCCGTACGCTATGATGCAGGAGTAGAAATCCTACTGTCTTGTAGACAAAATACGGCCACCCATATCATAGATCATATCCATGAGTGGCGTAAATGTCATAGTCTCTGCAAGATCAAGCTAGATGACCGTATCTTCCTGGATTGGTTCTTGAAATCACTCCTTCCTCTCATAGCCAAGGATGTAGCTTCTGAATGACCCCAGTTGGAAGAAGAAGCCATTTTAAAAGCTCAGCAGTTTGACCTGATATATGCCTAGTTTGGATATTTATACACAATATTACCTGACGCCCCGCGCGGCGATCCATCCCGGAATGATGTGCTGGGGGCATCCCATGCCGCCAATGGTATCATTGGCCAGGTTATGGCACAAAAAAAACCTTTTAGCATGATGAGTACAAACAACGCCCCAGACCTTTCTAGGGCTACATCTCATTCTAGAGCTACAACTTTGTATGCTCCAGTAATGTACACCCACCACACTCATGGACCCTCATGTCCACCACAGTGTTATGGGAAAGCACCATTAGTTTATGCACTACCTCCATATTATAACCAGCAGGCCAATCAGACTCCAGTTCACCCATAAGCCCAATCAACTTATTACCCTCAACAAGAAGCACCTCCTGCTCCAAAACTTCCAATAGCTCAAGGTTACCAACAACAGCAACAAGCACCAGGTCCACCTCAAAACCCTCCTACTTACTATCCACCGTAGCCTGCTCTAGCACCTACACGACCTCAAAACCCACCTAATGCCCAAGGGCATGTTTACGCACAACAAAACCAACCCCAAAACCAGAACAACCAGCGTAATCAAGGAGGTCAACAGAATCATGGAAAAAGAAGTAATCACAGAAATAACCAACAACAAAACCAAGGAGGACACCACCTAATCCTCCCAATAACAATAACGCTGCTCCTGCTAATCAAAACCCTGATCGTCCACCAAAACAGGGCAAAAATCCTAACTTGAGAACAAACCACCCATGTTCCATATGCAGAGTATATGGTCATTATATGCATAATTTCCCCCATTTGGACCGAGCATGTCAACTCTAGACCAATGATGCCCAACGACAAGGTCATGCTACATAGCCAGCACCACCTCCTCATCCCCAACCCATGATATTGCAAAATCCTTTACCCAACCAAGGAGTAGTAAACACTCGTCCAATGGATCCCCCACAAGGACCCGCCGCACCACAACAACAAATTACCTATGCGGAAACTGATTACCAGCATACAGAGTCCAAAACTCACCATTTGCTAATGATGTCATCTAATGATGTCAACCTTCAAACTCGCCGAAACCAATACGGCTCAGCCCATGAAACCCATCCACTGATCCATCTTCGAGTACCCTACCAACTGATCAGCCACTTCACATACCTAATATGCCCATGGACGGGGGTCCAAAAGCCCCTCACTTCCCTTTAAAATGGATCATTACCAATCCCAATGCTCGTGCAACCTCTAACTATAATGTTGTAGAAGACTTAGCCCAGTCCCCCGCTACTATGTCCGCTCTAGAAGTCCTAAAAACTTGTTCTGCATAGAGAAAATTGTTGCTATCCGCCATTGGGACCATAGACCCTAACGACTCCAATATGATGGCTTTCGACTTAGACCAAACCGAACCTCGTCTGCCTTCTTCCCTAGCTTTTCAGGTTTTTGTGTCCATTCGAAACCTTCTCGTTCATCGATGCATCATTGATGAAGGTGCCTCCCCTACGTTATGTTGACTTTTGTCTGGCAGAAACTTGGATCCCCAACACTTCAACCTTCAACTACCGCATTACGAGCTTACGATGGTCGTGCAGCTCAACTGCAAAGCCTGTTCGTTAATGTACCCATACAACTTGGGGGAAAATTGGTTCTCATAGATATAGAGGTCATGAACGCCCAACTTGATTACAATATCCTTTTGGGATGAAGCTACATGTATAAAATGAAAGCTTTCACTTCTTTAGTTTTCCACCTCATGATATTTCCCCACGAAGGATGCACAGTCAAAATCGACTAGATAACATACTATGATCCTAATGCCCCTGTAGCACCTGAAAATGTTTTTCCTATGATCGAACAACCCGTTCAGAATGCACCCACATCTTTTGTCTCCTCAGTCGGACCCGGGAAATATTTGGATACTCCCATGACCACCACTTTCCCATCTATCCCACCCCCTCTGTGAATAACTAAAATATTTGATCTGTGCACCCTTTCACAGCCACATACCCAACAACAGCCGTTACTGCCACAACCACCCACGGTGCCTAGTCACATCAGAGCAACACCGATTCATACTATCCCATTTTTATTTCCCCCTTCAAGCGCCATTAGCGCACTGGTCATGGATACACTTAACCTTCCAGAGTTAACGTTAGGACTACCTGTGTGGTACCTACCAGCCCCAATCCCTCCCCCAACACTGAACTCCATTTTACAACCGGTGCAACCCATCCATACTTATAACCATCCACCCCTTGGTGTAGCAAACATCCAGAACCAGCCACCTCCAACAAGGGCCACTGCATCAACATCTAGTAATTCTCCCCCTCAACTCTGTTACAATGGGGCCAGAGGACCGCAAACCTACACCCCACCAACAACTCCAAAGTTGGAGAAGAATCCCCCAACAATCCATGTTCCCCCTAAGTGCTCTTTTTGCGACGATATCGGCCATGCTACCCATCAATGTCCACGATTACCAGCACTTCAAGAACACATGAATATGTTGGATGACGACGCTAATATCCCAGTGGTCAAACTTGAACTGCCTCCTCAGCCTCACGATAAATCACTGCCTACCAATCACCCCTGTGAGATATGCGGCATTTACAGCCATTACTCACATCACTGCCCTAATCTCCCATATTATAGAGCAGCACTATATGAATTGAATAATGCTGACCTAGAGATATCCCCCCCGCTCATTGAGGAAATATTCCCCCCAGAATCTTCCCCCTCAGAAGAAATCAATACCGTTTATATGGTTTCAACCAACTACAAGCCTGAATCAATTGATTTGATGATGCACTACTTCTGTAGCGATGAGGAAATCCTAGAAACACTTACAGCACCAGACTACCCTTGGGATGATATGCACCATCGATCTTATTTCATCCCTAAGGCATCTACCTCCACCATGGCAAACCAACTGTCCGTCGAATCAAAATATTTTTAACCAACCAAGGTAGATTGGTTCAAAGATCCAATCCCAGCACCCGAAGCCTTTCAAGAAGGTAACATGGCCAACATTTCGCTGATCATAAAAATTGACATCTCCACCACCCCCGGAAAACCCGAGCTTATCTCGTTAGGTGCATCGTGCACTGAAAAGGAAACCCAAGCCTATAAGAAACTCTTCCAAGAATTTCACGATGTCTTTGCCTGGTCTTATACCGAGATGCCTGGTCTTGATCCTACCATTGTAGAACATCACATAGACACTTGGACCAATATATCTCCGGTCCACCAGAAACAACGCCCCATTCACCCATCCAAGCTTCCAGCCGTCAAAGCCGAAATTGAGAAACTTCAAGCAGTTGGTTTCATATATCCTATTGCTTATACCACCTAGGTTTCCAACCCAGTTCTAGTCAATAAGAAAGTGAGCACCATTCGTGTCTGTATTGAATTCCGCGACGTCAATCTAGCTTGTCCCAAAGACAACTTCCCAACACCATTTATCAACCAGCTAATTGATGCATGTGCAGGGCACGAGGTACTATCTTTCATGGATGGTTTCT
This sequence comes from Larix kaempferi, assembly GCA_027924585.1. NCBI lineage: Eukaryota > Viridiplantae > Streptophyta > Pinopsida > Pinales > Pinaceae > Larix > Larix kaempferi. The sequence continues at coordinate 21,599,355 of BSBM01000179.1, read as the reverse complement.
ACGGGTATAACCAAGTCAAAATTTACAAGGAAGATCAATACAAGACCGCTTTCACTACCCAATGGGGCACCTTCGCCTATCGCATCATGCCTTTTGGTCTCAAGAACACTGGAGCCATATTTTAGCGATCCATGACTTATTGTTTTCATGACATGATTAACATCATATTGGTTTATCTAGATGACCTCACAGCTCAATCTAAGAAACGATACGACCACATAGACGACCTCCGACAAGTCTTCTTGCATTGTCGCAAATACCAAATCCACTTAAACCCACTCAAGTGTGTCTTTTGTGTTCCAGTAGGCCATCTGTTGGGTTTCATCATTTCGGAAAAAGGGATCACTGTCGAGTCTCTAAAGTTCTAAGCCATTGTAGACCTATCATCCCCTCGTACACTAAGACAACTACAAAGCCTTCAGGGGAGGTCCAACTTCCTCCGTCGCTTTGTCCTAGATTACGTCACGATAGTACATGGTTTCCTTCGTTTGTTACGCCTTCATACCCATTTTGTATGGGATGACCAAGCATAAGGATCTTTCACAGACCTAAAGAAATCACTCACAAGTGCCCCCTTGATTTCTCCTCCGGACTTCAGAAGAGACTTTATCCTTTATATTTCTGCATTCGATTACGCCGTTTCTGGAGTACTCGTCCAAGAAGACTCTGCTCATCAAGAGCATGTCATTTACTATGTGAGCCAAACCTTATCAGGCCCACCACTACGCTACCCACATGAAGAGAAAATGGCCCTCGCCGTCGTCTTTTCAGTACAAAAACTGTGCCATTATATTCTCCTTAGCCACACCATGGTTGTGGCAAATTCCAACCCAATGGTCTATCTCTTGAATTGCCGCCTTCTGCAAGGCTGTGTTTCCAAATGGGTGATTATCCTACAAGAATATCACCTGAATTTTAAAACCCTGAAGAGCACCAAAGCCCTAGCACTCGCTCAACTCATTACAGACCTACCATCCTCGTCGTCATCACGAGCTATCCATACAAATATAATTGAAGAACATTTATTCATCATCTCATCTGACGACCCTTGGTACGGTGACATTTTGGTATACCTCCGCACACAGAAGTTTCGACCCAGCATCGACCGTGACGGACGCTGTCGCATTCGTCACTATGCCCCCCATTATCTCATCTTAGGTGATGTCCTATATCGGCATTCACACAATCCTATGACGGTGCCTTTCCTGAGAAGAAGCAAAACAAGTCCTTAATGACTGTCATAGCGGTTCCTACGGCGGCCATTTCTCTGGAATGGCCACCGCCCAAAAGGTAATCCGCGCAGGTTATTTTTGGCCATCATTATTCAATGATTGTATCACAACAGTCAAACATTTCCAAAACTGCCAACTCTTTGCCCCCAAGGCAAGAACCCCCCCTTCGCCCCCTTTCATCCAGTCGTCGCCGTTGGACCATTTTGCAAATGGGCCATCGAATTCATGGATTACAATCCTACATCAGTTGGCGGCCATAAACACATTATTGTGGCGGTCAATTATTTCACCAAATCGGCAGAAGCCATGCCTACTTACAACTGCAAAGCTGACACTGCAGCCCATTTTTTCCTCAACCATGTTATTGCTCGTTTCAGAGTACCATAACAACTCGTCTCAGACCATGGTTCTCACTTCGAGGACTCTGTTTGGTGAGAATTATTGACACTCCTTAAGTTTGAACATTATTTCTCCTCCACCTATTACCCCCAAGGGAATGGCCAAGTCCAAGTTGTTAACAAAATTTTGAAGACCATCCTCCAGCGCACTGTCGATAGACATAAATCGAATTGGCATCATATGCTTTTTCCCACATTATGGGCTTACCGCACGTCCACCAAAACCGCCACCGGATTTACCCCTTTCCATTTGGTTCATGGCATGGAATACGTCCTCCCCATTAAGTGTCAGATACCGACATTACAAATTTCCATAGAACTCCTCCCGGATACTTCACCAATTGAAGAACGCTTACTTCTTTTAGAGCAGGCCGACAAAGATTGCCACAAAGCTCTCCAAATAATCGAAGCTACAAAGAACAGATCAAAACTCCATTACGATAAACATGTTCACCCACGAGCATTTAGTGAAGGAGACCTTGTACTCGTTTACGACCAAGCCCATGATAAAACGGGCAAAGGAAAATTCGAATCCATGTGGCAAGGCCCATACGTAATACACGCTTGCCTTGGACATGGGGCATACATTTTGACCAATTCAGAAGGAAACGTCGTGTGCAACCCTCGTAATGGGTTGTACCTCAAACGATTCTATCCATAAAAAATCTTCTGGACACAACAGTCCATATTGTACAGTTTTTAATTCGTTTTTTCACTGTAAAATTTCAAAACCTTACATTTTCATTTTTTCCTGCATGAACACAGATGGATCCCGTTCCACTCTACCATATTTGCTTTGCTGACAGTGCAAGTCGTTGGTCTCCAGATCTTGCCTCTGCATCCTGGGTACTTTATTCCCCTTCACACGAGTTGATTCACCTTGATGGAGTGTGCATAAGTTCCGCCACCAATAATCAAGCTAAATACGACAATGTGACCGGTCTACTGGCCGCTGCTTTCCAAATGGGCATAAGTCACCTTAGCATCTTCCTGGACTCCCAGCTCCTTGTTTCCTAGCTCAATAACTAGTACCAGATACGCGATCCTTGTCTCTTTAGAAAATTCTTGCACACTAAATAAATGATTCGACAATTTGAATTCATTTCCTTCACTCATGTCCCACGAAATCTGAATAGTTTCATAGATCAAATGGCTAATAACATTCTAGATTGGCATGCCAATCAAAACATGTAGGATATCAAAAAATGCATCACATAAGCATCAAAAAATCCAATAAACAAACTAGATAAATCATCATAGTATTGCATCCACGTGCATAACATGTGCCTCCATGGGCATACAAAAAACAAAAAGTATTGCATCCACGTGCATAGAATGTGCCTCCATGGGCATACAAAAAACAAAAAGTATTGCATCAACATGCATAGAATGTGCCTCCACTGGCAAACAAAACACATATCATTGCATCCATGTGCAACACAACATAAGAACAAAGACAAGACGTGCATCCACGTGCATACATGACTATATATCAAAAACACATAAATATGTATATATATATATCATCGTAGAGTCACAATGTCATGAGTGCCCTCAGCACCCGAATGTACAAAAAATACACCATTCGTACATCAAAATATCTGCAAAATCACCCCATATGCTCGCACAGCATTTGGGGGTAGGTACAAGATAACCTAATCAATATCATCATGGTCATCCGGCTCCTTTGGATCCTCTGGATCATAAAGATCTCGAGCCCTCCTCTCAGCCGCTAATACAGCTACCCTCCGCAGAATCGATCTCCACTCACGTGGAGCATCGAAACAACGATCTAACACACATCGATCTAGGTCTCTCCAACCATCATCTGGTACATCACCCAGCAACGCCTCTAAGGTATCACGTACATCCTCTAAACCATCATCTCGATGATGCACAACTCCTCGTGCATGAGGCAGGGGGCCACTACCAGCGGAGCTACCACCACCATGACATTTTTTCTGGGCCCTCATTGCCTCGTTTTGTGTGCCACATCGACTGTTATCCATTTTTGACATTCCTATATGGCCAGATTCTATTTTCCGCGCTCATGATGATGCTTGAGATCACTTCTCGCTCTCACCAATACCCTTTTTTTTGTTCGGTATAATTTGATCCAGGTGGATATCGGTGGCGGCCCACCTCTTCCAACTGGCTCAAAACAGTCTTTTGGCAATTTTGGTAAATTACTACTTTTAGCAGTTTTTCGGGTCCTGAACTTCCGGAGCCATTTTGAGGCCCTAAACGACATTTTTTGGTGATTTGGGGGACCAAATGGTTGCCAACGACATACATTTGGGCCCATTCGAAAGTTGTAAATCTCGGATAGACCTTTCCAACAGGCTACCGAGCGCCCCAAACGGAGATCGTATGCAAAAGTTATGACCCCGGGAAGTTGACTGTTCAACTAACCACCTTGGGGCCGCAAACTTTATGACGGTTCATCTTCTAGGGTTAGGTTTTTGGATGCTTGGGATTCTTTCCCTCATGCTTATGATAAATAGGCCCTTTCGGCCTCTCTTTGTATTCATCTTGGCACGAATGAGCATAGCGGCCACATCTCTTCTCAGAGATAGCTACCACCATTCTAGCTATTGTATTTTACAGTCTGTTCTATTTCCGCTATTTAATAGAATATGTGTTTACTGTATCATTGTGTTATTTGCAAAATATCTCTGTATATGATTCTGTATATGCTATCTTTTGTTTCGTTCCCACATAAATCCGGATCATAATTTTACCCCTTTTTCGAGCTGAGCAACTCTTTTACGAAAAAGGCACTTAGGGGGTTTCTGTTAAGCTCTTTTCTGACTCCTAAAAGAATGAAAAGATAACCAAGCAATCTTGCTTCCTTTCATGCTCGCTAAAAGTATCTAAAAGGGCATCTACCTGGTATAAGTTTACCCCTTTTCTGGACCTTGTAGACTAATTACGAAAAATGAATACTCTAGTCACATCGGCTAGAAGAGTTCTCCATTTGCATCATTTTATGCTTTTTCAGGCCTTGGAGACTAACATACGAAAAAGAGCACCAATGGAGTCTACTTACCGCTTTCAGACTCTCTAAAATTGAAAGCAACCACAAGCAATCACCGTCTTGGGCTCGTACAAATCCACAGGACGGTACTCCTCCACCAATTCAGAGTCTTCTTATCATTTTCAGACTCCTAAAAAATGAAAGCACTCACGAGCATGAATAGGCCTGGGATCGCATAAATCCACAGGACAGTACCATTTCAGAGCACACTTTTATCCCTTTTGTGAGCTCATTAAAACCACAAAGAAGGACCCGACGGTGCTTTTCGGCGCCACAACAGATCATGTCTACTCATATGGCAGCTTCCCCATTATGGTCACCTTTATTCAGAGTATTCTGTAGTATGTCACCCTGAGAGTCTCCCAATAGCATTCGTCAGCCTGTCCCCCAGAGCCACTCCAATCTATAATACATACCATTGATCCCTTAAGCTATAATCCCCACACCTAAAAGTCAGTTTCCTACGCCGCCAGGTCGACCAAGTCATCATGATCTGAACAAAGGAAGTTTGAGTCCACCCACTCTATGAGCCTAGTTATTCCCCTTCCCCAAAATGTATCAGTCCTACCATTAGTACTATCACACTTCAGTTGTACACCTCGCGCTCCTATCAAGGAAACATCATTGCCTTGGTAGTTGCCGGTCTCCCTCCGTCGACGCCAACCAAATCTATTCTAGAGGATAGACCTAAGAGGTCCTTATGCCTTGACTCATCACCATTAGTGATGAGTGCTTCCGGATCATTTTGAAAGGAGTCCTCAGTGCCTCTCCAAATGATTGTTTCTCACATGCTCGACTTCAACACCTTGATCGCATCGTTGAGAATCGTACAGAATATCGGTCGTTTCAGTTATTTGTTGAAGACCCTGGATATCACCTGACTCTACCAAATTTGAGAGTCTAATTGAGGAAACAACTAGTTACACATTCCTATGGATATCCGGGTTGCGCTTGGTGACCGTTTTCAGATATACCCCAGTTTTATACTCCCTTGAGTATACAGTTACATATACTCCCTCGAGAGTTGGCTCACAGTCATTCAGTCCTTACAGATGTTGGACACTTTCAACTCCAGCAGTTCATCAACCCTTCTGAAACCTTATTCAGAATGGTTGTTGCTCTTTTCCACTGTATCAGTTATTGAGATCAGTCATGGTATGACCATGAGTACATCCCAACATTGTTTCCCCTCTGGACCATTATGATGTACCAACATATTTTTATGTATTATTCAGGTCCCCTTTCCTGGGCCTAATTGTTATGTATATTTCTTGATACAAGCATGGGTATGCCTACCTCATCCATTATCAAAGATTATTCCTCATTCATTTTGAGGCCATGTATTTTTTTAGTTTTTGAGGCTTCCAAGGGACCATTGTTCTAGTCTCCAATCGGTCTCTTCTCTTCTCCAAGCCCTGGGAAAAAGACAAAAGAACTATGATGTCTATCGGCCATACGATGAGCTCCTTCCCTCACACATCAGGGGGCAATCTGTTAACACTCAAAAAGTGCTCACTAGTTCATTCTCTTATTCACATTACCCATGTGTCCACTTTTTCCACCATTTGAGCCTCTAAAACCTCCAAAAGGTCACCAAAAAGACCATAATACACCTTTTTCCCCTCAAAATATGTATTTTTCCTAAAAAAAACACAAAAAACCCTCAAAAGGGGTCCAAAATTTCCAAAAATCAATTAAAAGGAAATAATATTCAAAACATATTCAAAAAAGGAAAAAGAGGGAAAAAGAGACCTAAACCATTTTAGTCAATACCATTGGTTTCCTTAAACCATAATGGTATTCCCCATCACTAAAAAACTATAAAAAGGTGATAGGGGCTCCTCACTATTCAATCCACATTCATCGTATCCTTATGCTGCCAAATTCACTCTTGAGAGCCGTAGCCTCACTTTTGAGTTTGAAGATCCCTCATTAGAGCATTGGAGAAGAAGAGACCATTGGACCATTGGAGTATCTCAACCTTGGAGCTGCTCAAACTCACCATTCTCACCATTGAGGTATTATTTTGAAAGCCATTGCTTTCCCATCAATAGAAAAATTTCAAATTCTTTAGTTCTTGTTTATCTTATGGATCTCATTGTTTATTGTTCTTAAATATAGTTTTTATTTCTTTGCACATGTTAGATCAGATTTACTGTTATTTACATTAGTTTTTACTTTTACATTGAGACTGTTGCTACAAGTTAGCAGGTGCTCTTTAGCACATGCTTGGTTGCAAAACCAAGCAACACCTGCACTACTACATTTTTGGCCTTTGGGGGTGTTGTCTTCAACCCCCAAAAGTGACCTCCGGGGGGGGGTTGGCTTTGGGGGAGGTTTTGGAAAAATCACCCTTAAAGGCATCGATGTTAAATTTTTTTCCCTTAAAGGGCGGTCTTTTACGAGATTGGAACCGCCCCCAAAAGTGATTTTTGGGGGCGGTTTGTGTCCCCCCTCGTAGAGGTCTATAGAGGTGGTTTTAAACCCCCATCGTAGACCCCTTCATAGAGACCTACGGGGGCGGGTTTGAACCCCCTTCATAGAGACCTACGAGGGTGGTTGTGAACTCCCCTCATAAGCCTCCTCATACAAACCTATAGGGGCGGTTTGGAACCCCACTTGTAGAGGACTATAGGGACAGTTTCAAACCCCCCTCGTAGAGTTCTATAGGGGTGGTTGTGTGCCCCCCTTGTATAGTCCTATAGGGGTGGTTTGGAACCCCCCTTATAGAGGCCTATAGGGGAAGTTTAGAACCCCCCTTGTAGAGGCTTATAGGGGCGGTTTTGAACCCCCATCTTAGAGGCCTATAGAGGCAGTTTGAAACCCCCCTTGTAGAGGCCTATAGGGGCTATTTGGAACCCCCCACGTAGATGCCTATAGGGGTGGTTTGGAACCCCCCTTATAGAGGCCTATAGGGGCAGCTTAGAACCCCCCTCGTAGAGGGTTATAGGGGCGGTTTTGAACCCCCCTCGTAGAGGCCTATAGGGGCTGTTTGGAACCCCCCTCGTAGATGCCTATAGGGGCAGTTTGGAACCCCCCTCATAGTGACATATGAAGGTGGCTTAGAACCCCCCTCGTAGTGACATATGAAGATGGTTTAGAACCCCCCTCGTAGCAACATACAAAGATTGTTTGAAACCCCCTCTATAGCCATAATAAATCATAATAAAATATATTTTATTAAAAATACCAATCTTGCAATATCAATAGGGCATGGAGGAATTGAACCACCAACATCCTGCTTGTAAGGCAGGCACTCTTCCATTGAGCTAGAACCCTTTTAGAATTGGGGAGAGGAGAATATGAACACCCAAATTGTATCATTTGTAATTCTAAGAAAATACGATAATATCCAAATACAACCATGCTTAAAATCCAATTTATTTTTCAAAACACATTGATAAGCACAAAAATATACTATAATAAGCCTAGAGCTCCTTCTAACTTTTGTAACTATTTGAAGAGACCCCAAAGATGTCTAACCACAAAAATCTACATAAGTAATTTCACATAGGATCTATGTTGGTAAAGAAACTGGGATTTAAGTCCCTCGTTATCAGATAATTAACATTGATCATATACTAGATCCATAGGGTATATTTCAAAATTGCTAAACACCATAACCATAAAAGCATTACAAGATTATACTAATCCAATGAAAATGAAAGGAAATGAAAGAAATCATAAAATTGTTAATGAACTCGCCTTCATTTAGTACTTATACTGGGGTAAAGATGGATCTAAACTAGTTGTTTTTTACTAGTAGTTGTATTTGACCTCTCTATATAGTGCAGTATGATTCAATCAAATGTTCTGAGAAGGTACCCATGAACTTGCTGATTTTTGTCTATCAAATCCAAATGTCCTCCAAAGCTGCAAAAGTTGCAACAGGGCTTGGAGTGTATTCTTTTGGTGGAGGTGGTGGAGGAGAAGCTTCCTTTGAAGGAGCATTTTCAATGGTAGCTCCCTGCACCGAGGGTGTGTACTCCTTGAATTTTGCAATTTCATCCTCATCTTCCACCATAATTGCGATAACCTGATTCAAAACCGATACAATAAAACCTTCCATATTTTGAATAAAACCTGCGAGTTCACTATACACAAACTGTTAAAATATCTAGATGTGCCAACACATTCACACATTGATGTAACAATTAGAACTCCTTTTCCAACCTAAACCCAAATAAAGAATTCAAAACGACAATTGCAACCGTAGACTGAGAAGATGACTTCTTAATGATTTTGAGTATACCTCCCCAACTTTAATTTCCTTTGATCCGTCACCATGGACATTTTTTTCCAAATAGCCATCCTCCATACTCTCCATATCGACAATTTTTTATCCCAAAACCATTTCTTAACAATCAACCTCCTCCAACAACATTTTCATTTTTCACTTCCAAGGTGTAAAATTGGATGCATTCTAAAACTAGTCACACTCTCGAAGATTGGGACTAGCCATACACCTCCAAGACCCGAAACACACCTCAAACAAACAAATTCACAACCTATCACAAGTGTAGATCAAAACTCCAATCACTACAGCTACATGTGCATCTCACCCACAACCCCACGCATGCCACTGTACAATTATATGGGATGGATCACTCCATTCTTTGGAGAATCTTGGGCCCCACACCCATTGAGATTCTCTAACAGTTCCCTCTCATCAACAACAACACAACTTTCATACATGGATATGGGAGATTTCAGATGCCCAACTTTCATACCATGTTAAATTTCAATACATGGTTAGACAAATCTGCATTCCAAAACTTAAACTTAACACCTCAGAAACTGAAAGCTTCAAACTCCTATCAAAACAATAGAATCTAAGAGGTAGATCTACACACACACAATCAAGTTGAAAATAAAAAGAGCAAACACAAGACTAGCTCTTGATCACATATGTCTTATATTCACTAAGAGAAGAAAATACAATCCAATAGCTCAAACCTAAACTATCTAACTCACTCAACTGTGTCTGGTGTACCCTATTTCTTTTTTATGGACTAAGAGGACAAGGGTTTACAAGACTAGAACCATCTTTATGGCGCGCCATGTTATGAAGAATCCCTTCCCAAAACCCTTGTCCTAGGACAAAGCTCCTAGGATAAATCCTCTCATGTGTTTTTCCTAATTTAATAACAACACTTGACTAAATAAATGTGCCTAGACTAGGGAAGAAAAGGATATTCTAAATTAGGAAAGGAAAGTTGTTCCTAAACTGGAAAACACATCTAAGAAAGGCATGCGAAATATGGCACACTCACACATAGACTGCTTCTTAAACTAAAGCTACGCGTTTGTTAACCATATCCTCCTCATACAGAGCAATCAATGTTGCACAAACTTCAAGACTAGAAATTGGATCTGCTAGAGATAGTTGCACCACCACTGAAGGAGACACATACAGAGTAACAGGTAAACTAAAAGGAGTGTTACAAGTCCAATGTAGACGCCTAACAGGACCCAACAATTCAGCAAACCACACGATCCAAGATCTAGAATGTGTGCACCTCACACAGACTACCTATTAAACTAAAGTTACACATTCATTAACTGTAATTCGCACAGAGTAGTCAATGTTGCACAGACTTCAACACTGGAAATTGCATCTGCTGGAGACCGTTGCACCACCATTGAAGGAGACACATACAAAGAAACATGTTAACTAACATGAATGTTATGAGTCCAGCCCATATGCCTGACAAGACCCAACAATTCAGCAAGCCACTCACAATCCAGGAGACTGAACATAGTAGCAGTATTCCAACATGGAATTTTAAGTCAGCAACTGACTCCATGGAAACACATTTTATAGCAAACCCTTCCCTTCTTCTTTTTTCTTCTATTCTATAAATAGTGTTGGATAGTACTGTGGTTTATGGTTCATTTTCATTTGTTGCACTAGATGAAAAGATGTTTACCTTAATGCTTTTACTCAAGTTATGACTGCATGGATGCTTTCTCTTTCTCTATTTCTTAACTTCTTTGTGCAGCTTTGTGAGCTCCAAGCTATGAGAAAATGGCAATTATTTGCCATTCCATTGTACAGTTTCATAAACCCCTCAGCAGGTTAGCTCAGCAGGTTGTTGCCAATTTTACAAATACCCCTGAGCGAGGTGCACTAGTCTATGCCAACAGGTTTACTAGGGATGCCATCTACGAATGTGGTGAAGCATCCCTTGGGTTTCTCCACAAGTTTTTCCTTGGAAAAAAAATTATATTTTTTTTAAAATAGAACTTACCTTCACAGAAAAATATTTACAAATAGACATGCCGAAAATGGAAGGGTATATACAATGAGTTTCATAATCTCTTCATGAAAATGACTAAAGCATAAATAAAATTAGAACATCGAGTAGGATCTAAAGACTTGGCATCTTTGATCAACATGTGAAATTGCCCACATAAGATCCAAAGAGATGATGTAAACCTCACAATGAAAGAATTTAGGAATAATAGAAGAAGAGACAAGCAATAGAACATAGATCCAAAGGAGCTTTGATACCATGTGAAAATCCTCACAGCATATCTAAGAGATGATGTATACCTCACAAGAAAGTAATTGATTAAGCAAGAAAATAGGAGAAGAGTGGTCAATGCAGTATAATGAGCAACATAATAATAATACAGTAGAACTCGGATAGAAGCAAAACTACTTCACACACACTAGTTAATTAATCACAATATGGACAAATAAATAGTACAATGGTAGAGAGGATTCGAATGCCTAAGGTGGCAATTTGAATTAGCCTCTCAGAGTGATCATAAGATCAATAGAGTGTCATCGGAGCACAACTAGGTGTCCTCATGATCATCAGTGGAGTCATCAATGCACAAGTAACTGTCAATTGTCAGTCAAACTGAGTCTAACTTAGTGTGGCAGGTGTAACCGAATGTATCTGGCACATGGAGACACTAACTGAATGAAGGAGGCTCAGTGGAGGGTGCATGAGGAGCTAACTGGAGTCAGAATGGGAATTCAAGTCTCAGTGGAGGTCCATCGGAGTGCTAAGGTCAGTTAAGAGTCAGTTAATCCTTAAATCAAGGAATAAACTGAACTAAATTGAAGTGGTAGGTAAGAAGGGTTCCTTTCTTAACTGGTAGATGAAAGGAGGGTGCACTAAGCTCTAGGAGGGCTGAAACTGAGTGGGAGGAAGCTCTAGGGGTTGCTAACTGAGGGCTAGGTGCCGGGACTGATGACTAGGATGCATGCAAACCCTAGAATGCATGCAAACCCTAAAAGTGCATGCATGACTGAAAATGTAAATGATCAAAATACTGGTGGGACTAGGATGGAGTATAGGAATATCCTAACACCCCCCCTTAATCCATCCTGGGCCCTGGTAACTAAAACAAAAGGTCACCCAATACAATGAATAATAATAGTCAATAATCCAAGGAAGTGGGGAAACTTTCATGGGAAAAATAACCCCCCCTCAAAACCGACTATAAGACACACATAAACAATAAACGCTCCAAACTCAAGCAGGTGTGATGCTTGGTCATATGTCTAGAGGTATCTTCTTCTTGGGAAGAAGTGGATCATGCTCAAAAAGCATGTGCTTGTACTTGCTCTTTAGATCGAATGTGATGAGAACAAATCCAAAAGTGTGAGGATGATCCTTGAACCTGTGATTCGAATCAGCTGAGGTAGGATCAAATCTTTGAATGTGCATATAGTCTTTTGTCTTCTCCTTTGAACCACCATGGGTGACATTATGCCAACAATAACTATTACATGTTTGCTTGAAATCAAAATCAGATTTAAGACTTAAAAAATAGTTTCTTAAGATATCCTTTGCACCAGCAGGGGTGAGATCAAAACTATCATATGCATGAGAAATTATCACATGTAGTAATTGCTTAGAATCCAAATTAGATCCAAGACTTGAATCATGGTTTCTTGAGATCTCCTTTGAACCATTAGAGGTGAGATCAAAACCAGTAATTGCATGAGAAATTATCCCAAGCGAATGGCAATGGCCATAATCTTCAATAACCTTATGAAAGCATGAATTAATGATCATATAGTAGTAAGTAAGAGGTGAGTAATTAGGGAGAGCGAATGCATTACCTCCAATGGTGGAATTTACCTCTGAAACATTCATAAGATCATGATGCAAACCAACAGACTCTAGTGCAAGAGAGGATTTAGGACCTTCTGCAATATCTAGAGTGTGATCTGGCATAGAAAGAGAAGAAAGTTTGAGCATGAGTGTAGAATCTGCAAGTTCTTTGTGAACAAATTCAATATAGATGATACTGGTGCATGATATAAGAGACCATCAAGGGGAAAATGCATCACTTTACTTGCTTTCGAATGGGTTTGGACCAATCCCTTCATTCTTTCTGCCAAAATTTTCATCCAGGTGAGCCCATAACTCTGTTGGAGTTTCAACACCATCACGGTATTGGAAATGAAATCTCAGGTATTTAGGCAAAGAAAGTATCATTGCTCCAAATGCTCCATCACCTTTATTTAACCAATCAATCTTCTCTTCAGGGGATTCGAAATCTCTTTCAAAATGACAATAAAAAAGATCATGGATCTTCAAGTATGCTATCATTCTTGGTTTCCATTCATCATAGTTGAATGGAGAAAGAGGAGTAATTCCTGATGGATATATAGAAGTTGTAGAAGACCAGCAAAAACAATAGAGAATATCTGCAACTGCTACTACTGCAAGATGCAGAAACTACTGCAACTACTGCACTCGAAATCTTGGTAATAACCTGCAAAAAACTCTCAAGAATGGAGATAAACAATACTCTCAACATGCTTTGATACCATGTGAAATTGCCCACATAAGATCCAAAGAGATGATGTAAACCTCACAATGAAATAATTTAGGAATAATAGAAGAAGAGACAAGCAATAGAACATAGATCCAAAGGAGCTCTGATACCATGTGAAAATCCTCACAGCAGATCTAAGAGATGATGTATACCTCACAAGAAAGTAACTGATTAAGCAAGAAAATAGAAGAAGAGTGGTCAATGCAGTATAATGAGCAACAAAATAATAATACAGTAGAACTCGGATAGAAGCAAAAATATTTCACACACACTAGTTAGTTAATCACAATATGGACAAATAAATAGTGCAATGGTAGAGAGGATTCGAATGCCTAAGGTGGAAATTTGAATTAGCCTCTCAGAGTGATCATAAGATCAATAGAGTGTCATCGGAGCACAACTGGGTGTCCTCATGATCATTAGTGGAGTCATCAATGCACAAGTAACTGTCAACTGTCAGTCAAACTGAGTGTGGTAGGTGTAACTGAATGTAACTGGCACATGGAGACACTAACTGAATGAAGGAGGCTTAGTGGAGGGTGCATGAGGAGCTAACTGGAGTCAGAATGGGCAATCAAGTCTCAGTGGAGGTCCATCGGAGTGCTAAGGTCAATTAAGAGTCAATTAATCCTTAAATCAAGGAAGAAATTGAACTAAACTGAGGTGGTAGGTAAGAAGGGCGTCTTTCTTAACTGGTAGATGAAAGGAGGGCGCACTAAGCTCTAGGAGGGCTAAAACTAAGTGGGAGGAAGCTCCAGGGGCTGCTAACTGAGGGCTAGGTGCTGGGACTGATGAATGGGATGCATGCAAACCCTAGAGTGCATGCAAACCCTAAAAGTGCATGCATGACTGAAAATGTAAATGATCAAAATGGGACTAGGATGGAGTATAGGAATATCCTAACACAACAATGCTCCCTTGGCCAAATTTGGTGACATAACTCATCTTTCCATACAGCCAAAGAACTAATCTCTTGATCAAACACAAACTAACACCTGAGCTTCCAAAGCACAAAGAACATCAAGATCTACAGACAATGTCAAATACCAGTGAAGGAGTCACACACAAGAAAGGGATCATCCCCAAAAAAACTAGTGCACCAATGAAACCTACTCTAAAACAATGCAGAATGTTAATCCTCGAATAAGCTCCAATAATGGTTGGCAAACCAACAATCCCAAAATATATGCTTGATGGTCTCTGACTGCTGCAACACTGGACAGAGACAATCCAAAAGACCACTCTTAGCCATCCTGGCTTTAGATAGGATCCCCTGATAGATGACAAGCCAAGCAAAGACCCACAACCTATAAGAAAGCCACACCAACCATACACTATGAAGATGACAAACCCACGAAACCCATCTTTTCATATATGCCAAACCTGGAAAAATGCTCGACCCACCCTAACACACTTAAGTGAAGAATAATGCTTGTTAGTACCTTGCCAATGCCATTACAATAATCTGCCTGAAAACCACATCAACAATATTCAATATATCAATAGCCACATCCGACAAAACCCACGTTGCAGAGGATAATCCTGCTAGGATTTAAACCTGCGTAATTGTCACAACTACTCCAAGTTGCCACTAAATCACAAACCAACTCTCTCTCTCTCTCTCTCTCTCTCTCTCCAAGGAAAACCTCAACGGAAACCCAACAGATATTCCATATATATATATATATGTATCCAAGGAAAACCTCAAGGGGAAACCCAAGGGATGCTCCACCACTTCATGGATGGCATCCCTAGTAAACCCATTGACATAACCTACTACACCTCACCAAGGGGGATTCCAAACCAGCCACCTACTAACACAAAACTAGCCAACTGCTCAACAACATTGACAACAACAGGTTGAGCTAACCCCTTGGGCATATATACATTATATATCAACAAAATAACCATGAACAAATAAAGGAGTAAATTGAAATCTACAAATATATCTCTCCAAATCACTCTCAAACTTAGAAATGCAGACCACTATGAAATCCGCATATTTGTGTGTTTTAAAGGTGGGGGAGGAAATTTCTATAGGTAAAAAGTAAGCTTTTAACAACCCCCACACTCCCTTTTGTTTATTTTATTCTACGTGAACCTGGATTGATCCGCTAGTGTTTGCAAACCAGAAACAGAGAACCTGACCAGATTCTGTGGCATTTCTGAACCAGAAATGGATCCTGAGCAGATTCTCTCGTATTTCAAAACCAGAAATAGAACCTGAGCGGATCTAGATTTAGATTTGCAGAAAACACCAATCGTAGATCCTCCATAGGTAGATATGGTAACATAATTTTAGATATACGCATTAATACATGAATGCTAATATATTAAGTGAAGCTTTCTACAGATCATTGATAGCTCATGTATACATATAACAGACATTCCCAAAGCACAGGCATAGTAGTTCAACATTCAATATCAGTCAGCTCAACATATCTTCTATGTATCTTGATTAGCCATAGATGGATCTAGTAATATAACTTTAGAAATGTCATAATATGTGAATGTTAAAATAGTAAGTGAAACTTTCTATAGGTCATTTATAGCTCATATATATATCTAACAGACACTCCCACATTGAGGGCACTGCAATTCAAAATTCGATGTCAGCCAGCTCAAAAACAAAAGAACTGAGCTTCAGTAAACTAAAGATAAATATAATAAGCTTCATAACTTAAAGTCATGCCTTCTTTGTATCTTGATTCAAACATAGCCATAGTAACAAGAAAGCCAGAAACCATTGTAAGAAATTGAGCTACAGCAACTAAAGATAAACAGAATAAGCTTTAGAACTTACACTCATACCTTCTCGGTATCTTGATTCAAACATAGCCATCGCTACAAGGGAACCAAAACCCATTGTAGCAAAAGGTAGAGTGTCAGTTGATCCATGGGAATAAATCTACATCACAAGAAGCCACTCTATGAGAAGTATGACATCTATCTGTTCACGCTTGTTATAAGAAAGAACATGATATACAACTGCAAGACCCCACAAGTCCAAAATTCATTGCGCATAAGTCACTCACTCAAAATTCAAATGCAAAATATCAAAGGAAAATACCAGTTCATACATGCACCACAAAGATGGAAATATACCTGTAAAGATGCGATTTGAGAAGGGTAAGAGCAGTGACAACCCTTGATTCTCGACCAGTTGCATAACGGTGCAACTCTAGTTGGGAGCTAACCATATCTAACACCAAATAGAAGAGCTTTGAATACTTCATGATAATCTAATGAATGATTTCAGAGAAAACAAAAGATTGATCATCTCG
Organism: Larix kaempferi; assembly: GCA_027924585.1. Classification (NCBI taxonomy): domain Eukaryota; kingdom Viridiplantae; phylum Streptophyta; class Pinopsida; order Pinales; family Pinaceae; genus Larix; species Larix kaempferi. Next base: position 21,582,599 of record BSBM01000179.1, on the reverse strand, counting down.
AAAACCAAAATTCTCTTCTTTCAGTTTATGGAAAATCCAATTCTGTCCATTAACTTGGTGATATACTATAAAGAACTATACTATAGAGGAATGGAAATAGAACCTGTCACTGCTTCCATATCAATAGTTGTTCCAGCTCCGTAACAGTAAATGTTTGGTGCCATATAATGTATTTTTTCATAGTTCTTATCACAGACAATTGGACCTTCTGTTGCACGTGTGTCTGCTCCAAGAATGACTCCATCCTAAATTTAAAAAATTATAGGTTTAATTAATTTAAATTAGAACTTAGGCTCTCTAATAAGAAAAGCAAATCATTTCTATTGAAAAACAAACTCAACGCATAACATATCATGTGAAACAACTCCATTGCAGAGTTAATTGAAAAAGCAATTTCCACATTTTAACATGATGTCTAAAATGATCCTATGCATCTAGTACGTGGAAGCTTTGGAAACTTGTACCCTTCTAAACCATTTCCCCATGCGTAGTTGCTCCATTCCAACAGGTTAAAAATCCTGACCCCACATTTGTCTCTTAAAGACCCTCCAGAGATTGATGCACAGACTACAAAACTTCAAAGATTGAAATGTTTGAGTCTTGGTTTGAAATGGTAACTTGGCATTCTTGTCATGTTCCAATGCTAAAAGCACATTCTTAAGACATTTCCAGTGGTAATAATTGGTTGATAATTTAAGCACATACCAATAGACATATATTAGATAAGAGGCTCCCCTTTTAAATAGCATGTTACAATTATAAGGTTTGAGACAGGTTGCTCCTTAATTTGAAGGTAGAAATGTGAATCCCACCTTTACATTTTAAAAGGAAAGAAGTGCATTCTTTCGTGAGATGTAGAAGATTTGTCAAACCTCACTAGAAAAATATAACAGACTCCTAAAAGGGCCAAAACAAACAAAATGCATGTTGACAGCTTCAGATATGCAACTATAGACCGAAATCAAAATGAAAATATTAATATTAAGAGACTTTTATAGCCAAATTTAAAATCTTTTTGTGACTTTTAATCCATGCCTCCAGAACTTGTAATAAGCATCCCCAAAGCCAATGAACAATAATGTCACATTCATGATGGTGGTTATGTTAATCAATACACGAAGATACAAAAATTGAATACACTTGCTCCCCAAGTTGTTAATAATCGCATTAACAATATATGTGCAAAAGAATACACAATATATAAAAGTCTGTAATGAGCCAAATTCCCTGCCAAAGTCCACATATTACATCATATGAATTTTGATAACGTATCACATCTTGATTCTCCATATCTGAATGTACATGTCCTTGTTATTTTTGTAACTAGGCAATGCTGCTGCTACCTTCCTCCGTGTCCCTTTGGCATCAAGTTGAGATATATTTTATATGGTATCTATGCCTCTTTAAGAATGATCACATCCCTTTATTAATTAAATTATAAATGTTATTATTACTAATTATTATTTATAGATATTCACTTGTGCCTTTCTTTGTATATTTTATATGTCAATATTATAATAATTAATTACAACATAGACTTCATAGAGAGGATTTAAAGGGTTCAAAGGCCTATGATTATTTCATCATTAGAAACATTTATTTAGAAGTGTTAAGGTACATAACATCCCCCTCTCATATTACAAATGTTCTCATTTGCATTTTATATTATGTCATACTTAGGAATAATCATTCATAATTTAATATACATATAATTAGTTTGTCAAGATAAGTATTAGGTACACTATATAATCTGAAATTGGACATCTCCAATATGAACGAGTTGGCATTCCTAACTGGCGGACCATTAATCATTAAGAGACAGAGAGTTTACATGAGTAAATCATTTGTCTTGTGTCCAAAAAAATCATTATTATTTCCACAATTGAACAACAAATCCATTAACTCATTTTATATGGAAATCATCTTAGAAGGCATTAATCTACATCAAAATATATTTTCACAAAGATGTCCTTAATTGTCCCCGGCTTTGTACACAAGATCCAAAACAGTAATGAGCTAAATTTCCTGCCAACAAACACATTTGAACATGTGAATTTTGGTATTGCATTACGTCTTAATGTTCCAAATCTGAATGTATCTCTCCTTGCTATCTTGTAACTGGGAAATGCCACTACTACCTTCCCCATGCCCATTTGGTATCAAGGTGAGATATATTTTAGATGGTATTGATTTCTCTTTAAGAATGGTCACATCCCTTTATTGATTATATTATACACTAATTATTATTTATAAATTATAAATATTCACTTGTACATTTCTTTATATGCATTTTATGTCGATGTCATTATAAATAATTATAAGATGTCCTTCATAGATAGGATTTAAAGGGTTAAAAGGCCTATATATAATTTTTTCCAAAGAAAACCTCGGTGGGATCCCACCCTCTTCCCTGGAATATCCGAATGGAGGCGGCTCAACCACCAGCCATAATAGCAACTGGTAACCTAGCAGGACTAGGTTGGAATCAAACCTCAGCTGGGGGCTAGAACCAGAGACCTCATGGAAAATTCCACCTTAAAATAGTCCATTCAAACTGGTTGAGCTAATCCACTAGGCCATCAAAGGCATATAATTATTTCATCACTAGCAACATTTATTTAATGGTGTGTTTAGGTACTTAATAATATTCAAAACGTTAATTGGATTTAGCTTGGGTGGTTGAGAGGAGGGATGTTATCCTCTCCAATTGGGTTCAAATCCCGCTTGTGACATGTTCGCTATTCGTGAGCTTATTGTTGATGGGGCTAGCAAGGTACCAACAATCTCATTCTTTCTTATGGGCTTGAGAGTGGGACAAATTGTATTACAAGGAAAAAAAATAACAAGATTCAAAATACTATTCATGAATTTGGAAGTATAACGAAAAAGAGAATTAATATCTATTTTCAGGGCATGATATGCAAATAGTAGTGAATGTCACTACTACATTTTTGGCCTTTAGGGGGGGTTGTCTTTCACCCCCAAAAGTGACCTACAGGGGGGGTTTTGGCTTTGGGGGCAGTTTTGGCAAAACCGCCCCTAAAGGAACTGATGTTAAAAGTTTTTCCCTTTAAGGGCAGTTTTTGACGAGATTGGAACCGCCCCCAAAAGTGACTTTTGGGGGCGGTTTGTGACCCCCATCATAGAGGTCTACGGAGCTAGTTTTAAACCCCCCTCGTAGACCCCTTCATAGAGACCTACGGGGGCAGTTTTGAACCCCCTTCATAGAGACCTACGAGGGCGGTTGTGAACCCCCCTCATAAACCCCCTCATACAAACCTACAGGGGCGGTTTGGAACGCCCCTCGTAGAGGACTATAGGATCGGTTTCAAACCCCCCTCGTAGAGGTCTATAGGGGTGGTTGTGAACCTCCCTCGTATAGTCCTATAGGGGCAGTTTGGAACCCCCCTTGTAGAGGCCTATAGGGGTAGTTTAGAACCCCCCTTATAGAGGCTTATAAGGGCGGTTTTGAACCCCCCTCATAGAGGCCTATAGAGGCAGTTTGAAACCACCCTCATAGAGGCCTATAGTGGCAGTTTGGAACCCCCCTCGTAGATGCCTATAGGGGCGGTTTGTAACCCCCCTCGTAGATGCCTATAGGGGCGGTTTAAAACCCCCCTCGTAGGTACCTACAAGGGTGGTTCTAAACCCCCCTCGTTGTAACATACAAGGGCAATTTTGAACCCCCCTCGTAGTGACGTATGAAGGTGGCTTAAAACCCCCCTTGTAGTGACATATGAAGGCAGTTTAGAACCCCCCTTGTAGCAACATACAAAGACGCTTTGAAACCCCCTCTATAGCCATAATAAATCATAATAAAATATATTTTATCAAAAATACCAATATTGCAATATCAATAGGGCATGGAGGAATCGAACCACCAACCTCCTGCTTGTAAGGAGGGCGCTCTTCCATTGAGCTAGAACCCTTTTAGAATTGGGGAATTCCAAGTTAGTCAAGAATGTAATATAAGTGCTAAAAGCTACCATGCTGCAACAAAAAACAAAGAGAACTCACCCATAATAACTACTTTGGTTTGCATAAAGCAAAGATAAATTGTACCATAAAGGATTATGCATAATGTCTATGACATTTCACCCATATTAGGTTTCATTAAAAAATGTTAATTCCTTTTGCTTCCTCTTGTTCCAATGGAACTTGTTCTTCTTCTTCTCTTAGGTCCTCGGATGCTTTGTTCCTGATATCTGCCATGTTGTTCTTTGTTGGTGATTTTTGTAATTCCTATTTATTCCACCTTTCTGTCTCCTCACACCATTTTGTCATAGACTAAACTTATAATGACAAACCATTGTCAATATGTATGGAAATTTAAAAAAAAAATGTCTCTCACACCCACACTCTTCTCTAAATAAAGTGTATTGAATTAGACATGCCATGTTAGATTTGTTTTTCTTAACTCAAGTTGGAGGTTGATTTGTGTCATCTCGGCCCATGGATTTCATTGGAAGGAATTTGACAAAATAGCAATTGTGGTTGATACTTAATTTGTGACTACTATTTTCAAGGGCAGTGTTGACATGCCTTGTAAAAAGATTTGAAATTTTAATCCTTTTAAAATTCAAGTATTGTGTAGGTGGCATGATGTCTAGGCCTTAATTCCAGCTTTAGGTCTAATGTAATAATGCTCTTCTAAGTTGTTCTAATTTTCATTCAAACCTTGTTTTTGTAAGCATGGGATTATAGGGGCTACTAGGGACTGAAACATAAGTATAAGAATGTGAATAACAAATAAATCTATTGGAGTACAGTAAACATTTAATTGGGTTTACACAGACTGCTTAGTTACTATGTAATTCTACTTCTAATTTTTGTTCTGCTTCTTTTTTACTTTAGCCTTTAGGCATTTGATCAGTAGTAAAGTTGAAGTTTGAATAAATTGATGACCCTTTGTAGTGTATGGGTAGGTCCACCAAGGGACCAAGTTCTTCCACTGATTATGATTTATTGAAACATATCTGCAATTTCAAATTACATGAGGCAACTACAGTCTATAACATGATGGAGTGGGTTAGCAATAAACAATGATAGGAAGCTGTGTTATTAAATACTGAGATGTCATTTAGTGAATAAGGAAGACATTTGGGTGTCAATGTAATTGATAGGAAACTTCCTTATAAATACATTAGCATAATAGATAGTATGTTGGCCGTATGCTTGTCTACACATGATTTGGAGAGTCAAGACCTTGCCTCTCCCCTACATGGCTGTTAGTGTTTTGTAACAAGAAATATCTCTGTAGGTTGGTGTTTGTCGTTTTTCTGGCATCAATCTCTATGCAACTTACAGGATTATTGTGTAAGACAATGTTACAGAACTCAAGGATTTAAATCAAACTCACAAGTCAATTCCATCTCAGGACCTAATAAAGGCAAGTTGATGCACTGGCTAGTCACACATGCTTCCAGCAAGTCTGATTCACAAAAGCATTTTTGACTCAGGAATAATCAAGAGTCAAACTCTAATTTACAAGTACTCACAGAGTCATTCACAGCCTAGTGGTTTTGACTTGTGAACCCAAAAAAACTCTGTGGGCCACTATATAAAACTCAATAAGCCAAAATTCCAAAAAAACCATTACAAAATTTTGTTTTATAGCTTTTGACAAGTATAAGTAGAACTCTTACTTTCCAACCTCACTGAGTTTTTCAACAAGTTGAGTTTTTCAAGCTCTGAAATTTGTTAGTCATGGCACGATCTTTTGCCAAATCCTGTTAGTGTTTTGGAATATGCTCCCCATACTTAATTTCTAATTAATAAAAATAGAACATATTTTAAATAATGCAATAGCTCAACAAGTACCTGTGTGTCTAGAGGATTACTTGGTTCGTGGCTGCTGTAAGTAACCAATAATTTTTCACCAGGAGAGAAATCTATCAATTTTACCTGTATAAAATACAGAAGTCAACTAATTTTCTAATTTTGTACTTACTACAGTTCTTTTAATATAGGTCTTAAATATGTAATAGCAGAGGAGTAATTCACAAATACTATGTTCAATACCCACAAGTAGCTTTTGGAAAAACACAAACCTGTGGAAGTGCGAATCACATCAAACGGTTAAAGGTTGTACCACCCCCCCAAATAGCTGCTCCATGCCTGTGCACTAGTGTTGCCAAATATGTTCCAAGGGGTGACCACTGGACAAAGCTTTCAGTTCAGTACTACAAAAGAAAAGATCATTGACTTCAAAACCTTTAGCAATTAGGAAAAATACTGATGGCATCATCAGTAATCACACACTCATAAAGAAGTGTATTGCATAGAACATATCATGCATCAATGTGCCATGATGAACTTACTCCACGACGATATACTAGTTCTGGTTTGAGTTGTCTAGGATCATTCCAATAAACTTCAGTGTCAGTATTAGCACGAATAACAAATTGATCACGTCCTTTCTCATCTGTTAGCCATTGTTGCAAATTTTCCTGCCAGAGAACAATACTGCAATTAGCAAAAGCAAAAACAAACTTATACAAATTCAACTCAGCATGGTTAGTTTGTTAAAGTAATGGTGATTATTGAAGGCTTTTGCTATCATATATTCCTTTCCTTTGGCCAAATTTATCATTCCTTTCCATATCCCATTTAGTTTACTATTGCCAGTTAATAGATCATCTAATGTGAACCAACATTAGTTTGGTGAACATGTTTTAAAGTTTGATGCCCCCCTAAGTTTCATTCCAAAAGTTTGGCTAAAGATAAACGAAAGCAAATTGAATCAACAAGGTGTTTTCTAGAGATTGTTTAGTCTATCCTAAAATTTTGGTCATAATATATACATGGACCCCGAGGAATAATGTTTAGATTATGGAGAGAATGAGGCCATGGAATCCCGAGCCTACCAAAAATCATTATGAAGTAGTTATGGGAATAATATGAGTAATTCTGAGAATGGAATGAGTAGTTTTGGGCACTTTTTCCATGAAAGGAGGCCAAAAGAGCATTCTGGGCACATATCCACATGCAACAGTGGACCTTTTGAATTTATGGGTATAACTTCAGCACTAAAACCAATTTTGGCAAACGTAACTTATCAATGTTATAGATGTTATTGAGAGGTGAAGATGGAAACACAGTATTTTATTCATATCTTTGAACTTGGTCAACTTCAGTCAAACCAAGTCCAAATTATGTTGTAAAGACTCAATCAAATCTTCTCTTCGAACATAGTCAAACTTAGTCAAATAATCAACTCTAAACTAAGTCAAATTCAGCTCTTAGACATAGTCAAACTTAGTTCTCAAAATTTTGTCCAATCTGCTCTTTGACTGAGTCAAACTCAATCAAATAATCAACTCCAAACTCATTTAAATAATCAGCTCTAAACTCAGTCAAATTGAGCTCTTGTGGATACCTCCAGTTATGACCAAATCTGTGGTTGGACCTAAAGGATGTACATAAAGAGATGAAAATGCAAGGATAGCAACATTGAAAGTAAACGTCAATCTATTTGAGGACTCAAGGAGGGTGTAATGAACCATACGTTTCCTTAACTAAGCATCCATAGATAAGAGGGGAAGGGCTCATAAGGTGTCATCCACGAGACAATCCAACAAACAACCCACACACAAGGTAGTGGCAGCTTAAGCACGTAGTTGCATTGACTACAAAGACAGTAAAGTTCAACTCTACCATGGCCTTTCTTCATTTCTTGTAGCTGTAGTTTGAAATATAATAAGCAGCACTTGGAAGGAAGTCTTGGTTTTCTGGGTTGTAAAGGAAGTCTGGAAATTAGCTTTAGGTGCTTGAATATTACTGATTTCATACAAAATATTAAATCAATAAGCACATTGTAGGTGACAACATCAGGGCGTATGTTTCTGTTGGACATTTCATAGAAGAGCTTTCTTTCCTTGTCCAACTTACCTTACATAAACCATCAATATGCACTTTGTATGTGACAACATTAGGGCATATGTCTCTGTTGGATATTTCATAGAAAAGCTTCCTCGCCTCATCCAACTTGCCTTCCTTACATAAGCCATTAATAAGTGCACTGTAGGTGACAACATCAATGGATATGTTTCCGTTGGACATTTCATGGAAGAGCTAAACATATGCATCACTAAGTGTATATCCCAACCAAGATGGCATAGAAATATGTGGGGATCATACACTCCCTTTGATTCAACTAATATAAGTTCACCTTCAACAAGTTCATTATTCTACATGATTTTGCTTCCTAGTTAGCTTTGTCATTATTCTACCACATAGCGTGAGAGAAGCATAATTTTCAAAAAATCTTGGCAATTTAAGGGTTCATGTACTAAATGTTTACACAAAAGGTTTTTTAGCCTAAATATTCCAACAAAGCAAGAAGAGAAACACCATATTCATTTAAGTCCTCAAGTTTGATTCTTTTTTTTGGCTAAAGAAGGAAGTGTGTTTCCCTCATTTCCATCAAATTATTTGTAAAGTTATCTTACCCAAAAATTCTAACTTTGTTGCTACCTCTTGGTCATTGAGATTTCTTTCATGAACCAGGACCTTAACAACCACAAGGAGACCACTTGCAAAAACAACCTTATAGACAAGTCCATATCTTCATTCTTCTAGCAATGTTTCTTTTTTGAAATGAGAAGTCACATTCAATAAATCAACAAACCTAGTATTCAAAAAGGGTTTCTCAAGCATCACAATTGGAACTGAGCTAGAAAGCTTCACATATGCAACCCATTTAAATGAATCTTTGTACAGTCTCAACCTTCAATTCTTCTCTTGATTCTCTATTCCCAACTCTACCTTGAGCTCTCAATCAATCCTTCAATAAGGTCTGCAATAATTTCTACACTCAGTTATGCAATAAGTTCTTCAACAAGATTAACAATCAATGATCTCTATGAGAGCTTCTTTAGTTCTACGCACTAGGTTTTCTACATGGTCTTCTTCAATACTGAGTTTTTCACAAAGGTCTACTTCAGATTTCCAGGTATGAAAGTCTTATTCAGATTCTCAGACTGCAGATCTTATTTTGGAGCAACTTCAACCAACACTGGATCACTGAACTTTTGATTTACTAAAATTGTTTATTTTATTGGGGTCTCTATCTACTATTTCATGATTTGATGGCATATTTTCTTGTTGGATACTATCTTCCAAATATTCCATGACCTCCTCCTAAGGATGGGAACTATAAATTGGACTAAATATGGGAGGATTAAATGTATTTGCAAGTCTCTTAGTTGCTTTCCCCAGCTTCTCATAATCCCCAAGTTCTATCGAACTGTTTCTCCATGCTTTTTGGAAAGCGTCTTTCGAATGTCTGAGACTAGTTTCAATGTCTAGTATTTTTCTTTAATTGAGATAATGGATTTCAAGAGGGAGAGAAACAAGATCAAATTTCCACTTCTTCACATACTCAAAATGAATTTGCATTTTCTTGTATTATATTTTCCATTCCAATGCCTAGTTATGAAGGGTGTGCATATCCTAAAACTTCCATTGGAGATGTTGGGCTCACTTGTAAATATTAAAAATATATTTGTAGTGGATTTAAGTTTTTAACTCATCGTAAATTTCTAGTGCATACTTAATCAACTCTGAGATACCATGTTGATTTTCTTTATAATACTCGACCTGATTCTTTAAAATCTCTACTAGTTCTTTGTATCATTTTAATTTTTCAACCATACTACTGACACTTTATACATTGGCCTCAATAAAATCCAATAGATACAATGATAAAGCCATATGATCTACTTCTTTAGTGTACATCATAGTAGCTTTTGTAGTAAGCACCAGAGCAGTCTCAAATTGTGATCTAGTCCTTCTTTGGTTTTGAGGATTGCCAACTAGTTCACCTATTGCTTGCATTTTCCTTACTGTCAACTTTCTTTTCTTGTTGAAAGAGAACAAGGCTAGGTTTGAGACCTCAGTAGTGGGAACGGGGGGTTGGTGTATCTCCTCTTGTAATTAGAATAGTTGATAATATAGAAAGTCTTGTATAAGTATGCACTTGTTCCAATGGTTATGTCCTTTATGGATTGATATCCCATTTATCTTCTTCACCCGTATTCCTTTGCTCTTTCTCAGGTACTTTTATCTTCTCATATTCTAAATATGTCTTATATTGCTTTTTCTTCTCTTCCTCAACTACTAAATTATTTGCTTCTTCTTTCTCAAATGATTTTCTCTTTTGTTTCTTCTATCTTATATTGCTTTTTCTTCTCTTCCTCAACTACTAAATTATTTGCTTCTTCTTTCTCAAATGATTTTCTCTTTTGTTTCTTCTTTAGCATCAACATGGCTTTGGCTTCATCTCCTATCCTTTTATTTTCAGCTTCTAGCTTAATTTATATCCTTGTTTTCTTTGCCTAAACTTCTAAACCGATTCTCTTTCATCTTTAGCCTTTTGTTAGCTTCTATCATGTCTTGTTGTTTTAATTTATTCTTTTCCTCTGCACACCTTTTCCTTTGCCTCTATTATAGCTTGAGCTTTAGTGATAGATTTTAGTTTCGTTGTTATTTCTTCACCAACTTTTTTCTTTATCTCCTCCTCTACTTCCCTTTTATCTACTCATGTTTGCTCCTATCAAATTTGTTGTTGTAAATGTAGCTTCGGAAGATATTCATTTGTATTTTATTATATTTTACTTATACCTCCGACGGAGATGTTTTTCCTCTGTTTGGGGATTTGAAGTTTGAATACTTGTAACTTAGAAGGCCAATGTTGTAAAAAAATTAAACTACCATATTAAGGAATTTGGTATGCATGAATCAATATTAACATATGCAATTGTTTTACCATTTTTTACACTTTTGTTGGAAATTGACCAAGAAAAGTTGCAGGGAAAGGTCATTGATTTATCTCATCTTGCACGCCTACATGGTGTCTCGCTCTAGATACATTATACATGACTATAAGTGTACATCCCAAGCAAAAAAGAAATAGAGAATCATTGACTCCGTGATAGAGGGTGACAGAAGTTGTAATTCCAACTTAGAGTGTATTATGAGATGAAGGAATTTCCCCTAAAACCACGAGTATTCTCAAGTATTGTCTCATTCCACCACAAAAATAGTCACAACTTTCAACATTTGAGCAATTACCCATGCCAACAGACCAAGCATGAAAGTTTCATTTGCCCCTACCCTTCCCAAAATAGGGCTAATCCTCTCCTTCTCCATCGAAGTGGTGGTGTTAAATAGATCCATTCCTATGCAAATACTTTTTGCTCCCCCTCCCACTCCCAACTATTGTAACACACCAATACTATCCTTCACTGGCTCTACCTTCCTCGGTAGGTTGTATCCATCCTGTAGCATTGCCACCAATCTATTCGTTGTTGTTCTAAGGATATAACAACCCTCTCTCGACCAATTAATATTCTTTGTAAAACCCGTGTTAATGCTACCACAAATGTGGTTAATGGTGTACAAGCAATATAGGAACGTAAAAATGCCCAGCTGCTTCTTCTCCTCTTATTTTTAAAAACTGAAACCATTGATAGTGATGTTATATTTTGATTGGATTGTGAACTTGAAGGCCAATTGTAGAGTGGTTTTAATTTCAACCCGAATAAATTCCCAATGTTAGAGCTACTAGCCTAGAATTTATCCAACAATAACGGTTGCTATTGACTAGTGTGAGCGTGGATTATGAGAGTGTGAGAAATTCCCATTGAGAAAACAATGGTTTCAATGGACACAGATGCAAATTTCCTAACATTAAAAACAATAATCAGGTTTGTACTTCCCCCTATAGATGGAAATGGTAGTGGAAACAGACTATATTGGCACACATTTTTCTATTAACTGAAACGTATTGCTCTTGTTGGCAGCATTTGTCGCTTTTTGAGATTCTGAGTTCTTGTTAATGGAATAAGAAGACTAAATGAATAAAGCACTGTTCAAGTTGGCAGAGAACAAGGCCAGTTTGCCAATTGGCCTACAACAGTTCATAAGATGTTAAATCAACTTAAAAGCATCCTGACTCATGAAGAATAGAATTCATCCATGATAAAGCTCCATGAAATCCTACGAACACTTTAGGTGAAATCAGCATTGATATGCATTAATGACGTGGAAAGGACCTCCATACTTCTATGCTCTTAGGCTTGAATAGCATAACCTGGCATTCTGGATCTGTCTTATGTGTTTCCGATAATTTATCTTGTCTCTTAGTTATTCAGAGGGTCTGTACTACTTTTTCAATAGTCATTACTAGAAGTCACAAATCTTGGCTTACCTTTTTTATGTAAGGTGAACATTAATCAAGGATATACATAGTAAACTCAAGCAGAGAAAAAGATTCTGTTACCAATAGCATGCAAGGAAGCTATACCGAGTTAAGACAGGTAAAGATAAGAAACGGTCATTTTGGTGTGGAAACTTTTCATAGAAGCTTGTTTTGCAAACAATATTTTGTGGTACTTCATATCTACCTCTTGATAAGGCTTGTTTATGGAAATCTAGTTTTTCCACCAAAACAAAATGTGTAAACAAGAAATGCAGTCATCTTACAGGTGCAGTTTACAATTTGCCAATAAGAAGAATAGGTGACTATGGGAGGTTGTAGGTTGATAAACACTAGAAAATCCAACTAAAATGGAACAAAGATACAGGAGTAGTAATATTTGTGCATCAAAAGCTTGTATGTCAAAAATTCTTAGAAGTACAAAGAAGTTGAAAATGTGAAAATGCAAACAAACATGGAGAAAATTGTGCAGTAATTGGATATCAGAGTGTGAGGATAGACGAATAGAGTTCAGACAGCTTTGCTTGAGACAGAAGACAAGGAAATAGATCCGAAACGAAATGAAAAGATTTATATTACACATTATATGGGACCATCTGATCCAGCCGGAGTTATAAATGCCACCAGGAGGGTACAAATACTTCCAAATAATCCGGGTTCCTGGCAAATGTATTCATTCAGTCATTCATAGATGTTACTTTACTTTAATCCACTTCACTTTAGCTCAATTGTTGAAAAGTGAATCAATTATCCTTGAACATAACATAAATTACCAGGAGACAATATGCTATTTAGACTTTTATTTAAAAGTTTGGCTAACACCAATAAATTCATTAAGAAAACAGACTTACATTGCTCGTGGGCATGCTGATGTATTGCTGCCCAGTTGAAGAGCTCGGATAGTTGTTTGTTGTTTGCTACTAAATATAGCTGCAAAGAAAGAAACTTGAGAAATCAGAACATGCATGATGTACACTTCGAGCATTCCAGTACACGCTAACATAGACATACGACTGCTCCAAATCTGTTGCATAGTTAATTGACTTGCCTTTTCCACATACAATTCTATGAGATAATGATTTTATAATTGCACTGACATGAACATAATTATGGTGTGATCTTTACACTTCATAAATGAGTCCAACCCATAGATGTTAAGTTGCTGTGGTGCCTGTGGATGACAGTCTGTGGATCAGAAGCCTAGAAGTTGGTGATATGCAAACGTTTTACGATGCAAGAGACAAAAGACGCTTATTAAATATTACTGAGAAATTCCCCACATCCTCTAATATCCGTTGTTGGCTTGAATGTTATGAAATGGCCTATGTGGAATCAGGGACAGAATTTCATGTGAAAGGAAAAAAACCTAAAATTGGAAATTGCAGAGTAGCTCAACTACCCACAGTGCAGCAATATGTTCAGGTTAAAAGAGGTGATTTGCTTGTAATAACAAGATATCCATGCTTGGAACCATCCACGACATCAAAAATGATCTCTTGGAACTTGCATAGGTAACTTGTTATTTGGGCCTCCTTTTTTATTCTGTCGAACCTGGTGAACCAACTGAATTTGACAATGGAAATATTCAAGCGGTGATTTGAGGAGTCAATATCTCGGAGATTTGTGTAGAAATTACACATGCAGGTCAAAATGGATCAAAGTTGGGTCCTGAAAAATCACTTAATTTGAAGAACTCGCAGTGATGTACTTAATGGATCTAGATTTATTGTTGCTAATGCAGATTTGGTTGGTGTCTATTTTGTTAATAATGTCAATGGTGCTAGTATCCTTCAACAAGAGCTTAATAAGAGGAAACTAAAAAAAATTGGGATCTGTGTTGAAGATTGAAACCAAGGGAGGTTTTGAGAGACTCCCACTTCTTCTATTGCAAGCAATGCAGTCACGAAATCCACTGGGTTTAATGATTGCTAGGGGTGATCTTGCAGTAGAGTGTGGATGAGAGAAATTAGCAGCGATGCAGGACGAAATTTTTTCAATCTGTGAAGCTACCCATATACCATTCATCTGGGCAACTCAAGTACTACAAAGCCTTGCTAAGTCAGGACTACCAACAAGAGCAGAAATTACAGATAATGTTGTAGGTGGAAGGTAAATAATATTCTTGCCATCTGAAAATACAATGCCTTTTACATTGTTCATTTTCAGAGTTTAAGTACTTTTCATTATTAATTATGCAGAGATATGCAAACTATGCAGTTTGGGTGTGTTAAAGTCAGAGCATACCTTGGTCTTTGAATCAACATTATTTAGGTGTGTTTATGCCAGGAACATCTTGTTACACAGGATGAAACAAAACCAGAGGTGATGAATACTTTTGAACTTATCTCCATGTCGTAGGGTCTCCGTCTTGGAAATCTGTTTGAAATGGACATGGTAAGTACCGAACAAAAGGTTTAACAGAGGAGAAAAAATAGGCACATGAAGTTTCACACTCACATTTTAGCTAAGCACTAGTAGAGATTGATGGCTTTTATGCATGTCCTGAAACAGTTGGAGCCCATTTGGGTTTAACAACTAGGAAAATATTCTCCTATTGATAGCCATTTTCACAATCTCCGTGTTGCGAGGTCAAAAGAGGAATAGGGAAAAATCACGTGAGATTTGGGAGGCATAGCGCTGTCTAGCTCCTTTGCTCATGCACTAGCTAGTGCTGTCTAGATCCTCTGCTTCAAATGGGGCTCACACGGATGCTCTCTCTGGTCAGGTTGATCTGCTTCAACTAGGGCTCTGCTTCAAATGGGGCTCACATGGAGGCTCACTAGCGCTCTCAAGTCGGGGGCACGGGAGGGGGACTGCACAATAGGGTAAAATGGAGTTTGAATTAGAGTGTGGTCAGGCGTGGCGGGAGGGATGTCTACTTGTGCCCTTGTTTTTTTGTTTTTTGTTTTTGTGTTTTTTTTTAAATTTATTAATTGTAATTTTTTTTGTATTTATTAATTTTAATTTTTGTATATTTAATTATTGTGTTTTTTCTTTATTATTTATAATTGTTATATATGTAATTTTTATCATTTGTATTTATTAATTTTAATATTGATATATGTAATTTTTCCATATAAAAAAATGAAAATAAGATTTAATTTAAAAATAAATTTTGATTAGAAAAATAAATTAAAAATTTAATGACAAAGTTAATGATAATGATGACGAAATCAGTGACGATGATGATGTCAGTGGTGATGACAATGACAATATTAGTGAAGATGATGATGATGTTGTTGATAACTAAATCATCGTTGTCGCTGTTGTCATCACGACCATCATCGTCATCATAGAGATCATCATCATCATCATCTTCAAAAACAACAATATCTCTTTGTCATGTGTCCATTACACCAAGGAAACTACAATTTCCAAGGATGAGATCTCTCCTCCCTACCTATGCTAAAGACATGTCCATGATCCAGTCATTGTAAGAAGAACATGCCATCCTTAAAGTATAATATCATAGGTATCACCTGATGTAAAGATGATGGATGTATTTGACATCACCCTTTTGAGAATCATTTATTAGGGGTATCTATTTTGATGTTTAGAAAACACATATGGTCCAAGATTAAAATATAGAGTCTTAGGAAAGTACAATTGCCTCTAGGGATCATGGGCCTACTTAAGGAATCTTTGGTCTATGCGTAGGTTATGTTGTCCATTTTGAGATTTAGAACCCCATGGATGGTTATCTAGAACCAGACCATGATTTGAGGTCAACAACTAGGATGTTAGACCTCACAACCACCTATGGGGATCATGTCTTATATATATTGCCTCAAATAACCACATTAGGCTACATAGGGAATCTTTTGCCTATGAATGAGGTATGCTTGCAATTTTTAGGATTGGTACATTGGGGATGGTTCTTAGCACCCATGCCATGGTATAGGGATAAAATTTAAGGTCCAGGGCCATAATATTTTCATTTAGGGATTATGGGCTATATATCAGCATAGATGGTCTAAATAGGGAAACTTTGGATTTCGTTTAACATGGTGGAAATTTCAAGGTTTGGCATACTATAAATATTTATAAGGGATATGGGCATGATACAAGGCCAAAACCAAATATAGTGGGTCATAATATTTACATTTGTGGCTCATGGGATATGTGTGCCACCTGAACCATCACAGATACATTGAATTGGGAATGTTGGGGTTGTTGGTTTAATATGTTGGTCATTTCAATGTTCATCACACTAATGATGTTTCTTGAATATATGGGAATGGTATGCGGGCAAGAGCCATAATATCATGCCATAAAAATGTCCTTTTTTTCTTCTAGGCCTTGTGTGGGTTTTTAGGACATTCTTTGTCCCCATTATTTTGAACTTTCCTTCGATGGACATTGAACCAATGGGTTGCCCAGAATATGCCTTGCCCATTTGACTAATGCATGAACTAACCTTTCATTCAAAAGGATAATGGTTACTAATGAAATGTGTGGACTAGGTGTGTCTCTTGTTTGCATTGCTTATATGCATGATTTGTGTTAGCTAGGCACATTACTTATGTGCATCAGTAAGGTGCATAGGTTAGGTGCATCACTTAACTTTAGTGTGTGAGTTATGTATTTATATTTTTTATGCCACTATGGTTCATCATTAATCATCACCATTTGCATTCATGTCATGTTGTTACATATCGATGGTGGATGATGGGTGGTCCTAAATTTTGGTGAAAATTTTGTTGAAGGTTGTGGAAACTATGTCCTTGGCTTTTTTGTTATTGGCATTTTCTTTAACATGTACTGATGTAGAGCCAGGTAATTTATTGTCCTGATGTTGCATAGGTGAAGATATCATCATAGTTACATCACTATTTTGCAAAGTGATTGTCTCTTTCCATCTATAAGTATTAGAAATATGTGTTTGTAAGACATCATTAACACAACTAATGTAGGTGAACAATCAACTAATTTACTATCTTGATGTTGCATGCCTGAAGGTGTCATCACGCCTTAAAATGCTCTACAAGTAGAATTGGGAAAAGGTCAACAAATTTGTTGGCCACTGAGAAATTAGTAATTGGTTAACAACAAAATAGTTAGACACCGAGATAATTGCATCACAATTATTTTTGTTATCCCTTGATGTGTCAAATAGATTCGGAGTTAAAATGGATCTAAGCTGGTGGCTAGAAAGTTCATATGAATCCCCTCATTCTCATTTGGATTGTGATCTTAATGATGCAATCTTATCAGTATGCCCTCTTTCCACTTCTTACCATGATTTCTCAATAACATGTGAGATGGAAGGATCTATTCCAGATTATCTAAGGTTGAACATTCTAAGGTGCATGGTGGAATATTCTAAGGTTTATATAGCATACATCCAAACTTTTCCCTTGAGTCATTGTTCAAGTAGTTAACATTTTGTTTATGGCCATGTATTCCTAGAAACATATGAGATGTATCAACTGAAATTATAATTCTCTTGGTCATTTTCCTTTGTAGCATCTCATTGAATCTAATGATTGGTTGGTGCATGATCTTTTAAACCATAGGATTTTGGTCTTGCTCCTAAATTTTGTTATCATTTTACTATATCTAACGTTTAACATATCATTATGCTAGGAACCAATGTTGTGACATGTGCACATGTGATACATGTCATATATGATGCAACCTCATTGTGTGTAGCAATGATTTATTATCATGTGTGGCAATTATTCATCCTTTTCTTTTGAAGATGCAACTTTTCAAGAGAAATTACCTCCCCATGTAAAGATTTAGTAATCTATATGCATGTTTCTTTCTATAGATGTGTTAGGCCATTTCTAATGTTCCCTAGCTAGAATGGAACCCTAATTCTCCATCACCCATCATTTCCATGGTAGTCCTATATCTTACCATCAAAATTTGATAGGGTAGAAACTTAAATGAAGCATTTCAAATTTGATAATAATAGAGCCATTTTTCCATTGTAAACATTATGTTGTTACTGTTGTCAAACTTTTTGTTGAAAACCAATTATACTCTTTTCCCTATATTATTTTTCCTTTTCATTTTTCTGCATGCTCAATAAAAGAAAAAGACCTTATTTGATCCTTCAATCTGAAATTTAGATAACATGTTCAAGGGTTGATTTAGAGTCTTAGGATTAGTAAGTTACTAGCTTGAGCTAAGGTTCATGGGTTAGTGTCTTAGGTTTTAAGTGGGTTATAGTGGGCTAGGGAGTTTAGGGGTTTGAGGGTTGTAGGTTTTTCTTTACCCCCATCCTTCATAAAATACTCCATATAAATGGAAAATATAGGAAATACTCCCCTTGCAAAAATTCAAGTCCCTTATCCCAGGTTATCAAAGCCAAATCTAAAGTAAGAGGGAGTAAGCCAATGAAAGGGATATGAAATGCAAATAAACGAAATGTCAAAGAAGGAAAACGAAAAGGTACCACAAAAAAGAGGTACAAGGATGGATAGCACATGAAAACACTTCCTTTGAAGGCACACATGTAGAAGCAACATCATAAACCCTAAATTTTGAAATTTAGGGGTAAACCTATCACACTCAATTGCTATAATGGTTAATTTGCAAAGACCCCTTTCTTTCCCTAAGTTCACATTCACTTTATTCACCCTCACTTACTTTAAGAATCTAGGCTATGCAACTTAAATTAGGGATTTCAGGTGTAATAAGGACTTTAAAAGGGTCACAACAATGTTAGACTAGATGAGTAAAGATTAATTAAGACATTGATTTGCTAGAAGGGTCTAATTGTAAAATAAATTTCAAGTATTATTTTCATAAATGAGAACATTTCCTAAGTCATATGTTGCCTTTAACCTTAAGCACTAAAAAATTTATTCATATACACATGCTATAACACTTGAGGTGGTATATTTTGATGGCTACTAGGTCGATTATGTGGAGCGCTACACTTAGTACACATACATTCGGACATTTCCTAGCATATGGATGAGGTCATCCCCCTTCGTCATGATGGAGAGCCCCCTCCTTGGCACGTGTGAGATGAGTTAACTAGGGATAATTTATGGTAATTATGGGTCAATTGTGGGTAAGTAGGGGCCATTTAAGCTCAATGGATTAGATAAACCAATAGGTTCCCATCATCTTGGGAATTTAGTTAGGTTCATTTCCTCCGCCCCATTGGTCACTTTGGTCTCCACAATACTATTGTGCTTGGTCTGTGCCTTGCTATAGGTATGCTTGAAGGGTCAAGTAAGGATGGATTAGTTGAACCTAACTTAGGAGGAAGAGGTATCACAAATCTTGAAATGGACACCATATTCTTCTTGTAGGCCAACAATTCCCTATGCAAAAACGTATGTGATGGATTGAGGAGCACAAATAGCCCATGAGCCCTAGAGGAAAATGTTATGGCTTCAAACTCTATATTTTGACCTTGGCTTGTATATAAAGTCATGGTAACCATCCTAAATGTGCCAACCTAAAAATGGACATTATATCTTGATCAGATGGAAATTATCTCTTTGTAGGACCTTTGTGGTGTCCAAGGGACACAAGGATGTCTCATGAGCCCCATAGACAAATATTATGGTATAATACCCTACATTTGGCATTGAACCACATCACGAGCAACAAGAACCATATCTAGTGTTCTAAACTTCAAAATGAGCACTATATCCCACTTCCAGGCCAAAGGTTCCTTATGGAGGGCCAATATGGTGGTTTGGGACCACACGCATGGACCATGAGATCCATAGTAAAATGCTACAGTGTAAGGTCCTAGCTTTTTCATTATACCATGGAATGGTCCTCAAGATCCATCCCTACTCTACCTGTCCTCAACGTGGTGTCCATATCTCAAATGTAGGACAAGGATTCCCTACATAGGCATTATGCAATGATCTGAGTTGCTATGCAAAGAACATGATCCCCATAGACAAATGTTCTATCCACGGGGGCTTCACTAGAACGCAGTATAATATCACGTTCATTCATACTGCGGTATTAAATATTCATGAAAACCTAAAAATTATATTGCTTATATATTAAGGGGAAAAGGGTTTTTATTTATTTAATGTAACGATACAAAAATAGTTTGGGGTCTTTTTTATATGTGCAGGCTGACAAATATCCACCAAATGGAGATGGAGGGATCACGGCTGAATGAGAAATCGGGTTGAGGCAAGGATTGGGCTTACTGGTACGCAGGGAAATCGCGCCTTGAGGCATGCTTGAGGCCAGGGGTTTCATGGTGAAGTGGGTTTCAAGTTGATCATAGTTGAGAGACAATGGTCATTGAAAACCAATTGTTACCAATAGCAGTCAACCAGTTGTTACCAATAGCCTTGCGAGTCTCTAAGCCTCCAGGGCCTGTTATAGGCCCTTGATATGCCTTGAGGGCTTGAATACCCAATCACTCGTTCCTATTACAGGCCTTGGGAGGTTTAGTCAGCCTCCTAGAGCTTGTTGTAGGCCCTAGGGTCTTGGATACCTAGCCCACAACAGGCTTAGTCAGCGATTGGGGAACTGCAACATGCAATCTAAATGTTGTACTATGTGCATTGGCTCTAGTGACATACAAGAAATGATCTCCTATCTCTTCATTAGACCATTAGATGTTGCAAATCATAATGTTATCTGGTTGAGTAATTGCATGTGGATGAAGTAATGTGCATCCACAATATACATCGAAAGAAGCAAGGTGCATTGTAGAATGCATGTGGGGTCATAAGAGGGGTATCATATCAATATACTAGGTAGAAATATAAAGGGGTATAAAAAATGTTAATGAAAAAATAGATACATACAATATCTAGTGAAAATAGGGGATTTTTTAAATTGGGAAGACATATTGGGAGGGGGTTAAAAAAATGATTTTGGAAGGTATTTTCCAATATTTAGTGAAATCATGGGTATTGTTTCATATGCCACGAACGAACGTGTTATGATAGTGGTTTATTGAGTGAAAACCCCATGGTTCTATCCCAACAACATGGGTTTTGGTATCAAACCATGGATTAGTGACCAAGAAGCATCCATGATGTGACAAGCCTCAAAATGGCCACCATATACATGTCATAGGGAAAATATGGGCTATGGACTCATGGATGGCTTGTGTAGAACTCAAAAGTCACATGTTATGGACTAAAACTCTGTATCTTCACCCTCAAACATGACTTGGGTTGTGAGAACCATCATTGGTGTACTAAACCTTCAAATGTGAGACCACATCTCACTCACATACCAAATATTTCATATGCATGGCCTATGTTGTGGCTTAAGGCCCCACACATGGCATGTAAGACTTAGAGATAGATTCCATGGACATAGAACCTAGGTTTTGAACGAGATCTAGGATCTACTTCAAACACTTATCCAAAACCATGCACACTTCTAAAAGAATTACAATTGGAAATCAACCATGGCATCAAATGCCTCCAACACATTAACAACTGAGCTATTATTATTGGGATTATGAAAAGAACGCCTAAGCTCACACCAGTCATACACTATAGACCAGCAAGCCAACTTGGACACCTACAAGATGAATTTGGTTTCATTTCCTTTTCTCACATGATTCAACACACCTTAATGAAAGGGAAGACAAGCACACAAAAATGGAAACCAAGTTGAACACTAGACATAGTAGTCTTTCATTACAATTAGAAACACTTGAATGACTCTTGATCAGTTTTATTTCTTGTTTTTTATCATCATTTGAGTTTGTTTCCCCTGAGAGGAATCCTAGCGATGGAAATGGGTAATTATCCAATGAAAACTATTGTGGGGGAGGAAATAGAGGTCCTTAACAAAAAATTTGGTAGGCGGAATCAGGAATTGAGATCCCTGCAACAACAATAGGGCTTTAAAAGGGTACAAGAGGAGGTGTGGAAATGAAAATTACACTCCTAGCCTAAAAAAAGGAAAGAAGATATGAAACAGGACATCAAACATGTCTGGGATAACATAGAATACCACAGGGGCTGCAAAACTCATGGAATGGTCAAGTGAAGACAATAAAAATTGGACAAATTGCCATGAAGCCAAATCAGGAAGACCCTTCAAGTACCATGCTCCTCGACATGAGATCATAAGGGACCTGCTAAAGCTCATTATGCGACTTCAAATTTCTTTCCAAAGGCCTACTAAGTCATTCCGGTTAACCAAAAGGAGAAGACAAGTGAGGCTAACAATGGGTAAGAGTTAAGGATACCTCCTCCACCATGGGAACCTCCTTTGAGGGATGGATCCAATTTCAGAGCTGCCTACACTTGAAATGACCCCAACCCAAACAGGAGCATCCCACTTTGTAAGATCCCAGAATTCGAAAAAAGAAGAAGAAATCAAAGAGAGCTTATCAAAGATAGTCTTGCTACAATTTGAATACTCCTCATCTAGATGAAGGGAGGGTAACCTAAAAGAGTAACGATCCTCGAGCACTTCCACACCACCACGAATGACAATAATGTCCCGTACCTCTACCATAGAGGTTGCATGAGGTCAAACTCGATTGAGCTATAGTAAGTGTTCACTTCGGGAGATATGGGTCCCCTTCATATCCATTGAAAACCCTACAATTTCCTTGTTTTGTTTACCTTCCAATCCCATTGAATTGTCTATCTCTAGAGATCCTAAACTCCTTCAATTATTTAGCTTGTATATTCTTCACGTGAAAGGTTCCCTTCTGAAATGATGTTCTTTGCTAGAGAAGGATGGAATGATTGTGTTTTACCTATGAATCCTAAGACTGAAGGCACATCATTAGTGGTCCCTAGGGTCTTTGAATATTACATAAGGCCACCCTCCTCCAACAAAGGTTCCTTAGAATTTATGCTCAAAGGTTCTCCTTCCATTGGATTACTCATCTTCTTCGTACTCGAGCCATCTAAATACGAAAATCCATCATATTTTCTCCTCCAAACCTACTTGCTAAAGGTCCTATTGCAATGTTCCACCACTTTACCACAAGCATGGAAATGGGAACATTGATAGGGGAGGCTGGATTAATCCAACTACTGAAAATAGATCACGTTCCCCACCTTGATTTCAATACAATCTTCCAGACCCTCCGATAGATCCAACTATACTACTACATTAGCAATAGTTTGAAGGGAGAAATATTTATATGAGGGATCCATTAATACTGCATGCCCTAAACAATTCCCCAAATCCATCAAAAAATTATCATGCCATAATTCAATAGGTAGGCCAAGGATTTTCACCCATATCATAATTTTGTGTTGAAATTTGGTTAAGCTTTGATCTTTATTTCTTTTAGATGCAGAGACTTGAAGTAATGAGACAATTTACTCCATGAAATTCAGACAACCATAACACAAGATATACCTTGGGGAAAATCCTCAAAATTATGTGAACAAAAACCCTAGTAATTCTTCTCAGTATAATATAATGGATAGCAGAGAATGCTTTCTTTTACAACATAGCATATTGCTTTCGGAAGATAAGAGATCACCAAAATTCTTGGTGAAGATACAGAAGCAATATAGAAGAGAGTTCAATCGTATGTGTTCCCAACACAACAATAACAAGCACGAACAATACCCTGCACAAAGAGAAGTGTCTTGCCTTCAATGGAGAAGAGAAATCACTACACATTGGATTCAACAATCCTATATATCATATTTATACATTATTCTCTTCTATTTTTACTTCTAACTTCAGGATAAACTCGCCCTCAAACCGGATGTACTAATCTTGCATGGAGTGGTGCACCCCACTTCTCATGCAGTGCTGCATCTCACTGAACTATCACTTTAGATGAACCTGTATCTTAACTAAAAGCTTTCCCACTTAGTTAGGTGGTTAACTTAAGTGTCGACATGCAAGTGTCACAAATCACATGTCATATTTTAGTTTAACATAAGTGTCGTTATGCAATAACACTTAGTTAACTAGATCTTCTTTGTTGTCACTTAGTTAAATCTCTTTAACTGAAGTGTTGTCTTTTAGTTTAACTAAAGTGAAAATACTTTAGTTAACTAGTCCCTTTTATTTAACACCTAATAACTGAAATCATGTTGATTGATTTACTTGAAGTGACCACTGTGAGTTCTTTAGTTAACTGAGACATATCTTTAACTGATGCTTTAACTGAAGCATTGATACTTACTGAAGCTTTATAACTGAAGCTTTAATAATTCGAGTTCTCTTTAATTAGTTGAAGTGTCTGCATGGGAAATTTCGAATTCTCTTGATCTCTATGCTTTATCTTTTATTTCTTTATCTCTTACTGCATGGTCAATATGTGCTAACTTCAATTATCCATCACATTACATTATACTAAGAAGAATTATCGGATGTTGTGATCATATTTTATTATTCCGTACCAAATGATCATATGCTAAAGTAATTCACTTTAGAGGTGATCAATCTCTAAAGGAGACTTAATAGCAATCTGGTGATCATGGTTAATAATATATCACACAACAGTAAATGTTTTTAACAAGTAAAGCATTACCTTTATATGGAAGGTCCACCTCTATACGAGAGGTCCATCTCATGGATACCTTTATACGGAAGGTTCACCTCTATACGGGATGTCCATCTCATGGATACCTTTATACAGAAGGTTCACATGATAATCATGACTTGATACACACAAGTTCGGAGCCTTGTCCAACAAGACTTTACAACATCATTACTTTGATCAATTACCTCTATACGAGAGGAATAACCTTTACATGGAAGGCAATCAAAGAGCTCACCTCTATACGGGAGGATCAATCTTTGAAACACAATATTGGTTTGGAGAATGTCTCCTACTGCTGTATATTTAACACTCCCTCTCAGCGAGGGAGGCATTCTCTGCCATACCGAGCTTGTCTCAGAAGTACCTGAACTTCGTCACTGATAGAGGATTTGTTAACACATGTGCAATCTACTCATCAGTAACAATGTACTGAAATTTCACTGTACCTTTCTGGACCATGTCTCAGATGAAGTGATACTTCATTTCAATATGCTTTGACTTGTTATGAAAGACTGGGTTTTCAGAAAGCTTGATGCAACTCTGATTGTCACACCAAATAATGGTAGGCTCAAGATTTTAACCTAACAACCTTGCAAGTAGCTTAAAAGATCAATTCTCATGACTTTTAGGGAGGGACTCCAACAAACCGCCTCCAAAAGCTCAATTCTCATGAATTTTAAGGGGGGGTGCCAAAAAACCGCCTCCAAAATTTCAATTCTCATGAGTTTTAAGGGGGGTTAAAAAAAAACCGCCTCCAAAAGTTCAATTCTCATGACTTTTAGTGGGGGTTTTGACAAACCGCCCCCACAAGTTATGAGAATTGGGATT
This sequence comes from Larix kaempferi, assembly GCA_027924585.1. Lineage (NCBI taxonomy): Eukaryota > Viridiplantae > Streptophyta > Pinopsida > Pinales > Pinaceae > Larix > Larix kaempferi. The sequence goes on along the minus strand of BSBM01000179.1, from coordinate 21,557,121 downwards.
TTAGGGGGGGGTTTCAAACAACCGCCTCAAAAAGTTCAATTCTCATGACTTTTAAGGGAGGTTCCAACAAAACCGCTTGCAAAAGTTCCATTCTCATGACTTTTAGGGGAGGGTTTGACAAACCGCCCCCAAAATTTATGAGAATTGGGCTATTAGGGGGGGTTTCCAAAAACCACCCCCAAAAGTTCAATTCTCATGACTTTTAAGGGGGGTTCCAAAAAAACCGTCTCCAAAAGTTGAATTCTCGTGACTTTTTGGGGGGGTTTTGACAAACTGCCCCCAAAAGTTATGAGAATTGGGCTTTTAGGGGGGGTTTTCCAAAAACCGCCCCCAAAAGTCCAATTTCCATGACTTTTAGGGGCTGTTTTAAAAGACCGCCTCTAAAGGTCTGAAAAAACTTTTAGGGGGGGTTCTATCAAGACCCCCGCAAGCCAAAACCACCCCTAAAGGGCTATTTTGTTGTAGTGTGTCTTGATTACTACAGCAAGAGCCATGTATCCTGTCACTTTCAAACCTTTGTGTACCTGCATTCTTAATTTCTATTACAAGTATATAATACATAAGCTACTAATTTTCGAGGAACTTTTTCCCTTTCTATTTGAAAGAGAGGTGTTTAATGATTATATAAAAATGATGATGTCACCTATTACAAGGAAGGTCAAAATTGACTTTTGACATCTATGAAGAGAGGAAAGACCTTACATAATACATACGATATTCATTATCATCAGCCCTTAGAGAAAAATAGTTTAGAAGAACCGCTTCCCTGAAAATTATGAGAATGAAGCAACCTTATATCTTTCATGCACAATGTGAAGCAAATGCCTTGTATCTGTACAACCATATCTATAGAAAGTAAAAGAAATTAAAAGAAAAAGAGTATTCAAGCCGGAGGCCTCCAAGGGGACGCATAAGTCCGATCTAAGCAATAATTACAGGATAATTGAAAATCATAAGTCATTTCCTGAAATCTTTTCATAGAAGGAAGGAATAATTTATGTTCTAGTATTAAGGGTTAAAGGGATTAAATCCTACTACTGCAATGAGCTTCTGAGGATACCCCTCGCAACTATTAAAATTAAAACTAGTAAAAAATTAATTAACATACTAGTACAAAAATAAAGGGATGACTTTACTTTCAAAAAACCCACGGCTTTCCCATTTTGGTCGCAAATGTTAATACAAAGGCATTAACCTTCATTACCATCATTTAAATATATAACCACGAGGAAGTGATGGTCAAAAACCCCATTATCGGTATATACAATGATAGAAGTTTAACAGTCTCATAATGCACAGACATTAAAACAGTCGCCAGTGTCTTAATCACTGGAAAGACTCCAGAATGGCCCAAATCTAAGAACCACCATAAGAATTATTGACATCTCATGAATTCAAAATTACAGAATAGAGTATCTCCTTACTATTTTAAGGGAAGGGTCTATTCATAGTATACAATACTATTAACCCTAATAGCAAAGTAAGTACCAGTAGACTTCACAAAGGGCCAGGACAGAACATGTTTTCATTGCAGACCTCAACAAATAAGTGTCATTCCTGAGTTATTTTATCAACGAAGGGTAGGGACACGGGTCGGTGTATTTCTTACCGAGGAGCAGAGCAACCCTGCATATGAAAATGACGAACTCACGAGTACCTACAATAATGTAGTTATTGGTTAAACTACTATAACAAAATAATTGATAAAACGCTTACTTTTTAAAGAAATAACTTGCAGAGGTTTTCAAACTTACCCTGTAGCAAAAGAGAATGTCGAGAGCTGACTCGAGACCTGGAGATGCACTGGATGCACCGAACCGAGCTGAAGTTTTAGGTGAGGGTTTAACCAGTGTGACCCCTCTTTCACCGGATAGAAAGAACATCAAAGGTTCGTCACTTCGTATAATCTCATTCACACCAAAAGGGTATGACTCCCTGGAGCCAAAACCCCTTTTTCCAAACCCTCAACACAGTTTGACGAAGGTAGGAAGCTCCTATGGTTTTCTATCTAAGCACTATTCATGGGAGATAGAAAACCATGTATCATGGTACAAAGACACTATTTGAACCTTTGATGAATGTACAATCGTTCATGTTAGATACTTGCCATTCAATGGGTTGATACGTTGGCCAAGTGATTAATAAGAACTAAAGGTCATATGCTTGTGGCTATAAGTGGACCTCCATTGATAGAAAAAATTTGAATATTGAGTTACCTGGAAAGCTAGGTACTCACTCTCATGCACCCCTCTTTCCAATAATGCATAGAAGTTGATGTACCTAGTCATTATGTAACCATGATCACGCCTTCGGGAGGAGTGGATCAAAGTGAATTTTGAAGGCACCTCTAATGATGACCCATGAATGACAAGATCGAAGGAGTGTTTAGAGATATCTAGGACATATCAATAGTGTTCTATCAATTTATGGATAAAGGCTCAAATAGTAAGGTTGAGTGCAAGGTGATCATTCTTGGTATAAGAATAAGCCATCAATCTAGGAATGAAAAGGACTATTTTTAAAGGAGACTCCAAATCAATAATAAACATATTAAGTGGAAGATCTAAGCACTCTTCGTGAGAAATGGAAAATCATGTCAAGGTGTAAGGACACTATTTGAACCATTAATGAATGTAGATTTCTTCATGTTAGATACTCGTTGATCAAGGGGTTGATCCATTGGCCAAGTGGGAAATAAGTACTAAAGGTCATATGTTTGTACTCACTATCCTGCTCGCCCATACACCACTCCCATTCACATTGATGGGATAGTCAATCCCCATTTATGAGGTGATGGCTTCAACAACTGCACACAATGGAAAGATTGTGAAGAGTGTTCAAAGCAAAAGAATGAGTGGATTATTTTGCCACCTCTCTTGCTCTAACTTGACATTGAATGTAGTTGGTTCTACATTAGCACTAGTGGTCTCTTCCTAAAAATGGTTTTAGTCTTGTCTCTTGTAGTTAGATCTTCTCTAGCATTGTAGACTCCAAAGCAACAGTGGTTACAAAGGAAGCCCAGCTTGTAGATCCCATTCGTTATCACCTGGCATGGTCCTTCCAATGAGTCATATTGCAACTAATGAGGAAGAGCATTCACCATACACACTTCCTCTCACTTTTAAGTAAATGCTCCTCTCTTGCTCTAACTTGACATTGAATGTAGTTGGTTCTACATTAGCACTAGTGGTCTCTTCCTAAAAATGGTTTTAGTCTTATCTCTTGTAGTTAGATCTTCTCTAGCATTGTAGACTCCAAAGCAACAGTGGTTACAAAGGAAGCCCAACTTGTAGATCCCATTCGTTATCACCTGGAATGGTCCTTCCAATGAGTCATATTGCAACTAATGAGGAAGAGCATTCACCATACACACTTCCTCTCACTTTTAAGTAAATGCTCCTTTGATCTAAGGGGGGATCCACAAAGTTGAACGGGTACAATTCCCAAGGTTTGATGAGATTGTACCCAACATTTCCTCGCTCCTATGAATTCTACAATGAGTAAAACTGCTCGCAAATGGGTAGGAGCTATGTTGGGTACACAATATTTTAGGGAGTGCTCTTCCTTTGATTTTTCCATTCCGAGGTCACATTTAAATTAGGAACTCCAATCATGAGCTTTAGGACACTCCCAACCATGGGTAAAGCGTTCATCCAAGAACCTAGACTAGAGAGGGCAACGTAATATATGGAACAACTACCTATATTAATAACTCATGTAGGCATCTCATTGATTATTCTACCTTATCACAAAAAATCAAATCGATCTATGCATTAGATAAAAAAGGATCCAAGAAAACACTATAGATAGACCAATACTAACATGTTGAATAGGTCTCCAAAATTATGCTTTCTTCAACCAATGAATAACCCACCAAAGCAGTGCCAAAAAGGTCTCATGAACTCATTGATTGTAATGTTACCAAAACAATTAAACCAACCAATCAACCCAGTTTTGGTAGTTCCAATCGAAATTGACCTTCCAAATTGGAATTGGGTGGTTTTGGGAGGGTTCCAAGTGGAACTGACCTCCCAAATGGAAATGACCGATTTTTCTCTAAATCAGTTAAAAATAGCTAGTTCACGACAAAACCGATCAAAACCAATCAACTGGAGTGGTTTTTGTATCAATGCAACTCCTTACCCAACAGTAAACATATGAATGTGTTTCTTACCGGCATTGTCTATGTATCTTTTCACAAAAAAAATATAGATTTTCAACGACCTTCAAGAGACAAAGGAAGACATAACTAACCTCCAAATTCGTTGTAGATGTATTCTACTTGGGAAATTCCTTATCAACCTTCATATTCAGCTGCAAATTCGTTGGAGCGGTATTCCTCTCAGCCAATTCCTTCAATTTCAAACTCCTTTTCAACAACCTCCAAGTTATGTCAGTGGATGCTCTATCCATGGCACTGCATTGATGTATATAAATTCTATTTAGACCCCTAATTTCCTCATACTGACACTATGAATATACATTAAACCCTTGGAATAGACATGAAACGCTTTAATTCATTTCTAAATACCCTCTCTAAACCCTCAAGACACCCGCTCCCACCAAAGAAAAATATTTGCAGCAAACGAAGGTATGGAAGTCCGTAAGCAGCTTCAACAAGAAACATTTAGGGTAAAATGAATTATCCTCTCAAACACACCAAATCCAACCTCCCTTTGACCAGCCAAATCCAAAATTATGGCACCAACATCCCTTCGACCTGCCAAATCCAAATTTATGGCACCAACATCCCAGGTTGAACAGGTCACCTTGGAATTTTGGAGCACTCTCCTTGCAGAGCAAAAATTTAACGGGGTAATACTGTATTGGTCAAAGGCATACTATCATTTTCTCCTTATGCAAGCAACCACCTCGTTTCTCATTCTCCAAACAATGGAAAATGTAAAAGAAGATTTCATGGCCTAAGAGAGATGGAAAGTGTGTCCTACGAAATCGTGATGGAAAGCGTGACCTAGGAAATCTTGCAATAATATGTTTTTGTTTCATTTGTGTTATTTTTTTTTCGTTATGTTATTTTTACAATTTTTTTAATTTTGTTTTTAATTCATGTTTATAATTAGTTATATATTTAGCAATATCGTTGTCCAACCCACCCACCAAAGTATAACGTGTTGTGTGTGTTGGGTGGGGTACTATGGCAAGTACTTATAATGTGTCTTATATATGTGAGTTACATATATACATATGATTAGTTATGTATATGTTGAATATGAATCTACAACCACATAATTTACCTATGAATCAAGGTGGCGTGGTGTATTCATAGAAAATGTGAAGGTGGGGGTGGTGTATTCATAGAAAATGTGAAGGTATAGTGGTTAGTGGGGTGGTATATTCATACAAAATGTGAAGGTTTAGTGGTTATCCTTTATAGGGTATAGTGGTGTATTCCTTTATAAATTGTATATATCGCTTTCTCTACTTTGATTGTATCTCCTAATTCACACTCCTACTCATATTATGAAACGACAATAGGGGATAAAGAATAAAAACTTGTAATATTTTTCCTCCTCCTTTAGTTTTTGATAGCTATAGTTAGTGTTATTTTATGGTTTTAGAACCCTCTTAGACTCTTCATGGTGATTTTAGAAGTCTCTAGAGGATTCTGATACATAATTAGTTACACAGATGTGGATTATGGTGAAGTACTGTGGTTTTTGGAACCTATGAGGAATAATAAGATAGTTTTCTCGACGTTGATGGAAACATTTCACATACAGAATTAGTTCAATAAAAAAGAACCCCATTGAATATGTATTTAGTGACATAATTCATTAAGGACCTTGTGAGTGCATTAATTTCTTGAAGGTTAAATACCCTAAATTACCAGGAATGAAATACTCGTCCCCTCTTGAGAAAACGTGAACCCAAGAACAAGAAAAATGTGATTTCAACCCCCTTTATGAGTGCATATTCCTCCTCATAGCAGATCGTCCTCCAAATAGAAACCCTCTATCCTCTTTCCTCTTGAAAATATTCACTGATAGGAGACATCCTCTTCAAATATCCTAATGAACTTTCACTGTAAAAAATGTAGACCAAGCTTAAGATCCAAATAGTAATTGATCAAGACAGATATTCCACACAGATCTAGATATTTAGAGTTGGTTCCCGGAGTTTGATCCTTTGTCTTCCCCAGCCATGATCACACCCGTCTGGGTAAGACTCTCTAATCTACCCCTACATCTCCGTTCTCCATGCTCTTTAACTATTAGAGAGTCTAACCCGGAGAAAGAATTATACCCCTATCTGCCACCTCCTTCTTTAGCTGGAAAGGGGGTCTATTCAGCTGTGATTTGGCATTAATATTTAGTGGCATCTGGGAAGTCAAACAATGTCATATCAACAAGCGTTGGAAGGGAGAACATGGTATAGATCTGCTACAACAATAATTGACAAGTGCATTAAATTAGTGGAAGGAGCAACTCACAATATTGATGCATGAAATATTCATCAGATCTATGAAATATGTTGGGCATCAATATTCATATCAGATCTATATTACATTATTTGATTGAGTATAGATGATAGTTGTGGGTCTCTAATCTAAATCTTAAAGTTGATTGGCTTAAGGTAGTTTATGGGTTAATATTCTTAGCTACATATCCCTGTCATTAATAGTGGCATATGCTATATCCTTTGTGGAAGAAGTGTCCATGTTCCCTTAAGAATACAGGATTGATAGAACCCCATTTCACTCAGAAATTGCATCACAACCTTGGCTTGATTTTTAAGATAATTTGTTGGTTTTTCCTAGAACATATTGGAGGAGATTGCACATAGGGACAACAACTAAACATTCAGGTATCATCTTCAACAAGAGGGTTCCTTTTCTACTTGGAGAGTGGGCATCTTATCAAGTCATTAACAAGGCATTTCTAGGCATGTAGTTTGTTCATTCTAATAAAATACATCAATCTTTGTTTGTTGGTTGTCTATTAATTATAGTCTATTTAATTCTCTTTCACTCTACCTTACAACACTAATGATTCACTATACCTTACAACACCAAAGGAAAATATCAACAAGTAATTTATCATTAAAACTAGATTAGAATAAACAAGACTGCACGAAAATATGAGGATGTACCTAGCCCTTTCAAGGTTCTTCAATTCTACCACGCTAATTGAATGGATCCCCTAGTTTGAGATCTGGCTCCAGTGCTAGCATCTATGTTAATGCCAGTCCCAGATCTGAATGCAGTTCAAGCACTTGGTATCAAGGATCCCCTGGTTTGAGAGTCGTCCCCAGATTGTGATCGATGAAGGATACCAAGTGCTCATAGAACCAATATGTCCAAATCGCGTGGGATTGAACCATTTTCTTAAAAAAATATCACAAAATGGAGTGGTGGGAACCAGTATTCCAAATGCTGCGGGATTCCTAAACATGATTTTGATTTTAATTTCATTCCCATGATGAAAAAGTTAATTCGACATTTAGTACAAGGCTAGGCACATCACATATTAAAATACATTTATATGGATTCACAAGAAAGCTACTAAATTCAATAAATTATTAAATACATTTTTTAAGTAAATAATTATGATTCCAATTTAGAACTGAGTGAAGCGATGGAGGATGCGTCCAATACAGAAGCTTTTTGGGTCTCTTCAGGGTTTTTCTGGTGTTTTCTGGTGTTTTAGAAGTGCATGAATACTTTCTCCATTTAGCTATGTATATGTGGAAGAATGGAGTATTTGTTAGACATGGAATGGGAGGTGGAGACTTGACTCACCCTTCACAAAAAGGGGAAAATAATGAGAAGAAAGGGTGATGGAATGAAAATTACTAGCATGTTGAAATTGGCAGGAAAATTTTCATTTTTGGTGTTACAAATCTAAAAATTACCAGCATATCCCACTTGTAGTTGAAATTAGATTCACTCTTTAGAGATTATGTGATGTTGCAAGGCATTAATCATCACTCAAGAGAAACAGAGGGAATTGTTACATATAGGCTAGATATTCCATATGTAGGTCATATGTAGTAGTCTAGGTTAACATGCATGGACCATCAACCCCATAGCAAATTAATATGGTATTATGCCCTAAAATTAGTTTATAGGCCATGGTATAGGCCACGAGAACAATCGCCAATGTTACAAATATTGAAATGGCCGCAATATCTCGCTTGTAAGGTAAAGTAATTATGTGTAGGGCCCTACACATGGACCATGAATCATATAGTAAATTTATTAACCATGGACCATTATTTAGGTTATGAGAACCACTATTAGTTTACATAACCTATAAATATTAAACCATGGTTGGTTTATTGGTTTACATAACCATGGACAAATTAACCAACAACAACAATGGCATTGACGATGGTGACAATGACGATCATGACGATCTCACATATAGGCTAGAGATTCTTATGTGGTAATCTAGGTTAACATGCATGGACCATCAACCCCATGGAAAATTAATATGGCATTAGACCCTAAATTTAGTTCACATGCCATAGTATATGCCACGAGAACCATCATTTGTGTTACGAATATTGAAATGTCTACCATAAATAATGCCACTAATTAGACACTGACCTAACACAACCAACCCATGTAAATGACTCATGCACTTGGCACACTTGATCCATTCAATGAATTCATGCACCTAGGAAGCTTCAAACTCTAACCCCCTCACCTCATACCTAACCTTAACATCTAGCCCCAAACCGAATAACATGATAACTTATAAACCACTTAACCACTAGTACCAACAAAACCTGAACCCCTTGCCCACTAACCCACTGATCCCTTAGGTGCCTCGCTTCTAATCCAAAAACTCCCCAAATCCTACCACATTATGAAATTGTATAAAATATTCCCTTAAGCCAGTGTCCCTCTAACCCTAACCCACTACCCCCTAACCCAATCACTAACATGCCTATTGCACAAAATAAACACACTAACATAATAAACTTTGACCTTGGGTTATTTATAACCAAGGTTTTAGATCAAAGACTTTGACATCAAGGTTTGAATGATCACTGTATGGGATTTTATCAAACCAAAATTAGTGCAAAAATAAACACAAAAACTTAGACTATAAACAAAATATTCGCTATATAGGGTATGTATGACGACTCAAGTTGCTATGCATGGCCCATGAGTCTCAAAATAAAATTTTATTGCCCAAGAACTTGCATTTTGGCCCTAGACCATAACATAAGCTCCTAGAACCATCCACGATATGAAAATACTAAAACAAATGACAATGTACTTTTACTCAAAAGCTAAATAATCCTTGCCTATGGCCTATGTGGTGGTACAGAGAAACACCCATAGGTCACAAGACCTTGAGGTAACTACCAGGCATTATAAACTAGATTTTGATCTAACACCATGGTCACCATGGATTAGTCTTCAAGAACCATCCATGATGTTGTAAATATTGAACTGGCCACCATACCCACTTGCAAGCTAAATATTCCCTGTGTAGGAATCATGTGGTGATTAGGGCCCTACACATGGCCCATTAGCCATAAAGGATAATGTTATGGCACACGAGTTTGTATTTTGATCATGGATCATGGAAATTTGGAGTGTGAGAACCATCTTTGATGTGAAAAACATAGCATGACTGCCTCAATTGTAGAGCTCTAATGGGATATGGTGTTGAATGATGATGCACACCCTTCCTAACACTACAATAGCTTGTGTGCGCTTAGCTCCAATGTTTTGATGAGATGCATTGTTGAACCGATGTGACACACCTAACCCACGTACATAAATGACTTTTAGGGGGTTTTCAAAAAACTTCCTCAAAAATTTCAATTCGCATGACTTTTAGGGGGGGTTTCAATAAACTGCCTCCAAAAGTTCAATTCTCATTTCTTTTGAGGGGGGTTTCACAAAACTGCCTCCAAACATTCAATTATCTTGACTTTTAAGGGGTGTTTTTAAACAACTTCCTCCAAATTTGTAATTTACAAGAATTTTAGGGGGGGAGTTCAACAAACTACCTCCAAAAGTTCAATTCTCATGACTTTTAAGGGGGGTTTCAAAAACCCTCCTCCAAAAGTTCAATTCTCATGACTTTTAGGGGGGGTTCCAAATAACTACCTCCAAAAGTTCAATTCTCATGACTTTTAGGGAGGGGGGCACTCCAGCAAACCGCCTCCAAAAGCTCAATTCTCATGACTTTTAAGGGGGGTGCCAAAAAACCGCCTCCAAAATTTCAATTCTCATGAGTTTTAAAGGGGGTTCCAAAAAAAACACCTCCAAAAGTTCAATTCTCATGACTTTTAGTGGGGGTTTTGACAAACCGTCCCCACAAGTTATGAGAATTGGGCTTTTAAGGGGGTTTCAAACAACTGCCTCCAAAAGTTCAATTCTCATGACTTTTAAGGGGGGTTCCAAACAAACCGCTTGCCAAAGTTCAATTCTCATGACGTTTAGGGGGGGTTTTGACAAACCGCCCCCAAATGTTATGAGAATTGGGATTTTAGGGGGGGGGTTTCAAACAACCGCCTCCAAATGTTCAATTCTCATGACTTTTAAGGGGGGTTCCAAAAAAAAACGCCTCCAAAAGTTCAACTCTCATGACTTTTAGGGGGGGTTTTGACAAACTGCCCCCAAAAGTCAAATTTCCAGACTTTTGGGGGCAAATTTAAAGAAATCAACCCCAAAAGTCCAATTTCCATGACTTTTAGGGGCGGTTTTAAAAGACCACCTCCAAAGGTCTGAAAAAACTTTTAGGGGGGGTTTTACAAAGACCCCCGCAAGCCAAAACCGCCCCTAAAGGGCTATTTTGTTGTAGTGCTGGCAGCTACCCAGGGATTTATAGGTGGGGGAGGAGGTGGCCTCCTCCTCTTCCAACCATTAGGTATTGTAGGATAATATTCCTAGCCTGAGGTGTAATAGGATTTCTCTAAGGAGGAACTTCGGCTTGTGCAAGGTTTGAAGTGCTTGCAGAGGGTGACAAAGAAGATAATTGAGGTTTTAGCATTGTATTAAGGGGAGTACAAGGATTTATTTGAATATTTCCTTGATTCTTTAAATCCACTAGACTTTCTTGATTTTGGAAAGAAGGAGATATTAAATGAGAAACTACATGAGGAATACCTTTCTCTCAAGTTTTTCAAGTAGTATGGAGATATATCTGTGTTTTCTTGAATCTTGACGGCTTCAAAACTATTGATACTTTGGATTTTATCTGGTATTCCTATTACCTGATGCCACTTTGATTTACCGGGTGAAATATTCAACTGAATTGTCTGATATGATTTCATTGAACATAAATTAGAGCTTCATTTTAGCGTGCTCGAGGAAAATAATTTTTGATGCTCTATCCACAACAATGATGCCATTTTTCATGTTATTCCCTAAGGCATACTAGGTTGAAAATACTACACACCAGGGCATGTTGAGGCTCAAATTTTATAGATCCTAGAGCTATATCTGTGTGAGGTTATGCTATAAATTTGATTTTCTTGAATGTATCTATGAATGAAACATTATGAACTATATTTGAACAAATAACATAATCTCAGAGGAATTTTGTAGAGTATTAAAATGCTTAAAATATGAATGGATATGAATTTAGAAGATGGAAACAAATGAAAATTCCAAAGGTGTCTACAGGACAGTTCTATGATATTTAGTGGGTGAACAATGTACTAATATTTATATAAAGAATTCAACAGCTATGCCAAATGTAACTATATCACAACTTCTTGTGAATTTATTGGAAGCATAACATGAAAAGGAACCATACTAAATGGAAAATTCAAATACAACTAGTTCACATACACATCTTAACAATGGACCAAAGGTCAATAAAACATGAAATCTATCCTAACAATTTCAACATTAAAAGATATATATTATAACAACACAAATAGAGTTGAATCTACTGATCAAATCTTTGTATTATTTCATGACACAGTGACATATATTGTAATATGTTTGGAAAAACATGAAGAAAGACAATTGAAAAAGGAATAAAAATATATGCAATTACTTTGCAATATTAATCTCACAAAATTCTATTACATGTACATGAGTTCATTGACTCAACAATCACCTAGAGAACCTATAAAATATTGGAAGCCTTTATTAATGAGTTCAATGTCCGTTTTGTAGGATTCAACTTGTAACAAAATTTTGTTTTGCCTCAACTGCTTTGTGACCATCTTCTAGATATGTCACTTTCATTTCAATTTTTACCATTGTCTAATAGCCTTTTACCTTTTAACTCCTCTTGCTCGAGCCCTTATTTTTTCCTTTAGCTAGAGATGTTTGTCCCATCATGTACACATTAATTTGTGTACATGGATACCTAACTAATTGACTTATTTTTCTGCTTACTGAGGGTATTCTTGCTTGTCCCATCATCTAATGCATCATTTGGACATTGACCTGTCCTCTAGGTGGAATAAAATCCAAAGGAGTAGGCTAACCTGCAAAATGCCCCGGAACTTGTGTTGAGGGCTTCCCTAATGTTTTACTTGATGATTGTCCTATTGATTTAGCTTGAGGTGACAAGGATAATTTATTGTATTGGACAACAAATTTCCATTATTTAACTATGGGGTGTTTGTGGAATCTCAAAGATTCCAATGGTATTTCTACATTGGTATTATTTTCATAAGAAATAGGACCCAATCTCTTCAAAATATTCTTCAATGCTATCCATATCTCAAATTCATTTTTAATCCTATTAACCACATGCTCTCCACTGACTTTTCCTTCCACAATATCATCTTGAATTATCTCATTTCTCTTTTGATCCAACTGATTTTTATAATATTCTTTTGGATACATATCCCAATTTCCATCCCATAGAGAGGGTAATCCAAGCTTCATTACCTCCTTAAAAATTCCTTTGAATGTATCAATTCCCTCAATCAAAGTCTTGATATTGTCTTGCATTCTTATCAAATATGTCCACTTTATCACCATATAACTGACTTATATTTTAATCAGATGAGTTATGTTATCAATTTCAAGGTCCTCCAGATGTCTCTTGGTTCTACTCTTTAGATAGTCAATGATCTAAGTGGCTTTATTTGGATTTTCTCCCAACTACTTTTCAACTAATCTGGCCTCTTCTTTAGCTGATGTGGCCATTTCTAGATCATCTTGGATAACTTCACAATAGTCCCATTTTCTTATAAAAAAATGGTATATCTTATCCCAAAGTATTTGAGTTTCCCTTACTAGGATTTCTCCCTGAACATCCGATTATAACTTAGTAATGTATCTCTTGAGTTCATTTCTATCAGTCTCTAAATATATGATATCATCTTTCTGCTTACTTAATTCACCTTCCAATTCTACAATGCTTCCATCCTTTTGGTTCACCTTAGTTTCCACTTATTTAATCTTGTTATATCTATCATCTAGTTCTTGAGTTGGCCACTAAAATGTAGTATCTTCAGCCATCAGATCAATCACTTCCTTGTCTAAAGCTTGCTTTTTAGTCTCCTTTTCAACTAATGCTACCTCTGCTACAACAGGTCTTTCATTTGCTTATTTTGGAGATGAACTTTGGGCATTTGGATCAGGGCTCAAAGATGTCTTTTGCAGCTTCATGGATGATATTTGCATCTATGTCTCATTTATCTGTGTTCCCCTCTCCTCTTCCAAATTCCTATACTACACCATGCTTGCATAAATTTGCTACTTTTCTGCTTGAACTTGCCTTAGTTCAGAAGTCTAAAATGGATCTGCACTGGGCATCTTTAACTGCTTTTCTAGGTGGGCTATTTCATTTTCATTTTTTTATTTTAATGATTTAACTTGGTTTTCATCAGTTGGATTAGCCCCTAAGGTTATTATCCAAGGTATTTTTAAGGATTCTAATATTATAATTAAGTATAGTATTCTAGGCGATTATTTTGGATTGAAAAAAACATATATATAGATAGGTAGGAGAATATCGAATATGAAACATACAATTTACTACTGAAATTTGTGAATTTTGGCCAAAATTGTGATAAAAAAACATATTTTTTGTATATATAGGAGATATTAGGGACTAAAAATGACCAAATAGAAAATTTATTTTTGAAAAAAAACGCAAAAAATAACCAATTGGCGAAATTTTGCCCCTAGAATGACCCTGCTATTATCTTATATTCAAGCTCCTTGATAGTTAGTTGTTTTTCTCTAGTAGTCCACTTTTCTACCTTCCAGATTGTCCGAGTCCTTCTAAAGCTGTTTTTAACTTCCTTTCTTCTTTAACTAATTCCACCACCTCGATGCAAATCATGTTACTGGCTTGTTTGTAAAAATCAAGTTTGTCAAGCTTTCTAAATTGCTTAAAATCCATTGTATGCTCATATTCCCTCCACTCATCGGGGTTTGAAGCCTTTGGCACTTTAGGATCTATGATAGAAAATATGAAAGTGTATTCATGATGGTATACCACTGTCAGGATAATTTTCTCTTCTGTTGGTATCTTTTTTCTACTATCATTTATTAAGTTCATACTCCTCTCCCTGGTCTCCCTGTATCCTGCTTTTAAATTTGTTTTTATTGGTACAGGGCGTCCTCAAGGGGATGCTTGTAAACCTTGGGTTATTTTAAACTTCATAGAGGGTTAATAAGTGTATCTAATTGATGTTCCTATAGGGATAATTAATGGTTTTTCTATAAACTCTGTGAGCTCTCTTAGGAACTCTTTAGTTTTATTCTCTTCTACTACTGCTTGGTCTGTCCCTTCAAATTTTGTTCTAGCTTTCTTTGACCAGGGGCCTTAATCAGGATCATAAACCTCCATATCCACATGGATCTCCTCTAATCCTCAATTTTTTCCTTCCAACTATTTTTTAGTAGCCTTCTCCTCCAAGCTCTTTGAATCTCTAGGACATCCTCCCAGCTTTCTTTGTTAGCAATATTCTCCCCATTTTTAGTCTAGGTGCACATACATACGCATAATTTTTATTGGCTAATATTTGATTAGATATAACTTCATAAGGGTTATAATCCCCTTTATCTGCTTTCTCAACATTCAATTGGATTAATAAAACCTCCATGTATTTTAATGCATTTAACCCTTTGATCGGTAAGGGTCCTACTTCTTTGTGAAAGAGAAAAGTCATGTGTTGTCTAAAATGTCGAAAATGCATTTCCTCTGAAGTGAACATATGCTTGGCGTATTCCATTGCAAAAATTCTGGGAGTAAGAAAATTTGGGAGCTTGTATGGCTCCTCTTCGAAGCCATACACCCTTATCATTGTATAATTTTCATATAAAAACCATTCTCCAAACCTCATATCAAGAGAAAATTGTAAATTTTTTTATTCTCAGGAAACATCCTAGGAATTTTGGTACCAAAAATCAAGCTATATGTGATACTCGGCACCATGTTTATGAATTCTTCATAATTAGAGTTGTATTATCTTCTCATGATTAAATCATTCCATTCATACACAGGTGTTTGAGTACGATGATCATCTGATATCCTCAAATACATATGCTTATAGTGCTCAAAGTTTTGGTACAGGATCATGTAAAAGATCAAGGAAGTGTTTCTGAACTACTTTATATCTATAATCTCTTCTAGTTGTTCATAAATGGCTTCTTCTAGAAAGTTGAATAAGTGAAATTTTGGGGAACTAATCCCAGGAGCAGGGGTTAAGCTAACCAAGGTACCTAAGATTACATCATCCTCTAGGTTGTCATTCTGAATACCTATTATGGTGCATATAATAGAGATATATTTCTTGGTATTGCTAGAGAAAACTAATTATATTATAAGGGGGTGGAGTTGTAGGGATTTCCATGCCCTTCTCAAGGTGTTGGGACAAGAATTGGTGTATATCAAAAGGTTGTAGTGCTTGATAGGAATTAGAAAGGATTTTCTCATTGAAGGTATGAAGGGATCAAAAGTATGGGATGCATAATATTTTCCACAGGGTATCAATGTTGATGAAACAAAGGGTTTTGGACAAATCATAGGACATAATAGCTCTTTTGCTTGGGGAATAGTGTGAAAAACACCATGTCATGAACTCAGGGAAATATATAGTTTGGAGGAAAATAGTTCGGGCAAGGTTTGGATCCCATAGGTTGCAAGGGTCCTGATCTACCATGGGTAGGGATTTGGCTTCTCTAATTGTGGAATTCAGGTATGCATTAGTGACAATAGTATAAAAAATGTTTGTGTGGTGGTCATAGACATGCTTGTCTTCAACAAATATAGGGTTAGGTAACTTGGCCTTGGATTTAGAAGCCATTTTGAATGGCTTACTTAGCTGGTAGGTTAAAAGGTTGTGCAGGGTAAATCATGGCACATAATTAACTGCTTTATATGAAGGTACAATTAGAAATTGTTGTGATTTAGAAACAATAAAATACTTAAGCAATAGCTGGATGATGACCTTGGACTGTCGATTTCTGAGATCAGTTGGTTAGGTAGAGTGGATCTAGTAACCTAAGTATTCTTTACATAAACAATGGCTTTGAAAAGGATAATTTACCACTTAACGACTAACACATTTGAAATTTGACATTTGACAACTTTTTATTTGAAACTGCTTGATGACGGACTTATTTTTAGTGGGGACCTCTTTGGAAGGTGTCCACTAGAGGTAGGCTAACATGGATGCCAAGTGGTCACCTTTTCCATGCGTGTAGACTTTATCATATTTAACTTTGGTTGGAAACTACTCATGTTTCAATAAGAGGTAACTTCCAAAAAAAATGGTGGTATTCAAAAAGTATTGTAGGGAGACACGATCAATCAAATTGCTCCACCTATCTCTTGTGGTTTTGGGGACAACACGCCCTTAGGAAAAAGTTAGTCAAAGTGCACTTTATCGATATTCTATCAATTGTATCCATCGATCTTTTGCTTATCTCCTTAGATTAGCGCGCTAATGTGCTAGCTTATTTCACTTGTGTTTTATGAGAGAGCTACTAATATTGACCATAGATCTTAAAAGATCGACTAATGTTGTTATTCTCGTACTACTTAGTGCCCTATTCCTTAGCTTTTGGTGTCTAGCCCAAGGTTTTTGTTCCACCTTGATCACTTGAAGATCCCTTTATTTATCTCCTTAGGGCCAAATATAGCATTTGTTAGCCTTAATGACTATTAAAACTCCATTCTAAAATATTGAAATTTTCTTAGTGATAACACCATTAATGATGGCTATGGGGCAAAGGTAAGAAATTCCTCTAGGTTTCTCCTCCAAAATACAAGTGTTGAAGTTTATAGAGGAAGACCTTCTAACAACAAATGGATGAGGATTCTTTGTTGAAAAACACAAGGACGTATGTCGCTAGATATTGAAAAGAAATGGGACTAACATTGAAAGGGGGATACAAGGTCACTGAGTGCTGGACCCAAAATTTGTTTATTTAAAGAATGAAGGCATCGTTGACCTGGAATCATGTGTGAAATTCCTTATAATATTAGGGGAGGGACATAATGGGATATAACAAGGGAAAATAATTGCAATGGGGATACTCACAGAGAGGAAATGAGGTACTAGTATCAACATTGAGAGAGGATAATACCAATAAGAATACATAAGTAACACAACACAGAATGCTCTTAAAAAAGGTGACTAGGGATGCTTCCATAAGTGATCATATACAATTTTCATTAGTGTTGAAGGGAAATATTTAAATGGTTTCCCCAAGTACATGGGTACCTAAGAGAGGAGAGGAGTGCAAGGAGATAAGCACCGAATGTACAACCAAGTGAATCAATGTGATCCACAATATCGCAGTTGGCATTGTTGTCGAATTCTAACATCAACTGCAACAAGTCATCGATGTCGATACAACTTCGACAAGTTTCAACTCGACATGACTTCGACAAACTCAACAACTCTGACAGGTTTCGATTTCGACACAACTCTGATGAGTCTTGACTTTGACATACTACGACACACTCCGCACCTTTGACATGTTCAAAAACCTCACAGTTTCACGACATTGACATGTAGCACCGACATGCGACCAACGACTGTCGAACTTTGACAGACTATCTCTCTGTCTTCCAGTCGACTGTAACAGTTGAACTGTTGAACCATTCTAACTTCTTCTTTATAACTGAATGTAATGGGAAGGCACCCAAGCTTCTCAGAATTCTATATAAGCATGTATAATATTGTAACATACATCGATCTATCTGTTTGCAAGTAATAGAGAAGAACAGTTTGCATTCCTACATATTGTCTGTGCGTATTTGTGTTTATCTGTGTAGTGTAATCTTGATTTGCTCATTCTGCTTCTTATTTCTTCTGCCATAACAAAGCTGACTAATTCAGTTTAACTGTTGTCCCCCTCATGCTTCCTGGACACAACCTAGATCATTGGTATCAGAGAAAAGACTCAATCAGAGAAATCAGTTTTCGTGCTTCAGTTCTGCGTATACACTTCTCTTGAAGTTACCTGACTTATGTCGGTTTAAACTCGCTCGCAATCTCAACAATCCAAGCAAATGCTACCTCTAGAAATGGCAGAAGAAACAAACGATAGACATGCAACCGACGAGACAACATAGCTTATTGAGAAAGCTCTGGCTCGACAATGGACTGAAATGTTCTAGCAGTTCAATGAAATTCTCACGCGATTTGTTTCGACATCCGGAGGATTTTCGACGAGAACTCACTCCGATAAAATCAGCCCCTTCAAAGTCCAAATGAATCTATACATACCAAATCTTGAAGGTAAGATTGATGCAGAATCTGTCGACAATTGGGGGCAACAATTAGAATCCTATTACGCTGTGAATCAACTCTCAGAAGCTAAAAAGATCACCATTGCATCCTTAAAGATGTCAACATCTGTGCACTGCTGGTGGGAGAACCTCTCGACAAAGATGGAGAAAAGCGGAGACCACATTGACACATGGGTTAAATTCGTCAAACACATCAGAAATGAATTTTACTTGCCTAAATACCTCAAGCAGCAGTATAAGAAGTGGCGGAAGCTAAGGCAATGGAAATACCAATCAGTACAGAGTTACACCAACGAGTTCTACCGACTCATGGATAGACTTGGCATCCAAGAAGAAGAGAAATTGCTTGTTTTGAAGTATGTTAGCGGATTGTCCCAGTACATTCAGAAGGAGATGGAATTTCTGACTGTCAATACGCTCGTGGATGCATTCCACTACGCCAGCAAAATTGAAACCAAGAAAAAATGGAAAGCACACTTCGCGACAAATTCGACATCAGGACGACCACCCGATAAGAAGGCACCAGCCGACTTCGACAAGTTGAAATATTCTTAGCCAACATCGCCAAAGCTAGACCATGGTAAGAAGCCTTTTCACAAGAGGGAATGTAGCAAAAAATCATCGACTGGAAAATGGTGCGATTACCACCACTCATATTGGCATGATACGTCTGAATGCAAAGCTCATAAGACATTTTTGGAAAAAGTGTCGACCTCCGATGCATTCGACAAGACGGTGGAAGAATCTGATCTAGACGCAACGACCCTTTTGACATAGACCACTCTAGTAGCCTCGACTATCGTCAATGAGGAGGAACGGGAACTCCTATTCCATACACAGATATGGGTCCCTAGCAACCCATTACATCTGATTGTGGACAACAATAGCCAAAATAACTTCATTTCTAAAGATATCGTGAAGAAATTAGGTCTTGTTACCACTCTGAATCCTCATCCTTACAACATCGATTGGATGAAGGATGGACAAGAACTACGAATCACTCGACAATGCAAGCTCACCTACTTCATAAATCCTTTTGAAGATGAAGTACTCTGCGACGTGGCATCACTCTCCGTAGCCGACGCCCTGTTTGGGAAACCTTACCTCTGGGTTAGACATGGAATTTATCAGTCACGGCCTCAGAAGGTGATTGTTAGAATCCAAAATCGATGGTTCAACATACCAGAGGTCAACCCACACCAACGATTTCACTGATATATGCCAAACAAACAAAGAAACTCATCAATCATGCTCAGAAGGTTGCATTAATCATGATCAAGCCGCAACATTCTAAGAATATTGCAACGATGAGTTGAGTTACCGACCAATGCAGCTCCTGACAGAAGTAGCAAGTCGATCATATTCTCGATGAGTACCAGAACCTTTTTCAAGCTCCAGATGGAGTAACTCAACATTGTCAGGTAAAACACTCCATTGAACTTGTTCTTGGTTCTTCTTTTCCTAATGCATGTGTTTACAGAAGATCCATTCTCTAAAATGAAGAGATTCACAGATAGATCCAAGAATTAATCGATAAAGGTCATATCCGATCAAGCTCCTTTCCTTGTGGAAGTCCAGTCGTCCTTGTTATGAAGAAAGACGATAATTTGCGCATGTGCATCGACTATAGAACTCTCAACAAAATTTCGATAAAGAATCGCTACCCTCTGTCATGAATAGACGAGCTCATCGATTGTCCGAAAGGTTCTAAATTATTTACTAAGATCGACCTCAAGTCGAAATACCATCATATTCCAATCGATCCCTCAGATGTGTGGAAAAATTATTTCAAGACCAAAGAAGGATTGTTTGAATTGTTATTCATGCCTTTCGGCTTAACCAATGCACCTACGACCTTCATGCGACATATGGATAACCTTTTTCGACCTTTCATCAACAAATGGGTCATTATCTATCTCGACGATATATTGATTTTTAGTCGATCATGTGAAGAACATGTCGGACATCTTCAACAAGTCCTCGACAGTCTCCAGCAACATCGACTCTATCTGAACATGGACAAGTGGTCTTTTGCGATGACCAACATCAAATATTTGGGGAATGTAATTGACTTTGTAGGCATTCACGTCGATCCAGACAAAGTACATATCCTCAAATATTGGCCCATTCCTAGAAGCATTCAAGAACTAAGAATTTTTCTTGGTTTGGAGAATTTCTATCGACGATTCATACTCGGCTTCAGTCACATAGCCTGGCCCTTGAATCAGTTGGCGAAGGGAAATGGGAAGATTGTCTTCAAATGGACATCGACACATCAAGCAGCTTTTGAACAACTCAAACACAAGCTTTGCACTGTGCTAGTACTTGTGTTACCTGATTTGCATCAGCCCTTTGAGATTGAGATGGATGCATTAGACTATGCCTTGGGCACAGTGATCACTCAGTCTGGTCACCAAGTTGCTTTTCATTCCGAGACTTATAACGACATAATTAGAAGATACTCGACATATGAAAAAGAACTGTACACCATTGTGCAAGCTCTCAAGAAATGGAAGCAAACATCCTTGGCAAGGAATCGGTCATTCTCATTGATCACAAGCCTCTACAGTTCGCTCCCACACAATCAAAGTTGTAGAAAAACTGACAACTCAAGTGGATTAATTACTTACATCAATTCCAGTTGGTGATTAATTATTGGAAAGGTAAATCTAACGTTGCCGCCGATTTCCTCAGTTGACCATCCATTACTCTCCTTTTGATAGTGATGAGTATGTAGGGATACGACATGACCACTTGGCCATAGTTGTATGAGGACAACAGTGACTTCTCAGCAATCTACCAATAGTTACAGACTAACAAGTCATCGACCTCTGACTACTTCCTGAAAGATACCTTGCAATGCAAGATTGGACAGCTTTGTGTACCGACCGATGAGCATCGACAGCAGCTCATTTGGGACGTGCACTACATCAAGACCACAGGACACTTTGGAGTAGCAAAGACACTTGCTATTCTGCAGAAGCATTTCTTTTGTCCTACACTTAAAACCGACGTCAACAAGTACATTTGATCATGTGTGTTTTGTGCCATTGCTAAACTACCTAATCGACGACAGGGATTGTACACACCTCTGTCAGTTCCTAGTCAACCATGGGAATCTATTTCTATGGACTACTTGATGGGTTATCCTACTACCATACATTAGCATGACACGATATTAGTAGTAGTCGACTGATTTTCCAAGATGGCCATTCTCATACCATGTAAGAAGACCACAACATCGCAGCAGAACGCTCAACTCTTCTTTACACATGTTTGGAAACACTTTGGTTTACCAACAACCATTATTTTCGACCGAGATACCATATCCATCAACATATTTGGAAGACCCTATACCAATTGCTAGACACACAAATCTCATTGTCGACAGCTTTCCATCCTCGGATAGACGGACAGACAGAATTTGTGAATCACTTGGTAGTACAACTGCTTCGCATGTACAACCACAAACATCGACACACATGGGATGAAAGTCTTCCATCCATCAAGCACAGCTACAATCGTGCTCAACACAACTCTACAGGAAAGATTCCATTTGAGATCTGTTACGTATTTCAACCCTCATATCCTATCAACTTGATCAACTCCTAGACATAGCCGAGCGACACTGACTACAGCCAGCGAGAAGTTGATAAAGAAGTCAAGTTCAAAGATTAGATATGCAACATCCAGAAGCAAGCACAGGAAATGTTGCAAAGAGAAAGCGAGAAAGCTATGGCCCGACATGACAAGCATCGTATTCCTCATTCATTCCAAATTGGGGATAGGGTCTGGTTACATCTCAAGAAGGAGCGCTCCACGGGTCCTTTCAAGAAGTTAAAACCTTTACGATATGGTCCGTACACTATTCTTCGACAGATTGGAGAAAATGCTTTCCATCTCGACATTCCTGCATTCCTAGGTTTGCATCTAGTATTCAATGCGGATCTAATTCGACCATACCATGAACCCTTGTGGGAACATAACGACTTAGCGACAACAGAGCCCGAATACATCCATCCAGATGTTCAGGAGACTCTTCCTTGCGACACCATTGTGGGACAACGAGTACGCCATACAAGGATGAACATAGTTCCCTTGTTTCAGGCTGCCAAAGTTGGCCAAATCCCATCTCAAGGAAAGTGGTACTCTGTTACTGAAATAACCGACAAGTTTCCTCACCTTCGTGAGCATACAATGGGGACCATTGTTTCTTAAGGAAGGAGGTCTAATCCACATCATAGTTAGCATTGTTGTCGAATCCTAACATCCACTGCGACAATTCATTGATGTCGATACAACTTCGATAAGTTTCGACTCGACATGACTTCGACAAAGTCAGCAACTCCGAAAGGATTCGATTTTGACACAACTCTGACGAGTCTTAAATTTGACATACTGTGACACACTCCGCACCTTCGACATGTTTAGCAACCTCATAGTTTCGTGACATCGACATGCGACCGGCGATTGTCAAACTTCGACAGAATGTCTCTCTGTCTTCCAGTCGACTGTAATGGTTGAACTGTTGAACCATTCTAACTTCTTCTTTGTAACTGAATGTAACGGGAAGGCACGCAAGCATCTCATAATTCTATATAAGCATGTATAATATTGTAACATACATCAATCTATCTGTTTGCAAGTAATAGAGAAGAACAGTTCGCATTCCTGCATATTGTTTGTGCGTATTTGTGTTTATCTCTGTAGTGTAATCTTGCTTTGCTCATTCTACTTCTTATTGCTTCTGCCATAACAGAGCTGACTCATTCAGTCGAAATATTTTCCCCCTCGTGCTTCCTGGACATGACCTAGATCACAATGGAACATGTGATAGGAAATGGAAGAAACCAAGGGTATGATACTAATGGTGATCTCCTTAAAGAAAAGTGAATGGTGGAAAAATAATGTAACTTTTACAATATGAATGAAGCAATGGGATTATGAAATATAAAATGGAACATCAAATTTCCCTAAATGTGGGATTCCAATGGTAGGAAAATATGTGAAAATAAAGAAGCATATGTGGCTACATTTAAGATTAAAAACTATATGGGATCCCAATACTAGGGGCTTTAAATGGGATGGTTACCCAATGGTACTATGTGTATTAATGGACAACATCCATGGAAGGGAGGCTCTACTACCTAGAAAGGGAAAATGTAATTGTGGCTAGGTTGGACTACTTACCTGAATAGAGGGGATCCTATAGACACAATTGGATCAAACAAGGTTGAAGCACACAATTTTTTGCAAAGGGAAAATCAACTATATGTCATTTTGAAGAAATATACATGTATGAAGAGGTGACATGTGGAGGTAAAAGGAACCCGATGAAACCTAACTTGCACACATGGAAACAATGCCAAACTACAAAACTGCATCTAGAAAAATGAAACCAAATGTACAAGCAACGTATAAAATATATTAAAAGGACTAAATTACATGCATGAGAAATAAGAGGGAAAAAGGGTTTCCCAAAAAGAGGTCATAATTACACAAATTTGGATGCATGATCAAGAATAGTACAAAACCATGATATATTTCCTTGTTATGAATGATAAATATGCAAATCTAGAATATGATTCATAGTATGATACACAACACTATTGAGACTCCTAGGTAGATGAGTGAATCTGATGCATTCAAATTGAAAAACAATTTGTTTACCTCACACATACTTTATAAAAAAGAAAGGATCACATAACCATAATAGTTATTCAATTGTGCGACAAACAATTGAGAATCTAATAAAACATGAAGGAGAGGAATGCACATATGGAGAGATTTGACCAAGAGGCCAATCATAGCATCATATTTTTCTTGATTATTGGTGGTAGCACCAATACACGCTCCATTGACATGGACAAAGAAGTGTTATAGGGAGTAAATGGTCCAAGTTGTTGAGGTGAGATTCATTGAGTATCTACTTGTGCCATCAATTTAATTGATGTAAGATCGGGAATAATAATCCATCTAAAAAATATAGGGAAATGAACCATAATCCTCAAACTAAAAGGGGAAATCTATAAAACAACTATATTACAAGGGAAAAGGGAACCAATATCATATATAGTATTTCTTAAGCTATAGCCCATTATAGGGGTCCTTCAAGAGTTTTCCATCCATACTGGAAAGAAGGTATCCCCACTTTCCAAGGTAGTGCTTTAGGACATAGGGGCCATACCATAAAGGCTTGAACTTTCCTCAACCAATTTTTCATTGGTCATAAACAAGGATGAAATCACCTTATTGGAATGAGCATGTGTGGATGTGGTTGTCGTAGCTATATTTTGAATTTTTCTTCTACACTTTGATGTTTTGCAAAGCAATACAATGATCCTCATATATTGGTTCCAAAGAAATCAAGAGTTGTTCCAGAGTTGAAGTTTCTGGAAAAAGTTTGACTGCAATATGTAATAATGGGAGCTGACACTCAGTAGGTAAGATGGACCCCATAATCCAAAGTTCATCTAACTCACTACTATCTTCAAACATGACACATGAAATACTGGGTGGATCTCAATGTCTATTGGAAGCAATAATTTGTAGGCCACCTAACCATTGCACCGAACAATCTAATATGGGTCATAAAAATTTGGTCCAAGATTTTGATGGCCTTTAACTTTAAGAGAGTTCTACTTATAAGGTTGGAGGCAAAGGAACAATTGATTTCCTTCTACAAATAAACACTCTGAATGGTGTTGTTTTGAACATTGTTTCATGCAATTTTGAGCCACTGCGAAATTTTTCTCAAGTGTGTAAAGAGTGACATCTTGATTATGAAGGAGACTATCGATTGAATGTACTTTCGAATTACTTCATATATAAGAAACCACAGACGGTGGTTTTTGGCCATAGACTGATTACCATGGTGTCAATTTTGTATCCTTATGATAAGTGGTATTATACCACCATTTTGTCAAAGGTAACTACTATGCCCATTTGTGCTTCTTTTAGGATACAAAAAATATCAGATATTTTTCAAGACACTTGTTAACTGCTTCGGTCTATCCATTTGTTTGAGGATGATAAAAGGTTCTCATTCGTAACTGGGTTCCCTAGAGTCTAAATAGTTCTTGACAATATTTTTTGTTGAATGTGGGATCATAATTTGACACAATGGAGGTAGAAATTCCATGGAGTTTAAAAATATGGTCTAAAACAATTTGGGCAACCATTGCCAAGGTAAATGGGTGTTGGAGAAATGAGCATATCTAGAAATTCACTCAAATACCACCACGATGACTGATTTTTTATCTACTTTCGAAAGACTAACAATAATTTAATCCATGGAAATGCCAATCCAAATAGTGTCTAGGATTGGTAATGGTTGCAATGCTTCAAGAGTCTTTACTTTCTAACCCTTTTTCCTTTGGCAAGTTTCACATTCCACTACAAAAGTAAGCATATCATTTTTCATGCATTCCCAATAGAAGGGGAATATAGCACATGCATACTTGTTTTTAATTCCTGAGTGACATGAGAGAGGACATGAATGCAACTCTGCTAATATTGACAATTTTAAAGCAGAATTAGGTACAAGAAAAAAATGAACTTTATATCATAGTGTATGTCACTACCAAGTGTAACCCTGTGGATGGATTGGATCGTTTTGGAGGTGATCAATCAGATCACATGTGTAGTGCTGGTTA
The DNA here is from genome assembly GCA_027924585.1 of Larix kaempferi. Lineage (NCBI taxonomy): Eukaryota > Viridiplantae > Streptophyta > Pinopsida > Pinales > Pinaceae > Larix > Larix kaempferi. Next base: position 21,530,798 of record BSBM01000179.1, on the reverse strand, counting down.
TCCATTCTTGTCTTTTTTCCTCTAACAATTCAAATACTAGAGAGGATAAGGAAAAGAGTGATCCCTCTTCCTCATGTTTCCATAACAAGGAATCTATAACAAAATTTTATTTTCCCTTTTTATAAATGATCTCATAAGCATAGCCCAACATTTTGGTGACCCATTTATGTTTCTATAGGGATGAAAACATTTTCTTCAAAAACTACTTTAAGTTGTGGTGTTCCATATTGATCTAGAGCATGTTCATATGAGATATGGCCTCCATGTGTCAACTTCATGTAGGATGGCCATAATTTATTTCTCATAAGTATATTTTCCAAAATTATTGTCACACAACTACTTGTCAATGCTAAGGGTCTTCCTTCTTGTATTAGAACTAAACCCAATCCTTTTTCATAGGCATCAAATTCCAATAAAAAATTATTGATTAAAGTAGGCACACCTAAGACTAGTGTGGTGCACATAGATTTCTTTAAGACTGGGAATGCTTGTTATGTTGCTTTGTTTCATGGAAATAATTTGTTTTCTTAGAAGGGTTATCAATGAGGCTACAATTTTATCATAACTATTAACAAAATTCCTAAAGTATCCTATAAGGCCTAAATACCCACATAATATTTCCACAATTTATAGTGTGGCCTTTATTGCATTGTTGCAATCTTCTTGGGATCCACTCTCACCCCATCTTGTCCAACAATGTGATCTAAGTATTCAACCTCTAAGACCTGAAAAGCATAGTTGCGGTGTTTGATGAACAATTGATGGTCACAAAGGAGTTCCAAGGCTTTATCAATATGTTGTAAATGGGAATCCCATGTTTTACTATAAATCAAAATGTCATCAAACAAAACTAACAAAAAATTACAATTATATGGCCTCAAAATTCTAATCATGACACTACAAGGAGAACACCTTCTAGTGGAGGTTGTAGTGGAACCCCCCCCAAAAAAAGTCCCTTTTTTTGTTTATAGTGGAGGTTTCTAGTAAAGGAAGATGGGAGGAGGTTTTAGAAGATGTTTTTTATCGGTGCACCTAAGCCATTATGGAGCATTGGTGCGTCTTTGGTTTAGGCACATTAGTTTTCTTTTTGGTAATGCTGCACCGGTTCTCCTCATTAGATTAGGAGCACCGCTGGTTTATGACCCATGTGCAACAATGTGATTTTAACAAAAAGAAAATTTGGTGCTTCACTTTTTGTCATGGTGCACTAGTGCTCCTCTATGGATAAGGCACACCGTTGTTGATGCTCCTCATTGGTGAAGGCACATCGATGTAGGTGCTCCACTTTTCAAATAGTGCATCGATGCTTCTTTAGAACATGAGAAACCATTAGTATATGATTATTCTTGGCACCCATTAATAAATACTATTTGATACATAATTGGATGATCCTTGGTAGAATTGGTGGTGGCTTCTTCATGCTTACATCCTTTGTAAGATCTGCTTGAAGAAAACCCAAACAATCTCATAATGCTTGAAGATGCAAATGGATGATTTGTTCTTCCTTATTCTTTACTAAAAAAGGCAGAACAACTTGGTTCCTATATGGATGGTTTTATTCTCTCTTTTAAATCCAAATCTTCACCTTTGAGCTCAAATCCAAACCTATAGTAAAAATAATCTTTGAAATAAATGGCCTTACCAATCTCCTCCCCCAAGGCTACATACTCCTGGTAGTGGTGGGGCAAGTTTTCAATTGCAGATATCATCTCTGCCAAATATTTCTTAGGATTAGCCATCGGTGTTTCATCCCATTGGTATTCACAATACATATGGTCACAAATGTAACCATCCTGATCTCTTAGTATACCTCTATCAATGTAAATGATTTCTTCTTCCATGGTTGTGACTAGCTGCATAGCTGCAACTTGAAGATAGATATGAGATATCTTCCACCGAGAGTTGATTTCCATAAGCTGAGCCAAGGAAAGAGATATGATACCACTTTAATATTTCTGATATGACATCAAAGGATATTATCTCAATATCAAATATAAAACAGAAACTAGTATTCAAAACTACTTAAGAAGAAACTAGTCCAGGTCACTAATTAACCCACCCAGGACTTGATAGATGAACACTTTTGGATATGAAAAATGTATTGGGGAGTGTGAAAAATCATGGAAAACAGAATCAAGTCCATATTTAGAGTTCTATGCACAAGGTATTGGGGCCATTTATGTTTCAACAACAGCTCCTGATGAAGTCTACTCCAAGGCTTCATGGGCACACCAACATATGCATACTAAACTCATTCACTTACACTTGAATAAAAATAGTGGTTGATAGCAGTTCATTTTCCCCTATTGTACTTCTTGACAAAATTTTATGCGGTTTTGGAGGATTTTGTAGTGTTTGGAGGAAAAAGGAGGAAGTGTGCTATGGAGAATTTCTCCACTAGCTTTATTTTAGGCTCTTCCAAACATGAAGAGAAGGCCACGAATTATCATTCTGATGATTGAATGGGATTCATGAATGAATTAAGAACCTCATATGAATGGAAAAACATAAATTGATCATCCATAGAACTTTTAATTAAAGCTACTGCAAAAATAGTCAATTATAAATGCCCAATGAGCTAACCTTAAGAAATCTAAATACAAACAGTCATAGAAGGTCATGAATATATTATTTTTGACTTGGGATGGATTCTACAGGAAAATGAACACCTAAAAAAACTCACAGAAAGGAAAATGGTTTCACAAAATTCTGTATATTGCAATTCTTGGAAAACTAGTCAATTAAAACTCTGTAATGAGCATAGGGTGAGTAAATCATTAAAAATAACACCTTAGTTCCAAAATCAGAAGCAAATTGGTATTATTAACTTGCATAATAGTACATAATCATTAAATTATTGTAATGGTAGCATCAATATCTCATTAAATGCGCTCCTCCTTGGGAAAATACAAATAAGATATCATAATCAATGCATTCAATCACTGAGGGAGAAGAATGTTTCAGAAGAGAGAAAGAAGAGAGGATGTAATCAATGAGCTATAACAGATCTTCAAATTGGTCATTAATGGCTACATTGGATCATGTGTAGAATACTAAAATAGGAACCATGGGGCACATCTCTCATAGGTAGCTAAGGGTGCATCACTAAATCCTACAGAAGCTTGAGCTTACTCATACACAATTCATAAACTATAAAAAGACGTGAAATGGAGTTCTCCTCCTTCTTTTATAGAATTTAATCCTCATGGTTGAGCTTATCCTCTTAGAAATTCAAATTTTAGGAGGCATGGATGTTTCCTTGATTAGTTGGATTGGGTTTGGACCCACTTAGCCTCATGGATGTCTCCTCACTTTCTAAACTTGGACCCTGTAGATTTTGTGGATGTTTCTAATCATTCTTGAGTTGCACAAATAAAGAAACTTATTTCTTTTTTGCTTTTGATAACTTTCTTGCTTTTCCAACTTTCCTTGCTTTATGAATTTCTTTTGACTTTAGAAACTGTGCCTCCTTTCTTTTTGGATGTTTCCTGCTTTTCAATATTGGTTGCTTTTCAGTACTTGCCTACTTTGTACACTTTCCTACTTTATGCACTTGTTTGCTTTTCACTACTTTTTTCAGTTTCCTCCTTTTTTGCTTTGCTCCACTTTTCTTTCACTTTCCTCTTTGGTTGAAGACTCATTGAGATATCCTTGTCTCCTTATGTGCCCTCATGGATTATTTAGCATCTTCCAACTCATCAACATATTTAATTAATAATTAAATATCAAAATATTATTTACATCACCTCTAATTTATTTTATTGAAAACAACTATAGTATAAATTTTATTCCCAATTAATTTAATTGCCTAGGCCAATGTTACCCCCCTTTATTAATTAACTCATTGATCTTCACTAGGATCCATGTGGGTTTGGTGGATTCATGGACACTACTTGGTTTTGGAAAAATGGGAACATGACACTATTCCCATTGTCTACATTACGCTTCCCAATGCTACTATGCAACACAATAGACATTGTGTACTAAACACCTACGTGCATTGTGTGGCATTTACTATCACTAATCGCACCACTAGACATATATTCCAAAATTTAGTGAAATATTATATAACCTCTAATGTAGATCCCATGAATCTTAGGTACACCATCATTGAAGAGTTACCTCTACCCATCCATTATTATAAAGGAATCATTTCCATTTATTACATGTATTCCTCTAAAAATGCCTCCTTGTCCACCCCTTCTCTGGCAATGTCAACCCTTGTGGATGTGGACCATTCAGATCTATCCACATACACCTTTCAAAGTGATGAGGAAATCCTTGAATCCCTTACAAATCATGAATTCCTATGGGACAATATGCATCACTATGCATACTTTTGCCCAGAGGAATCCTCATTGGAAGGCTTGTCTTAAAACAAAATTTCCATCGAATCAAAGGATTTTAATTACCTAAGGCATGTTAATTTCTTTACGAGCCAAATCCGTGCCTTAGATGTATTTGAGGAGGGTAACATGGAAATTATATCTCCCACTATCCAATTGGATCTTTCATTCAATCATAGATTCATTGAGAACATATTGATAGGTTCTTCTTGTACTCTTGAGGAAGTTAACCTATAAGTCCCTATTTCAGAAGTTTACTGACATATTTTCCTATTACTATGCTAAAAATCCAGGCCTTGACCTTTCCATTATTGAACATCATATCAACACTTGGCTTGAGGTTAAACCTATATGCCAAAAGTAGAGACACATTCACTAGTTCATGTTAAAGTTATAACATCATGAGTCATTCTCCAGGTCAATCGTGTATGTCAATATTGAGCCTTGTGTGTTGAGGTAGTGCCTTATAGGATCCTAAGATGGACTCAGGAAACTTGGAGAAGAATATTGAGTTGGACTCAAGAATGGTTAAGCTTCATATGTTGATGCAAGTGATTTGTATGTCAAAGTGATGATGTTGTACAATCTTGCTATTCAAGGCTAAGGTCTTGTGTGTTAAGACATATCTTCATGTGTTGAGGTGGCGCCTCATGTTTTGAGGTGGTGCCTCATGTGTTGAGGTGATTCTTTGCATGTCGAAGCATGTATATGGTGTGCGATGTACTACTAACCATGGTTGAACTATTAAGTCTCCTCTATCTTGTAGAGACTGGCCACCTCTAGAGTGAATTACTTTAGCATATAACCACTTAGAACGATAACAAAACAAAATGATTACAACAATGGGAAAGTCTCCGTAGTATATTTGATATGATAATTAAACTGGAACATGTGATAAGACAAGAGATAAAGAGAAGATGTGATAAGATATGAGAGAATTCGAATTTCACATAAAATAATTAATTAAGAGAGAAATTCAAATTGTTAAACTTCTGTGAAGACTTCAGTAAATCAAAGGAGAACTCGAATTGATCACTACAATGGTGTTAACAAGAAAGAATCAATTAAGAGAGTTAACTAAGTGATAACTAAGAATATCTAGTTAGCTAAGTGTTATTGCATGATGGCACTTATATTAAACTAAAAGATGACTCTTATGTTAAACTAAAAGACGACACTTGAGTTGCGTCACTTGCATGATGACACTTAAGTTAGTCACCTAACTAAGTGGGAAAGATTTCAGTTAAGGGGTGAGTTTGTCCTAAGAATCAGCTCAGTGAGTTAATGCACTGCATGAGAAGTGGGGCACTCTTATTCATGCAAGATTGATGCATCTAGAAGAAGGGAGAGTTCATCCTGAAGTTATAATATAAAAATAGAAGTCGATGCACGTGAAGAAAATATCAATATGTTATACAAGATTGATGAATTCAATGTGAAGCAAATTCTCTTCTCTCTTAAAGGCAATGCAGTTCTCTTTATGCAGGATATTATTTCGAGTCTCTCTTCTTTATATTTCTCATGCTTTGTAAATGTACTAGGGGTGCTTGATGTGAAATGCATTCTCTACTATCTATCAATATACTAAGGAAGGTTTTGCTGGGGTTTTCTCCCTCAAGTCATATAGGGTTTCCCTAGGGTAAATTCATGTGTCAAATGTGATTGCTTATGTGTATGATTGTTATTTGATTTCAAGTATTATTGCATCTACAAATTAAATATAAAAATCTAACATGGTATCATATATCAAATCCTTAAAGAGCCAATTTTAGAAAACAAGCTTGAGCCTACATAGATCTTGAGCGTTCACAGTACTTGAAGAATTATGGTTTCAATCTCAGTAAGAATGGAAGACCATATTGAAGTAACTTCGAACTTCAATACTTGGAAGGACATGATATTGAATATCCCGGAAGAGCATGATTTAGATGGATATGTATGCAATGGTATTGAAGAGCCTAATTCTATTGCAGGGAACATTACCTTCAAGAATAATCAATCTAAAGAAAAGATAATCATTTATGATTCTATGAAAGACAACTTGATGCCCATGATTACTCTATTGAAGACAAAAATGGAATTCTTCGACAATTTGAAAAATATTTATGAGAAGAAGGAGCCCAGTAAAAAGAGAGCAATGAAGAACAAGCTTCAAAATATGAAGATGGAGAAGGATGAAGCTATGGATTCCTTCTTCACAAAGATCTCTCAAGTAAGAGATCAACTTATCAGCATTGGTGTGACGGTCGATGATGATGATCTCATTCAGATTGTTGTCAATGGTCTTCCATCCTCATGGGATACATTCTTGGCTGCAGTAAATGGTAAAGAAGTGCAACCTAACTTTGATATACTATGTCATGATTTCCTACATGAATAAGGGAAAATACAGAGAAAGTATATTTCCTCCAAAGAAGAGAACCTCACTCTTGCAGCACAGATGAAGAGAGGTAAGAAATATCACAAGAAATTCTCTCATTAAAAGGAGAATGATTTCAAGAACTTTGATAAGTATAAATTTAAATGTTTCAATTGTAATAAGAAGGGCCATTGTGCAATAGAATGTCATGCAAAAAAAAGAGGAAAGTTTAAGGGTAGGTTTCATGCTTCTACTGCTACAAAAGTTGAATCTACAAGAAAAAATTCATCCAATGATTAAGAGACGAGGAAGGAACACTATATTTTCTTAGCCCTTTCTGGATCCATTACCACTAGTGATGAGACATGGCTGGTAGACAATGGCGCATACAAGCACATGATTGGACATAGGATCATTATCACATATTTGAAGGAAAATAAGTTTTCTTGTAAGGTGGAGCTTGGAGATAATACCACCTATTCAATCCAAGGGATCCACTTCTTTTCAGTTGGATTCAGGAAATGTACTGCACATGTATGAAATTATGTTTGTCCCCGGATTGAAGAAGAAACTCCTATCTATTTTTCTTATAGAAGGTAAAGGATTCATAGTTATATTTATGGACAACAAAGCCCTCTCGTGGTCGAAGCATGAAGACTTGAAGTCTGCATCAGTGATTGGAGTCAGAGAGGGAGGTCTCTACAAAGTTCCTGGAAAACTCATTCAAGCCATGATCCATGACATAGTTAATCCACGTGAGCTATGGCATAGAAGGCTTATTCATATCCATTTCAAACCACTACCTGGATTGCAGAATATGGTGAAAGGTATGCCCATATTTAAATCTGATTTTGATAGTGTTTGTAAAGGTTGTGCTCTTGGAAAGACCATTAAGAAGAGTTTTCCAAGTAGTACCAAAAGATCCAAAGGGATCCTTGACTTGATTCATTCTAATCTATGTTGTATTATGTTTTCACCCTCCTTGAGTGGTTATTTGTATTATGTGCTTTTCATAAATGACTTCTCTCAGAAGTCATGGGTTTATTTTTTGAAAGCAAAGAGTCAAACTTTCAACAACTTTCAAGAGTTTAAAGCACTAGTTGAGAATCAGACTAGAAAGAACATTCATGTTTTGAGATTTGATAATGGAGGAAATTTTGTGTCTAATGAATTCAATGAATTCTGTTGAGATGAAAGAATAAAAATACAGCTGATTATACCCTGTAACCCCCAACAAAATGGGGTTGTTGAAAGAAAGAAAAGAACAATATGTGAGGATGAAAAATCCATGATGTGTGACCAGTATCTTGCTACCTCCTTATGGGAAGAATCCTCTAGCACTGCTGTTTATATTCATAACATAATCCCTCATGCTATCTTGGGAGAAAAGACTCCTGGAGAGGTCTTCACTGGTGAAATCCATATGTTGGAAACTTGAATATTTCCAGTTGTCCTGTTTACATTCATATACCAAAAGAGAAGAGGACAAAGATGGAGCCATCTAGAAAGAAATGAACATTTGTTGGATATAGTGAATCCTCCAAAGCCTACAGAATCTATCTTCTAGGACAAAGAAACATTGAAGTCAACAGAGATGTAAAATTTCATGAAGAGGATGCCTTCAAGCACTCCAAAGAACTTCAGTGTGATTCAGACATGGAGGAGCATGATACTTCTATGATGGAGTATCTAGTTTCTTATTCTACCCTTCATATGTTGAGAGGGAGAAGCCAAAATATTTTGTAGATATGCTCGATCCGGAAGAACCAGAAGATCTAATAGAAAGATCACTTGATGACCATCCTTCTAAGAGGAGATCTGCATGGTGTCGAGAAATTCTGCAAGAGGTAGAAAAACATGGAGAACCTCCAAGATCATCCAAAGAGAGAAAGAGACCTAAACTATTTTCAGTATATGTAGAACAGATGAGTCACATCAGTGATTCATAACCCTCTAGCTATGAGGAAGCCTCTAAGAAGCATGTATGGAAATATGCCATGGTAGAAGAATACAAATCTATCATGAAAAATGATGTGTGGGAAGTAGTTCCTAAACCTAACGAGAAGTCCATAGTAAATTCCAAGTGGCTTTATAAAATAAAGCATGCAACAGATGGAAGTATTGCAAAGTATAAAGAAATATTTGTGTCCTATGGCTTCTCACAGAAAGAAGGGATAGAAAATGATGAGACATTATCTCCTGTGGGCATGTACACTACTATCCGAACCATAATTTACCTTACTTATGTTTTGGTTTGGAAACTTCACCAGATTGATGTGAAGCCTTCCTTTTTCAATGGTGAGGTTGAGAAAGAGTTTTACATACAACAACCTGAGGGGTTTATATTTCATGGGAAGGATTCCCATATATGCAAAATTAAGAAATCCTTGTATGGGCTTATGTAGGCCCCGAGGGATTCGTATTTGAGGATTGACAACTATCTTATGAGCTTGGGATTCTCCAAAAGTGAAGTTGACCCCAAACTTTACTTAAAGTTTGTGAAGAACCATCCATTGATATTGGTTCTATATGATGATGATTTGTTCCTTACTGGAGAGAAGAAATAGATAGCTCACTGCAAGAGGGATCTCACCTCTAAGTTCAAAATGAAATATGTAGGTCTTATGCACTATTTTCTTGGTCTATAAGTTTGGAAAATGAAAGATGAAATATTTCTTCCATAAGGAAAGTACACAATTGATGTGTTGCGGATATTTGGTATGATGGACTATAAGTCCATGTATACTACTATGATGTATAATCTAAAGAATCTAGACGAGTCAGATTCCGGATTAGATCTACTGGATCCTACCATGTATAGACAACTCATTGGTTCCTTGATGTATTTTATACATTCTAGACCAAACATATGTTATGTTGTGAGTATCTTGAGTCAGTTCATGTCTGAGCCAAGACACAGACATTGGGTTTCTACCAAGTATGTGCTTAGATACCTTCGAGGTAATATTTCTTATGGACTCAGATATGCTTCCAGCGGTGGAGTGATGTTACTTGGATATGCCAACTCTGACTGGGGTGGTATTATTATGGACCGAAAGAGTACATCCAAGATTTTTTTTAGCTTGGGATCAACTATGGTCTATTGGTCCAATAGGAAGCAGGGATCCGTAGCCCAAAGTACTAAAGAAGCAGTGTAAATTACAACTAGTATTGCCTACCGAGAAGTTGTGTGGCTTAGGAAAGTACTTGCTGGGTTGTTCAGTGAGAATCTTGAGACTACTATCATCATTAGGGGAGTTTTGAGGTCTAAAATGGACCTCCTAAGGGAAATAATAAAATAAGAGTTATAATAATAAAATAAGAGTTCTAAATTTTAGAGGGGAAAAAGAAAAACTACTTTTCCTTATAGTAATTTTGACATATCTCCTTAACGGTTACCCAAATTTCAAGTTTGGGCACTCGTTGGATGTGGAGTTTAATTCCACATCCAACCCCTACCCACACTGCATACTTCTGAGGTAACCACGACATGAAAAAATGAAAATTTCAATAAAAAAAACCGTATTTTAATATTAAAATACGTTTTTTATTATTGAAATTTTCATTTTTTTCATGTCGTGGGCGCCTCAGAAGTATACAATGTGGGTATGGTATTAAAATACGTTTTATTTATTGAAATTTTCATTTTTTCATGTCGTGGGCACCTCAGAAGTATGCAATGTGGGTATGGGTTGGATGTGGGATTAAACTCCGCATCCAACGAGTGCCCAAACTTGAAATTTGGGTAAACCGTTAAGGAGATATGTCAAAAATACGATAAGAAAAATTAGTTTTTTATTTTTCCCTCTCCAATTTGTTTTACAAATTTTATCCTTATGGTTGACATCATCATCCTGAATCCTATTGGTTCCTATAAAGTGAATTTTTATGGTACATTTTTTATTTTGAGGTCCATTTTTTACCTCAAAACTCCCCTAATGTCACTCTAACAATCAGAGCTGCATAAAGTTCTTAGAAAACCTTGAGTTTCATGACAGATCGAAACACATTGAGATGAATCATCACTACATCAGAGACATGGTCCAGAGAGGTGCCATAAGACTTCAGTACATTGATACTAGAGAGAATATAACATATATGTTGACAAACCTCTATCAGTGACGAAGTATAGGTACTTCTGAGACAAGATTGGCATGGCAGAGAATGCCTCCCTTGTTGAGAGGGAGTGTTAAAGTTACAACATCATGAGTCATTTTCTAGGTTAATCTTGTTTGTCAATATTGAGCCTTGTGTGTCGAGGTAGTGCCTTATAGGAGCCTGAGTTGGACTCAGGAAACTTGGAGAAGAATAGTGAGTTGGACTCGTGATGGTTAAGCTTCATGTGTTGAGGCAAGTGCTTTGTATGTTAAAGTGATGATGTTTTATAGTCTTGTGAATCAAGGCTAAGGTCTTGTGTTTCAAGAGAGATCCTCATGTGTTGAGGTGTTGCCTCATTTGTTGAGGTGATTCTTTGCATGTCGAAGCATGTATGGTGTGTGATGTAGTACGAACCATGGTTGAGCTATTAAGTCTCCTCTAGAGACTGGCCACCTCTATAGTGAATTACTTTAGCATATAACCACTTCGAACGATCGTAGAACAATATAATCACATCATTGGGAAAATATCCTTCGTATAATTGATATGATAATTAAGCTGGCACATATGAACCATGCAGATAAGACAAGAGATAAAGATAAGATGTGATAAGATATGAGAGAATTCGAATTGCACATAAAAGAATTAATTAAGAGAGAAATTCAAATTGTTAAACTTCAGTGAATACTTCAATAAATGAAAGGAGAACTTGAATTGATCACTACAATGATGCTCATAAGAAAGAATTAGTTAAGAGAGTTCACTAAGTGATAACAAAGAAGATCTAGTTAACTAAGTGTTATTGCACAACAACACTTATGTTAAACTAAAATACGACACTTGCATAACAACACTTAAGTTATCCACCTAACTAAGTGGAAAATCTTTCAATTAATGGGTGATTTCATCCTAAGAATAAGTTCAATGAGTTAATGCACTGCATGAGAAGTGGGGCACAGTTCTTCATGCGAGATCGATGCATCCAAATGCAGGGTGAGTTCAGCCTGAAGTCATAAGATAAAAATAAAAGCTGATGAATGTGAAGAATATATAAATATGTTATACAAGATTGATGACTTCAATGTAAAGCAAATTCTCTTTTGTCTTGAAGCCAATACGCTTCTCTTTGTGCAGAATATTATTCCGAGTCTCTCTTCTTTATCTTTCTCTTGCTCTGTAATTGCATAAGGGGTGCTTTATGTAAACAACATTCTATGTTATCTATCATTATACTAGGGAAGGTTTTGCTAGGGTTTTCTATCTCAAGTCATAGAGGGTTTCCCTAGGGTAAATTCAAGCATTGAATGTGATTGCTTATGTGTATGCTTGTTAAATATTTTATTTCAAGTATTATTGCAGCTCCGAATTAAAGATAAAAAACTAATAGTTCAAAGCTATGGCCATTAAAGATGAAATTGATTAACTTTCAAATGTAGTTTTCATTTATTCGATTACAAATATCACATTGGTATCCAATCTAGTTCTAGTCAAGAAGAAACATGGCACCATTCATGTTTGCATTGAATTTTGTGATCCAAACAAATATTGTCCCAAAGACAACTTCCCCATCCCCGTCATGAACCAAATTATCAATGCATGCACTAGGCATTAGGTTTTTACCCTTCAAGGATGGTTTCTTTGGGTATAACTAGATCCAAATTTGTCCTCAAGATCAATACAAAACAAACTTTAGCACTCCTTAGGGGGACATTTTCCTATTGAGTCATTCCCTTTGTACTCAAGAATGTCAGAGCTACTTTCCATCATGCAATGTCATATGCTTTCATTATATGGTTTAAATATTAGCCTAGAATATTTGAATGACCTGTCGAATCATTCTAAGAAATTCTTGTAACAACCAGAACATCGTTGTAAAATGTTCCTTAGGTGTCATAGGTATAACATTAACTTGAACCCACTTAAACATTGTATTCTGCGTTCCTATAAGTTGATTGTTATAATTTATCATTTCCAAGAAAGGGATCATCGTTGATCCTCTGAAGGTTCAATCCATTCTTTAACTCTCTCCTCCTAAGACTTTGTGCCAATTGCAAAGCCTTCAAGGTGAGGAAAAATTCTTACGATGTTTTTGCTTAATTCATTCTAACATTCCATTCATATTGGATGAGCAAGATAAATCTTCTTCTTATGCACTTAATTTGACACCCTTAATTATCTCACGATACTTTGTGAATGATTTCCTCCTTTACATTTCAACATCTACTTATGTTTCCGTCATAGTTCTTTGTAAGGAAGATGTTGACTGATAGGAACATGTCTTTTATTATGTTAGTTAGAACCTCTCTAGACCCTCCTTATCATATAAACATGAGGAGAAGCTAGACTTAGCCATTGTTTTTGTGGTTCATAAACTTCACCATTACATCTTATGAGAAAAACCAAAGCCATTGCAAATTCCTACCCCATGTTGTATCTTTTGAATTGATGCCACATTCAATGAAAGGTTGCTAAGTGGATTGTTGTCCTTCAATAATATGACGTTTACTTTATTACTCGCAAGAGTAAAATTATTTGGCTTTGGTAGAGTTCATTTTGGATCTATCATCCAATGTTAACCACCCCCTATCTATGATGATCTTTCATATTGGCATTTGTTCATCATTTCTTTGGAAAACCATTGGCATGGGGATATCCTCATTTATTTGTGCACTTGTAAGCTTGTTTCTAATCTCATCCATTATGATCAGTATTAGATTCATCACCAAGCCCCTCAATACCTCCTTATCAATGATGCCTTATAATGAAAAAATAAAGAATACTAACAATAAATTAAGTATTATAATCATTTTAAATTTGTGTGAAAAAAATCATTTTAAATATAATGTTTTGGATATAGTAAAAGAAATTAAAATAGATGTTCTTTAAAAATAATGATAGTAAAATATTGAAATCATTAAAATTAAAATTTAAGTTATAATAATAATAACTTATTTTAAAGTTATAGTTAATGGTATAGAATATTTTCTTTTAATGAGATATTTTTCATTAATATTAAATAAATTTTATTAAAAAAAAATAAAATTTTACGCTATATTTAAAAATGTAATTTTGCTCAGATATTTCCCCAAAATTTTTATAGGTAGTGCATTATTCAAATAAGTAGTAAAAGTCCTCTATGGTTCGGTAGTTATATTTCAATGAATGAGTTTAATTTTTTAATGTATAGTTTAAAGTGTATGAAGTTTAAGTCATTAATAATTATGTTTATTGCATTGGATTAATCATGAGAAAGAAATATTCTGTTTTGTTCTTCATTCGGTTGTTTTGTTTAAATTCATTACATATTAGTTTATTATAATTTATTCATAAAATAATAAATAATGCTTGTGTTAATAATATGGATTATAGCTTCGTTGGACAAATATAGAGAGTAATGCTATGTTTTATAACGTGAATAAATTTGGAAAAGATGCTTGCACACAAACAATATTAATATACATGGTAATAAACACCAAAAAAAAACAATAACGTTAAGATGGCGTATAGCGTCTTTTCTACTCAACTAGGCTATGCTCATATATGTGAAAACAAAGGTTATGGTTCCTTAAATTTTAAACTAAACTATGTATAAAAAACAATTATAGTTAGCGTTTTCAGACCTGTGATATTCGAGAAGGCTCGTAACACTGAAGCTGATCATTACAAACCAACGATGCATTGAAAACTGAAGCTGATCATTGGTGGCCGGTGAATTTTACAGGCTTTACGGGTTGGGGATGGGGCCCTATGGGCTTCTCGTTCCCGGGTTTCTTTGCATATTTTCCGGCCCAGATCTTTTGGTTTTTAGTTGGGTGAGTATCCATGGCCGTTGTGTTGCCCATATCCAGTTGTTTTGTATTTTAATATAATCCACTGAGGTTCTTGAGGGCCTTGTACTCCGTTCAACATTCATTTGTTGAACCTAGTACCAACCAGGTTAAACAAGTGGGGAATCTCCTTTCTTTCATCGTTTTTTGGGTATTTTGTTTGCAGGGGGTGGGGCCTCTGTGTTTTCTGTGCTTTTCATTTTGGGGCCGTCTGTTGTGGCTGTTTTTTCTCCTAGGACCTTGTCTGGTGGGTGGATTGGAGGTTTTTGTCTCGGTCGGTTTAGGTGTTTCTTAATTTTTCCTGATTCTCTGACTATCTGTGTCAGTCTTTCGCTTTGGCTTGGGTAAGTCTGATATGGCTGGGTCAGTGCCTTCTCAGGTGGTGGTGGGGAAAGGGATCCTGTCTAATCCCTTGGTATGTGTGTCTTATGACCCCGGGCCTTTAGATAAGGGTCCATTGAATAGTGTTGTATCTGGTAGAGGGGAGGCAACCTCCGTGCTTCCAAGCCAAACCTCGGTGGCCTCTGGGAAGTTGAGGGGAGCGGGTTTTTCTTAGAAAGGTAATGGACATAAATCCTCCTTTAAGCTCTCCTTCGAAAAAGAGAAGAAGGGGAGGCCGATCTGTGTTCTTGGAAAGGAAATTACCATGGACATGGTGTTAGCCCTGAGCCAGAGGGCACTAGTTGGAAAATTCGAATACCTTCGACTCAACTGACCTGAACTGGTGTCCTGGGTTCGTAGTCAGTGGAAGCCCCTTATTTCCAACATGCCTCAGGTGCTGGTATTATCTCATGGCTGGTTTATGTTCCATTTCCTCAATGAGGAGGACTGATAGAGTATTGAGCAGCGTTTTTGGGTCTATGGAATCATGTCTCTGGTCCTTTCACGATGGCACAACGGATTTGATCCACGTTCAGCTAAACTTCAGAAAAGGCACTTATAGACTATTTTGCCTGGATTCCCCCTTCATTGCTGGAATATTGGGGGTTTCATGGCTGTTGCCAATACTATTGGTAGGTTCATTCTGATGGAAGAGGACCAGTTGACGGGGGTAGAGAGGCGCTCTCCTCGAATGCTAGTGGAAATAGACTCTTCGGATGGGCTTCCTGGTGAACTTGAGATTATTTGGGAAGGTGGAGCATTCATTCAGCATCTAGATTACTGGAAAATTGCTTTTCGTTGCCATAAGTGTAGACGAATTGGCCATTCCAAGGACTGTTGTAGCACTCAGCCTGTGGAACTGGAGCAGCAGGATGCTCCCGATGAAGGTATCTAGGATTCCAGTCCCTTGGACCAGAAGTCAACGTCTGCTATGTTGGGTAAGTTCGCCCAAGCTGTTCCCTTTCTCCTTAAGTTTCTATCTATTGAGGATTTCTCACAGGCCTGGATTTATTGGGCATGGCTATGGGATCGAGTTTGGTGGAGAAGCCCCTAAACCAGGGCGGTGCTCCTCCTGCTACGGCTGAGCATAGTCAGGCTGGGAGTGAAAATAATCCCACGGCTTTCCATGGTGGGACTTGGCCCGACCCAGAAGATCAATGTATCCAGTCCACTACTCCCATCATTTCTCTGGTGGTGTCTCTGTCTATTGTGGAGCCTCTTGCTGAGGTGACCGGAAAGGATCTTCTGTATATCACTCTGTCCCCTTCTTCCATTTCAGAGAAGCTCGAGCCTTCCCTGTTGAATTCGGTTAATCTGATCCCTTTTGAATCCTTTTCCTCGGGCCCCCTGTTTCTGTTTCATTGGCCGACCCTTCCTCCAATCCTAGGGGCAATGTAACCATTTGTAAGGCTTATAGGAAGAAGAAGGACTCTGCGAGGTCTGTGGGGGGGTCTCCTACCCCTGACCCATTGGCTTGTTATGTGAACCCTCCTTTATCATCCCTTTTTAACAAAGGTCTCATTCGGTACTCTCCATCTCAGGCTCTTAGAGATTTGACAGCCCCATTCCCTATCCCTTAATGCTGATTGTTTCTTTCAACGTTCGGGGCCTTGGAAGGGGCCCTAAGAGAGCAGCTTTAAAACATTTTTTAGAGGTGACTAAACCTGTTCTTTTATTATTACAAGAAACGATGGTTACTGCTACTCATGCTATCTCTTATTTTATGAAATTGAAGCCCTTGTGGCGTGTTTGCGCCTTGGACGCATGTGGCAATTCGGGGGCTACTCTGGTTGCCTGGGACCCGAGTGTGGCTGATTTTAGTTCTTTTTCCTCCTGCACGGGCATTTTGGTTGAGGGACGGTTTCGTGGGTGTGACAGAGTGATCCGCATTCTGAATGTTTACGGCCCTTATGTTGATCGTAGGTCCTTCTGGGGCAAGCTGGTTCTGTCAGGTATTCTTAATGATCCTTCTCTCATCCTCGCAGGTGATCTCAATCTGACTCTTTGCCTGGACGAAGTTTGGGGTGCTGGTAAGCTTATGGATCCAATAGCTGGTTATTTTTCTGAGTTATTTGATGAGGCTCATTTAGTGGATGTGGTCCCCCACATTACATACCCGACCTGGTCAAATGGCTGTTGTGGGGCGGGTTATGTTGGCAAATGCTTGGATCATTTTATGATGGCGGAGGACCTCTGTAATTTCTTCGGGAGATTTAGGTCCTGGTCATATGCTGTTGGTATTTCAGACCACAAGGCAGTGTTGCTTCAGTTTGAGGTCGGGACTTGCTCTAATTTTTACCCATACAAGTTTATCTCGAGATTATTAATGGATCCAGAGTTCTGCTGCTGGAAGCAGGCTACTTGGGAGGAGTTAGGCGTTGATGACAGGGTCTCCACATTGGGGGGTTTTGCTCACAAACTCCATTTATTAAAGAGATTGATGCAGGGGTGGGTGAAGGCAAAGAAATCCTAGGATATTCAGGCTTTGGAGATGATTGAGGATGATTTACAGCAGGTCCATGCTACTTTGGATATGCACCCGTTGTCTGTTGAGCAGCATGCCCGTTTGGCTACTTTAATCACTGCCAAGGAAAAGATTTTATTATCTATCGAGGATGAATGGATGCAGAAAAGCCGAGCCATTTGGCTCAAGGCGGGCGATAGGAATACTAAATTCTTTCAGAGGTTTGCTAACCAATGCTGTCTTACGAATACCATTTGGGATGTCAAGACCGGGGACAATCTCACTATTTCTGATGACCTATCCATCAAAAAGGAAGCTCAAAATCATTTTATGGGTGTTTATACTAAGAAGAGGGATCCATGGTTATTACATCAGCTTGAAATGGCTGGCAATCTCCCTCGTTATTTTTATGATGAGGAGGCCTTGGTTTTGGAGCGTCCGGTTACTTAGGTGGAAGTTTTTAATACCCTAAAATGTTTCAAGAGTGACAAGAGTCCAGGGCTCGATGGCTGGATGTCTGAGTTTTACCTGCATTTTTTTGACATTCTGAGCACTGATCTTACGAAGGAAATCGAGGATTCTAGAACCAAGGCTCGTATCCCTCATCACTTGAATCGTACCTTCATCACTTTGATTCCCAAGGTTGATAAACTGACTCATTTTGACGAGTATCGTCCTATCTCATTGTGCAATCTCTGTTACAAAATTATCACTAAAGTCATTGCAGAAAGGATTAAGCCGATTCTAGGTTGTTTTGTCTCCAAGGAACAATTCACCTTCCTACCGAATAGACAGATCTCGGATGCAGTGGAAGTTGCCCAGGAATGCATGCATTCTATCAAAGTCAAGAAGTTGAATGCCTTTATTCTTAAGGTTGATCTCCAGAAAGCGTATGACTGTGTTGACTGGGACTTTCTGCATTTCATTCTGATCCAAATTGGTCTCTCGGCAGAAGTAGTCCAATGGATTTATGCCTGTTACTCATTTTCCAGTTTCACGGTTCTCATAAATGGTTCTCCGATGGATTATTTTAATGGCAATTGGGGGTTAAGGCAAGGCTTCCCATTATCCCCTTACCTATTTATCCTTGCTATGGAAGGTCTAAGTCAGATGATACTAAAAGGTTGGGCTAAGGGGGATATTTCTGGTATTCATGTGGCTCGCACTTTATTCATGTCTCATCTCTTTTTCATTGACGATGTGCTGTTATTTGGAGTTGGCACCAAAGGCGAGTGGCTGCATTTTCACTCTATTCTTAGTATTTTTTGTGATGCTTCAGGGCTTAAAATCAGTGCTACCAAATCCTCCTTCTCCTACCAATGTGATGATCGGTCTTTCTGCTCGTTCTTGGCAGATTTGCTTCCCTATTAGCAGGTGCCTCTGAATGATGGCCTTTTGTATCTCGGCTTCCTGATCAAACCAAACTATTATGCTGCTGCGGATTGGAACTGGCTGATTAAAAAGGTGGCTCGTCGGATCCATTCTTAGGTGGCTCGTTGGTTGTCCTTGGGGGGTAGACTTGTTTTGACTCAGTCTGTTTTGACTCTCTATTCCTATGTATTGGCTCAACATGTTTGATGTTCCCATTTGTATTTTGAACAATCTGAGGAAACTCATATTCCGTTATCTTTGGGGAAGTAGGCTTGGGACTTATAAATTCCATTTGGCCTATTGGAAGAGCTTGGTGAGACCTAAGTTATTGGGGGGTTGGGGTATAAAGGATTTACGATTTTTCAACAAAGCCCTCTGCGTGGAGAGCTGTTGGCGAGGCCTTTTTGACAAAGGTCTTTGGGGTACCACCATCCAAGCTAAGTACCTGAAAGGAATTGAGCCATGGATGTGGTTGTGCTCTAGTAGTAACTCTTTTGGAGGAGGGTCTGCTATTTGGAGAAGTCTGCATAAATATCTATCTTTCATTCGGCGTTCACTGTGTTGGGATGTGGGTTGGGGTAACCAGGTTTCAATACGTATTGATCCCATTTTAGGCCTTAGGGACAAATCCAATTTATCTTGTGAGCTCATCCAGATTCTCCATGAGCATGGTTATTATGTCCTCAGTTAGTTATGGCTGCCTAATGCTAATTTTTCAGACCATTGGGATATGATCGGGGATTTGGCCTTGTCTTTGGATCTTGAAAGGGAGTGGTTCAGATATTGTCTTGCTCTGAAGGTGGCGGGTCTTTTTCTAGAAGAGAAACCGAATAAGTTGATTTGGGCCGAAAATGACATTCAGGATACAGTCATGGCCAATTTGGCTTATGATAAATTGATGGCAGATATCACTACGCATTCGGTGACTGACCCTGAACTATTGGTGTGGAGTAATAAGGTTCTGCTGAAAATTGGCTCCTTCATTTGGCTGGTTATCCACAACAAGCTTCTTACGTGGACCAATCTCCAATGCCGGGGTTTCTCTGGGCCGGGGATCTGCGTTTTGTGCAGGAGTGTTGACGAGGATGTGGAGCATCTATTTGTGAGTACTTCCAAGAGCTCTGGGATTACAACGTCACAGATGGACGACCTTACCAGCATGGAATCAGACGGGGGTGCTCGATAATTTGGTCGTTTGTTATGAGACTTCGAGGACTTATACCCTTATTGCCTTTCTTCTGTTGTGGGAGGTTTGGCGTGGTCGAAATGGGTTTATTTTTAAGGGGATCTAGCCTAATATTGATTTCATATTATCTTATATCTATGCCTGGCATGCAGGCTTGGATATCAAACCAGTCAATGATCTCTCTCGAGCCCCTCCTATTTCCGTGGACTCAGTTACATTTATTGTTGGTTTTTTCAATGGTGCGGCTCAACTGGGGGTCTGTGGAGTAGATATGGTCATCAAACTATCTAATGCCCACTATTTCCACATTTGTTTGAATGCTAGTTTTGGCTCCAATACTCAAGCGGAGCTGTTAGCCTTATGGGGGCTTCTGTGGTTTGCGGAGGTTCGAAATATAGCCCTCTCTGTTATTTTTGGCGACTCCCTTTGTATCATTGATTGGGCTACTGGTAAAAATGTGTTGTGACCACTCTCTCTTAAGCACTAGTCGACGAGGGTTAGGAAGCTGATCCAGAGGTCTAAGAATATGGTTTTCACTCATATCCGGCATTATCACAATGCTGAGGCCGACGACCTCTCCAAGCAAGCGTTGGGTTCTATGGATGGTCGAATCTCTTACAAGGAATTTCGTGATGGAGCTCTGATCGATGAAAGTGCTATGGGGTTTTGCTAATTGAGTGCACCTCTGCAGGGTACTCGGTTGGCGACTTGTTGCTGCAGCAGTTTTGTATTTGTTTCTGTGCTTTTGACCACGCATTGGCCTCTTTTTGAAGTTACAACTGGTTGTCAATTGCTAATCGTCCTTAGCCTGCCTACTGCTTAATTAGCTGTCAAAGTTATAAGCTTCTACATGTTTTGAATGTAATCGGAGTTGTCTCCGTGCTGGACGGTTTTTGAGTTTTTGGTTTGAATGTAATATGGGATTTCTCCTTGGCACATCTTTTCTACTTTAATAAAAGATTCTTTTTTTCATCTTGAAAAAAAAAACCTGTGATATTTAAACCGAATGATAAATATATTATTTCGACAATTAATAGTGTAGATCATATTTATTTATCAACAGTCATAGCCAAAACAGACATATGGGAGCTTCTTGTACAATCCCTTTGACGAGCTTTGTTAATACCCTTTGTTAGGTGGTAGTCGAAGAAGCCAATCACAATATTTTGAAAATTTTAATTTTTTTCACCAGTTCTAAAGTTTAAAATTAAATTTTGGGAAAAAATTATTTATTCATTTAAAATTGATAAAAATTGCATACTTATCGGATTACATAATATTCTACCTTCTAAAGTTTTAGACATTATCTTAGTAAAATCCATATATATCTATAATATATAATGAAACAAATCTAAAAAAAATATTTATATGTTCATCTCTCTTTCATATCTAGCCAAGTTAACATTCCAAAAATTGTATAATAAAATATTGATAATTATGATTTTATAATTGTATAAATAGATATATTTAATATGATCAATAATAACATTGTATGATGAAATATTGATAATTATATTTTTTATAATTGTATAAATAGATGTATTTAATATGATCATCTATGAAAAAATTCAAAAAAATTATGATATGCTCTATATTCTTTCATAAATGATCTAATAAGGTAAGGAATAATAACATTGTATGATGAAATATTGATAATAATTATATTTTTATAGATTCTTTTAACATATTCTAGATCAATTTAATGTGTAGAACACAAACAAGGGAAAGTTGCTTTGCAACATATTCCCTGCCAAAAAATTGAATAAAAATAGAAAGAACAAAGCTAATAAAAAGGCAATAGAAGCTTCAATTATAAATTTTAAGACTCCTAAATAGTATAGGCTACTTAAATATTAAACTTTTGAAATGAGATTGTTCACATAAATTTTGGCCTCCGTTGGAATGAACACTTATTCCTTAACCTCGGCAAATTGCAAGTAAGAGTGATTGCACTCTTAATTTATAAACCTCTGAAGCGTCAGGCCTTAAATCGTTAACCCTGTCTCGGTGCCATAGTTTTTAACCCACGGATATCTATTGAGACTTGCTAATTTTGTTGTTACCTCTTTGTTTTCCCTGTTTTGTCAGTGGATGCATGTGCATTGCATAGAAATAACAAGAGAAACCACAAAAATATATCCAAATGCATAGAAACCATGAAAATGATTTGTTAAAGATGGATGAAAATAGTGAAAACAAACCCAAAAGGCTGCATTTAAAAGAGCAAAATGAAATGGTGAGAGCCAGATCCTTTGCATTTAACAAATCCTGATCTTGATTTTGTTTTCCTTGTTGATATGGTCTATGGTTTCATGAGAGAAGAAGACCTTATCATAGCTTGATAGTTAAGGCAAGAGATCAACCAACTAGTTTATTGTAATGGCTGCCGCCTTGACCATTGAACTTAAATTTGATGCCATTATTTTCAGAGTGTAATGTACCCACCTGCTGACCCACTAAGAGAGGGAAGATGATGACCATATGTGGGGCTTTCTCATTCTATCAGCCCATTCATTAGAATGATATGAGTAAAGCATTTGTGTGCAGATGTAAAACTAATCAAGTATCCACAACGTAATATAACTTATCCACACACATTACTCATACATACAACATATCAATAGTCATCAAATTAATACATGATAGAAGTAAATACATAGATAGAAAAACACTTATCTCCGTTTTGCAATTGTCCCAAACAACTAGTTATGTTGCTGCAACGTTCCACCCAACCATAGGCCAGTTGTGTTCAACAATCTCTCAACACAACTGCCATCCTTGAGCTGGGCATGATTCCTTCAAGGAAAAGGGGACATTCACTCTCTCACAACCAATTAATCATTCCATCTGAGCCAAGCCAGTCCATAGCTGGGTTTATCAGGTTACAATTGAACCCTAGATGATTTCACTCAAGCTCAAGCCCAAGCCATGGATACCCAAACCCATACCCAACATACTCTTGTCTCACACAGTAAGCACAAACAAGGGGCAAGGATACACATTTTAAATAGTGGGATTTACAAATAAGATGGCCATGGGTTTTCCCAAAAACGTTCCCTACCAAAAACGGATTGTGGAATGGGGCAACAACCATAGGGAGGAAAAACGATTTCTTCCCCAAATATCTCAACCTTCAACAGCCCAAAACGGTCTCTATTGAACCCCCGTTCATTTTCCCCTTCTTCCCCACTGGTATACAACACAAAAACGCCCTTCTCTACTAGGAGAATGAAGAAAAAGGCAGCAAACTTGCCTGGAAAACGCCCGGGTAGCTCTGAACTCGTGAGGGAGAAAGAATGATGGTTGCATAATGGCTTGGGGGAGAAATTCATGGCTCTTTTCTTGCCCAAGAAGCAAAACGTGAATTCCCATGCAGGGTGGTTTGCCCATACCCGAATTTGGACAGCCATACCTCCCATTTCCCAAGGCATTAACTACCTCAACCAACTCTTGGGAGAAATCAATGATTGGGTACAAAAGTCAACATGGGTAGTTGAGGGTTTGATGGGTTCTCTCATTGACACTTGGCTTGACTTGATTGGCTTAAGGGTTTGAATGTTTTCCCTCCCAATTCCTTGTGAAATCATGCCCCCATCTCTTTGTTGCATTGCATAGCTAGTTGTGGGTATTTTTATTAAAATGCATATTACATGATAATTGAATTTCCAATGTGCATTGCTAGCATGCAAATCATATGCATCACTAAATTGATGGCAGGGCCTTGGCCTTGAGCTCCTCACCATGATTTCATAACAATATTACATCATTTATAATGTTAATTCCATGGGGTCAAACTAGGGACATTACATTCCCCTCCCCTTGGAATAACACCGTCCTCGGTATTCCAACACTTCGGACTATATACCCACTTTACACATGATTCAAAATTCACAAAATGTGACAGGTCTATCCTGCGTTTCATCCCTTTACTTTGAGCTTTCGGGACCCATTCCTTTGGCTTCCACAATCGTTCCTGCTGGCTTGATCGGCTATCTCTGCAGGTGGGCATTTCCCTACAACGATCCCTTTCTTTTATTTACCTTCCAGCTATACTACACGTCTGGAATTCCATGGATGCCATCTTTCTTGTTGTCCCGGAAACTATCTAAGGAATATTTCCAGCCCAAAACAAATAGTCTCTGGTCTACTGGCATGATCACAGTGCATATATGGCTCTCTCTTTTCTCACCCGCAACACTTGGCTAGTAATAGCTGTAATCAATGGCTTTCAATTTCTCACCTGTGAGACTCATCATGGCAATTCCTATTAGGACAAGCATAACACAATGTTAAAATTAGTAAATTATTTGCCCAATTGACATGGTACGCCCATGCTTTACTCATGAGACTTCCACACATTTCACGCTTTCCCAATATAAACATGAACTCATTCATGCTCATCCTTTCATCGGAAAATGACCATTTCAGCATTCATAATTCATTTCAAGCAATTAAACACAAATTGTTTTCATTTATGACATGCACTCAACAGTCTTTTGTTTCTGAGATGCATCAGTCAAAAGGAAAGAGAAGAGTAAGAGTTTCCCCCTCTTAGTCTTGTTCCAATCCGGAGCCACACCATCACTTGTGGTTCTATGCTCCTTAGCCTCTTTCACTTCAATGTGAATGCTTGGCATGCCATTTCTTGGCTATGACATTTGAGTGTCTTAGGTCTGTCTAATGCTTTTCAACTAGGGAACCCTTCCCTGTTGTTGCTTACAGAACCTTTGGCTGCTAGGACCCACACAGTTCCACTAGCACCATCTTTCATTACTGCTCGTACTGAGCTCTTTAGGACAATCATATGTCCACATGTATCCTCCATATGCTCTCATAATCCTTGCTTCCAGCAATACCTATACTCAAACATTGAATTAATTCACATGTTTAGTGTATTTTCATAGGGTCCATCCCTAGAAAAGAGTTTGACAAAATCATAATCAAATCATATACACACGTATGTTCATAAGCAAGAAGTTGCAAGATAACCAAATACTTATCTGTATTGGATGTCTTCACTTTACTCCACAGGATCCTTCTTTGCTTTCCGAGCATTGGATTTCTCGTGGATACAACAATGAATGTTGGGCCAACACACAGGCTACTCCACAACCATTCGAATAGGCAATGCCAGGCCAGTATGCTGACTGGTTTTATCAATTGTTTAAGGGAATGTTTGGCTAGCACGCCGGCTGCTCCATAACATCAAGTGGTTAATGTTCCCACCAACTATTCCTTGAATTTACCAAGAATTTTATAGCGCCCAACCAGTTACTCTCTGGCTTTACCAAGAATTTATAGCTCTCAACCAGTTACTCTCTGGCTTTACCAAGCATTAATATCTCTTTCAGGGTCCTTGCTTCCTGTAATGGCCAAGGTTTCCAATAAAGAAACAACAGTGCATTAGCTTGGTTGCCATAAGACTTATACCTGAAGTCTTCATTATTCCAAACAATAAATAAATGAAAATGAATACTTATCTGTATTGTGCATTTTCCTCGCTACTCCACAGGTTTCCTTCTCTGCTTTACAAGCCTCGGATCACCTATGGGGTGGATGCTTGGCCAGCACACCTGCTGCTCCACAACATCATCCGAATAGGCAATTCTAATCCAATGCGCTGACTGGGTTTATCAGGCATCCCAAAAATCAGTATGCTAAGCCAGTACGCTGACTGGGTTTATCAAGCATTTCAGCAAAATTAGTATGCTAAGCCAGTATGCCGACTGGGTTTATCAAGCATACGACAATCATTTCCAAGCCAGTTCTCCGACTGGGTTTGTCAAGAAATAACACCCAAATAACCAATACCTCCACAACATGCAAATAGGCAATGCCAAGCCAGTACGCCGACTAGGTTTGTCAGGCATCAATCTAACAACATGCCAAGCCAGTACACTGACTGGGTTTATCAGGCATCCAACAACCATTGCCAAGCTAGTACATCGACTAGGTTTATCAGGCAATATGAACAACATATCATGATTACGTGGCTCCTTCTCTCATGCAACCAGTGGTTCCTTCCAGCAACTCCATAGGTGACTCTCTTGACTGCAGGCTAGCATGGCCCCACAATACCCACTCACACTACACAAGGATGATACCCCTTTTTTGCAACACAACTCCTCGGGCCTATCCACCTCTTCTAGTGTCCTTTAGTGTGAGCGTAGAAAAGTTACCATTGCCCATACAGTCCTCTTGAGCACCCTTTCTTCACTTTGCCTCTTACGTGCAACACCAAATTGCATCTGTATAAGCTGATAGCACAAGAAGGATAAGCAGACTCATCAGTATTGTTGCTCAAAAATCGTAATCATATTTCATATCATTCACTATCAAGTATTGAAACACCAGGAATGCATCCATTCCCTTAGGGTGTAGTCAATATTGTAAACCCTAACATAACCCATCACCCGAAAGGTATGCATCCCTTTCCGATGTGAGCCATGTAGGCCTTAGTCACACTCAAGCAGTCTGGAACAATAATGAAATAATAAAACATGCTCTGCATATTAAATCTAATAACCATACATGTATATCCTTAGTTAGGGTTACCGAATACTCATTCATTTCACAAATGTATATTTTCTTCATTTGCGAAGAATGGGGGCTCCCTTCTCTGAGTCAACAGTCCTTCGGTTTGCCACCCCAATCTTTTCTCATGCCATAACCCACACATGCCTTCTTGGCATAATTTACTGTCTCACTCACATGCTTTACCAACATGCAGTTCGGCTGAGACATTATCGACATTTACAATGGCATTTCACCCGAAACCCATTTCCAAAGCATGTGATCCTTCCCATCCAGTTTGGCTTTTGCAGGCCGTCACACATGGTCTTCCTGCAATGTGTCATCCTGGCACACCTTGTCAAATAGCCAAATAGTCAACAACATTTAGCAATAAGCTTCAAATATGATTGTTCCATAACAAATCAATAGCATTAATAATTAAATTCAATATGAATTTACAATTATGTCTCCTACAGAAATTGATTTGCTTAGCAATGAGTCTCTCCTCATATTGTTTGGCTCTTATAAGTGGTATCACTCTGCCCATTATGGTTTCACCCTTGCTACCATACATGAACATCCACCTATAACATGTCCTCCTGACACAATTGTATATAAGCCAAATAGTCATTAGCAATTATAAGCAAATTCTCAAATCTGAAATTTGTAAATCTGTTTTCCTATAGAAATTAGATTTGCAACTATGAGACTATTCTCATAAACTTAAACCAGGCAATTTTCAGATTTGTTTCATGCATAAATTTACAACCATGAGGACCTTCTCATAACCTTTGGCTTCTGCACATGGTAGATTTCGGTCTTTACTATGGACTTATCCTCATTGCCATACGCAAGACTTTTCTACTTGGAACCTGAAACTTCAATCAGCCAAACACGTTGTGAGTATCTATGCACATAATCATTCATTGCCATAATAGTCACTGAAGTGATCTCAAAATTATAATACTCAATAATTCAAACACCTTCAGCTGTTTAACATTTGGAATGCAATGAAATATATATACATTTCTATATATGCATCATTATCACAATAAAATTGCAAGACATAGTCACACTATCCATGCAATTTAAATAACTGTAAATACTCATTACTTCATACTCCATGTAGCTCTGTCCTTCCAACAGAGTGCTCTGGTAGCCCATCACATGTCCACCTTCTTCATGCAGTCCTTCTCCTACATTCATAGCAGCTTATGGAATGGTCTCAGGATTAGCAATAGCCCACCATTTCATCTATTATCTAACTGCATTGAAACATATATATGTCATACCCATGCATTCACACAATGCATTTCAACATGTGTACTTACACATGCATGCATGTTTACAACATTTACCGGATATTTCAATGCACATCTCTTCAATGCCATCTTGCATGATTTCCTGAATACTATGCATTCAAACGTACTATGGCCTAACCGTAATAGGTCCATAAGTCCTCAGTTGTTGTGGTTGTTAAACTCTCAACCAATATTCACCAATGGCATAATATGAATCAGGGAAAACTTTAAGGATCTAATATTTATACTGGAGTATAGAAAGGGAGGCGAATATTGTATTGAGTATTGATTTTAAGGTAGGCGAATCTTTCAATTTTTTTAAGGAAAAGTATAACAACTTTGCGAATAATCCCTTATTGAAAAAAATAAATAGGCGAAATTTTCTAATTAAACAATTTACAATGAACGAATATCCATGGTAGGTGCTTTTGTGTTTGGCAAAAATTTGCACTCTCAATCTCATCAATGTTATATCTAATATTCATATTACTTTTCCAATTACCTCTTATGTGAGTGTTTTCATTGTTTTCTTACACTATCGTTCCTCTTGGAAATGATTTATTGTACCAAAAGATTCTAATCCATTTTAATTCCACCCATGGGATATTTAATATACATTATGCAATTCAAACAAATAGTGTAAGTAAATATTGGTTAGTTTTTAGTCAAAATGAAATTTACTTTAATGTATCACAACATTCATAGATAAGTTATCTCACTTCTATCAACATCATATATATATATATATATAGATATATGACACTTAAAATTTTTTTTCAAAATAACCAAAAGAGATGTCCCATGAAAAAAGACACAAAAATTACCATGGGGAAAACTCTCCCCAACAAAAAATAACTAAATCCACAACCAATTAAAAGTGATCTCCTATTTACATTTACAATTTTTTCTTCACAATAGCATATAACTTACAACTTACAATGAAAGATTAACTTATTTTATCTAATGTTCCTCCATTTATACACTAAATACTTCATATAATGTGTTCAAGTATACACATTCATCACTCATAACTAAAAATTCCATGTATTTGTTTCATCTTCCAAGTCGCTAAGATGGTCGAAAGATAAACTATCTTCATCATCCAATTCATTTTCTGAATCAAAATCTTTCAAAGAGCCAGTCATATTGCTCCCCGCTCTTCTGCTACATTCAGATGTCCAAAGTGCTAATGCTCTCTCATAAGGAAAGTTGTTGACATCGTAATTTGATACATACAAACGAACACAAGAGATGAGGTTATTGTACAATCTATTCCTCAACTTGGACCTTAAAAATGAAACCAAGCTGAAAATCCTTTCATCCTCTATAGAGCCCAAAATCATTGTTTGGCACAAGTCAACCAATTTGAAATATTCAAACATATGCTTCTTCAAGGTATCACTCCTATCTAACTTTTCCCATAATCTTGTGATAGACCCATTTGACAAAGGGTCTTCTAGTTTTCCAAATTACTCCGTCATAGTGTTTACTAAAATCTTTGCTTGTGAACGTAATTTATCAGCATCTAAGATTCCATTAATATGTTGTTCTTCGATGACGTGTATGACAATAATAATCAATCAATATTCGAATATTCTTTTTAAATTCGGAAAAAATTACTTCTTTGTCCAATGTATGATTCCAAAATTGTGGATAAACAATGCTCATTGCCTCTAGTAACTCATCTCTTGGAAACCTTTCTCTAATTTCTGTAGTTAATGCCCTTGCAACACTTGTAAGATTTGACTTTATTGCTTGAATGACAACTTGGAATTCATCTCTAGTTACTCTCTTCTCCTTTATAATGCGCCCATCTTTTTGAAGAATATGAAGAGGAACCAAATTGTCACGTACTGAAATGCATACACAATTATTTTCATCAAGCTTCAAAAAGTTTTGAGGATTTTGAAGGTCAATGAGCTCTTTCCATTTTGTAAAATTGATGCTATCAAAGGCTTCTGTTGGTGTTATATATAAATTATCTAAAAGTAGACATGCCATTTTTCTTGCCTTTGTATACTCTGCTAAATATAATGTTCTTGTTTGCACAATCTTAATCAACATATACATCTGATGCAACAAGGGAAGGATTCCACATAATGTCAATAGTGTTTCCACATCAGTTAATTGATGCAAAAGAACTTGGGCTTTATCCACACTAAAACAATGTTCAGCCATAAATCCAACCAAAGAAATATATTCATCATAAACACACTTTACAGGTTCATAGAGTGAGATCCATTGCGTTTCAACATTTTTTAAAATCTTATTCCCACTTGTCAAACCAGCTGCAAAATTTTTGAATTCTATAATCCTCTTTGAACTTCTACAAAAGAATCCATGCAAATCATCCACGAGCATATCTACTTTGTTAACCAATCTTTCCTTGCTAAGAATTTTGAATGCCAAATTTGTTCGATGTGCCATGCAATGTATACCAATCATATAAGGTGCAATGCTTGTTTGTAATTGAACACAAAGGCCATTATGGTTTCCTTGCATTACAGATGCGCCATCTGCTCCAAAACAAACCAACTTTCTAGCAATGTCGAGTCCATCCAACCCACTAACCTCACATAGAGTATTCATCACAATATTATATAAATTTTCTGCAGTAGCACTCTCCTTCATTTTACACAAAGACAAAAAGTGCACATTTCTCACATGATTTTGTACTGTATAAACATTCATACAAATCCATGAACTAGTGTCTACTGCAGTTACTTCATCTAATGATAGGGAAAAAAAATCAGCATTCTTTATGGTTTCTCCGAGGTCCTGCCTAAGTACTTCAGCCATATGTTTTAAAAACACCCATCCACTATTAATAGACCAATGTGGTGAAGGAAACTTGGGGATTGAAAGGAAGTTTAACAAATCTTTATAATGGACATAATCTTTCATTGGCCTTCCAAGTTTTAAAATATGGAAAATGGTACCCATTTGGACTATTTTAGATTGCATTTCTGTTGATAACATTTCCTTGAATAAGCTATGAAGTGATCCCTTCATTTTCTTACTACGATCATTTCCAATGTTTTTTTCATACATTTCAGCATTCTCAACATGCTTGCATTCTTTTGCAGTCTTCCACCTTGACTTGTTTTCCACTTTTCCATCAACTTCTTCCTTGTAATAAATTTTTCCACAATGCTTCTCAATGGTATCCTTCTTCAACTGTATTGTAACATCTCTACCATATCTCCAACTACAAATTGTACATTTCACTTCAATCACATCACCATTTTCACAAATCACAGGCTCCATGAATGGAAATGTCGAAATCCACTCTAACTGAAATGACCTTCCAAAATCCCAATTTCCTCTCTTACGTTTATTAGGTCGTCTTGTTTCTTCATATTCTTTAGTTAAATCAACTAATCCTTCAACATCACTAGTCAAATTTACTTCATTTTCAATGCAATTCTCTTGTACATATGTAGTTGACATATCAACCACTTTATGACTAGAAGCGTTAGAAAGATCAACTCGGTTAGCTTCCTCTTCAATTTCATTTCTCTCTCTAGATGAATCCTGTTTTTGCACTTTGTGAAAATATGAAAATAAGTTTTTTTTTTTAGTTGTTGTCTTTCTTTTCTCTCTGTTTTCCATTGAAAGTATTCCCTCCTCAATGTGTTAAATATAAAATACTATTAGCGTAATATCACAAGTAAAATAAAAATAAATAAATAAACATTTAATTCCTACACATGTTAGAAAAACATTATGAATGTATTCACTAAAATGTTTCATGTAACTACAATCAAACAAAAAAATCTAGAAAAATAAAAAAAAAACTCAAAAGAAGGTGTTTTAGTTAATACTTTGAAGTTCTTTTTGTTATAAATTTAAATTATGATAAAACTTTATTAATATGTAACAATTACACTATTCAATGTGTACTACTTGTAACACTCATCTTCATTAATTAGGACAGTACTTATAAGGGTAATTAGGTATACTTATGGTAAACAAAGCCATGTAACTACAAGTTGTAATAAATGTTGATTAACTACGTATCCAATTATAGACCATATATGAGCTAATGCAGGGTTGACCTAATAACAATATCTGAGAATGTAGTGTTAAGCCTTAATTCACTAGTTATAATGTGTGACATTATATATGTCTATGCAGGGTTGACCGGATAACAATATCTCACAATGTAATGTTAAGCCTTAATTCAATAGTTAGAATGTGTCACATTATATATGTGATATTCCTCTAGAAAAAAATTAACATACTTGTCATGCATCCTGCCCCAATAAAAAGTTAAATATAAACTATGTACCATTATACTATCTTATACTATCTACTTATGATACTTAACTATAGATATTAACTGCTAAGCTACTATAAAGACCATCAGTATGTATTAGATTTTTACAAGCATTCTTCAGCTTCACAAAGGTTGGTATTACGGTACAAGTGTTCTACTTATCTTTAATGTATACTGAGTTTAGCTCTAACCTAGTATGAAAGTATAAAGCTTATACTATGAAGCTGCTTAGTCCTTGATTGAGTTATACTATGGAGCAGCCTATATGCGACTCTGAACATTATCTAACAGCTATATGATTCATAGTCCAGCTAATATCTGTTACATGTGGGATTTTTGGATCTGTAATAGGTGCTTGTCTACGTATCAGGAGTATTCCTAGCTATTCATTACACACCTGAAGTTTATCTAACATTCGTATGTGTTGAACACATTATGCGATATGTAAACTAAGCATGGGTAATCCGATACGTCATATGTTAACACTGCTTCATGTTTAAGTACATTGGTCCAGGTCCCCTACTACGGATCATACAAATCACCACGAGTACTACTATGGTCTATCAGAGTAATTATCATGGCTATTGATAACCTTGTGAGTGCTATTCCACCTCACATACTCATATTTACCACCTCCTGGCAAGAAAGAAACCTGAGGTAAGTCAACCAACAAAGGCTCAACGAACAAGTGGAGTTGTTCATGATCCACTCAAGATGCTGCCAACACCATGCATGGGGCTATACAATTTTCCTATAATTGAAAAAAACGCCATCCAATTTTGTGAGAAAGACGCATTGCATATGTTACACATAAAATCCATCCCACAAGAAGTTGTCGAACCATCTTAGTTTGCTTATGAAATCAAATAAGTAAATACTAGAAGAAACAGAAATGGCACTTACTGTGACAAACTCCTCTAAAATTGTGTCATTCAATCTAGTTATACTAGGTTCAATATGTTTTTCCTATGCATGGGAACCAGTAGAATCCTAGGCAGGTTGGGGAGAGGACTTTTCTTATGCACCTACCCACATGTGGTCAAAGACACCAATGTTTCCATACTTAGCAGCTCTTCAAATGAGCACTCAACAAACCTAGGCTTGCCTGGTGGTTGTGGTCATCCTGGACACCACCCAACAAAACTGTGCACCCAACCTAATGGTCGTGGCCATCCTTCGCCTGCAAATAACCCAATGTGTCCTGCAAGTCACCATATTAGGTGCACGAGGGTGGAAATGAGAGGGTGCGGGCTATGAAGCCACCCTTCTAGAACTAATTCACACAAGAGTTGAGGAAACACGTGAAGGCGCTACGAGAATGGGGGAGGGATATGGTGAGCCGTGAGGCCATCCCTCTAAAGAGCTTGAAGAAAACTTGAGGAACCTACACACCCATAGACCGAACTATCTAGCAAACCCTAAATAATTGAGAAAATGAAAATAATAAAATATAGTAACCCTAAAAATATTATCATGGAAAATATTTTTTTGAGTTCGATGTAACATCTCCACAATAAGCGAGTTAGTATTTAGGTAAAAATTTAAGGTTTTCTTCCATTAAATATCCTCACAATAGCAATATCTATGATCGAGTTCAATGAAATAGATAACATTTATTTTAGTTCTTATTCCTACACCTGACAATCTTATAATAGTCCATTTACTGTTGTTATGAAATATTACCATTACAACTCCATGGATCTCTTCTGAGACCATTATATATATAAAGGAACTATACAGCTGCATGTTATCATAACAAAAGTCTTCTCAAAATCATTGCCATACCCATTCTGTGAATAAACATTTAGTTAAGAGTTATTTACAAGACCTAACCATTAAGACATAAACATGCGAAACATGACATAATCATCAAGACATAAACATGCGAAACATGACAAAATCATTAAGACATAACATGAATTACTGACAAGACATCCACAATAGAATCATACACATGGGAACACAAAATGTACGTGGTTCACCCAATCACATTGGGCTACGTCCACCAAAGGAGAGTCGCGTCTTGTATTGATTATCAAAAAGAGTTTACAACCAGCAACACCAAAGTTACTATCCTTACATCCAGCTTTTTCCATGCCTCTTTTATCGAGCGCATTTTGAAAACTTTGACCTTAATGTCCACCTAAACAAATAGATTGATGATCTATGTCGGCATCCTTACAAATATCACATAACTGATAGAGGTCTTAATGAATCTATATAAGTTAAAAAACACTCCACGATAAATATACTTGTTATATCCAAGATAAATATGCATTTCATGAATGATTACAAATATCATTACATTAACATAATAAAGGTTACCCCTTTTGATGAAATGCTCAACATATAAATATATATATACCGTTGGACTATATACATATATATATATAGTTAATATTTATGTCCTTCAAATTTAAATTAATAAATAAGATTTATAGACATTGAATCTAACCAACTAATGCTACACTTTTCAACGCATATTAATCCACTAGAAATACCATTTCACTACCTAGTTATAAACATTGACATTATGCATATCTCCTTCAAATATCCAATTGACTTCAAAAGGTTATAAGGCTTGAACATAAACAATCACGGGACCTTACATTTGAGTCCCAACGCAGGACGGATTTATACACAAGGTTCATAATCACGGGTGGCATGGCCGTGATAGACGCCAGTCTAACTCTGTCAACTAATATTAATCTTCTGTAAATTTATTAGCTGGGCGTTAAACTCCTACTACTTACTAAATCAAACTTAAATTATATAGAGATCGATTTCAGGTGTGAGAGATCGATCTAAAACATCCGGCTATCCCTTCCAAAAGTGTTGTGTACATGAGTCAAACTAAAACGAAATCTGGCTATCCATCTATCAAGTGGTGGAAAGAAAAATATCGGTAAACTAAACAATTTACAACCAAAAATTTAAGTGGGAAAACCTTATGAATTTCTTTCCTCAGCACAGAATCTCTGGAGTGTTAAACATGTATAAGACTCCAGGATCGAATTCAATTTGGATAACATTTTGGTCATCAAGAAGAATAGAATGTATTATAACTGGGTATGAATTCGACGCTGCCAATAAAGAAAAGATTGATTTAATTTTTCATTGAAACGAGCTCTGTTATTGACGACACAGAGTCGTCCTCTATTGCTTGATTCGATTCAACATTGAACTTATACTATAATATCGACTGATAATAAAAGGATGTCAATCGATTTCTTATCGGGTAGCATTTCGATCACCGATTGAAATGACAATGTTGTAACTGGATCTAAATCCAACGCTGTCAGTAATTAAAAGATTGACTTATGATTGAGTCGAATCATAAAGAGATTTAATATATATATCAGATCGAGCTCTGTAATCAACGATACAGAGTCGATCTCTGTTGAATAGCTTGATCGCTATCAACATTGAAAGATTAATCTATAATCGAAACGAGCCAAAAAAAAAGGATTTAATACATATTACCAGATCGATCTCTTTCATCAACGATACAGAATCGATCTCTATCGAATAGCTTGATCGCTATCAACATTAAAAGATTTAAAACATATTATCAGATCGAGCTCTGTCATCAACGATACAGAGTCGATCTCTATTGAATAGCTTGATCGCTATCAACATTAAAAGGTTAATCTATAATCGAAACAAGCCATAAAAAAGGGATTTAATACATATTACCAGATCGAGCTCTTTCATCAACAATACAGAGTCGATCACAAAAGCCAGAGTTTTAGGTAGAGGATACTTATCAAAATCGTCTTCATGCCAGATTGAGCAAAACTATGTCAACAGACAATCACCGAGATCATAACTCCAAATCGCAGGCATTATAATATATATTAATATACATTTCCGTTCTGTCTCAGGTCGCAAGTAGCTGAATGGATGTACAAAGGTTAATGCCCTAGCCTCATTCGCATTAGCCCTGTGAGAAAGATCCCCTCGTAGGTAAATGCCACCATGGCCATTTTTCCACAATTGTTCTCTCCTTTCTCCCTATCAAATGCCCATTTCCCCCCGAGATCCTTTCATCTACCGAGCATTCATAGAGATCTCATTCCAAAAAACGCCGAGCATTCCTCTACTGATTGCGCCCCGATCTACATTCACCTACCCCCCCAGATCTATTTCCCACTTCCCCGATATCAATGTAAAAATCCCTCTAAATCAGGTGCCACCACCCACACAACTCGGTACCACCGAATGGGAAAGAGCCTCCATCAAAGATTCAACGCAACCCCATGAGGGCAGATGGCAACTCGTCCAGTTAGAGCTCCTCCTTAAGAGACAAATGGCGTGTAAGTAAGATTAGTGTGTTGTTTTAGTGGCAGATGGCAAAGGTAGGATTTGGGTGTTCCATTAAGGAGACCACCCTCCTACGATCTTTCTTAGTGGTTCAACCCACCCGACGTACTCTTCAACTAACTCTTCGATTTTTGGTTAAGAGTTAGGTCTAATTTTAACCTTCCTTTGTATTACAATTATATTATATAGATGTATAATATAATCTATATTTACGTCATGTGTTTTTTTTTAACTAATGTATACTTGTAGTTACTTATAACAAATACACCAAACCTTAATCAAACAAACTGAGTTTTACCAACGTTAAGCTTACCAAATAACTCTAATAAGTTAAGCTTCCTAAGTAATATATTTCCAATTAATAAGCTAAGCTCCTTTAGCTTTACTAATGTTCTCACTCAACCTTTCCTAGGAATAGGGTATACATCTCCTTATGTACATATATGGATATATATATATTTAATTAATCATTTTTGTATAATATACTTCACAAGGATACCTTATGAAGCTCCTCTGAGGCTATTTTCCACTTATGACCTATTTATTTGGTATTTAAATGCCATACTAGGAACTCGAGGACATCCATGGGGATTCCCCCTAAAAGCTCCCAGTATTAGTTGAACACATGGTTAACCATCCAGGATGACATCAGTTGTCGGTTCATGGCCTACCTGCCGTGAGGCTTTCCCTTAGTGGCTCAATTTCAAATTGTTTTAGTTGAGTCACCACCATTTAGTCTCCTAGGTTTACAATGACATTTACAGCTTCAAGAAATAGCATAACATCACTTTCATGGTCCACTGGTGGGGCCTTGGCCTTGAGCTCCTCACCAGGACCACATACATAGTTACAATAAACTTTTATATTTACGAAAGATTAGGGTATGTAAGGAGGATATCACATTCGAGCTGGAAAGGTTTATCATTAAACTAGGGCTTACATAACCAATTCTTCTCACTGCACTACTTTGTACCATTCGTGCTAGCTGCAATTTGTATCTCTACATGAACACGGAAAAGAGTAACCCATTTGGAGTATCAGGTAATACTGATCCACCCATACTTTACATTCAAAGATCTAGCACTATTCTACATGCTATGGGCTTACTTAGATAACTCTATTCCAGTTAGCCCAATGCAAACTCCGCCGTCAATCGTTACTAAATGGTATTTTTGACCATGCACAAATTGCTGGGAGTTCTAGCTATGTTTAGTTAACTTTCGACGTCAATCCTAGAGCTTATCACGAATCCGAGAACAAAGCAACCAGTAATGCGATTATGATTCTGGACATTTGTAGTTTGTTTCTGAATTGGTAAAGAACACGGTGAAGAACCATATATAACTAGCTACAACTTACTACTAGTAGTACCTATAATTGGTATTAAACACTGTAATGGATATCGCTTTAGCTGAACAAGCTTTCTAGATAATGAATATTGAATATTGGATCACAATCACGATCATGTCCTCAAATGGAAAAGTTAAATGTCTCCATGCGAGCTTTATGGGTTATTGGTATTGGAATCAGAAGTATATGAGTTTTGAAGAGTTTGATGTACTATAGCTTTCTAGATAATGAATATTGAATATTAGATTGTTGTACTGAGAATGCTTAGATTTCTGGTGGAGTTAATAGAACAAGAAGGAAGTTGCTGTTATTGATATTATGGCTCCATCTAATGGACCATCTACACAGCCAAAAATAAAGACGAGGGATTTTTTTTGTCCAGAGGTAGATTCATGGTATGTAATAGGAAGAAACTTGTTTTGGATTCACTATCAGCTACTCATAATACTTTGAAGTTGACATCTAACGTATGATGTAGAAGAAGTAAAATGCCAGACTCCTACCTATTATGCTTAAAAAGAGATTGTGAGTCATGGGGATTAACCATGCAATCTATTCGAAACCAAAAAAGTTAACAAATATGATGTTCATAAAACTATCAATTGCATAGATTATCCTATCGGGAGATCAATTCCTCAATACCACATCCAAGTACAATCATGATCAAATAAATTAACATAGTGGTCATTTCCTCAATCTGAACCGGACCTGTGGGAGACGGAATCCTTTAAATAGTTTGGGATGGGTATTTCCTGACGTATTACCAACCACTCGATTCGAGTAAAGTCCAGCCAAATAACTTAATGCAAGTTTCCTTTTGATATATTATTACTTGTTCACTCATATTGCTAGTTCTCAATAGATCGACACCATAGTGGTAATTGACACACAGTTCTAAAATAACCATAATGTAAATGTAACAGCTTGATCCAAACGAGATATGAGCCCCAAGTGTCTTGCTACATAGTTTATCATTATAGTCCAATCGACATATTACATACACCCGATCAATCCACTCAAACCTAAATCGATTCTGGTAAAAAGAAAGCTACCTGCAAGTCCTATCGAAGAATTTTACATTCTCTCCAGTTTTGATATACGGTCGCTGTTCGGTTCAGATATTGCAAAGATCAGTCATCAGCATATGAAGAGAAAAGTGCTCTATGTTTCTAACATGTTTGAAATAGAATTAAGTTAAGGGTAGGTCTAATTATGAACAATACGATGTTGAGACCAATTATTTGTATAGTGAGTTACATTCGCAATGAGCATTGGTCCCTAAGAGTACAATTGGTTTCTAGTATGCTATTTTTTGTTACAGAAGTTTGATTTCTGATAACAGTCCTCTGAGTTTAGGATTGTGCAGAACAATATAGGCTGCGGCCCAATTGCATTTGAAATTTTATAGTCCTCTGTGTTACCTATTGTAAAAATATTGAACTGTGTTGTAGAGAACACAGTTTGCATTTTCGTTGCATTTGAGATTATATAGGCTTCTCCACGTTACCTATTGCAAAAATATTTCTGCATTGTAGAGAACACAGTTTGCATTTTCGTTGATTTGATTTCTTATTCAGATGGCACATTCCTCATGACGACTTATGGCTTTTCCAGACTACGGTACTGAAAGAAAGCATATGTGCATACAGATATAAATATATCAATAAGTTTGAAGGGGTATTCTGGCAGAACTCTGGCTGTAGGTTGTTTCATGCAGTGGAGGTGAGGTGCAGGTCGTGGGGAAGAAATGGATTGCTAAATGGATAATAAAGAGGGCAAGTAACTATAATTTGATGTCTGCTATGATATAAAACAGGATGCCTATACTTGAGCCTTAATAGACTATGGCCTTCCTGTAACAAGCAAGCAAGTGATCCCAGTCTATGAGCAATCTTATTGAACGAAGCTCTGGATCCGTACCCATGCCGAGGTGCAGACCTGAACTTACAAGAAACTCATCCTGAGCAATAGATTTAAACTAGCCGAAACAATGTTGCAGGTTTGATTTTGGTTTCAAATAAAAATAAAAATAAGGGTTTTTCTACCCATGCAAATAAAAATAAAAATAAGGGTTTTTCTACCCATGCAATGCTTATAGAACTCACTAAAGGTGAAAAAATAGGAATAGCTAAATATCTATTTCACATAATTCAGATTCAAGGTTAAACTGTAAAAACATTAAAACCACATACCTTAACTCCCTGTAAAAATAATTAGCAAGAATATAGAATCCTTGTCCCTCGTGATGGTGAAAATTTATCCCCTTTGCTTGAAAATAGGCGAGTATGATTCCATAATTTTTTTAACCCCCAAAAAATAGGCGAATATGACTCCAAATTTTTCTTGCGCTCTCTAAAATAGGAGAATATGATTCCCTTATGCATATATGGTTTGGCTATTTATACCTAAAAATATAATTAGGGTTTTGACATAAGGCGAAATATAATATAATTGAATATTATAAAATAATCACCGACTCTAAAAAATTATCCTAAAATTTCGCCTTTTGGCTATAATTCGCCCATAAAAAATACCCTGATATGAATTCATATGAATGCATTGAGGTTTCTAGAAACTATAGGGTGTAAGGCTCCTTGCCTTCATTTACCCATACCTGACCATACTTGGTAGGTTAACATTCGTATTTAGGCACTC
Source organism: Larix kaempferi (assembly GCA_027924585.1). Classification (NCBI taxonomy): domain Eukaryota; kingdom Viridiplantae; phylum Streptophyta; class Pinopsida; order Pinales; family Pinaceae; genus Larix; species Larix kaempferi. The sequence goes on along the minus strand of BSBM01000179.1, from coordinate 21,490,345 downwards.
AATACCACATGCAAACCAAATCATCATAGTTTAACTGTAGTTGAAGGGATCTTACTAAATCCTCCTTCAAAATTCATGCAACTAAGCATAAATAACCATTACCTGCATGGATGTTATTAATATCGCTTGATGTTACCTGATCAGTCGGCCTCTTACCAAGGCTACTCAGTCCTTTTGCCAACATCATGATCATGTATTTGTTGCACCATCCTCTCTTCATGAGGTTGTATGCAACAATCATCATCCACATCCTTTAGCCATGCTTCGGTTGTCTCTGGTCCTACAACCAATACGTACACAACTTAATTATTAGCAGCCACCATCATTTGATCTTAAGTGGCTCATTGCACATGTAAATCCTCACTTTTTACCAATATGCAATATCATATACATGCAAAAACATTTTCACATGCACTTGTGCAATATGCCATCTATCTATCCCTTTTGCATTTCCTGCATTCCTATTCCATAACTTGTAAAATACAAAAACAATAGCAATAGCGGAGTTAAGAAATTATCCCTTTCCAAGCATGACATGGGGTCCCTTCTCCACGTCATAGCTGATCCTTTTCTTAGTTTCCCTACCAAGCACACAAGGAATCATTAGCTATGATCTTCTCACGAATTAGCAATTTAGTATATACATACATATATAACATTCATTATGCCATTCTTATGCTATAAACAAAGATAGTTTAAGGTGAGGAATTTCCCCTTTCATCTTCCATAAGGGGTATTACAACCCATTACTCTTACTGAGGATTCCGCAACCTTCTATGAAATTCTTGCTCTTCATCCTAAGAATGCATTTCACACTTTCAACGACTGTCTTTCAGGGAATGACAGGGGTCAAGGGGGCATTCACCCTTGTGGCTCCACTACAGGGTGGGTCGAGGGCAGCGCCCTTGTTTTTTTTTTTTTTTTTTTGGAAATCTTTCCGCAGCTTCGGGGCGATTTGTTGAACGCTTCCACAGTTGCGGAGTGATTCGCCGAATGCTTCCGCAGTTGCGGAGCGATTAGTCGAATGCTTTCGCAGTTGCGGAGCGATTCGCCGAACGCTTCCGCAGTTGCGGAGCGATTCACCGAACGCTTCCGCAATTGCGGAGCGATTCACCGAACGCTTCCGCAGTTGCGGACCAATTCACCGAATGCTTCCGCAGTTGCGGACCAATTCACCGAACGCTTTCGCAGTTTCTGGGCGGTTTGCGGAATGCTTCCGCAATTGCGGGGAGGTTTGCAGAATGCTTTCGCAATTGTGGAATGACTTGCGGAATGCTTCCGCAATTGCGGAATGATTTGCCGAAGTCTTCCGCAGTTGCGGAACGATTTGCCGAAGTCTTCCACAGTTGCAGAACTATTTGCCGAACTCTTCCGTAGTTTCGAAAGAGAATTCCTTCCGCAATTTCGGCAGAGAATTCCTTCCGAAAATTTTCCTTTCAACGTCGAACACTAAATTTTTCGCTGTTTCGGAGTAGTTCACTGAATTTTTCCGCGTTGCAGAACAACTCACGGAATCCTTCCACAGTTTCGGAAGAGAATTCCTTCTGCAATTTTGGAAGAGAATTCCTTCTGCAATTTCGGGGCGGTTCGCGGAACTCTTCCGCAAATTTCGGAACGATTTCCCGAACTCTTTCGCATTGCGGAACGATTCGCGGAATCTTTCCGCAGTTTTGGGACGACTTCCCGAATTCTTCCCGAAACAGACTTAAACAAATGTTTTTTCAAAAACACTTGAAACAATTTTCGAGTTCCTTCTTTTCTTCTTCCTGTGATGACTGCTGCCCAGCAGAAGGTAACCTTACCTCTGCAACTATCCAACTGAGCCATCTAGTCTTGATGCTAGTACCTGTGGTGATTAGGAAGGGATCTTCCCTTGTAATTGCAATTGGATTTGGCCCATAGAGGTCCTATGCTGCAACCAACAGCTCTGATACCAAAATGTAATGTACCCACCTGCTGACCCACTAAGAGAGGGAAGATGATGACCATATGTGGGGCTTTCTCATTCTATCAGCCCATTCATTAGAATGATATGAGTAAAGCATTTGTGTGCAGATGTAAAGCTAATCAAGTATGCACAATGGAATATAACTTATCCACACACATTACTCATACATACAACATATCAATAGTCATCAAATTAATACATGACAGAAGTAAATACATAGATAGAAAAACACTTATCTCCATTTTGAAATTGTCCCAAACAACTAGCTATGTTGCCGCAACATTCCACCCAACCATAGGCCAGTTGTGTTCATCAATCTCTCAACACAACTGCCACCCCCGAGTTGGGCATGATTCCTTCAAGGAAAAGGGGACATTCACTCTCTCCCAAAAACATTCCCAACCAAAAACGGATTGTGGGATGGGGCAACAACCACAGGGAGGAAAAACGATTTCTTCCCCAAATATCTCAACCTTCAACAGCCCAAAACGGTCTCTATTGAACCCCCATTCGTTTTCCCCTTCTTCCCCACTGGTATAAAACACAAAAACACCCTTCTCTACTGGGAGAATGAAGAAAAACGCAACAAACATGCCTGGAAAATGCCCGGGTAGCTCTGAACTCGTGAGGGAGAAAGAATGATGGTTGCATAATGGCTTGGGGGAGAAATTCATGGCTCTTTTCTTGCCCAAGAAGCAAAACGCGAATTCCCATGCACGGTGGTTTGCCCATACCCGAATTTGGACAGCCATACCTCCCATTCCCCAAGGCATTAACTACCTCAACCAACTCTTGGGAGAAATCAATGATTGGGTACAAACGTCAACATGGGTAGTTGAGGGTTTGATGGGTTTTCTCATTGACACTTGGCTTGACCTGATTGGCTCAAGGGTTTGAATGTTTTCCCTCCCAATTCCTTATGAAATCATGCCCCCATCTCTTTGTTGCATTGCATAGCTAGTTGTGGGTATTTTTATTAAAATGCATATTACATGATAATTGAATTTCCAATGTGCATTGCCAGCATGCAAATCATATGCATCACTAAATTGATGGCAGGGCCTTGGCCTTGAGCTCCTCACCATGATTTCATAACAATATTACATCATTTATAATGTTAATGCCATGGGGTCAAACTGGGGACATTACACAGAGGATATCAATCATAGATTTTACCAAGAATAATACGAGGTGACTTGGGATTTTGTATGTTTCCAATAAATGAAAAACATAGTGTCCACGTTATCCTTCAAAATATGTCAGGATAGCGATGAAGAGGGTTTAAAGAAAGTAGATCATAGAGATCATAATATCGCCGAGAGAAAAGGATATATGCTAGCTTGTACACTATTGAGGTTTGATAGTCTCAACAAATGAAGATACATGATCTGCATAAGATTACATTAGTCTTCCAAATCAACACTGTGTCTCCAGATCAATAAAGAAGTAGTGCCTGCCTTAAAATCTACCACGTATTGTCAAAATGTCACAACAGATAAAGCGACATGGAGTATATGTTGATCGTTTCACCAAATAGTTGGACAAGATCATTAAAAATTGCAGTAAGACGAGGAGCTGTAGGCAAATGGCAATCTACCAAAGACAAGCACGCCAAATATTTGGCTGTCTTCTCAACCTCTACGTCTTCTCCTACAGCCTTCAAGTAATACTTGGAAATAGAACATTGTGTAAGCTGTTAAAGGCTAATGTTCGGTTTAAATTTTTTGAGATGTTAATATACTATGCAAGAATTACCAGAGAAAGGTAGCGGTAGTAGGTGAGGAGCATCAGTAATCCAAAACTTTAAGGACAATCCATTCCATTGCAACAACTTCTGGTCTCTTAAATACGTTATTTGCGATTGTAAATGTGTAAATGTTTCCTGCCTGATACTGGAAATGAAATACTCGAATTAATATATGTTTCATTTTCTAAGAAGTTTGGCACAATTACAAATTTAAAAAGCATTTTAATACTCTAATGATCTAAATGCATTTTAATACCGCAAATAGAACTTGAAAGAAATATTTTTTTGAAATTTATACCAATTCGTAGGTTGATTCTCTTCAATTCTAATTGCAAGTGTCATGCAGGCGATACCCAAGACCTGTATATGAGTATCGTTTGTAAAAGTCCCTTTAGACAAGAATCTGTCTAGTAAATTCGTGCTTAATAAGTGTTTACCAATGAAAATGATACGAGGTTGTGTACTGCGCCACAACATAAGTTACAAATTAATTATTGAAACATCCAAGGACTTTTTCAAAAATCCAATTCAATTTAAATTGTGCAAAATTTTTGCCTCCATCATTCAGTTAAGAACGTTGTTTTCCTATGGCATCGATCAACTGAGTATAATATAGTCCAACAGATGACTTTGCAACTGAGTTCTTATGCTCGCTTGCTTTAAATTTTTGAAATGTATCCTCGTCTTCATCCTTAGTGCACGTATAGTCCTGCAGATAATAGAAGAAACAAAATCATTATGAATTGAAATTTCAAGAATCTTGGCTTTTCACATCTTGTTTCATTGCAAACTCATTACAAATATCCTTTAAATAATATTAATTTAATCCCTATCCCTTTTCCCATGAATAAAAAATGTTTGAACAAAAGTTTATTTCAGAAGTTGCTGATGAATTCAATATTTTAAATGATGTCAGTGATTGGAAACTGGTACAAGATATTGATTACAATGGTTGTTTGGTCTCTCTCCTATGCATGGTTAACGTGGTCATACAACCCAAAATGAGTTCATAGTTCTGTATTTGATTCTACAATGATTCTCATCCTCCTTCCATTGCACTGTTATTTTGAAAATCTAAGTTTGAAGGTCAAAGTTTGTTATTTTGAAAATATAAGTTTGAAGGTCAAAGTTTAAAAAGACGAGTTTGCAAACTATTTTTGGATCTTAATAAAAAAATTGATCTTATTGTTTTGGTTGAAGTTGGAAATACTGATTTCAAAAATTCTTTTAGTTCTTGACCACCATCTCCCACTCATAATCGAGCTCGTTGTTTTTAATAGAGTCAAGACTCAAACATATAACCATGCATTATAAATGTTTTTACATTTGTTAGGGTTGTTTTCTCGCATACACAAATTAGTTCTCAACTGGGCATCAATGACATTTTGAAAACCCTAATGGCCCACTACCCATAGTGATGTCCATGACCAGTTCTAGCAAACTCATGGTGGAATAAGGAAATGTTTGGAATTGAATTGCCTTGATAGTTGCAAGTACTGTATGCCCTAACCAAGACCTGTAACTTTCACCAAAAAATTGAGTACAATCTTGTGGATCTCATGGTCAATGATTTAAGCTTTACGAGTTCCTTATTCTCGTTTTTTAGTGTCGACAAGAGAATTTATTAAAGTAAACAAAAATTTCCTGAACTAACGTTACTTGCAAATAGTCCGGAAATGTTTCATTACCACAACGAGATTTTGTAAATTCTTAACATGCCAGATCAGTTATACTAAATAGAAGCTCTGAAAGGACATTGGAACCATTGGCAGAAACATAATCACTCCACGACCAAAATTTCTCTTCAAATTTAGTAATTAATCGATAACAGGAACTGGCACAGTGGCAAGGACTAAGGGCCGAACAACCCCAGAATCGGAAACTTTGTCCAAAGTATGACTTCCATATTTTTTGTTGGTTTGGAGACTATGAAGGTGAAATTCGTTGTTTTGAATGTTGGAGAAATGTACTTACGAGTTGAATGCACATCTAGTTCGCGACGGCTCTGTCAGTCACCCCGTCAGACGTTTTATCAGTCCGCTATATCGCAAAGATGTCAGACTGTCTGTCAATTTGACAAAAGGCATCGTGCACACTTCCTAGTATTTAATTAGCCGCGTTTGTATTCCGCAAGTTGAATTTCTTAGGTAGAAATTAATTACAGTCTTTAATGGATTTCAATAGCTTCTAGGCGAAGCGATCCCAAGTTTTTGTTATAAATGTAAATCACTCTCATTAGATTAAGTAGAGATATGTAAGAGGAGTGGAAGAAAAAGAAGAAGTTCATCGTGAAATATATGAGGAGCCCAAGCTCTGTGTAAAATGGTGAAAGATTGAAGTATTTACCATCTCTTTGTATTGCGGCAATGTTACTTGTTTTACTGCGGTAATATATAAGTCAATAGTTATTTTGTGTTCATTCCCAAGAATGGTTGTCATTACATGTTGCACATCTCCTTCTTATTCACCTACGTAAATGTTGTTTACATTTACTGTCAGTAAAAGAAATCAAGAATCTCAAGTATTTCATGGCGGTAAAGCTTTAGTTTAACGGGGAGTAACTTCGGCATAATCTCTATTCTTCCGCTCTTATGTTTTAGCAAGAAAATAATTTATTATAATTTTTGCATAAGAATAGGTTTGTCTAAGTCAAGAAGTCCGCGATGTTACGAAATGACGCGGAGTAAAAAGTATTTTCATGAAGTCCGCAAAGTATTGCTTGTCACAAGATTAAGCATATCGCATATCGCATAAGTTTGAGCTTTGCATAAAGTGCAAAATCAATTTACTGCGAATCAAATTTAGTGTGATTCATTTTTAGTGCAAAGTAAAATTCAGTGCGACATCAAGTGTTGCGAAGTAAAGTTTCGTGAAGGAAATATTTGCTAAGTAATTGCAAAAGAAAAGTTTGTGTACTGTGCAGTTAATTTTTTAAATTGACTGTTGCGGTGTTGCAACGTGCTTTTCCCTTCATTGGGTATCAGAGCTTCGTTTACGGCAAGTAAGAATTCTATTTACAAAAAGGGAAAAGCGATGGCTTCCACTTCTGGTAATTTGCAAACTCCAATATTTTTTAGTAAAAATTATGAATATTGGTCGCTAACTATGAAAGCTTTGTTCATAGGTCAAGATGTATGGGACATAGTCCAGACTGGTTATGCAGAACCAGCAAATGCAGCAGCATACAACAATCTCACTCAAGCCGAGAAATATTTTCTAAGGGAACAGAGGAAGAAAGATGGAAAGGCGTTGTTCCACATACATCAAGCGACACATGAATCAATACTCCCAAGAGTAGCAGCAGCGCAGTCAACCAAGGAAACGTGGGACACACTGGAAACAACATACCAAGGTTTGAACAAAATAAAAACTGCTAAACTTCAGATTCTGAGAAGAGATTTTGAATCTCTATCTATGAAAAACACAGAGTCAGTAGACTCATTCTATACTTGTGTTATTGGTTTAGTTAATCAAATAAAGTCTCATGGAGAAACTCTAACTGATCAAAGAGTTGTTGAAAAGGTTCTTAGAGTTCTGCCAAAGAAATTTGAATCTTTGGTTGTAACGCTGGAGGAAAACAAAGATCTGTCCACATTTACTATTGATGAGTTGCAAGCCTTATTACTCAATCATGAACATAGAATCAGTGGTTCAGACACATCGCTGGAAGGTGCATTCGCATCACAGTCATACATAAGTCATGGTAGAGGCAGAGGAAGATCAAACTCTAGAGGTAGAGGACGAAGTTCTTTTAGAGGAGGTCCCAACAACAGTCCTGCACATGTCACTAGTAGAGGCCAGAATTAGACTCCCAATCAGCCAAGTGGACAAAGGTATGATAAATCAAAAATTCAATGTCATTACTTCAAGAAGTATGGACACTTCGCATATGAATGCAAGAAGAAGCAGTATGACCAAGGAAAGCAAGGTGAAACTCAGTCAAGTAGCAACAACACTACGAACAATTCACTTTTCTTAGCATGCACATCATCGCTGGAGTGCAATGCCATCCGAGAAAGTCCAAATGACATATGGTATTTAGACTCAGGCTGTAGCAATCATATGACTGGTAATTTAAGTTTATTTTCTAGTCTAGATAAATCAGTTCAAACTGATGTAACACTTGGAAACAATATTCAAGTTACTATTTTGGGAAAGGGTACTGTTGATATTCTAACAAAACAGGGGGAGCCGAAATATATGTCTGATGTGTATTATGTTCAAGGTTTGAAGCACAACCTGATGAGCATTGGACAACTAATGGAATTTTTTTACAAAGTTCACATGGTAGGTAAGCGCTATGTAATCAAGGACATATATCCCAACAATCAGTTAATTGCTGAAGTGTAGATGACAAGCAATTGCTTGTTTCCTTTGAGGATAAGACCCATCATAAAAGGTAAGACAACTCAAGTTGTTCATGCAAGCCAGAATGAGAATTTTCGATCTGCGTTCTGGGCAGAGAGCAAAGGAGCAGAAATCCATTGCGCAACAGAAGAGAAGGACAACGCAATGCAAGCAGCGTTTCAGAAAGAAGTAAAAGATGAATCCTGGTTATGGACTTCATATTTGGACATCTGAATTTTGGTGGGCTGAAGTTACTGCACATGAAGAACATGGTGAAAGGATTTCCATTGATTGAAAAGCCAGAGAGAATTTGTGAAGGCTGTATTCTTGGAAAGTAGCATAGGGAGACTTTTCCAGTTGGAAAGTCATACAGAGCTTGTGCACCACTTGAAATTGTGCACTCAGATATTTGTGGACCGATGCAAACACCGTCCATGGGAGGATGCACTTATCTTCTCACATTTATTGACGATTTCACAAGAAAAAAGTTGGTTTTATTTTCTAAAGCATAAATCTAATGCATTTGATTGTTTTCAGAAATTCAAGGCACTCGTGGAAAAGCAGAGTGGTTACAGCATCAAGATATTGAGAACAGACAGAGGTGGTGAGTATGTTTCAAATGATTTCTTAATTTTTTGCAAAAACCATGGCATACAAAAACAGTTCACTGTGTGGTACACACCGCAACAGAATGGCATCACAGAAAGGAAGAACATAACCATTATGGAAATGGCGCACAACATGTTGGCAGCGATGCATCTGTCAAATGAATACTGGGCTGAAGCAGTCGCAACTGCAGTATACATCATGAATCGATGTCCGACGAAAAGCGTGAAGAACAAGTTTCCGCAGGAAGCATGGACAAATATGAAACATAGTGTTTCGCATTTAAAAGTTTTTGGTTGTGTAGCATAAGCACATGTTCCAGATGATCTAAGAAGGAAATTAGACAAAAAGGGATAGAAATGCATCTTTATTGGATATTCTGAAGATACAAAAGCATACAAGTTGTATGATCTTGTTGCAAGGAAATTCATTATCAGTCGTGATGTTCAGTTTGTGGAAAATGAAGCATGGAATGGAACTGTTGAGAAAAATGTGAAAATCGTGTCACATGTTGAGCATGATGACATTGCAGAAGATGCAGTTGAGACTCCGCATATAAACCAGAATGTTGCAGCTCCGTCTACTCCCAGGACAACGCAACATGGTTCAGCACAAGGTACTGCAACATTAGTCGCAGCTCAAGCTACTCCAACAAGCACACTAAGTGCGCAACAAACTCCATCAAGCAGTTCACACAGTTTGTCACCAGCAACTCCGCCAAGAACAAGAAGTCTGCGTGAGATATATGAGACTGGTACACCAAATTCATTTTCTGTCTTTGCATTATTTTCTCAAGTTAATGATCCACTAACATTTGAAGAAGCTGTAGAAGATAAAGTCTGGGCACAAGCTATGGATGAAGAAATTGAATGCATTGAGAAAAATCAAACATGGGAATTAGTCAATGTTCCTATCGACAAGGATGTGATAAGCGTCAAATGGATTTATAAGACCAAGCAAGATGCTGATGGAAATGTGCAGAAGCACAAGGAAAGATTGGTAGCAAGAGGATTCACACAGCAGCCTGGCATAAACTTCAATGAAACATTCACACCTGTAGCGCGAATGGACACTGTCAGAACAGTTTTGGCTATCGCAGCACAAAAGAAATGGTCCGTTTATCAAATGGATGTCAAGTCTGCATTTTTAAATGGTTATTTGGAGGAAGAAGTATACATGGAGCAGCCACAAGGCTATGAAGTTCCAGGACAAGGACATAGAGTATACAGATTGAAAAAAACACTCTATGGTTTGAAGAAAGCTCCCAGAGCTTGGTACAATCGCATCGACTCATACCTAATTCAGAATGGATTTCACAGAAGTGAATGTGAGACAACACTGTACACAAAAATCAACAAGCAAGGTAATAAGCTAATCGTCTGCCGGTATGTAGATGATTTAATATTTACTGGTGATTTTCGCATAGAAGAATTTAGAACAGTCATGGAAAGTGAATTTGAAATGACTAATTTGGGGCATATGAAGTACTTTCTGGGTATTGAAGTCCAACAGATTGAAAACGGGATATTTATATCTTAGTCAAAATATGCAAGTGATGTCTTGAACATATTTAAGATGTTAAATTGCAAGACAGCTCCAACACTAGTGATAATAGGTTTGAAAATGAGCAAGGATGATGATGGATCCAAGGTTGATCCTACTTTCTTTAAAAGACTTGTCGGTAGTCTCATGTATCTTACAGTGACAAGGCCAGACATCATGTATGGAGTCAGCTTAATCTCAAGATTCATGGAGACACCAAAAGAATCGCATTGGAAAGCAGGTAAAAGAATTCTGAGGTATGTAAATGGAACAAAAGACTTTGGTATTTTGTATTCAACTGCAGAAAATTTCAAACTCATTGGCTACATAGATAGCGACAATGGAGGTAGCGTAGATGACAGAAAAAGCACATCCGGAAATACATTTCATGTAGGAACATGTGTCATATCATGGGATTCAAAGAATCAACCAATCGTAACTCTTTCTTCAGTAGAAGTAGAGTATGTCGCAGCTACAAGCGCTGCATGTCAAGCCATTTGGATGCGGAGGATGTTAAATGATCTATCGCAGCAACAACAAGAACCCACAGTCATTTACTGCGACAACAATTCATCTATCGCACTGTGTCAAAGAATCATGTCTACCACAAGAGAACCAAGCACATCAACACAAGGTATCACTTCATCAGAGAATTAATAAACAATAAAGAAATTTGTTTAGAATTTTGCAGGTCTGAAGATCAAGTTGCAGACATCTTCACAAAACCATTGGCAAGAGACACATTCCAACATCTGCGAAGTTGTTTAGGAGTGACAAGTTCTGCACAGTGAACTTCGTCATGCACAAAGCATGTTGCAGCTCTAAATCATTTTGTAAAATTTTGTCATCAACTCATAATTAAGGGGGAGTGTTGGAGAAATGTACTTACGAGTTGAATGCGCATCTAGTTCGCGCCAGCTCTGTCAGTCACCCCGTCAGACATTTTGTTAGTCCGCTGTATCACAGAGATGTTAGACTGTCTGTCAATCTGACAGAAGGCATCGTGCACACTTCCTAGTATTTAATCAGCCACGTTTGTATTCCACAAGTTGAATTTCTTAGGTAGAAATTAATTACAATCTTTAATGGAGTTCAATAGCTTCCAGGCGAAGCGATCCCAAGTTTTTTGTATAAATGTAAATCACTCTCATTAGATTAAGTAGAGAGATGTAAGAGGAGTGGAAGAAAAAGAAGAATTTCATTGTGAAATATATAAGGAGCCCAAGCTCTGCGTAAAATGGTGAAAGATTGAAGTATTTACCATCTCTCTGTATTGCGGCAATGTTACTTGTTTTAATGCGGTAATATATAAGTCAATAGTTATTTTGTGTTCATTCCCAAGAATGGTTGTCATTACATGTCGCACATCTCCTTCTTATTCACCTACGTAAATGTTGCTTACATTTACTGTCAGTAAAAGAAATCAAGAATCTCAAGTATTTCACGGCGATAAAGCTTTAGTTTAACGGGGAGTAACTTCGGCATAATCTCTATTCTTCCACTCTTATGTTTTAGCAAGAAAATACTTTATTATAATGTTTGCATAAGAATAGGTTTGTCGAAGTCAAGAAGTCCGTGATGTTACGAAGGGACGTAGAGTAAAAAGTATTTTCATGAAGTCCGCAAAGTATTGCTTGTCGCAAGATTAAGCATATCGCATATCGCATAAGCTTGAGTTTTGCATAAAGTGCGAAATCAATTTACTGTGAATCAAATTTAGTGCGAAGTAAAATTTGGTGCGACATCAAGTGTTGCAAAGTAAAGTTCCGTGAAGGCAATATTCACTGAATGGACGAGTAAGGAATATGTTTTCCACCTTCACGTCGTGCGGTACTGTTCCTGCACGAACACTATGAAATGACAGACACAACCTGGGATTTTATGCAGCCTTAGTTCTTTCGATACTAATGAAAACCAATCCTACTGAATTTAATAAGGAACATATATATATTTGTACATCGTAGTCTTATTTGTTTTTAATTGAAAAATATATGAATGAACTACCGTGAATCCCGCGTGCATCTCGCGCCTGACAAGTTAGATTTCGTAAAAACTAAATTTGCTTGTGTAAATCCATGCGACTGTCCTCCACACTGGCGAGCTGTGCAATTCCAACGTTAAGTTGGAATTGAACCTCCGTGAATTATGATCACACTATGACATCACCCGTCGGACTTCCCAGATTGGATTCGACGTTCACAGAATCGAAGGTTTAAATACTAAACGTCAGGTCGAAGATTCTATACGTTATTAAAGACAGAGAATTAGAGTGCCCACTCCAACGTTTGAGTTTCCTTTATTAATCTATGGGGAGCTCTTGATCACTTTAATCTCTGTTACTTCTGAAAGTCTACCTCTTACCACCAACCTCCGCGAAATGGCACAGCCAGCAATCACAGCGTAGCATTGGATAAATAGGTAACCCGCACTACATTTAGTAATCGGTGGCCTCCACTATTATGACTGACTGCATCCATGCAATCTATATTGTCTTTCAGCTTCGATCGCAGCGACCGGACAGGCCATATGTAATTTTCTTCATTTTTTGTTTTAAAAATTAATTATATTTAATTTTAAATTATGAAAAAAAATATCTCCTACAAAGATTTATGTTCCAATTGAGTTGTACTTCTCCGATTAAAAAATCAAAATTACATAATTTAAAAATTATTAAAATTATTTTTATTTTTCATAATATTATGTTTAATATTCAAAATATTCAAAACATTACAAAACTATTAATAAATTTTGTTTCAAATTAAAAACTAATACAAGTCAAAGTGTTTTGATTTCTGAATGGAAAGTATATCCGTGCCTTGACATGGAAAAATAAGAAGTAAATCAGATATAATGTATTGATGATGTAATATATTGACATTATATGAGAGTGATGATATGAAAATTTAATATAAATTTTAATTCATATTATCAAGAAAATTATTTTAATTTATAATTGTTTAAATGTTTAAAATTTTATATAAATGTTAATAAGAGTTGAATAGATTTGATGATGTAGATATCTATAATTTAGTAATGTAATGTGATATATTATGATTCTTATAAAATTTGATGTTTATTTTTTCTCACCAAATAAAATAATTTCAATATTTTTATTGATTTTTAATTTATATTTATTAATTATTATAATTTTTACTAGTTGTGGATATAAGCTTTATAAAAAAAATACCATATAAAACAAAAATTAATATTAAAATAAATTACACATTTTTAATTTAAATTAAAATTAAAATTAAAATAAGATACCATATAAAAGAAAAATTAATATTAAAATAAATTATGATGATAATGGTTTTTAACATTCATTACTTAAGATTAATAATCACTCTTTAAAGAAGCCTAAGATTTCCACAAGATAGTGACAATCTAAAAAATCATATGTTTGTGATCATTGAATATGATTATAAATGATTAAAAGGTTTCATTGACATTTGGACCTATTTAGTTATACCACATTCCTCCTCCTCCACTAGTTTAGTTTGAGTTTTCACTTGCGATAGTTAAAGTTACACACATGGATGCATGATAAAGAGCATGTTTTTTATTCAATCTACTAGTTTAGTTTGAGTTTTCACTTGCGATAATTAAAGTTACACACATGGATGCATGATAAAGAGCATGTTTTTTATTCAATCTCAAAACTTTAGGGTACTATGCATTGCTATTTTTTAATGCCTTCTCTTTATAGCGCTTTTAGATTGAGTTTCTCAAAGGATATTCTTGGGTTTCAAGATTTTTGTATGTAAAGTATTTGTTGTTGATCTTCCCATGAGAGTGCAACAAAGATTGGTGTGTGGACAATGATTGCATTAGTGATTTATTTTCTATAGAGCTAGCCATAAACCATGCTATGTTGAACAATTGAGTTCAATTCGTAGGAAGCTAATTTTTACTTTGTTCTTGTTTATATTGTGTAATTTTAGTACAAAAAATGGGTTCTTAGCTCTAGCCATGGTCGGTCACTTCTCAGCTATGGTTGGTCACTTCTCAGCTATGTGGTGTGCTACATATAAGGATGTTTTTCTAGAACAAGAGTTGAGGCACTAAACATGTTTTCATTGCTATTCATGAAAAATTATTATTCATCAATGAATTGGGAGCCAAATATTTTTGAAAATTTTATTTTTTTCGTTGTATTAAATACGTTTGCCATTATATACATGGGTGGAGTTTTTTTTTAGGGGGGGGAGGGTTCTCTTTGCTGTCGTGTTGCATATGATCACCATTTTATGTTCAAATGACCATGAATGTATATTATTTTTTAGCATTTGAGTTCCAACACTTTATGTCAACCTCTTTATTGACATTTAAGTTAACAATTTCAACACATGACATCTCTGTACAATATACCCTATATCCAAAAGACAAGGGAAGGCGCATTCTTCTACATGAATGATCCTTATTGTGCCATTCTACAGCTCAGTAGGGGGAGATGTGTAACTCCTTCCGTGCTCATCTTATAACTGATATGCATCCTTTATAAATAAAATAAAATATTATAAAAAATACCCCGTGGGCTCAAATTAGATTTAAAATATTTAAAATGGCATTATATAAAACTACACAAATTAAATAAATTAAAACCATAAACATTGCATTACACACTTCCTCAACATTTCCAGTCTAAAAAGGGGTTTGCACCTTTGATAAATTTGATCCCTCTCAATGCTTGATAGATCCCCTTTTAAGATGGATCTATGCTAGTCTAATTCTCCAACAAGATCTCCAAACATAAAAGAATCAAAATATACCAAATACCTACATTATATATACATTTATTAGACCTCTCTATCATTGCTTCTCTACTAATAGTAATGATAATTACATTTAAAATCTATTTCAATATTTATTCGGAAGAAATGATAAAGCACATATAAACCTAGCATCTTACTTACCATGCCATGCCAAAATGTGTAGAAGACATGTAATAAAGCAAGTTGTACACGAAATAAACAAGTAGCAAAATATATTTATTATGAAGATTTCCTTTTGGTTGAACAATTCCAAAAAGATAAAACAATAGATCGCGTGTATATGTGAGAGACACAATGACGTATGAGGAAAACCAAAACCATTGTAATAGCCATTATTCGTATATTTCGACTAGTGAAGGTTCCACCCTTCCTTGGATCAAGTTCAAGAGTGAATGAATAATTAAAAATTAGGCAACGCTAATCTTAATATATATGTCGAATCATTTGAGATAGGTTATGTACCCGTCGTTTATTTGCGATTGCTTAAGAAAATTACCAATTGTATATATCTATTTTACCAGTTTCAATCAAACTCTTTGTAGCCAATAAGAGTAAGCTTCGTTTACTTAATTAATTTCATATACATTACCATCAAATTTACCAATCGCATAGTATATATCTATTTGACCAGCTTCAATAACACCTTTTGAAGCCAATAAGACCATTTTGTTTATTTAATTAATTTTATGTTCATTCTCATTTAATTTACCATTAAATATAAACATTAATATTAATATTAATAGATATTTATATCTTAAAATTTGGGGTTGATTATCATTTATGTTTTTCTTAAATTGAAGTAGGGTAAACAATTATAAAAAGAACAAATATAAAGTAGCACAACCACAAGTAGAGTGGCCGGTGAACAACCCATAAATGTAGTCAACCACTTAATTTTGTTGAGATAGTTGGTTGTTAAACATTAAACTAATTAATATAAACATAAAACAAATACTATTTAATAAACATATCCATTTTCTTAACCACTACTCAACCTAGCATATTGAAATCTCAATCAAGATGCATTTGAGTATAACAAGATACAACAACCATGAAATGAATCTCCACTGTACACTTGTTACACTCAGATTAATCTTGTTGATCCACTCAAAAAAATCCAAAATCTTAAATCATTTAACTAAAAAAAATAACAAATAACCAACTAAACATGAAAAACAAATAATTTAAATAACTATACTAATTATAAACTAATCCTATTTTATATATATATATATCATATAGCCATCGTTTACTCACGATTGATTATGAAATTTACCCATTGTATCAATCGGCTATTTGACCAACATCAATCAAACCTTTTTGTATAGGGTGTAAGATGACGCCTCCTTATGAAATGTTGTTTACTTAATTAGTTTCATATCCACTACTATTTAGTCTTAAAGTAATAACTCAAAAATTGTTTTTAGGTGAAGGGTTCTTATTATCATGTGCAAGGTTGTTTCCTATGCTTTACACGTATTTTTAAATTATTTTTATGTATGCGTTATTTATACGTATGCAATGACGTAGATTTATATATATATATGATAATAATGTAATTGTGCTATTATTATTGTTGTTGTTGTTGGCTATGTAAATTTATAAATTTATTAATATTAATTATTACTCTGTCAATCGTCTGGTGAGTAAAGTTCAGCACCTCCAGTGATCATAGAAAATAGAAAAGGGTTGAGCTCGTGCCCTTCGTTGTGATCGCGATGCAGTTGAAACGATTAATGAGCTGCGTGCTCTTTATCTTCACTTTATGGACATGTCCTCAGTTAGCAGTAGGTCAACAGTTAAATTATAGTAATGCCATTTGGGGGCCAATTTGTGGGAATGGCCAGTATGGAAACGGTAGCCTCTTTCAGAGTCATTTAAATCAGGTTTTGGAATCATTGGTGATGAATGGTTCTATGAGCGGATTCAATACCTCAAGCGTTCAGGGTCAAACCATTAATAGTACTGTTTATGGGCTTCTCCAGTGCAGTGGAAGCTTAAGTTCCACAGAATGCCAACAGTGCGCATCGACGACGAAAGCAATGCTGGTTAAGAAATGTCATAACAATACTTCTGGATTCATTGAAGTAGATGGCTGCTTCTTACGTTACGATGATCATAATTTTTACAATTATAATGAGGGTAGCCAGATTTATACTACTTGCGAGTCGCCGATCACTGATCAGTTCGCAAATGAAACTCTTTACGTGCTCTCAAAGATTAGCGAAAACGCCGTGCAGAATCCCAAATATTTTGCTGCAAATTTATTCCAACTGGATTCTTCGCCTTCCATGCAATTGCAAATCTACGGCTTAGCCCAGTGTTGGAGAGATCTGTCCCAAACAAGCTGCCAGTCGTGCTTAGATGCCGGTCGGTCAAACATTACAGCTTCCCCTCAGAACGGATGCGTAGCTGGAGCTCGTGGAGGACAATTCCATACTATGGGCTGCGATTTGCGTTACGAGAAGACTCTCTACTATTCTTCCATCTCGCCGTCGCCGGGAGAAAGTTCTCCATTATCCGGTATCTTCGTTCACATAGTTTACAATGATGAGCAATATACTGCTTTTGAACATAGCCCAGTTTACTAACGCTTCGTGTATAAATTGACAGAACACAATAAAACAAATGTGCTTGCGATAACTCTGGGCATAGTAGCCGGTGCAGTTGGATTAATTGCAGCCATAGCCCTAATTTATCGTTATCGCTTTCGTTCAAAACGTTGGTAACACATTTCTCGACTCATAGGTTCCATAATTGCTAAATCATTCAGTGAACTGCTCGCCTGTTCCCTTACACAAGATTAATAGACGAATTGTTTTCGCAGCTGATGATGGGGAAATTAGTTTATTGCCTACTATAGCCAATCCGGGACTCATTTTCAAGTATGAGACTCTGAGAGAGGCTACCTCCAATTTTAAAGCAGAGAACAAACTTGGTGAAGGAGGTTTTGGAGCCGTCTTTAAAGTAAGGGCTGGGCCTGTGATTATTGCTTTCAAATTTTCAATTGAATTAGATATTTGCAGGTAGCAACTCCAAATCACTCATAATGAAGAATAGAAATAATTTTGAACTTCATTGATCTGCAGGGGGTTCTACCCGATTATAGAGAGGTTGCAGTTAAACGGTTGAATATAGGTTCAAGGCAAGGAGATAATGAATTTCTGAACGAAGCAAATCTCATCAGTCGGGTTCAGCACAAGAATCTCGTGAAATTGCTTGGTTGCTGTGTTGAAAGCTCTGAAAGGCTACTAGTTTATGAATACCTACAGAATAGCAGTCTCGACAAGATTATATTCGGTCGGTTTTGTTCTCGCTTGCTCTTTAACTGCTTAATCGCTGCATGGATTCTGTAATTGTTTGTATTTGTGCACGTAGCTTGCTAGTTTTTTACGGTCTGTGACGCAATAATTGTAGATACAACAAAACGTTTACTTGACTGGAGAGAGAGGTATGAAATCATAGTTGGAACTGCGCGTGGGCTCGCCTATCTTCACGAGGAGTCTGACACTCGAATCATACACAGAGATATTAAAGCGAGCAATATTTTACTTGACAATAAATACCGACCCAAAATAGCAGACTTTGGCTTAGCCAAACTTTTTGCAGAAGATGAGAGCCACGTTAGCACTAGGGTTGCAGGAACTTTGTAAGAATTCTCTCCACAGTTAGTCTTTTGATGTCTCCATCTTTATTTAGTTAATTACAGGATATGAAGGCAATTGCAACAAAGATATGAGATATAGGATCATATAATTTTAAGAAGGTTAAGATATGGAGATTTGATTTACATGGCACTTGCAGAGGTTACATAGCGCCTGAGTCCTTACGCGGACACGTGACTGAGAAAGCAGATGTGTTCAGCTTTGGAGTTCTTGTACTTGAGATTATCAGCGGAAGAAAGAATTACAGTTTCTCTCCAGACATGGAGTTTCTCATCGAAGCAGTATGGCTCTTGGATCTAATCTTTAAAAGTAAATTTTTCTAATTAAATGTCCATACGTTTCCTTGCTAAATAATTAATGTTTTATGATTTGTTGATATTGGTCAATTACCAGACATGGAGACTGTATAACGCAGAGAGAGCAATAGAAGTCATGGATCCCACATTGAACGGAAGTTATTCGTGGGAGGAAGGGGTGAGAGTGATTACAATTGGTCTTCTGTGCACTCAGGCAAGCGCAGCGTTGCGGCCTTCAATGTCCCGGGTGGTGTCGATGCTGACAAGCGAGGAAGAACATATTCCGTCGCCCACAAGGCCGGCTTTCATAGATCTGGATTGCGTAATCGGCGCACCTGAGCAAGTTGAACGTGATAGAGTCACTCTTCGTAAAGACCCTAACAACACATCAAGCAGTACTCAATCGTTGGAAGCAGCGAATTATGGAAGGACACCTTATAATATCCATTCTGCAGCTGCAGATCCTTCATCGGGCACTATGGAGCCAAGGTGAAAATGATGAAGCAATATCTTGGCATTATAGGGCGGCATTCCCTTCCCCATTTATTACACTGCTCTGTGTCACTGGCCGTTACACAATTAAGCGCGTCAACTAAACAATTTCGCGCAGATAATCTTGACCCAGTTGGAAAAGGGAGATTACGCACTGATACTAAATTTTAAAGATCAGAGATAAAAGCAGTGTATAATGAGCAAATTATAGAGTGTTACATAAAAAAAATTCTCTACTAATGTTTATCAATTTTAATGATATAATTATTTAACTTGTGGTTGGTAAATATATATAACAAAACAATTTAATGATATATTTATTTAACTTGTGGTTGGTAAATATATATAGATCAAAAGTTAAATATTATGAATAAGTTTTTTTTTTTTTTTTAATTTTAGTTTTAATTACTTTTTATTTATACTTGAGTTACCTATTATATAGATTATTTTTTTTTGAATTAGTTTATTAATCTCAATAATGCATTTATCCCCTTTCCAATTTAGAAAAATCATAAATAATAATACACCCCAAATTCTAAAATATAAACCCTTATAAATATAATATTGAATAATAAAATTAATCTAATATTCCTTTAAAAAATGTAATGCATAAGTAATAATGTAATCTTGATAAGTCACGAGGTGAACAGATATGCAATCATATAATTGTGTAAAAGTGAGCATTTGAACATATTTTATTAATATGAGTGGTTAGTGGGAATAAGTTAGATTTGATAAGGAACTAGGTTGCAGTATATTATATTATAATCACATCAATACTTCTTAATATCTTGAGTGGAATTCATGTGCATGTGTGAGTTATTAATTGTGTTTTTGTTATTAGTTTTTCTTATATGGTTAAGGAAACACTTTTATTTCTGAATAGATTTGTCATCATGGTATTAAAACAATATTGAGCCTAACTCCTTAAAGTAGGAATAAAACATTTTGAGAAACATGTATATTTATATTAAATTTTTTTATTTATTTTGGAATTGGATTAAAATTGCTAAATTAAACTATCTTTTAATCACAAATGCAAATATAAATCTTCTAGATAAAGTTTCTTAATATCAATATATTCTTCATCATGTCCACTAAATCTAAGCTCTAGATTTGAGGGCAACCTTGCATCTAAAAAGTCATACTTTCGACATTTATCTCTCTAGTTCAACCATTTTCTCCCTTCGTGGCACATGCTTGTTTGAGTTTCCACTCACAACCATGTCAATATTCCCATATTTTCACTATTTGAGCTTCCACTTGTCATTGTTTCAGTTTCCAATGGTCGTGTTTTGTCTATGTTCAGTTTTTCCTTTGGGTTTTCGTTGCTCTATCTGCCTTGTGTTTGGCTGGATTTGTTCTAGCTTGTGGCTTGGGAACTTAAGACTAAGTAGATGTGATTCACAAGCACTTTGTTTAATCTAGTAACTTGGTTACTAATGTTCTTGGAGATGAAAGCTACACACTAACGTGTGAGAAAGAATATGTTTTCTTATTCAATTGCAAAACTTTTGGGTACTATATACATTGTTGTTTTTTATGCTCTTTCTTTCCAACACTTTATAGAGGTAATACACTATTGAACAACTTTAGCCATGGTATTTATAATCTTTGGGAAGATGACTAAATTACGTCGAGCTCTTGTTTATGTTGTGTATTGAACAACTTGATGGGTATCTTCCATCTTGGGGAAGATGACTAAATTACTTCGAGCTCTTGTTTATGTTGTGTAATTTTAGTATAAAAAATGGGTTCATAGCTTTGGGTTACAGTGGGTTACTTCTCGGCTTTGCAATGTGGTACATATTGGAGACAACAGCTTTCTGAAATAAAAGTTGAGGCACCAATCATGTTTTTGTAATTAAATACAAAAAACAATTCATAAATAAGTTGGGTGAGAATATTTTTGAGTTTTTTCATTTTTTATTAAACTACATAAATTTACCATTATATCGATGAAGATTTTTTGAAAAAGAATTTCTTTTGCTAGCATCTGAATTATTGGCCTCTAAAATAAAAGTTTCTAACACTATTAAACATCTCCTCCATCTATGCTTTTTGGGTGTTACATCATGGTCACTAACAAAGTCTATGATTATAGAAACACTCAATAGAAACCACCATTATGAATCACATGGAGACGCTTTTGATGGTCTGAAATGAGTTGCATTGAAACTTAGCAAAACCAATAACCTAATTCATGTTTTCACAATTAGAGTCTTTTTAATGTGCACATAATATTTTAAATGTTGGTTCTTACGTAAGAAGGTTCTCCTTAAAGCCAACTTTTACCAACAACTTCCTTTTCAATTATTAGAACGAGTAAGCAAGAATTAATAACACAATCACCGAATTCAGCTTTTTGCAATTAGAGTCTTTTTAATATGTGCGTTACGTCAACTTTTACCAACAACTTACTTTGGGTTACTTATGTTGACTTGGAATGAGTAAGCGAGAATTAATAACAATGTTTCTATAAATACCCATTTCTGTATACTTGATCATAATTAGGAGACCTGTAAATTTGGCTGAATACACTATTGAATGTGTGTGGAGAATATCATTAATAATAAAAATAACAATGGTTCCTGTTAAATTGGTTGAATATAGTATCTAATGTGTGTAAAACATTAATATAATGTTTCCATAAATAATTATGGAAATGCAAATTTTTTTAGTTTTTGTTAATTTTTTTTAATTCTACATTGCACAATATAGAGCTTTAACTCTTTCATGGAATATGGAGACATTATGAGTGGAAAGCATTATTGAAGAGTATAACTTAATGTGTATTTAATTCTCAACTAAATTCACCTGGTTACATCAATGATTTGATAAACTAGTCAAGGTTTGGGATGGAGACAATGTTATTGTGCAATTCATTTCTCCCTTTGTGCTTGTTATTCTTTTGATGTAGATATTAACTTATAATCATCAACCCTACATGAGTTTATAGAATCATATGCTTTTAAACAAGTATAAATAAGGTAATATTTGTATTTTTGTATATGTCCCGAATTATTATATATTTTTATGAGAAAAATATCAATCTAAAAAGGTTACACGTTTAATCTCTATTATGTGTGGTACTTGGCCATGTTATGTTTTTTTTGTTTCTCTATATTTAAAAGTTTGTGACCAACATGAAAAATTTACTAAATCTCTTTGTATGGTACATTTTGATCCCATTCATATATTTATCATTGTTTTTTTTACTATTTTACCTTAAAAATTAGGAGATGATTAGTTTTCCCATCTCAAATAATGCCCAACTTCTTCTTTATAGTTATATTTTGATAAGAGAGTTACATGATAGGTTTGTTTAGTTCTTAGAAGTACATTTGATATATTGTTGTGAACTTCTAATGTTGTTTTCCTTGAATGCTTAAAACATTCAAGATGATTAGTTCATCCTCGCTTAAAATGATTTTTGGAATTTTCATTCTTTTTGTATTTTTCAAACATAATGATTTTAGAAAATTGTTTTTCTTTATATCTTAGGATTGTTTTTGTTATAAATTCAAGAAAAATTCAATATGAAAATACATTTCTTACTTGATTAACAATTTTATAAACCCTAACCTTAGTTTAGGTAAAATCTAATTCAACTCAAGTAGTCTTATAGCTAATAAACTTCTAGCAAGTGTTGTTGCTTTCATTAATTGGGCTCTTTTGGTTCGTTTTTGGTACATTCAAGCATTTGGAAATTTTTATTTTATTTTGATAATAGATTTGGGTAGAGGATGGGCTTTGTGAGTTCATGTCATCCAACCATTTACTCAATTGCCATTTCCTTTTAAGGAGCAGTTGGACATGTTAACTCATTCTTACTTATTTTTATGTGTTACAACTAAGCTATTCATTGAGAACATTTATTGGTAACTTGGGAACTGTTATGTCTCTTTATTTTAATTTGAATGATAATTTTCTATCATCTTGTGATGGAGAAAGTGAAATACATTATTGAAGTGTTTATTAGGAAATTTGCACAATAAATTTTAAGGTGGGATATTTATAAAGTATATAATTTTAACTCTATTTAATGAATCGTGATGAATGCGCTATGCTAGATGAAATCTTGTATGCACATTCAAATTCTAAAAAAATTATTGTTGATTTTTGTATTTCATAAGATGGTATGAGTCTAGTGCAATTTCAAACTAGAGTTGGTGGACTTCTTGGAGTTGCTGCAAAATTTTTTATGTTATTTTTTATGTTGAAATTGAGCATTGTTTGCATTCTTTACATGTATGCTTTGTGTTATCTTACATTTAATTTTATCCCTTTGGTTATGCACTCTAAGTAGCATCATTTGAATATTGTGAATTTGTTGATTCTCTTAGTTTTCTAATGTACTCAGATTGGTTTACCTAAGGTATTTGCAGTTTCTACATGTGATGCCTGTATCTTCTATTTTTTTAAGATATATTTTTGGAAACATGTTCAATGGATGTAAGCACTTATTTGATTTAGATAAATAAATCTTTGAAAATGATTATTTAATATTCAAAGGCATATCAATCTTGTGCACTCTGCATTTTGGGATACAAATTGAGAATATTTGGCATATGTCAATGAAGATTTTGTTAGGGCATGGTATTTTCATTTTGGAAAAGAAGGTGAATGTGTATTTAAATTGAGTTATACTGGAAATAAATTCTATTCATGTGTCTTTCACCCAAGATATCCAAATTTCTTTTGTAATTGGATGATGTCAAGTTAGTCATATTAGGCAATTGACTTCAAAATTATTACCAATTTAATATGGGTTTTTTTCTTGTACGAGTTGGTGACAACGGATGTTTCGATCATCTTTGTTGTGTTTGACTATAGTCATTGGAACTGTGAAATATGGTAGAAAATAAGAGTATGACCTTCCATGCACATAGTAGCCTCATCGTTGCCTCATCAATTTCCAATGTAACTGGCATGGTTGCTTTTGCAAGTCATGATAAGTGTGTAAATTTGTGGAAAGTAATGGCCTGATGTAAATCATAAAAAAATATTTCCAGGTTATTGGTTCTTAATGCAATTTTTTTTATTAGAACTATGGTATGTTCCTTATTATGTTTTTAAATTAATTATTACTCACTACATGTCTGTAAATAAAGAATCCTCCCTAACTTCCATGTAAAATTTTTCCCTGCTTGCATTTTTTTCTAGAAATTTATCCCTTAAAGTGTATTGTCTCTTGGAGATTTGCATGTAATCACTTCTTTATGTGTCAATATTTTTTACTCTTGAGATTTTAGTTATGATTATTGGTCCTCCTAGAGTGGACACTAGATGTAGCTTCATATTTTGAGAGAGAAGCTCGTATGTAGATTTTCTTAATAAGCTACAAAAAGCTTGATGCCTTTTCCTTTTCTTATGATGTTTCTTGTAACACTCTAAAATGGATGGGTGGGGCACATGTGATCTTTCGTATGCATAGAAAACACACTTGGCTATAAATATTCATTCATAGATAAACTATATTTTTCTTTGTTGTATTTGAAGGAATAGAGATGCTACTACAATCTCTCTTATGACTTACCTTTTTTTAAATGTGATGTTTCTGTAAATGCTTTAGTTATTGATGTTTAGGATGATGTAGATAAAACCATAGTTTTTCTTTGCTTGTATTTTTGTGAAAGGAGCCTATTAGAATGATTTTATTTTTCTTTCTTATCTACTTAGAATATCTTTATCTTGTTCAAAATAACATTTTTTTATAAGAGTGTTTGTCATATCTTTGACATTTATCTAGTAAGTTGATTCTAGGAAACCTATAAAGAAGGTCATGGCATTAAGCTAGCTAGCCACCCTAAAATATGCCCTAGAGTGTCATATTTTTCAAGTTTGTATTTATATTTATTTCATGAAAGTGGGAGGCTTCATACGCTAGAACCTTTAAACCAAATTGGAAACTAGTAGAAATTTATATATATATCATAGCTCATCCATTGATATATCATATCCGCATATGCCATTTTAACAGTAAATATTGCTACTACTAAGTAGGTTTTGATTTTTTTCCAAAATATAAAGGATTTGGGTTGTGTTGGTCCTTGTCACATCTATTTAATAATAATTATATATATTTTAAAACCAAGATTAACAAAGATATTGACTTGATCTCATTTTATTTTCTTTAAATTTGCATTAAAAACATACTCATGGTCCATTTTTTAGACAATAATTATTTCTACCCATAGTATAAGTAACATGCCTTGTTAGATAGTGAACATTGTGCCCAACTTATTGAAGAGAGTGTTAGTAGTCTTTGACTTTATAGCAACCAGGTCAAAATTGGAAACTTTATTTTATGGCACCTACAATATAGTAGCATGGATTTTGAAATGTAGTAGAGTGTCTTTGAAAATTACATATTAGAATTCTTATGCACATTTTAAAATTTTGATGTGAACCTTGAAAGGTTTTCTTTTGTTTGTTATTACATGAGGTAGTACTTGAAATCTTGTTAATTCCATGCTAGGTTTGGGTTCATTTCTTACAAATTAATTGTGATTTAAAACTTGAAAGGATTGATTCTTAGGATTCCATGTGTGGTATTTATTGAATATTTGAGATTTGTTTATTTCCCTAGAGTTGGTGGAGGTGGGTGGCATGTGTTTTTTTAAGCATTAATTCCCATATTTTGTTACCAATCTCTTCAAAGAGTTGTGTAATCAAATTATCCCTTTTTCATTCAATTGATAATGAAACTTACTCATCAAAGGGTGGTAGAGAACACCCTTGAGGTTTTCATGCTTGAAATTCAATGGATGCATCCTCTATTAAACATTGGGTAAAATATCCACATGAATAAAGGAT
This sequence comes from Larix kaempferi, assembly GCA_027924585.1. NCBI lineage: Eukaryota > Viridiplantae > Streptophyta > Pinopsida > Pinales > Pinaceae > Larix > Larix kaempferi. The sequence goes on along the minus strand of BSBM01000179.1, from coordinate 21,464,111 downwards.
TTTAATTCATTTTTACTAAGTTACATGGGATGCTAGTAGAGAGAGTGTGGAAGTTATTGTGTTGAACTAATCCCTAAAGATTCCATCAAAGTATATTGGTGTTTGGAGACAAATTACGTTGCATAGTTAAATGTAAAAAATATTTTGGATCTTGGTAAGCAACAAAGTGGGGTAGGAGGACCTAGAAGAAACCCTTGTTCTTGACAATTGACCTAGATAAGGCCTATGATGCAATTGAAAACTTTTAGTGGGACTTTAGTCTAGACATGTTGATGTGGCTTGGTTTTGGTGAAAATTTGAAAGTAATAGTAAATGTTTTCTACTACTACATTTAGGTGCAAATTTTGACTTTCTTTTCCGATTTTTTCAAAAAAAACTCATTGTAGTGTTGGAAAATTTAAAAAATGATATAAAATTACACTTTCTTTTTCTTTTATCCCCGATGATCATCGCAATTGTATTGATGATAACTTCATTATATTAGAAATATGGGATTCCATCATCATAGTTTAGACATTTGTGAGGTTAAAACAATTTAAATAATTTGAAATATATATATACATATACATATATATATATATATATATACATATACATATATATATATATATACATATACATATATATATATATATATATATATATATATATATATATAGATATCTACATATATATGTATGTATATATGTATATATGTATGTATATATGTATATATATATGTATGTATAGATATATACATACATATATATACACATATATACATATATACATACATATATATATACATACACACACACACACACACACACACACACATATATATATATATAGTTTAGTTTTAAATAAAAAAATTAAGTTCGGAAAAGTTTCGCAACTCCATCCACTTCTCCCTAATATAGTATTTAATTAAAATTAAGAGGAAACTATAAAACCTTCAAATCTCTTCTTTTCATTCATTTTTTCATGGTTTTTTCTAGTTTGGTTTCTCTGTTAGGGTTTCATCACTTCAAGCTAGGTGGGTTATCTTGTATTTATTTCATTTCTTCAAAAATTTATGGTGGTTGGTTTACTTGTGTGTGTGTGTATACAGAGAGAGAGAGAGAGAGAGAGAGAGAGAGAGAGAGAGATCTACTTTTTTTCCCTAACAATATGTTTTTATCTTTGTTTTTTTCCAATTTAATTTTTTTGAGTTGGCCCTTAGGGCTTGGAATCCTCTTTGTGGTTGTGGAAACAATGGCCAAGGGACTAAGGGAAGGTGGGGGTGGGGGCATGGTTGCGATGGCATGGCCTAGTAGGGACCATGATTGGATTCCATGTTTACACCCCAAAGGTCCAACCATGGCCCCTATGGATAGGGATAGCCCAAGAAATAGCAATAGGGTTCATGGATGGTCCATTGGGGCATGAAAATCATAACCGTAATTTTGTCAATGTCAACATTCATAACCATATTAGACCAAAAATAATTGAGAATTCTTAATTGGTTATTAAAATCAAAGGGGTGCCTTGCCATAAGAACATTATCTTCAACATTTGGAGAAGTAGGATGATGACTATTCCAGCTAAGATCATGCCTATGCAACTTGCTTCTTCTAAACATCCTTCTAGGTTATCGATTTAGTTTTTTTGTCTCTTTATACCTAGTTTGGTGTTTCACAATTTGGTTTTAGTGGCTAGGTCATTTTTGGTCTATGGCAGGGTGGGAACATATTACTTAGCATACCCAAGGTATAGTTACTTTTATATATGCACCAGAAGCCATTGGGTTTCCACAGAAGTCCTGGGGAAATTTCCTGAGAGTCTTTGGATTTTCCATAGGGTTGAACCAGGTGTGACGTACAAAAAAAAAGTGTGAGTCTATCAAAATAAGGACCTTTAAACCACTTCTCTTGAATATATTGTTGATCCAAATCCATCACCTGTGAGTCCAAATTGTTTATTGTAAATTTAGTTAGCTTAGTTTAGATTGTATTTAGTCGGCCAATGGAGGTGTAAAACCCGTTGAGTGCATCTACTCTAAATGACTAGGGGTAGATAAACACCCCCGGTTCAGGCTGTCACTCCCTTGTTGACCATAGTGCAGAATTGGCGGTCAAAAAAATGCTAGTTCTATTCTCTGAGCAGTCGTTAGCATGCACACGATCTGGGAAAATAATGAGTTGGAAATGCAATACTTCACAAGTAATATATCCATCAAAAAATTATTCATTAATCAAGGTATACAATTGATATAAATTCCATCATTTTTGGGTTGCTAGGACTCATCAATCATAAAATTAAATACTCAGAGGCAAGCTCCTACAGAAGTTGAAATAGGTTTGTTGGTTGTGTATTTTACAGACCTGTATCTGCACTCTTTCCTCAACATATAGTATGCCTCCAAGCAGGGCTGCAAATGACAATATACATGAACTGGAACGAGTTCTTGGGTACAAATTTCAAGGTGACCTCAACTGATGTAAATACCATACTTAGATTTTATTCCTCAATGCACAACATACCTACACTTTTCCTCAATTGGTTCCATCATTACAAATCTACCCCATGAAAAGTGTGATCAAATTCACACATGGACACCCATACAAAATGGGGGTAATATATCCTATTGCTAATATCACATATAAATTCTGTCAGTTTGCGTCTGAGATGGGTTACAATTTATAGATAAGATTTTATGGAAACACCTTAGATACCTTGTCGTGTGATACAAATCAATTACATAAACATATAATAGTTGTTCATAACAAAATCCAATAAATTTATAGTGTTACAGTTGATGTAGAGTGTTACGTGGGTAGCAGAGCTCCTCCTACTCTATTGATTATTGTTATAAACATAATGGAATCCTTGATATGCATGGCACGACTGCCACTTATCAAGAAGAACAATCTCACAATTATGAAAGATGCTATTGGAATCCTCAAACTAACTCGGAATAAGGTTCACATGTGGAATACTTAATTTATAATCAAATTGCAATAATATATAGAATTATAATGCAATTACCATTAGCATATATTAAAACTCTCTTGACATTGATAGGTCATTTTGCTTGAACTAGATAGGTTGGTGCTGAAAGGTCTCACTTGAAACAATGATACATGCTTACACCATATCCTTTCACTGATTATGCATAATGGAATTTTTATTGGTTCCCCTTGGGTCTAGAAATACATCATTGCTACTAGCTTTGGTTAGGAAATTGGACACTGGTTTGAAGGTTAAATCATTTTCCTATCCTTACTATGTATTGTGCAAGTACGCCATATAATAATGGACACAATAATGCAAGCACACAAGAGACACATATTTTACTTGGGGAAAACCATAAAGGTGAAAAACCCCAATAACTTCCTCAAAGATAGATAGAGCATTGATACAACCAAAATACAAGAGATAGTCTTCTCCTAGCAGCAGAGCCTCCTCCTCCACAAGTGCACCACTCTCCCAAGTGTGAGTGAGAGAATAGAATGATAAAATAGAGATCTCTCGATCTCTATTTATACTAGACTTGACTTGCCTAATAACCTTAACTTAACCACATAACACAATGCTGACTGGGCCGACACCCAATAGGGTGGTATAATAACCCTTTGACCCACATGGCCGACCCCCACTAGGGTGGTCTAATAACCCTTCGACCCACATGCCTTATACAGGGCCGACCCCAACAAGGTGGTCTAATAACCCATCAAGTATAAGTTACGACACTTACAATATAAATGACGACACTTCCGTATAGAGGAATAATAACATCTCTATAGGAATACAACCACTTTCGTATAGAGGAATAATAACATCTATATAGGAATACAATATACATATATGTGAAATACATTCCTAAGTTACATATACATCAACACTCCCTCTTAACTAGGAAGGTATTTCTCGACACAGGTCTTCTAGCAAAAGTCATCTTCTCTGGATCATCGTCACTGGATAATCGTCATCGAGTCATCATCATCGTCACTACTTCTGCTCTCTCAATCAATCTCTGAATCTACTCATCATAGGAAGTTCTACAGAGCAAGTCCTTTTTCATACTGGATGTAGGCCCACCACCTGCAGGTCTTCATCATCTGTGCGAACGGTCTGATAGAGGTGGCCTCTCAGGACTAATTTTATGTGCGGATGCAATACTGGAAAGAGTATCCCAGGAACATTTATGTGCCTAAGCACGACCGACAAGATCTCCCAGGACTGATTACATGCATCTCCTCCACAATACCTTTAAAGAGCATCCCAGGAACATTTATGTGCCGTAGCACAAGCGGCAAGATCTCTAAAGAGCATCCTAGGAACATTTATGTGCCGTAGCACGACCAGCAAGATCTCTAAAGAGCATCCTAGGACTTATTACGAGCACAAAACTCAACCTCTCGAATCTCCAGGATTGATTACATGTGGATAGACAAAACCTTTAAAGAGCATCCCAGGAACATTTATGTGCCGCAGCACGACCGGTAAGATCTCTAAAGAGCATCCCAGGACTAATTACGAGCACACAACTCAACCTCTCGGATCTCCAGGACTGATTACGTGTCTCTGTAGTAATACCTCATCCTAGGACTGATTACAAGCACACAGCTCAGCCTATCGGATATTTGAGGACTGATTACATACTACATAGCAATACCGAAAAGAGTATCCCAGGAACATTTATGTGCCGTAGCACGATCAACAAGATCTCCCAGGACTGATTACATGCTATTTGCACAACCTGCCACATATCATCTCTGACTTCCAAGTATCAAACTGATACTCATGATCCAACGGATCATCATCACACAAAGCATCATCCTGATGCTCATGATCACACTGATCATCATCACTGTACCATCCTGATAAATATCATCTGGACCAACACCCTGAAGCTCGTCATCATGATCATCCTGATCATACAATGCATCCACCTGATGCATACCAAGTATCTACCTGATACATATCATCATACATGATCCACCTAATCATACAGTGTATCCACCTGATACAAATACAAATACATGATACATATCAACATACATGATCTACCTGATCATACAATGTATCCACTTGATACATATACAGATACATGGTCCAAGCATCCAACATGATGCATATACAAAATACATACAAATGATCCAACTGATCATATCCAGCATCAAACATGATGTGTACATATACATATACATATAAATGATCCAACTGATCATATACAACATCCAACATGATGCATACATATACATATAGAGCAGTAACTGGAGCATCGTCCTGATGCTCATCATTCATGATCCTCTTAATCATCATAGCATCGTCTTCTTTAGATCATCTCATTGTCCACGAAGCACAACCCAAATGCACATCATCCAACACTTACACCACCAACATGGGAGAACACATCTACCACCATTCGGGGAAGGCTCCAGCACTTACTTTTTCACCATGGGAGAACACATCTACCACCATGTGAAAAATGGCTTTAGTTCTTACATCTACACCATGGGAGAACACATCTACCACCATGTGAGAATGGCTCAGTAATTACATCATGACCATGGCAGAACACATCAACCATGTCAGAAAAGCTCATGTGCATCTGCATCTTCCGGACTCATCACTTCCTTTTGGAAGGAACATCGATCTGAAGTGCACCAAGCCTCTCTCTGAAGTACCCAAACTGCACTCTGGCCAATGGCTTGGTCAATACATCTGCATCCTGCTCATCCGTCACAACATACTCTGCTTCGGTTGTACTCAGTGCTACACAGGAATGCTTCCTACTAAACCAAGAGATCACACCTGATCCCATACTGAAGCAGCACCCAGGAGTGCTCTTCTTATCTGCAACACTGCCTACCCAGTATGAATCAACATAACCCTGCAGGTTAAACTTTTGATTCGCATCATACTTGAGCCCATAGTCAACCGTACCCTTCAGGTACCTCAGAATATGATTTACAACAACCAGGTGAACACTCCTCGGATCTATCAGGAACTGGCTCAATGTGTTCACCACAAAGAAAATATCTGGTCTCGTGTTCGTCAGGTACATCAAGGACCCAATCATCTGACGATACACAGTGACATCAACCGGATCAGATGAAGCATCACACAGAAGCTTCATGTTCGATGCCATAAGCGTGGCCATAGCCTTGCAGTCCATCATCCCGAACCTCTTCAGGATCTCTATTGCATACTTCCCTTGTCCAAGGAAGATTCCATCTGCACTCTGCCACACCTCCATGCCAAAAACAAATAGTGCATCATCCCCAAGTTCTTCATCTCGAACTTGGCAACAAGCTTCCGCTGCATGTTTGCAATCAATCTATCCTTACCTGTTACAAACAAGTCATCCACATACAATAGTAGTATCACTGGATTTCCTTCCTCAACCTTGTAGTAAAGGTTGGAATCCACTTTACTCTTGGTAAAGCCTAAACTGGATAGAAAGCTGTCTATCCTACCATACCAAGTTTTGCGCATATATGACTCCCTGTCATGTGTCTCAGAACCAAGTGGTTGCACCACATACACTTCTTTTTCAACTACACCATTCAAGAAAGCTGTCTTGAAATCTATCTGGTGTATCTTCCTCTTCATCACGGCAGCCAAAGCAAGTACGGATCTAATAGAAGTGTAACTAGCTACAGGAGCAAAAAGTCTCTATGCTACCACCTCCAGCATGCTTGATCTTGTAGATCCTCTTGGAATTCACTACAGACTCCCCTTCAGGTCTTGGGACTACATCCCAAACATCTTCATGATCGACTGGTACTCCTCGATCATGGCATTCTTCCCAGATCCTGGGAACTTCAATAATTTCAATAAATAACTTTGTTGCTGAACAAATACTTATCTTTGTTTGGTTGTCGGGTTGACTCCCTTTCAGTCTTTGCTTCTTTTCTGCAACTCCATTCTGATGTGGATTGTGAGAAGTGGTCAACTCCCTCTAAATATCTGCATCCTTGCAGAAACTACTGGAGTGTGCTCCCTCTTGATCTTTGCTTCCTGTATTATCTGTCCTTGAACTTATATTCATTCTCGATCCCTATGCATTCTTGTTAGTATCATCATTGTGTTATTCTCTAGGTCTCATACATAATCAAACATTCATTAGTATAATCTTAATATTATCAAAACACAATAATCTCAAGCATGTATAGTCAGGATCATTTCAAACACAGATAATAAACATTAGTATTCAAGGTTTCAGGGAAGTCTTCTTTTACTCATACATATTCTTATTTAATCATAGGACTCTTCTGGTTAGTAAATCATCAATCAAGATAAGAGATATAATATGCATAAAACCTGTGATTACTCAAACCTATGCCTTCATGATTCTTGTGGTTAGTCATGTTAAGTTAACCAAATAAACTAGCAAGATCACTGAAAGAAACATAATCACAAGATAGACACAGAATTTACCCTGGGAAACCCTCATGGGGTAGAAAACCCAGCAAATCTTTCCTCAATAAGATGATCAACCAAAATACAAGATGTGCTCCAAGACTTGTCCTTCTTCTCTACCTCACATGCAGATCTCCCAGACACAAGTGCGCTACTTTCTGAGTTGTGGAAGTGTATCAAATGAGGAGCTCTCCTCCTCTATTTATACTAGTTCCCGACTAACCAAAAATCCCTAATGGGGCAGACCTCTCCTGGAGAAGTCTAATAACCCCTAAAATATAAACCCAGGGCCGACACCCACATGGTGGGTCTAATAACCCTAGTTACCACAAACCATTGGAGGAATAAACATCTCCGGATACATGATAGAGTCACCTCAGAGGGATGAAACATCTCCGGAATAATAATATACAAATATAATATTCTTAGAAGTTACAATATTCAACACTCCCCCTTAACGAGAAGGATATTATAACAACACCTGCAGGAGCAAGGAGTCATCGACTACATCACACATGATACATCTGTATATCATCGGAAGCTTTCTTTAATACATCATCATCAGTAACTTAACCATTTACTGGAACATCAACATCATCATTGTTATACAATCATCAACATCGTCATCACACGATCATCAGCATTGTCATCACATGATCATCAACATCGTCATCACACGATCATCAACATCGCCATCACACGATCATCAGCATACCTTGTAAAACATGATCCATTTAAGACACCATAACATGTCTAGGGACGATACAGTCCACTTCTCAACTTAGAGAAAATCTAAGAACCACTTTCTCAGAGACATATGTCTACAGATCAATTCAGGGACCAAAGTCTGGGGACAATACAATCCTCTCTCATCCACTAGGGACCACTTCTCGGAGACCATATGTCTACGGATCAATTCAGGGACCGAAGTCCAGGGATGATACAATCCCCTCTCATCCACTAGGAACCACTTCTCGGAGACAATACATCTACGGATCAATTTAGGGACCGAAGTCCAGGGATGATACAATCCCCTCTCATCCACTAGGGACCACTTCTTGGAGACCATACTTCTATAGATCAATTCAGGGACCAAAGTCTGGGGATGATACAATCCCCTCTCATCCACTAGGGACCACTTCTCAGAGACCATACATCTACAGATCAATTCAGGGACCGAAGTCCGGGGATGATACAATCCCCTCTCATCCACTAGGGACCACTTCTCGGAGACCATACCTCTACGGATCAATTCAGGGACCGAAGTCCGGGGATGATACAATCCCCTCTCATCCACTAGGGACCACTTCTCGGAGACCATACGTCTACGGATCAATTCAGGGACCGAATTTCGGGGATGATACAATCCCCTCTCATCCACTAGGGACCACTTCTCGGAGACCATATGTCTATGGATCAATTCACGGACCAAAGTCCGGGGATGATACAATCCCCACCTGTATCCTTATCAATACAGATATAAAACATGTATCCTCATCAATACATCAACAAAACATGTATCCTCATCAATACATCTATCATCAAAGGCATGTATCCTCACCAATACATATATCATCAAAAGCATGTATCCTCACCAATACATATATCATCAAAAATTAAAAGCAAGTAAAAATAAGTATTCTAAGAGTCCTAAATCTAAATAACCTAAATATCCAAGTGTAGTAAACAGGTATCCACATCATCGACCTTGCTGTCGATGAGGCAATCTCATCATCAGTGACTACACTACTCCCCCTTTCGAGGAGGGTCCTTTTGAACCACACCAAGCTTGTCTCGCAAGTATTCAAATTTCACTCGAGACAGAAGTTTGGTCAATATATTAGCAATTTGTTCTTCAGTGCTCACATATTTGAGCTTAATAGCTCCTCTTTGCACCATATCTCGTATGTAGAAATATCGGATCTCTATGTGTTTCGACTTATCATGGAACACTGGATTTTCAGTCATCTTGATACAGCTTTGATTGTTACACATGATCATAGTGGGATCCAATTCTAAGTCAAACACTCCAGATAATAGTTTCCGAAGCCATACTGCTTCACAACTTGCAGAGCAGGCAGCTATATATTTTGCTTCCGCGGTACTGAGAGCCACACTGGATTGTTTCTTGCTGAACCAAGAGATCATGGCAGATCCAAGTCCATAACAGCCACCTGATGTACTCTTCCTGTCTGAAACACTTCCTTCCCAATCGGAGTCTGAGTAACCATGTAATATGAGTTCATGATTTCCAAGGTAGTAAAGACCAAAATCTAATGTACCTTTTAGATACATCATTACATGCTTTGTAGCTATTAGGTGAACCTTCCTTGGTTCTACTAGATACTGACTCAGTGTATTTACAGCAAAGCATATATCTGGTCTGGTATTTGTTAAATACATCAATGACCCAATGATTTGCCTATATAGAGTTATATCCACTAATTCAGATGAGTCATCAACTAATAGCTTCAAGTTGGAGTCCATGGGAGTGGCCATGGCCTTACACTCCAACATATCAAATCTCTTCAAAATATCCACAGCATACTTACCTTGATTTAGAAATATTCCTTTTCGTTCTTGCCATACTTCTAGACCTAAGAAGTAGTGCATTAATCCGAGATCCTTCATCTCAAATTCTGAAGAAAGCTTCTTCTTGCATTCGATAATTTGATTCTCATTTCCTGTTAGAAATAGATCATCTACATACAATAGTAATATAACAGGTTCATCATCAATAACTTTGAGATAAAGATTTGGATCAGCTTTACTCTTGGTAAAGCCCATGCTTATTAAGAAACTGTCAATCCTTCCGTACCAAGATATGGGAGCTTGCTTCAATCCATACAAAGCCTTTTTCAGCTTGCATACATGTGTTCTTCTATCTTTAACCTCAAATCCTTGAGGTTGTTCTATGTACACTTATTCTTCAATGACACCATTCAGGAAGGCCGTTTTAACGTCCATCTGGTGTAATTTCCATTTCATCATAGATGCAAGTGCCATGATAGTTCTAATTGATGTGTACCTAGCCACTGGTGCAAATGTTTCTTCATAGTCTATTCCCTCCTTTTGAGAGAATTCTCTGGCTACAAATCTTGCCTTATATTTTTCAATGCTACCATCTGCAGCATGTTTTATCTTGAATATCATTTGGAAGAAACCACACTTTTATCCTTTGGTTTGGGAACTATATCCCAAACATCATTCTTCATTATTGACTGGTACTCTTCTATCATAGCTTCTACCCACTCTTTCTTCTGAGCTGCCTCCTCATAGCTGGTGGGTTGATGATCCACAAGATCACACATTAAGGCCACATAGTTGGATGCTAACTTGGGTTTCGTCCTTTCTCTAGTGGAACCTTCAGGGGCTCCATATTTTTCAGCTTCTTGAATAATGTCTCTAGCCCATGCTGGTCTTCTTTTTCTTGATAGATTTGTGATGGAGGGTTCTTGAGGTTCTAACATGTCATGGTCTTCTGGTGTATCATCTTCAGGGATGGGAACAGCTTCTGTGACTCTAGGAGGTGTATCTTCTTCATAGATTTCTTCAAGCTGACACTTTCTAGATTTCTTGATAGCTGCTTCTTCATCAAATGTTACATCTCTACTTATCTCCATATGATGAAAACCAGGTATGTAAATTTTGAAAGCTTTAGATGTTTCACAATATCCAACAAATATTCCTTTCTTACCAGAGGGGTCCAACTTGGTTCTCTTTTCTTTTGGAATGTGAATATACACAGGACATCCAAATATTTTTGAGATGGATAACAAGTTCTTCTTCAATCCTAGTACATACAATATTTCTTTCATTTTCATGGGGGTACCAGAATCAAGCTTGTAGCTTGCTTCACCAATTCCCTTGATGGGATATTGAAAGTCATCTCCTAGAGATACCTTTTGTGGAGAGGTATTTTCTTCAAGTCTTGAGAGAGTCATTTTCTGACCTGTCATGTGCTTTGAAGCATCACTGTCAATAAGCCATGTATCTTCTCCAAGAGTTATAGATCCAGAGAGTGCAGAGAATAGAACATATTCTTCTGCATCTTCTTCTTCATTTCTCCTATATCTTCTCTTGAAGAGGGTCCTTTCTTCTTCTTCTTCTTCTCTTGAAGAGAGGCCTTTCTTCCTCTTCCACTTCTTCTTCACTATCATCCTCTGCAAGATGTGCTTGATGTCTTTTGTAATGAAAGACCTTTTTCTTCTTTAGGGGACAATCTCTAGCATTGTGTCCTATTTTATGACAAGCAAAACATTGGAATAGGGAGTAATCTCTTCTTTGATTATATTCTCTTTTCTTTTGAAATCTAAGTGGAGAATGAGACTCCTTGAGACTATCTTTTTTGGAGTAGGATTGATTCCTTCTTCTCTTGGTGTGGGTCGCCAAGGCTTGGTCATCTTCTTTGAGCAAGGCTTCTCTATTTGCAACCCTAGCCTCTTTGTGTACACAATCCTCCCAAACTACATCAAACTTCATACTTTCTTTTCTGGCACACATAGTTTGTATGAATGGGACTCCCAAGGTCTAGTGAGACCATTTAGAGCTGTCATCACAAGTTCATCTTCATCAAGAGTATCACCAATGGCATCTAGTTTCTCCTTGATTTGGGAGACCCTTGAGAAGTAGTCGTGAATGGATTCTCCTTTGTGCATCTTAGTACTCTTTAACTGAGTTCTTAGGTTCATCTTCCTATTGATGTTCTTTCCTTCATACATTCTTCCTAGGGAATCATAGATTTCCTTTGGAGTCTTCTTGGAAGCCACTTGGGAAATCAAGTGGTCTTTAATAGAATCAGCTATGATTCTCTTTGCCCTAATCAAATCCTTCCTATGCTTCTCTTTGGATTCATCTCCTCCAGGTTCTGCAACTTCATCCTTGATATAATGAGCAAGATCATTTTCTTCAAGAATGAGACCAATTCTGTATTTCCATGCCCGGAAATTCTCTATAACTTCTAGCTTGTCTTCAAGCTTAGTGTTTGGATCCATCTTCTCTTGAGGGAGTCCAAGAGATAAGATATAGAGTAGTACTTACCCGAAAACTTTAACTTTTCACTTTTCCGGATCTGCAACAGAATTTCTGGTTTTATTGCACTTTTGGTAAAACTAGGGTTTGACTTTCCCAGAGTTCTACCCAACCAAAAACCTTGATCCAAGGCTCAAAAGATAGATCTTTAGAAGGGCTATTTAGCCATGCAACCAGATTCCAAAAATACTAACTTTTGCAGAAACCCTAATTTTGAGAGAGAGAGAGAGAGAAATATAGTTTCACCTTGTGAAAGATGTTCTATTCAGGCTAGCTCTGATACCATGTTAAGTTTAAACCAAATAAACTAGCAAGATCACTGAAAGAAACATAATCACAAGATAGACACAGAATTTACCCTGGGAAACCCTCATGGGGTAGAAAACCCAGCAAATCTTTCCTCAATAAGATAATCAACCAAAATACAAGATGTGCTCCAAGACTTGTCCTTCTTCTCTACCTCACATGCAGATCTCCCAGACACAAGTGCGCTACTTTCTGAGTTGTGGAAGTGTATCAAATGAGGAGCTCTCCTCCTCTATTTATACTAGTTCCCGACTAACCAAAAATCCCTAATGGGGCTGACCTCTCCTGGAGAAGTCTAATAACCCCTAAAATATAAACCCAGGGCCGACCCCCACATGGTGGGTCTAATAACACTAGTTACCACAAACCATTGGAGGAATAAACATCTCCGGATACATGATAGAGTCACCTCCGAGGGATGAAACATCTCCGGATACATGATAGAGTCACCTCCGAGGGATGAAACATCTCCGGAATAATAATACACAAATATAATATTCTTAGAAGTTACAATATTCAACAAGTCATATCATCAATTATGGTAAGAAACATAATATGCATACAACCATGACTATTCAAACCTATGACTTCATGAATAATCATTATCAACAACACAACAGTATAAGATCTTAACACAAGGTAGGATTCTATCTTGATATAGGAAAAACATACCTGGATTAGCATGCTAACTAGTTATGTCTAACATACCCGCATAATGTCTTCTAGTTCTCTTAAATGACTTGTGCTAGTAACCTTCATGTCTCATTAGTTATCCATTGTAGAACCACGTTATAGATACCTCGTAAGTAGATTTTCTAATTGATCCATGACAATGGATGAATCTTTGTCTTCATGTCATCATGATCATATGTTCTTGAACTAGAACATGATTTGTCTTTCTTGGTGTACCTTTCATGTTAGCGGACAACATAAACCTCATATAACACCATAATGCATTAGTACAATCATAAGTGTCAACACCCTAATGCATGCAGTCATAATTTTGTTAAGGTGATACGACAAGTCTAAAATCAAGATTGTTCTAACCGTAATAACATGAAGACAAACATATCATAAACTTAATCATGAACAAATCTCGAGACATACCTGGATGAGTCATACCTGTTGAGATTGCTTGCAATCTTCTTATGTAAGGCCTTAGCCTCATCTCCCTCTGAAACATGAACTTCTTCACTTATGCAAGTGACCAATCCATTGTCTTCTAGGATTAAACCAATCCACTTGATTTGCAGGAATTGGATCTGGAGCTGTATTAGGGTTTGTCAGAGAAACCCCAAAAATTCAAACTTTGAATTTCAAACTTCTGAAAGGATAGAAATATGCGCCTTGATGAGCTGATCAAGCTGGTATATTCAGAATTTGAAAACTGCAAAGTTTCACTCCTCAATTTTGCCTTTGAAACTTCCGGATTCACTGGATGTGACCCTGAACTGGGGTTTGATGAAGCCCACTTTTCTGCCCAATCAAAAGGTTTGATCCAAATCTCTAAGCTTCTATTTTTCTAAGTAGCTTCCAGCCGTGGTCACAGATTTCAAAAATTCCCATTTTTACAGAAGCCCTAATTTTCCACTTTTCTGATCAAAGTCCCGATCTAGGGTCTGATCAAGCCCGACCTTCTTCCCAACCAAAAATTTTGATCTTGGTCTCTAAATTTCGATTTTGATGAGTAACATTCAGCCGTGGTCTCTCATTACAAGAATTCCAACTTTCTCCGAAACCCTAAATTCGGGAAGCCATGAATGAAGGTGCTAAAAAATAATTTTGTTTTGACAGAAATATGTACCTGATTGTTTTTGGTGTAACTCTGCACTTTTTGATCCACAGGGTCTGAAACGTTTTCTTGAGATAGCTCGACCTGTCATCTTTCCATCCCGATAGGTCTGACCTCAATTGGATTTTCTGAGAGAGAGTTATTCCAAGTGTCGCAGCGTGACCTGTTTATGGGATAAAACAGGAGAGAGAACTTGTATGGAGTGCCACGTGTCACTGGTTCAACTTCGGCCTCTGAAAACGTTTCCTAAGATAGTACATTCTACTTACTACCTGTCACTTTTTACAAAATTTCATTTGGAGCTTCCTAGCCCAAGTTATGACCTTTTTTCCCAGGTCACCTGTTTTTGACTAAGATATGGAAGAGGCAAAAACCCTATATTGTACAGATCATAAATCACAAAGTACAACGAATTAGAGGTTTTCCTCTGGACACAAGGTACATGGGGATCTGATCTTCGACCTGTAAAAGTTTTCGATCCAAAAACTTCTCCAAAATGGATTTATAGCGAAAGTGCTATGATGACTGGTTTTTGCTATATCAAGCCCTAGCATCGTAAGTGCAACAAGTGTCATACATGCCATATCATGCCTTCTTTCAGGCTAGCTCTGATACCATGTTAAATTTTCAGAATTTACTTCAATCTGATCTAGGATCTTAACTAAGAGAACAACATGTACATCATATCTACAGCATATTAATCATGGACACAATAATGCAAGCACACAAGAGACACATATTTTACTTGGGGAAAACCATAAAGGTGAAAAACCCCAATAAATTCCTCAAAGATAGATAGAGCAATGATACAACTAGAATACAAGAGATAGCCTTCTCCTAGTAGTAGAGCCTCCTCCTCCACAAGTGCGCCACTCTCCCAAGTGTGAGTGAGAGAATAGAATGATAAAATAGAGATCTCCTGATCTCTATTTATACTAGACTTGACTTGCCTAATAACCTTTACTAGGTCGGCCTTAACTTAACCACATAACACAATGCTGACTAGGCCGACACCCAATAGGGTGGTCTAATAACCCTTTGACCCACATGGCCGACCCCCACTAGGGTGGTCTAATAACCCTTCGACCCACATGCCTTATACAGGGCCGACCCCAACAAGGTGGTCTAATAACCCATCAAGTATAAGTTACGACACTTACAATATAAATGACGACACTTCCATATAGAGGAATAATAACATCTCTATAGGAATACAACCACTTTCGTATAGAGGAATAAAAACATCCATATAGGAATACAATATACATATATGTGAAATACATTCCGAAGTTACATATACATCAACATTGGTTAGGAAATTGGACCATGGTTTGAAGGTTAAATCATTTTCCTATCCTTACTATGTATTGCGCAAGTATGCCATATAATGTTTGATTAATAGAACAAGGTATTTACTTAACCATTTTTGGGAGATCATATGAGGGAATAGATTTATTACAATGGGCATAGAATTAATTAGTTCATTCCTTATAAAATATTTTTTTTTTCAACTGAAAAAAGTCTATAACTTGCTATTTTGGTTTGAATCAAAGTTATACGAGAAAATACATATAAAGTTCTTCCATCAAGCAGATGCCTGTAATTTCAAGAGATACATCTCTCCTAAGGAAACAAAATGAGTAGAACTTACTTAAAGTCTTTACAGAAGGAGACATACAGTCTCTCAAAACATATTAGCAAAACTTCTAAAAATATCTTTTCAAAAACAGTCTAGAGCTGAATTATAGGCCTAAGATTATGAAAAAAAAAATGATAGCTATATTCTACTAATGATCTTAGAGTGATCCTTCAGTCTAGAGATTAGAAAATATATGCTTACATCATCTATGACCACCTGCATATTGGAGAAATGACAATTAAAGAAACGATTGATTTATTTGATAGATGGCAGGGAGTTGGTGGTAGATTACAGTGGGTAATATAATTAATTTGAATCCATTATAGTGACTTCTATTTCACTTGATTAATTAGTTCTTTGTATC
This sequence comes from Larix kaempferi, assembly GCA_027924585.1. Classification (NCBI taxonomy): domain Eukaryota; kingdom Viridiplantae; phylum Streptophyta; class Pinopsida; order Pinales; family Pinaceae; genus Larix; species Larix kaempferi. Next base: position 21,447,590 of record BSBM01000179.1, on the reverse strand, counting down.
ATAATCTCAAAGTGCCTTCTATATTGAATGGTTGATTTGTTGGCACATTTTTTATGTAGCTCTACTTGCAAAACTTACTAGGAGAGAGAAGCAAGCTAGGATTAACCTTGATATAAGAAATTTCCAAGGAGAATTATTTACAACATTTTGTTCTTTCAAATCCCAAACAAAATTCTACCGTAAAATACAAAATCCCTAGTTCATAGTGTTTTACTAGTTTAACCAGTCCTAGTCCATAATTTGTGAATAACTTTATGCAATTGTTTCTTCCATTTATAATATTTGACACCATATTTCCAATTGTTTATACACTTTTTATTGAATAAGAGTGCGCATCTAAGTGTTAAAATTAATATGTAAGAAATAAATTAAATATTGGATATTTGATTATAGTAGGAATTATAAGGTGTTCCACAACAATCTACCTCTCACCCAACTATTTAAAGGGTTCTATCTCAATGGTAGAGTGTCTGCATTACAAAGCAAAAAGTTGGTGGTTCGATTCCACTATGCCCTACCATAAATCACTAGAATATAGGATATTGTACTTTATTTTAAATAATATAATGATAAATTGATTTTTCTCAAATGATTAAATGTATTTTGTACATTTTTTATATATATTGTCTCTGCAGAGACAAAAATATTTGCATCCTATATTGTCTCTAGAGAGACGAAAGTGATAATGTCTTTGGAGAGACAATACACAATTTTTTTTTGTCTCAACTTGAGACAATATGGTCTATAATTGAAATATTATATATTGTCTCTATAGAGACAATAGTTTAAGACATTAATTTAAGACACTCGTTGAAAGAAAATATTTATGACAATACACAATTTTTTTTTTTTTTGTCTCAAGTTGAGACAATTTACACGAATATCCTCTCAAATATCGTCTCAAAACCCCCCTCATGTGGTAGTGTGAAAATTATTTTTACGGGAATAATCCTTATTATCATGTGCAAGAGGTTATTTCCCATGCATTACAAGTATTTTTAAATGATAATTTTATTTTTTATTCCTAATATAAATGAGTGTTTTTTTTTAAACTTTTTATGAAAATTCTATTCTTTATTTGCAACATAAATGGTTATATATATGTCATGCCGACCTAATTACCACTTCTTCAAGAAAATAATAATAACAATAATAACTTTTAATATAAATTTTCTTTTACACATGAAAACAATAATAAACTAGATAATCACATTATTAAAAATGGTTGATATAATTTTATATCATTGTATACATTTTTTTTTTATAATAATTCATATTGAAATATATCAACCATTTCTAATAATATGATTATACTAGTTTTTAATAATATGGAACTCTTAGTATAATCTATAATCTATATTTTCTTTTACAGATGAATATATATATATATATAAAGTATAATAATTACATTATTAAAATATTGATATAATTTTACATCGTTGTATACATTTTTTATTAATAATTCAAATCAAAATATATCAACATTTTTAATTATATTATTCTACTAATTTTTAATAAAAGTTTATTATATGATTCTACTAGTTTTTAATAATATAGAACTTTTAGTATAATCCAACGGCTTTGTAAAATTCATTAAATATATAACATTAATTTAAATTATTTTCCAAAAATCATTCATTTTACAAGTCCTGGTTGGAATTGTAGAAGCATGTGGAATCCAACCCATTCCATGCCTTTCATCGATCCCATTCCATGACTTCTAAAATCCAATTGGGATGTCTATGTGATAACTCACTTATATATAAATATACTAGAATAGATTAGTCTAAACGATCTTTGACCAGACTCTTGCAATGTTTGACTAACAAAAATTCATATTCTATCACCAATCACATTCCACACACTTCTTCCTTTTGAACTAGGATGGCTTGTAAAATGAACATGTTTTGGAAAATAATTAAATTAATGTTTTACCTTAATTTGGAGTAAGTTAATCATTTTATGTTTTCATTTTTTTAAGTTATTTCTTTAGAATCTAGTGATGAAAGTTTTTCTAAAATCATGATTTTCATTGTTCAAATTGTATTTTTTAATAAAAAAATGGATTCAATGCCTTCAAAAATCCATCAACACATGCTTTATGTAATTCCAACAACCTATATTTACAATTTCAACTGGATATTAGTAAAAACAAATTACCAGAAAATATTGAAACCATAGAATGTTTAGCTTACACCAGATTTTGTATATTATACAAACAATTCTATATTTATTAAAAACTCTATATTATAAAAAATTAGATAACTATATAATTAAAATTGGTTGATATATGTTGATAAATATTATTAATATGAAACGGCATAGACTATCGCACGCACATTTGCACGCACACCACACACACAAACTATTTTATTTATTATGCATATGTATACAATAACATAGACTCTCACATATATCATAACAATGTAATTGTGCTATTTTTTATTATTATTGTTCATTTATTATTAAATTATTATTCATTGAATTTATAAATTTATTAATATTATTTATTTATAAATTAAATTAACTTATTACTTAAGGATCATTAATAATAAGTTTGAGTAGCTCCACTCATTAAATTATAAAATAGAAGAGCGTTGAGAGCATGTCCTGTGCTGCAATTGCAATGCAGTTGAACAATTAATGAGTTGCATGCTACATATATTCACTCTATGGACATGTCCACACTCTCAGTAGGTCAGTTGTTCTTAAATTATAGTATTGTAGTTTGGTGGACAAGTTGTAGGATTTGTGAGTATGGAAATGATAGCCTCTTTCAAAGTCATCTAAATGAGGTTTTGAAATCATTGGACGAGAATGTTTCTATGAACAGATTCAATACCTCTAGTGTTGAGGGTCAAAACAACAATAGTATTGTTTATGGGCTTCTCCAGTGTAGTGGAGACTTAAGTTCCACACAGAATGCCAATAGTTCACATCGATGACAGAATAAAGGCTTGTTAAGAAATGTTAAAACAATACCTTTGGATTCGCTTAACTAGGTGACTACTTCTTACATTATGACAATCATAGTTTTAACAATTATAATGAGTGTAGCCATATATATGGTGTATTATATTTTTAGAAAATGATCTTTTGTATATTACATATAGCCATATGCAATCAGATTCATAGATTTTGGACTGTGACACTCATAATCAATGAGAATCAAAGAAAATCATTGCAACATAATTCTTGAAGAATGTCACAATGTAACATAAACATTAATGTACATTAGTTAGACAAAATGAATGTCACAATTTTACATCAAGTTAATTACATGTTCAACCATAGTCAACATATCATCTTATTGGGAAAATTAATTTATTAATTTGTTGTTCATTAGATTATCAACCAGGCCTCATAAGTTGATGAGGCGCTAGGAAAAGTATATGTAGAGCTAAGCTTGACTACTGTTGAAATAACCTAAAATAATCACACCCACACAATCTATTGAATAAACACTTCTAGAAACTAATTTAAGCATTTGACTTATCCTTTGAATGTAGGACAATTGCAACTTTCTTCAAAAACTAATCATTCCAGTCATAGTTCTCATCAAAAGTACATTCAACAAGTTTAAAAATTATTGTAGTTTACTCAGAGAAATAAATGAAATCTATTTAACTAAGTCACATAAGACTGTAAATGAAATATCAGAATATTCTCGAATTGTTGGTCCAAACCTTGTGGCTTCTCAGCCACTTCTTGGATTCGCAAATTTAGCTATCCAGAAGCCTGGATCGCACAAGGTACCCCTTCAATCCAAAACAACACACTTACATAAAATGAGAGAATTAAAATAGATGACTCGATATTCACATAAATAATTAAACAACTAATGATGAACTGAAAATGAAATTTGAAAGAATTTTGCAAAGATATGTGAACAAACATTTAATAAATAATAAAAACTAACAACTAACCTCTGTAAGTGCATCTAGTTTAGGGGGACCTTTTGGCTAGGTTTACCGCAGGAAAAAAATAACTCAGGTACTGATCAACAATAGAATATATTCATTAATAAAAAAGAAATTACAGAGTGATTGTCCATAGGAATCAAACTCTAGTATCAACACCAACCCCCTACTTTATGCTTTCTTACCAATTAGACTTAAGCTAACATCCTCAAAAGAATGTTTTACATTATATAGAAATCTCTCATACAAATTAGTTACAATTGTAATCTAAATATATGGATCTTATACACTCAAAATAGACATCCCCATCCTAATATATACATACATATAATCATGCTCGAGGACATCGTGCCACAACATTAATGATTTCATGATTTAACAACATGAAATCATGATTGGAAACCCAAATTGGATATCGCGCCACCTAGTGTTTATCATGGAGTTGACCAAGAGAGATTACGAAAGATCGTGATCTAGGAGGAAGCCAAATAGAAGAGAGATCATATGAATAAATATTGGAATGGATTCCAGTTCTTCAATCGAGATCTAAAAGACCAAAAATATCTCATCTAATGAGTGACTTCCTCTTGTAGTTCCGGTAGCTGGAGCGTGAGTTGGAATTGTTAAGAAACTACTAGAATTTTTTGTAGCATGGTTTGAAGGATATAAATTCTCTGCAGTTCTGGTAATCCAAAACATACTTTGGTGATGTCTCCTACAATTCCGGTAGTGTATGTTCTCTTCTACAACTCTGGTAGCATGGTATTCTATAGTTCTGGTAGCATGTAGTCTTCCACAGTTCTAGTAGCATGTAGTATTATATGGTTTTGGTAGTATGTAGTATTATGTGGTTCTAGTAGCGTATGATCTCTATATAGTTCTGATAGCTAGAGGATAACTGTAGTTGCAAGAACATAGAGAGACTTATGTAGTAAGATAATACTTGTATCATGCAAATAATAGAGATAACATGAAAAAGAAAGGAAACTGGTGGAAAAAGTAGGTGATAATAGATAGAAAGGGATTGCCCGATTAAGTACAAAATTGGTCAAAAGTGAGGCCCAACACATCTACAGTAAACCAACATCAATGATGGACATCTTGGTCAACCATAGTCAAATATAGTCAAAGAAAACCGATGTGACATAGCCTTGACGAATGTTGTAATGAAAAATAACCATTAAGGAACATAATAATTCAACATAAGTTAGCCAATATGAATGTCCCAATGTGACATAAAGTAAATCACATTCAACCATAGCCAGCATTACCATCCATAGTAAATGGTCAAACACATTCAATCATGGTCAAACAAAATCAATGAGAGATAACCATTGAGGAATTCCACAATGCAACATAACCACTACTAAGCATAGTTGTTTGATATAAGTCAACCAAGATGAATGTCATAATGTGACATAACCATTGAGGGAAATCATAATCAATAGAAGTAAACCAACATGAATGTCCCATTGTGAAATAACGTAAATCATATTCAACCATAGCCAACATGGTCACCCATTTAAACCATGGTAAACATGTACATCATGGTTAACTGATTCATATGGATATCAGTGGCCACCCACCTATTCCAATGGCTCAAAATAGTTTCCCATTTTGACAATTTTCTAGTAATTTTTCTATGGTTTTCCGAGTTCTAAACTTCTGGGTCCTTTTTGGGCCCTTAAATGATGTTTTTTTTGCGATTGGGGGGGGGGGGAATGGTTTCCAATGCCCTACATTTCCACCTAGTCGAAAGTTAAAAATCTAGGATATACCTTTCCAATGGTCTATCGAGCGGCCCAAACGAAGATCGTATGCAAAAGTTATGACCCTGGGAAGTTTACTGTTCAACTAACCACCTTGGAGCCGCAAAATTGATGACAATTCATCTTCTAGGGTTAGGTTTTTGGATGTTTGGGATTATTTCCATCATGATTGTGATAAATAGGCCCTTTTGGCCTCTTTTTGTATTAATCTTGGTACGAAGGAGCATAGTGGCCACATCTCTTCCAGAGATAGCTACCACCATTCTAGCTATTTTATTTTATAGTCTGTTCTATTTCCGCTATTTAATAGAATATGTGTTTACTATATCACTGTGTTCTTTGCATTATATATGTGTATATGGTTCTATACCTTCTCTTTCATTTCGTTCCCACATAAATCCGGATCAATGATATCAAAGCACTCTACTCTTTGATTTTTTCTCAATGCATGTCCCCGACGAGGTGAGGATATAGAGAGTTGGGTATCGAACTAGTTTCACTTAGGGAAGATCACTCTTGCCGCCCCACATGACCTCCCATGGCATAAAAGAAGAGAGACGACAGAGCAGGAGATCCTATCAAGTTGTTGCTTGAAGAATCTCTCGCACAACAGAGGAATGAGATGATGGATAATTTCTCCCAAATCCTTCGATGCATGCTGACGATGGCAGATACACCTTCAACGAGTAGTTGTTACGGAGATGCAACTCCCTTCAAGATAGAATTTAACTTTGGCATCCCTTTATTTGAAGGCTAGATCGATGCTGATGCCCTAGATAAATGGTTGAATCTACTAGAAGGGTATTTCTCTGTCCACAATTTTTTCAAAAGGGAAAAGATCACCTTTGCACTCCTTTAGGCTGTCTCCCATGTCAAAAATTGGTGGGAAACTTATTGTGATAAAAACTCATCAAACGATTCTGGATTGTTTGAGGCCAATCCCGCTTGGGTCTCTTTTACAGATGTCATTAAGGAACAATATTAACCTGTGGGAAACAATGATGACCAGTACACAAAGTGGACCATTCTACGTCAAGAGAGGGACCAAACGGTGTCAGAGTACACCAACAACTTTCATACCTTGCACACAAAGCTGGGTATCAAGGAATCTGAGCGGAACCTAGTACTGAAATATCGTAGTGGCCTACACCAATACCTACGAACATAGATGGAATTCCTAGACATCTCTTCACTTGGATTTTCCTATCGGTATGCTATCAAAATTGTGCAGAAATTTCAACAAAAGAACAAGCGCGAATTCGGACCTGCGCAGAAGAAGGGAAAGGGAAACTCTGGCTCGCATAACATGGGACAGGGAAAGCACAATCAGTCCCAACCAAAAGCGAAGAAGGGTAACATAAAGAAAAAATAAGGACATGGGAAATGGTGCAAGTTCCACAAAATCCCTTGGCAAAACTCTAATGAATGTTGCTCAAAACAATCATTGGTGGCTGAGATCAAAGCTTCAGAATTAGATCCCATTTCCAATTCTGATTCAGAACCCAATGTCATAGCCACAGATAAAGGGAAGCTGATCATTTATGCAGAACCCAGTGTCACTGTTTCTACCACACAGATTCAACCAGAGGAACCTGGAGAGTTGGAGGCAAACGAGTGACTCTTCCACTCACAGATGTGGGTGAAGGGAATTCCTCTGCATTTTGTTGTGGACAGCAGTATCCAAAAGAACCTGATCTCAACATAAGTCATTAAGAGATTGGAGCTACCAATAAAACCACAACCGCAACCATATGCCATTGGTTGGCTAATCCAAGGATAAGGTATCCGCGTCAGTCATCAATGCCGCCTGCCATACGACATCAAGCCCTTCAAAGATGAAGTATTGTGTGATGTGGACCCACTTGAAGTATGTGATGTTCTTTTCGGATAGCCATAGATGTGGAAGTGTCATGATTTATATGAATCACGACCTCGTAGTGTCATTGTCACTTTGGGAGGACAACTCTATCAGATACCAGAGATAGTTGCACCTATCCCAACCAAGAAGTGCAAGAATATAATCTCCCACATTGAGAAATTTTCCCTATTTGCAATTTCCACTGAAGGAGAACATCAGATCGTAGATATAGCCACAACCTTTGCACATGATCCCTCTACTCAACATAAACAAGAACACAAATTCATTGTAGCAACGTATATCCGGATACCTCTACAGTGCAAGGCCATGCATTCAAGGTGCTCCTCCAAAAATAAATCACCCACACCGATGCAGAACAAGAATAGCACGACAACCAAAATTGTTGAGCAGCTCCAACGCATCTATCAACAACAATTACAACCCTCTGAAGATGTCAAAGAAAGGAAACCTTTTCACTTCAGCAAATGCCGCACTAGGAGGTCAACTTAACACACAATTTGACATATGATAAGGGATTCTACGCAATAAAGACCATTGCTTCCTAATGGGGGAGGAATGATCTAGATGGATATCGGTGGCCACCCACCTATTCCACTGGCTCAAAACATTTTCCCATTATGGCAATTTTCTAGTAATTGTTCTACGGTTTTTCGGGTCCTAAAATTCAGGGGCCGTTTTGAGGCGTTAAACGATGTTTTTTGGAGATTCGGGGGACTAAATGGTTGCCACAATATTCTTTTTAAATATCGGATAAACCTTTCCAACGGGCTATCAAGCACCCCAAACGGAGATCGTATGCAAAAGTTATGACCTCGGGAAGTTGACTGTTCAACTAACCACCTTCGGGCCGCAAACTTTATGACAGTTTGTGTTTTAGGGTTAGGTTTTTGGATGTTTGGGATTCTTTCCCTCGTGCTTATGATAAATAGGCCCTTTCATACTATTATTGTATTCATCTTGGCACGAATGAGCATAGCGGCCACATCTCTTCTCAGAGATAGCTACCACCATTCTAGTTGTTTTATTTTACAGTTTGTTCTGTTTCCGCTATTTAATAGAATATGTGTTTAATGTATCACTGTGTTCTTTGCAATATACATGTGTATATGGTTCTATACCTTCTCTTTCATTTCGTTCCCACGTAAATCTGGATCATTAACCATAATTAACCATAGGTAATCAAAATCAATGCAACATAATAGTTAAATATATATAAATGCAACATAACCATTGATGAATGTAGTAGCTCAACATAAGTTAGCAAAGATGGATATCGCAATGTGACATAACCATTGGGGAACATCAGAAACTCCATAAGTAAGCCAAGATGATTGTCACCATGTGACATAAATTTAATCATGTTCAACCATAGTGAACTTGGTCATCCATAGTAAACCATGGTCAAACATGCACATCATGATCAAACACGTGCAACAATAATCAACCATTATTAGCCAATTATAGTTAAACAAACTCAATGCGGCATACCCTTGAAGAATGTTTCAATGCAACATAACCATTGATGATTTTCATTATTTGACATAAATTAGATAAGATGAATGTCTCAATGTGATATAATTGTTGAGAAACATTACAATCCAACATAACCTTTTATGAATGTCGCAATGCGACACAAATATTACAGATCATATAAAGTTAGCATAATTCAACTAATATGAGCATCACAATAGATATAACCATATTATAAACCTATTAGTGTCGGTCTGCAACAAAATATTGAAGTTAACATCTTAATGTTCCATGATGTGACAATTGATGTAATTGTAACACCCCGTTTTGACATTACTACCTGAACTACTATTATATGTTGTATTTATTTGACTATGAGACCTCGTCAGTTTGACGACACTGTGGACATATGGTTCTATTATTTTTCCAATATATATGTGTGTGTGTGATGATAGTATTATGATCGGTAGTCATGTTTAGATATGCATCATGTGTTAATTATGTCAAATATATGGAAATTATTGAATGATGGGTACGTGGATACTGTTACAGTTATATGTTGAAATAATGAATGTTATGCCAGGTGCATGGCGAATGAATGAGTTTATTGTTGTTATGTTATGGTGAAATATATGTGTACATATCGAGGATTTATGCACGATATTCTATATTGTATGTCGAGGACTGACTTACAGGTTGAAACGGCTAAGTGATAGCTGGATCCTACGAGGTGGGAGGGCCTCGGGGACATGAACTTCGAAAGATAAAATGGTATGCGAGTGATCCATTATTTACCTTCGTGTGGTTATTATGCTGTTTATTATGATGTATGTTATGACATGAGTGGGGTAGGGTTTCAGGAAACTCAACCACCCAGATTGGTTTTACGATGACAGACCGAGTACAACTGCAATGCTGTTGTTATGTCAAGTAGACATAGTCCCTTGTTCCATTAGGGGGGGTGGAGGCTTTACCCACCATTTATCCCCGAAACCCAGAGTCATGGGAGGGCTGTGCTACGGTGCGCTCCCCAAGGTGTGTGATGATGACTGGTGGTTTCTTGTTGGGGAAGCTTGGTCGATGTAGTCGACACTTCCGCTTACGGGTTCTAGCTGGAACCGGTCATGAATTGACATTCCAGGGTAGTCCAGCAGAGGACAGGATAGGATGTGGAAGTTAGTGATGATGTACGTAGATAGGTGTAGCGCGGAGTAGGGGTGAAAACAAGATCTAACTGTAGGTGTGTAAAACCCTTGATTAGTATGTGTCAAAATCAGTGATGTATGAATTGTCGTAACTTGGATTTCAGTAAGCTAATGGATCGTACCTTTTAAACTATGTTAAAACATGTGTCGATAAATAATAAGTTCCTTGATTATGATTGATGTATGTGAATTATTACTTTCAGTGTACTTACGTGAGGAATGTAAGCAGTAGCTACGCTTACATAACTCGCCTAAATATTATGAATTACATGAAATAGTGTTGAGTAATAATGTCAATTAGTGTCGCTTAATATTAATTACTGTCGTTTAGTAATTAACTATTGTTGATCAATGTTAATAATGTCGATTAAAGTTAATAATGATGATTAGGGTTAATAATGTTGATTAATGGTTAATTATTGTCCATTACTAATTAATTATGGTTGATTAATAAACAAAGCTATGGTTAACCTAGGTAGTGACTAATGCAATTGATTAGAATGCTTGATTGATTGTTAATGAGTTTAATTAGCCAGGACTAAGGGTTGAAATGTAACTATAAGGTTAAATAAGTTGATAGTAACTTGATCCCTTAAATTAATTATGTGTTAATGATGTTAATTAATTTTAACAAGACTATGCTTATCTTTAGTAATGATTGTTAATTAGCTAATTACAAACTAAGGTGTAATTAAAATGGAAACAGGTATATGAGTCGGTTAAATCTTAGTGAATTTTATTTAATTAATATAATTACACATTGATAATGTTATGATTTACATTGATAGGATTATTGTTCATAATTGATAAATTGAATTAGTGAATTTATAATTAAAGGGAATTTACATATTATAAATATTAGAAACCATTAATTAAATGATTAGGTAATTGTAATTAATCAATTGACAATTACTGTTAATTAAATTAAATTGGTGAAGCGTGCAAGTTTAAACTATATAATATATATATAACATTTATTATTTATTAATTAAATGGTCAAATATTGAAATATGAGTAAGGATATGTTTAAAATTATTATATTAAATAAAATGATTAAATTTAATTGAATTAGAAGTTACGGTTGAGAAGTGACCCCAACCAACACCTTTTAATATTAATTTAAATATTTAAAAGAGTCCAAGTCCAAGTTGAGGGCTCGAGGACTTACATGGTAGATGGAAGGGGGTGGATAAATTTATGATGAAGATAGGGGTAGTAATGGGGAGGAAGGGTCGGCAAACATGGGCATAAGAGGGAGAAAGGAGGAAGGAGAAGGGGGATCTTTACCTTAGGATTTTGGAGAAGTTTGAGAGAGCAGAATTGGGAGAGCAGAAAAGGAGAGTTCTTGTTGGAGTTTTTGGAAGGGATACAACAGCTTGGGCTTGTACTCGGTTTGGGCTCAGGGGTCCAAAGGGGTACCTTTGGAGCTGGGTGGTCGGCGAGACCTCGCCAGTTGGTAGGGTGGCAAAACTGTTTTGGCTGGTTGAGTTTCAGAACTGTGGGGAAGGCTTTGGTTGTAGGGTAAATCAAAGGGAATCAGCAAGGCATTCAGCAAACGGGGGCAGCAACAAGGGTGGATCTACTAGCTTTCTACAGGTATTTTCCAGCAGGTATGTTGGTCATTTCTACCTTGTCAAATTCGGATTTATGTTGGGTATTTTCCAGTTATATGCTATATGTTGTTGCACCTGCACATGAGAAGTAGATGTTATAATTTAAATGTAAACTTGATATAATTTACATGCATAGAAATAGACGTAAGTAGAAAATCAAAATAGAAATATGAAACAGTGTGAAAACAAAGAAAACACAGATTTTATTAAAGAAAATTAGAAAATCTAGGACGGAGTCTTACAGTAATCCTTAGTGAGCATCACAATGCAACAAAACCAATGATAGAATTAGCTGAGAATCTGCAGTAAATATTCATGGCATCTTGTGGAGAGCCTGTGGTGGATGAAGAAATGTTGTCAACGTTTCGAGCCATCCTTGGATCATCATCAGGACATTAGCAATGCCTGAGAATATCTTCACCTTAATCAATGATTAAAGATAAACACAGAATAGTCAAAAAGTTTTTGGAGTGGAGCCGACTCTAGGGTTTGGTTGGTTGGGAATTTAATTTGATAAATTTATTAATGGTAATATATTTAGGGTTATGTCTTTTATTAAGTTAGTTAATTAATTAATTAGTTTACTATAAATTTTGTTAATTTAGTTTTTATAGTTAAATTAACAACTATAAAAACTATTAGTTTTTATAGTTAATTTAGAATTTAACTATTTAACTATTGGTTTTTATAGTTAAATTCTTATTCAATTTTAGTAAATTAATAATTAATAATAATTGATTTTTAATTAATTAATAATTCAATTAGTTCCATTAAATTACAAGTTATTTTTAATGTATAAACTTCTTTATTATTATTTATTTGTTAATTTTTTTTTGTTAAATTTATATTTATTAAGTTAAATTTTTTATTTTAATTATAATTAACAATATCAATTAATTAATTTAATTAATTGATAATTATTAATATAAATAATTATTATAGTTAAATTATTATTAAAGTATAGTTAGATTTTTAATTTTTTATTAAGTTTAAATTTGTTAGAAATTTAACCTATTTTGTGAGGTTTGGTAGCCAGGATCTACTAATGGTCAGATCGTCATCCTTGTTCAAGCAGTTTGGGTTTTTAACTATCTCGATTGCCTCCGTGATTCTTCTTTTGGACCAATTATCAACTTGATCTAACATCTTCATATCCTCAATCTTAATTGGGTGCTTTGTGTCATGGTAGTGCTCCGCCAGTGCCGATATGTGAGTTCGATCTAGATGGATATTAGAGCAGTGTTCCTAGTCCTCATCAAATATTTTGATACATGTCATTGTTAGGTTTCTAAGGATGTTGATATTCTTGGTGGGGTGGTGATAAGAGTTAGCATAAATATAGCTATCAATGTGGGTATTCTTCTGAAATACTTCATGGGAAAGGGACATGTCTTCCTTTTTAGTGATCAACATGTCCAGGAAATGGATTTTTCCATTCTCCTTATACTTTGTGGTGAATTTAATGTCTTTATATAATCTATTGAGGATGTCAAAAAAATAAAAATTCTTCATTTCCATGGGGCCATTTTACATTAGTGTTGTCAGTTTCAAGGGATATGTGCATAATGTCATTTTTTCAAATTTTTCGATGAAAATATTAACAACTATGGGTGAGAATGGTGAACTCATTTCTATGCCACTCATATGGTCATAGAATTCTCCTCATAAGCTAAATAAATTTGAACAAAGACATACCTTCATCAATTTCATTATTTTTGGATCTGTAACCTCCTTCACTACTTGAATCGCTTCATTGGGAGAAATCTTTGTGAGCACATATACCATATCAAAGTTGATGAGGATGTCATCTGAATTAACCTTTTCATCTTTAATTATTCTTAGGAAATTAGTGGAGTCTTTAATAAAGGAATCCATTTTCATTATTAACTTCTAAAGGTTAGTATCCAAGAATTTTAATAAATTTTTTAATGAGATTTCTTAAAATGTATATAAAAACTCATTTCCAATAACAATAAACTTTTTTCATAAATATTTATAACAATAAAGAAGTTTTCCCAATAAAAACACATTATAATATGTTTTAAACATGATTCTCTTATCTATTTTATAATATGTTTTAAACATTATTCTCTTATCTATTTTTTAGCATTTTAGGTTTTTGTTATTTTTATTAAATTTAAGGGTGATTTTCTTGTTTTGGTGTACTTTTTTATTTATATTTATTTAATTACGATCTCTTCTTCATTCTTAATATTAATTTATCCTTCTCGACTCGTCGTTTAAGTTGATTTTTTTTCATGAATATAAATCCTAATATGGATTCAAGACATCAACTCAAATTATGGCTATTGTAAAAACAAAATAAATTACCTTAGACAACAATCTTCACCACATAAATATCCAAACACCAATAATCATAATGTTAAACCATATATATATATATAAATATATACCCTTTATCACTGTAACAAAGCACTTAAATATAATAACACTTCAACCACATCAATATACATTTTATATAGTTATTATATAGAATCAAAATATTATTATTATATTATGAGATCACATATTATTATACCAAACTATAAACTAGTATTAATATGGCTATAATTGCATGCCTTATTATAATTACTACATGAGCACATATAAAATAATAATCTATAATGTATTATATTTAATTATGTTAATAGGACATATCTGAGGATATCTTTATGTGTTTATGGGTTACCACTGACAAAAGCATTAATAATAATAATTTGTGATTCCGATAAGAGAATATTTAATACATTAATAATGTTTTTCTTACAAAATGTTTTAATTACATTGATATGTATCTTTATTTTGGAATGGGATTGAAGGTGTCAACTTAATCCATATTTTAATTATAAATATGAATCTCGTGGATCTAAAATCTATATTTAATAAATTAGTGACCTTAGATATAAAACGGCGTATGTTTGTGATTATGAATAAAATTATTAATTATTACAAGGTTTTACCGACTTTTACCTCTTTAGTTTGACCACATTCCTTCTCCTCCCCTAGGTTGAGTTTCCATAGGTTGAGTTTCCACTTGTGGTAATTTTAATATTCACATATATTCATTGTTTGATTTCCACTCGTGGTCATTTCAGTTTCCAAAGATAGTGTTATGGCTATGCTCATGTTTTCCTTTGGGTGTGCCTTGCCAAATTTGGTCTACCTTATGGCTTGCAAACCTAATATGTGGGGAACGTGATTCACAAGCTTGTGGTTTGATCTTGTGTCATGTTTACTAATGTTCTTGGAGACAAAAGCTACACACATGGACATGTGAGAAAGAGAGTGCTTTCTTATTCAACCTCAAAACTTTTAGGGTACTTTGCATTGCTATTTTTTATGCCTTTTTCTTTATAGCGCTTTTGGATTGGGTTTCTCATGATATTTTTTGGGGTTTCAAGATTTTTGGATGTTAAAGTATTTGTTTATGATCCTCCCATGGGAGTGCAACAAGGATTGACTTGTGGACAGTGATTGCATTAGTAAGTTGTTTCCTATAGAGATAGGCATGCACCATGCTATATTGAATAGCTCAATTCAATGCCTAGGAAGCTAATGTTTACTTTTTTCTTGTTTACATTGTGTAATTTTAGTACAGAAAATGGGTTTCTGGCTCTGGGCCATGATCAATCACTTCTTATCTAGGTGGTGTGGTACATATAAGATACCATGCTTTTCTAGAATAGGAGTCAAGGTGTCGAACATGTTTTCACTGCTACGCACAAAAAAAATACACTATTCATCAATGAGTTGCGTGCCAAATATTTTTTATTTTTTCGTTTGTCATTGCATTGCATAAATTTGCCATTATATCCATGGGTGAATATTTATGAGGTGAGGGAGAGGGTTCTGTTTGTTGGTGTGTTACATATGATCACCATTTTATGTAAAAATGATCATAGATGTATATTTTTTTTTAATATATGGGTTTTAACATTTTATGTCAATCTCTTTATTGGCATTTGAATTAAAAATTTCAGCACTATGAAATATCTATGCAATAACCCACATCTAGAAAATAAAGGAAGGTGCGTTCTTCTATAGGAATGACACTCATCTGTTCTCCAAACATGAGGTGGTCCAAATGTGTCATATTACTACATTATACATGGATTTAATAAACCTCTTTATAATTATGGAAAATCTATTTCAACAATCTCATTTATTTTATGTATTGGAAAGAAATGAAGAAGCTCATGCCGACCTAGTATTTGACTTACCATGCCATGCACATACATTCCTTATAAATGGATATTAGGAAAACATTATTATTTTTTTTATAATTATTGGCAAAGTGTACGTTGGAGGTGCTTAAAGCATATGTGACAATGTAGAACCAAAAAGTGTTCAAGGCATGTGATAAAGCAAGTTGTACAAGCAGTTTTAAGTGATATTTTTATTTTTTTTATCAGTTATATTAATGAGTTCTTTTTTTAACATTTTATAAAATAATTATTATTTAACATGGGTATTTTTATAAAGGAAATTTTATAAATCTTTAATTTAAGACATGAAGTCACATCATGTGACAATGTAGAACCAAAAAGTGTCCCAGACATGTAATAAAGCAACTTGTACCAGCAATTGTAAGTGATATTTTTTTAAAAAAAATTATAAAAAAATTATTTTTTAACATGAGTATTTTTATAAATGGTTAATTTAAGACATGAAATCACATAATGATTTACACTAAGTGATATAATGATTTACAATTTATTAATTTATTAATTTATTAATGAAATTGATAAAATTTCATGATTATTAATATTAATATAATTTTTATTAATAAATTTATATGTGAAATATATATTTTTTAAATATATATAATTAACTAATTTAAATAAATTTATAAATATATAGTATTAATAAATATATATTTTTAATAAAAAAAAAATTATTCTTTAACATGAGTATTTTTATAAATGGTTAATTTAAGACATGAAATCACATAATGATTTACATCAAGTGACATAATGATTTACAGAGTATTACTGAAATTGATAAAATTCTGTGATCATTAAGATTAATATAATGTTTTTTTAATGAATTTATATATAAAATATATATATTTTAAATATACATGATTAACTAATTTAAATAAAGTTATACATATATAGTATTAATAAATTTATATATTCAGTAAAAAAATAATAATAAATAATAATTTGTGTTATAAATTAATATATATTAATAATAATATATATGTAGAATAGGAGTTTATGGTGGCAGCCTTCGTATTGATCTAGTTATCAACTCCTCCAAATAATAATAATAATATATTTTATTTCACATAAAATAATATAACTAACATTAAAAATGGTTGATATAAGTTTATATGATTGTATTTGTTAATTAATAGTTCATATCTAAATATATCAACCACTTTTAATAATATAATTGTTATGTCGGTCTAGTTATCAATTCGTCCAAATACAAATACCACTACTACTACTAATAATAATACATTTCATTTTTACACATGAAAATAATATAACTAACATAATGCCATTATTAAAAGTGGTTGATAGAAGATTCCATCATTATATATTTATTTGTTAATAATTCATATGTTACAATTGTTTATTTTGAATTTGGAATAACTGACATAAAATCAAAACAATACACTTGTCTCATCCTCATGCAATCTAGGGAAAACATAGGCTCTAGTCCACCCCAATTCTAAAATAAAAATACCTATCAATGTAATAATATAATTACACTTATATTTTAGAATTTGGGGTGGACTAGAAAGTATGGTTTTTTCTATTATAATTTTGGGTATCCTATTTTATTCAACCATGATGAGACAAGTGTAGTGTATTCTAACTTGTAGTCGATGAATGGATTACTGGTAAGTGATGCATGGATAATGGGAAGTAGACAACTTATTCATAGAAATCAATGACATTTAACTTGTGGTTTATTGTCACGTCCCCTCCCGTCGATTCGGCTCAAGGAAGGGAACATGACTCAATTTCTGGGCTTTTACAAAAACTCAGCCCCATTCATCAAATTCATGAAAACAGATAAAATACATATGTGCAGATGCATATTCAAAATAGACACGCACAACGGAATTAAATTATCCACACACATATTACATGCATTCATCATCATAATCATAAAAATCTTCCAATTTAAAAACAATGTAGAAGTAAAACACATAGATAATACTTATCTTGATTGTGAAATTGCCCCAAGCAATGAGCTATGCAACTGCAACGTTCCACCCAACCATATGCCAATTGTGTTCATCAATCTCTCAACAAAATTGACACCCCCGAGCTCAGCATGATTTCCAGAAGGAAAGGGAACACTCAAGCTCATGCACAACCCAAGCAATGGATACCCATAACCCATACCCCAACATACTCTTTCCACATGCACAACAAGCTCAAATATTGGGCATGGATACACATTTTTAACTATGGGATTTACAAAACAGGGTTCCCAGTGGTTCACCCAATTTGTGACACACCCAAACCGAATTGCGAGGAAGGAAAATCAACCATAGGGAAGAAAATCGAGTTTCCAATAGGTAGGTGGCATTTGCCGGTGGGGGGGGGGGGTGGGAAGACCTTCTAGGACCCCCAAATTGGATTCATCTTCCCTTCATATGTTCCACAACCCAAAAATGACTTCCTAGGCAGAGAAAAATCGAGGAAAACTCAAAAATTTGTGAGGGAAAAGGCCCTGGTAGCTTCCAACTCGTGAGAGAGAAAACATGTTGATGAATAATGGCTTAGGGAGCAAATTCATGGCTCTTTTCTTGCCAAGGAAGACAAAATACGTTTTTCCAACATGGTGGCTTTCCCATACCCGAATTTGGACAACCATACCTTCTCCAATCCCAAATCATTAACTACCTCAACCAACTCTTGGGGGAAATAAATGATTGGGTACAAAATTCAACTTGGGTAGTTGAGGGTTTATGGGTTCTCTCATTGATACTTGCATTGAATTTATTGGCTCCAAGGGTTTGAATATTTCCCTCCCAATTCCTTGTAAAAATCATGCCCCCATACTCTTGCTGCATTGCATTGCATAGCTAGTTGTGGGTGTTTTATGAAAATGCATATTTACATGATATTCACAATTTCTATTGTGCCTGGATAGCACACAAACCATATGCATCAATTTTAACACTAAATCGATGGTGGGGTCTTGGCCTTGAGCTCCTCGCCATGATTTTATAACAATTTTATATAATTTACATTTTAATGTGATGGGGTCAAAATATGGATATTACATTTATCAATATTCACAACTTAATTTGTGGTCTATCAATATTCATAGACTACAAATTAAGTAATTTTGCTATTTATATTAATTTTTAATAATATAGAATACTATACAATCCATTAACTTTACAAAATTCATTCAAAATATCAATTCGAACTTAATGGAATAGTGAAAATCATTTGGACTATTCTATTTATTTATACCGAATCATTACATAGTGGTCCCAATTGGATTTTTTAAGAGGGGGTGGAATAGGATGGATTTTTATTGAGCCCATTCCACGCCTTCCATCAATTCCATTCCACACCTTCTAAAAGTTCAGCTGGGACGACTCAGTAATAACTCCAATATAAATATATAGAATAGACTAGCGTACCCCTGAATCAAGGGAAATGAAACACCAAAGAACTTTGATATGTCTAAAATGAAAGAAAGTTGTGTATGTAGATAATGTAAGTTTATGTGTTGAAAGAAAGCAATATAGTGAATCTATGGAAAGTATAGTGTAAATACTTATAAGGAATAAATAAGAACCCATGCAATAAATAGACACCAATGTAATCCATGGCAAGTAAAATGAAATGTTTATTAATTTTTCATAAGAGAAAGTATACATATGTAATATAATTAGAATTATCAAGTTTGACTCTAATTGTATTGGCAAGAAACATTGGTATTTTCATTTGGTACGGGGAGTACATGGATTGAGGAATGCATAAGTGTAATAGGGACAAAGAATCAAAGGTGTATCTCTTCCTTTTTGCGAAGTGTGATCAAGTTTAATCTAGATATAAAATGCAGAGGTCACAAAGATTAATCTAGATTCGTCTTGCAATGGTTAGTAATTCTAGGATTTATAGAGTGTAGATTTTTGCACTTTGTTAACTAATTCCTAATAGTAGTAATGGAGTAGTATAAGGAAATATTTGGACCTCTATTGATTAGAGGTCCATCGTTCTGGTGACCCACAATATTTCTTCCTTAGTATCCCCTCTTCATCTTCGTCTCCTTCCTTTTCCCTAACCTTGTTTGACTTCCTTTGTGTGGTCCCTCTATGACCTGCCACCGATGGTCCCTCATCTTATCACCTACGACTTGATATCAATGCATGTATACCAAATATCTTCATCATCCCTAAAACTAGTTCGTTCCCGCATATGCTCCTGTCCACGATTTCCCGAGATTTGCATCACTATAGACTAGTACGATCTGTTGTTGCTATCTAGAGAGGATTTCCAGTACCCCCATTGGCTTCTAGAACCCCAAAGTTACACCATTGTGCAACTAAATAGAACCAATAAAGTATGTAAATAAATCTTGTTATTTTTATTTACTTAAACAAAGAAATAAATCCTTTTTTTTTTCTAGCCTATAATTTTTCTAATAAAAAATACAAAATTTATTAGTTTACAATTCTTTATGATATTCATTTATAGTTTAATTAAAAGTTTGATAGCATAGTGAAATATCTAAAAAAAGATGATGCTATGTTATAAAATAATTAAATGACAACAATAAAGAAGCAAACCTTTTATGATAAAAGATACAAAATTTATTAGTTTACAATTCTTTATGCTATTCATTTATAGTTTAATTAAAAGTTTGATAGCATAGTGAAATATCTAAAGATGATGCTATGTTATAAAATAATTAAATGACAACAATAAAGAAGCAGACCTACCAGGCCAAGCCCAAGATGATGAAATGAGAAAATTTGCTTCTCTTAAAAAATTGTTATGTGTATGTTGTAATGGTATACACTCTTAGTAGAATCTTATTTTATTATGTATCGAGGTTCACTAAGTTTTATAAAATTATATACATAAACATAATCCTTT
Source organism: Larix kaempferi (assembly GCA_027924585.1). Classification (NCBI taxonomy): domain Eukaryota; kingdom Viridiplantae; phylum Streptophyta; class Pinopsida; order Pinales; family Pinaceae; genus Larix; species Larix kaempferi. Next base: position 21,426,654 of record BSBM01000179.1, on the reverse strand, counting down.
TTGGTGTTGTTTTGTATTATGTAAGCATTTAACTTAAATGCATATTTTAATAAAAATGATGATTTTAACTAATACGTTTTAGAAGAATTACTTAATACTAAGAATTAGAAATATTTTTGATATTGATTGGAAATGAAATTTAACCTCTTACAATGTTCTTGTGACCATGACCAAAACATCTACAAAATGAGAAACGTTTTACCCATAGTTTGGAACTTGTTTAAAATATAATAATAATAATAACTATGAAGTTGTGCATAAATTTTTTGACTGAACTTTGATTTAGTCGGGGCACACAGAAGCCATTCTGCCATTGTGTGGTCGTTTGTTGTGTATATCCCGCCTTATATTGTTTTGAATAAGAATACTGGGATCTGTTCATGACCAAGATTCTTTGATGCGTGATCATTTGCAAGCATACCATTTGTGTTTTCTTGCAAATTTTAGTGATAGAACTTGGTATTTTATCTAAGGATGGAACCAGGATCATGTATTGATGCTAAATTCTTTCCTATTAGACTCTGAAAGGTTCCTCAAAATACAATTTTTAATGTTAACTATGAGTATAAAAGTCCCAAATAAGTTTGTTAGTAGTTAAAGGCTTATGGAAGATTAACTTGGCTGACCAAAGAGCTTAAAGAGAGTGATATTATGTGGTTTTAATAATATGAGCATTGGATGCATAGCTTGCATAATATAGTTATTTGTTATTTTAAATTTACTCATTTATACTTTAATTCAACAATTTTTTTATAAACTTATTTTATAAGTTTAATATTTTTTGGTTGAAAGTGAAGCTGAAAACTGGCTATATGTTGGTTTCAACAACTCCTTGTTCTTCACATCTATTTTTAGATGCTACACGGGTAATGCTATGAATCATGATGGCTTGTTAATGTGTAGTTTGGTGATCTGAAAAGATCTTTCAAGCACTTGAATAAAATAGAATGGTTGGTTTTTATTGCTCTAGCAAATTTCATTTTTTTATTAGTAATTTTTGTTCTGGATTTGTTATCTCAATAGTAAGTTTAGTTCACTCGATGATTATATCTACTGAAACAGACTGCAGAAACAAATTTTCAATTTTTTCTGGACTATGGTTGAAAAAGTAATTATTTATCAATAGATGTAGTCGCTGATAGATTGTTTTATTTATTTATTTTGTAATAAACAAGGAATACCTTTCTGGTAAATTCTGATAAGAATATGGATAGTTGATCAGAATTTTACTTTGACTTACGGTCAAAGTATTATTAAACAATGCTTTTAGAATTTTTGTATGAAGGTATAAAAACTTCTGAAATAAAATGGATTGGATTGAAGTTTTGAAAATGATGTCAGGGCGGTTTTTCATAGGCCTTCGATAGACAATGAAGCCGCTAGAAGAACCACGCCCTTAAATAAAACCTTCAACGTAATTATTCTAAACGATTTTCATTACTGCATTCCACGCGCTTCTTGCCATGATTAATTTTAAAAAGTTCATATTCTATGAACAAGCCCATTCCACGCGCTTCTACAGTTCGCGAAATGGGACAACACGTAACATGAATGCAAAGTAATTAATTTAATCATTTTATGTTTTCATTTCTTCCATGTTAATTTTAAGGAATTAGGCAATGAAAACTTAGTTGAAATTGTTTTTACATTGTTCAAATCTAATTTTTATTAGATAAATGAATTCAACACTTTTAATTAATTTGGAGATTCATTTTATACAATTCCAATCATCTATATTTATAATTTTAACAATTTTAATAGAATTTTAACCTAAAAAATATCAAAAAAATATTTAACAAAAAAGTTAAGAACTTTAAACATGTAAATTACACCAACAAATTCTATATTATAAAAAAAAATAAAAAAAATTAAATAAATATAATATATATTAAAAAATATTATTATTTAAAAAATATGTATACAACATCTTAGATGCTCATGTGTATATATTTAAATTTACCAACAAGTACTATATTATTAAAAACTATATTTAAAAGTTAGATAAATATAATATATATTCAAAAATATTATTATTTAAAAAATATGTATACAACATCTTAGATGCTTATATATATATATATATATAATATTAGTTCTAATCGAATGGAGTAGTGAAAATCATTTGGACTATTTTATTTATTTATACCTCAAAAGTATTATCACTTTTAAGTTCAATGGAAGAATGTGGGCCAAAAACGATTTAGAGGTTAAAAGAAAATTAAGATATATTTATTATTATTATTATTTTGTAACTAGGGGAATCAACAACTGGGAGGGGACTCGTACTCGCATGACATGGAGTCTAGGGATCCAATCCCGTTTGCTACCGCTATACCCCTAAGTGCAGCCACACAACCCGCAAGTATGGGGCACTGGTAAGACAGGATGATTTGAAATCATGACCTCCATTTACAACATTTCCTTCATATCAAGCGAATCGCTGGATGAGCTACACCCCTACGAGCTAAAATAAAATTAAGATATTACAAGGAGGTCATTAACATTAATTTAGAACAACAAGTATTTCTCTGTCTTAACCATTTCAAAGAAGAAGGTTAATATACTCAATATTTGAACGAACTTGCATGAGCTTCCTAGCTAAACAGGGCATTGGCCAATTCCTAAAACACCATGTGAGGAAATGATTTTCTAGCTCTGTGAGTCTATGAGATTTGAGGACAAATCTCACTTTTTTTAGAGTACCTTGTGTACACACACATTAGATGCCAATTTACTAGTATTTGCTCAAATTCTAACCTCCATGATCTTCTAACTTGTAAAAACTATGGCCTAGGAACACTTCTTTATGAGATTTTTAATAATAGGAGTCAAATTTTACATAAATCTAAATAATTCATTTTTAAATCTAAAAATTTATCATAAATATTTATAACAATAAATAAGTTTTCTCATCATGATGAAAACTCATTATAATATGTCGTAAACATTTTTGGTTCTCCTCTTATCTATTTTCCAACTTTTGGGTTTTTGTTATTTTTGTTAAATTTTAAAAGCCATTTTATTGGAGTGATCGACACATTCTTTTGTTTTTTCCAATTACGGTCTCTTTTGCATCATTAATATTAATTTCTCCTTCTCAGCTCATCCTTCAATTGGATTTTTTGTCCTAAAGATGAATGTTGGTATGGATTTGAAACATTAACTCAAAATATGGGTACGAGGAAAGTGGCAAAAAATACCTCAGAAAATACTCTTGAATACATAAATCTCCAAGCACTAAAGATTGTAATGTTAAATCATATATAGATTTTTTTCCAAGAAAAAAAAACGTATTTTTATTTAGTTTAGAGCAAACATACAATCTTAAGAGCCTTTTGGAAGTAGCAAAATCCTGAGATAAAGTTAGGTTACCAGTCTGTGACATAATGGCCAAAAGACAAAATTTTCGATCTAATATGATTAAAATGATCTTCAAAATGTTTGTAATCATATTTCAACAAAAGAAATTATCTGCTTGTTGATAGCAATACCTCGTTGAAATTCTTCCAAGTGCAGTGCACTGGGAGGAAGAAGTAAACCTTGTTTGGACAATGAATCAACGTCCACATTGAACTCTCGCCTAATATGATGAAAAGTGATATAGTGAGAGGATTCCCTCACTATTTTCAATTGGTTGACCAAATATAATAGTACAACATGAGAAACCTCCAAATTCCCCTGCATAACTTTCATCACTGACTCAAAATCACCCAAAATCAGCAGTTTGAGAGTAGTCATCCTGAAAGCCAGCTTTAGAAGAAAAAAGAGGGCTTTAAACTCAGACTGATTGTTGGTTCCAAAACCCAAACAACCCCATCCTTTGTAAAAATGTTGAGTATCCATGTACAACATAAAAAAAAATCACTAACCAAATTATGTTCCTGGCTAGACCCAAAATCCCAAATCCTACACTCATCAAACACCGGAGCCACTGAAATTCTTGTTGTACAGGAATTTTGCAATGGATTATAGGAAGCGGATAATATAACAGCTTGAGATGCTACCTACACACTGGAAAATGACTTAGATCTCTAAATACTTCCACATTCCTATCCATCCAAACACCCAAAGACACAATTAGTAGGATATCGATGAACACCTTATTATCCTTGGAGTGAAAGAAATCCCAAAAACATAGTTCGATCAAAGGTACTTCCCACATAATAGAAAATCCTGACAATTTGGCAACCTCCCTCCATACAAACTTGAAAAATGTAAACTGGACAAAAAAGTGCATAACAAACTCTTTTGCATTCCTACACAAGGAACAAACCCCAGGACCTTGAAAGATAAAGCATTGAAATTTATCCCAAGTCAAAACTCTATTATTCAACATTAGCCAGAAATTGAGAATACTCTTAGGAGGACCTTTTATCTTCCATATCTCCTTCCACCACCACCGAGGCTGAAGTACCATAGGAAATAAATACTTGTACCCCAATATAGCACTGTAACCACCTATCGTACGATTATAGATCCAACAAAGATAATCCTCCTCCCTACAAAGAAGGACATGTCCTTCTACCAGCATAGAAATGTATGAATCCTAGCAAGATATCCAAAGACCTGATAGATCTATTTCCTCTACCCCAAGCCATTCCTATCGCTATATGTTCAATCCCACCGAATTAGAAATCATGTTCAACATGGAGAAACCCCTGGTCTATAAGTGTTCGATGAGCCCATCCAGCAGTAAATGCTCATTAGAAATCCCAAAGATGGCATATTTCCCAATTTGCACCGACCAACCATTCCTAACGTTCCAAGCCAGATGACAATCCAGGACCTTAAATGCATTAGATAATTCTCTCCACTAGTTGGAACAGAGAGTGACAAATTTCTCCCTACTCCTAATCCAGTCTATCACCGAAGCAGGAGCTATGTACTTGGCCACCAAATTCCTCCTCCATCGACTATCCTTTTTCAAAAAATTCCATATTGATTTTGTAGCCAATGCCTTATTAAATAAAAATATATGCTTCATTCCTCACCCACCTTGTCTTTTAGGGGAAACCAAGACCTTCCAATTAACAAGATGCTGATATTTATCTTCCCGATCATTTGTACAAAGAAATTAAAAAAAATATTTCCTATCAAATGCAAAGTACCAATAGGAATTTTAGCCAGCAGATGCCAATAAACCAAGATTGCTTCAAGAAAAAATTTCACCAAAACCAATCTACCACCCTTGGAAAACCAACAGTTGCACCAAAAGAACACCTTCCCTGCTACCCGCTCTACAAGCCAAACCCAATTCTTGATCCCATATTTGTTAGGTTTTAAAGTGAATCCAAGATAAGGAATACACTCCTCCATTATACAACAATCATATGGAAAGTGATTACTCTAGAATCCCCAATCGCCCACCTAATCATTCAGCATATACATGGTCAAATTCTCAATGTTGATTTCCATATGAGTTGCCTTGCAAAAGCAATCTAAAATATCTCTCAACCGAATGCATTCAGCTTCATCCTGTCCACAAAAAAAAAATATCATCCACAAACATCAGATGAGTAAGTACTTCACGACATTAAAGTAAATACCCCTTAGGTTACTCCTTGAGCACTTGTAAATGATGGATCGACTGAGACCTTCAATAACCAACAAGAAGAGGTACAGAGAGATTGTACATCCTTGATGAATTCCATGAGTGGCCTTGAAAAATGGGGTTCTAGACCCATTAGTTAGAACCACAAAGACAAAAGAAGTAACACAACCCATAATCCAGTTGGTAAGTTCAAAATTGAATCCAGTATGCACCAAGACCAGACAAAGAAAGAGCCAAGAATCCTTATCATAGGCTTTCAAAATATCTAGTTTGATAGAAGCCACCTGAATATTTTTAAATTTGATGAAATGAAGACCTTCTTGAGCTTCACCCACCACCTCATGAATAATACACCCCTTCAAAAAAACAAATTTCGAAAGAGACATATATGCTGAAAGAAATGGCTTTAGCCAAGTAGGCAATATTTTTGCAACAATCTTATAAATCCCATTGCAAAGAGATAGAGGTATGAAATCAACAAAAGAACGAGGCATACCCCTCTAGGGGATTAATGCAATAAAAGTAGAATTCATAGCTATAGCGACCACACCAGAAATACCAACTTCTTCAACAACCAAAAGTAAATCCTCCCCCAAAATTTAAAAAAAATTACAAATAGAATTATGGGGACCAACCATCCCACCCAGGGATATTATATCTTCATAAACACTTCAAAGCATAATGAATTTCCTCTAAAGTAACTTCCCTATACAAATCTACTCTATATTCCATGGTCAACATACGAGGAAATTTATGAATAACATTAAGAATCCCCAACATATAACATTGATGCGGATATGAATATAGACCCTGAAAATAAGAGACAACCTCCACTACCAATCCAAAAAAACCTTTAAAAGGATTTCCAACAAAACCAATAAGGTCCTAGATAGTATAAACATTATTTCGATGGGATGCCACCTGCTGAAAATACTTGGTATTCAAATCTCCTGCTTCTAACCAAAGTGCTCTACTCTTCAGATGCCACTCCATCTCCATGACCTCTAGTATATTCATTTTCTCCAGTTCTAGACTAGAGATTAATTCCTTCCTCCCCCCATCTTTAAAATTGAGAGGGTCTTTAGAATATAAATCTTCCAACTTCGAATCCACACCCACCAAAACTTCATCCCTAGTGTGTATTCTTCTCAAATTCCACTCCCTAAATCTAGCCTTTAGGAGTTTAAGGCTCACAACAAATTGACTAGAAGCACGACCTACCTTGTACCTCAGATGGACCCACGAATTTTCATCCAATGCTCAAAGGCAAGAAATTCCCGACCAGCTAGAATTATACTTAAAAGGAGCACCTGGGTTTTCCTCCGGAGACCCAATTTCCAAGCAAATAGAGAAATGATCTAAAAACAAACAAGACCCTTCCCAAGATCTGAAAAGAATCCTATCTTCAAACAATTTAACATTCATAAAGAACCTATCAAGTAGTTTAGAAATACCTTGGTCACCAATTCGCTTGTTTGTCCAGGTAGGTTTCATCATATCTAGTTTGACATTGATCTAGACATGCAGCTTGAACATATCCCTGAAATCCGATGGCAAAGTGTTAACCCTCTCCGAACAACCCCAAGTTTCCTCCACTTCCAATGTAAGGTTCATGTCACCACCCGCAATAAGCAACCCATCCTAAAATCACTCCTTAGATAACACCAAATACCAAAACTCAGATCTATCCTCATAAGGCCCATATATGTTGAGTATGAAGAAATTCTGATCCAACTCATGATAGACGAATTCGGCCCCATAATAGACCGACCTCCAAAAGTATTAATGGCATATAAATGCTTGGAAACCATAGTGATCAGACCTCCAAATCTCCCACATGCATCCATCGAGAAAAAAAACAGTGATGGAAACATCTTCGCTAATCTCCTAAAAATATCCAACCCATGGTAGTCATCATCTGTTGGATAACAAAAAATCAGGTTTCTCCACATCAAGTAATTGTTTGAGGGCTAGTAGTTTGGACCTCCCCCCAAGGCCTCTAACATTAATGGAGATAAGTTTCATCAAGGGTTCACATCCTGGGGTTTGCAAGCTATAAGTACCCCTGAAATTTGAAGTTGACGCCCTTGAGAAACCTCATGCTTGGATTTTTCCTTTGCATGAAACGTAATAGATTTCCTCCCATCTTTTCCAGAATCAAATGAGGAGGTCTGTTCCAATTCTATCCCTTCCACTACCCCCGTATTTTTCACACAGGAACGTAAAAATTATGCACCCCTACTTCCACTACTAGACATGCTACCTCCTTCATTTGAAATTTATTTGTGAGGAACAAAATAAACCTCACCTTTTTCTGTCTCCTTCCCTAGCACAAATATTGATGCATCTAAAAGAGGTGGCATCGAATCAACCACCATGGGTAAGCAACTCTCTACGAGTGGTTCCAACACCTTGCATCTAGACGACACAACAACCTCTTCGATGAAAGATGCCCCATATGTCTCCTTAAACACCTTTCCTCCCAAATATCCACCATTTTCACCAACTAGCTGCACGAAAAGTTCATATCCCTCTAGTAAAGAATCAATGGACAACAAGTTGTAATCATCCTTTCCCAACTCATTGGGAAGAACATCATGCCAAATGATCTCATTGTTGAGTCGCTCCTTATCGACCGGGCGTTGAACAATCATCCTATGACTTCAAGTATTGTGAACTAATTTCGTCCCCTATAGGTACCTCTTTATGCTTCCATATTTTCTTAACAAACTGTAATTCACAATTTCCTACTACATGCCCATACAAATGACAACATGCACAATGAAATGGGACATTGAGATAGTCCAAGGGTTGTGAGAATATGTTCTCACTGGTAACCAAATCCGTGGATTCAAAGAGTTCTTGAAATGCATCCACCTCCACCAGAATGCGTGCCACCGAACTCCTCTCATATTTGAACATATTTGAATCCATTGCAAGAAACTTACCAATAGCATCCCCAATCTCCTTAAAACCCTCCTTGAACTAGAATTCCAACGGAATAAAAGGTAGTTTAACCTAGATAGGAAAGGAAGCCAATGAGTCCTTCTGAGGACCGTGTGAGGACCGAATAGAAGATTCCAAGGCTTGATAGCTAAAGGGCATTTACCCAATAGCTAGACTCGATGAAGAATGGCTTCCGTGTCTTCCACCAACTTGAATTCAAATCCATACTACCCTCGCGGAAAACCAAAAACCTCCGGAACCAAAGTAATCACCTTCGAACAAGAGCTTTCAACCCATTACTTAACAAAAGTCTCTTAAAATATCCTGCCACAAAATCTCCCTATAAGCATTCTAGAAGTGATTTTCGGGATATGCATGACCAAAATATCTCTTCCAACAACCAACTCCTTATATACACCTTTAGAGGTCAGGAAATTTTTTTTCTTCTACTTTCCTTGGGTTCCAAGGAAACCAGACACATGACTCCCCAATTTGTTGATAGTTTTCCCTTCCAAATCCTCCTTAATAAAGAGACTACCAATGAACCCACCACCTTTAGGTTCATCCGCAAAAAACGAAGGTAACTTAGGAACGTTCGCCACAAATCCTTTGCGTTCATTCTTAGAAGTAGGGGACTGACAGGAAATCTCTTGACCTAACAATCCTTAACAGGCGGAAGTACCTACCTCTTCATTGTTGTTAATGACCGCCTGTCCAACCCACTTCGATAAATTAGGAGAGTGAAATGAGTTGGCCATAGAATTGGTAATCATATCTTTTTGAGAAGCAAAATCCACACATGAGACTATATAAGGCCCACCAAACCACGCCTTCAAGTGAATCCTGCATAAATAATCTTCCTCTAGAGGTACATTGTTGTCCACATCCAAGGTACCCGCTCCCACCAAAACCAACTAATCTAGAAATGACCCAAAACATAGAGGTGGCCCAGGGTCTGAAAAATACACCACCCCCCTGCCAATAACCTTAAAATCCTAGTTGTAACTAGAAAATCTACTACTCCAAGCATGTGAATGCCTATTTCATTAAACTTGGACTTAGTAGGAAAAAATTGGACTAAGAAAGTGTGAATTTAGATTTTGAAAGTGTCAATATCGACCTTTCTAAAGTGAAAAATTAGGTTCCGAAAATGGCAATATTGGCTTTGAAAAGTGTGTTTCTCTATTTGAATAGTCTGTTTTTTGAATACGTATGAAACCTAAAATTGCATTTTTTATTATGAAACTATGAATTTCAATTCAAAAAGTGTGAATTTAAAATAAAAAAAATGCAAATTTTGATTTGAAAAGTGTGAATTTCAAATAAAAAATGCAAATTTTTATTTGAAAAGTGTGAATTTCAATTAAAAAAAATGCAAATTTTTATTTGAAAAGTGCAATTTTCATTTGGAAATGTGCAACCTTTTAAGATGAAAAGTGCAATGTCTATAATATTCAGTCCTTGTTTGAATAGCAAGTTTATCAGTTCTTGTTTCTTTTTTAATACAATATCAAGAATATCTTTCTTTTTAATCAAATAATTTTAATATTTTCCAAATGAGGCAGGAATTCTCTGCGTAATCTGTATAGGAACAACTTACACAGTACTAACTAGTAAATGGTGTATTCTGCATCACAGTAGTAATTTTCCTCAAATTCCTAGAAGCTCGTGGACATTTCAGATGCTCTACGTTTGCTCGCCCAGCCACATTGATAGACAGACTAGAAGTATTGTAACAAAATATAAATTTGTTGGGCTAAGATCACATCAAATAATATTTGTAGGAACATCCATCGCACTCTCAACACTATGTTAAATTTTCAGAATTTACTTCAATCTGATAAAGGATCTTAACTGAGAGAACAACATGTACAACAAATCTACAACATATCAATCATGGACATAATAATGCAAGCACACAAGAGACATAGAGTTTACTTGGGTAAAACCATAAAGGTGAAAAACCCCAATAACTTCCTCAGAGATAGATAGAGCAATGATACAACCAGAATACAAGAGATAGTCTTCTTCTAGTAGCAGAGCCTTCTCCTCACAAGTGCACCACTTTTCGAATGAGAGAAGTGTGAGAGTGAATGATCAAATAGAGATCTCCCGATCTCTATTTATACTTGTTCTATCCTGCCCAATAAACTAATGGGGCCTACATGTCTAGCTTAACCCATGGTTAACTTAATCCGGGCCGACCCCACACTTGGTGGTCTAATAACCCTTTGACCGACATGGCCGACCCCTAATAGGGTGGTCTAATAACCCTTCGACCCACATGACTTATACAGGGCCGACCCCAACAAGGTGGTCTAATAACCCATCAAGTATAAGTTACGACACTTACAATATAAATGACGACACTTCCATATAGAGGAATAATAACATCTCTATAGGAATACAAACAGTTACGTATAGAGGAATAATACCATCTCTATAGGAGTACAAAATACATATATGAAATACATGGGTGAAATACATTCCAAAGTTACATATACATCAACACACTATGCCTCGTATTTTCTCATTGTGCCTTAACTGCTGTAAGGCCCTTCTCGTTTATTCTCATTTTTTCTCCAGTCCATCCTAGCCTTAGTGACCATGACCATATGATGCTATTTACATCAATCATCATATTTTATTTTTCACCAACAACCCATTTTTTCTTTCTATTTTATCAGTTTTTGTACAAGACCTTCACATCCTTCGATCCTCATGTTGGATTCCACCATTGCACCTCTACTTTTTAAGAACCAAGTGTACTAGCATATGAATCCTGATAAATATTACCAATCGCCTTACCCAACCATATTGCACAATCTGTCTCTAGTGATTGCACAATGACCATTTGTCCCTTTACAACATCCACTTTTGGAATGAATTCATCTCTAGGCTTGTTTCATACTTGTCACGTACCCAATTTTCCATAACTATAATTTATGTGAATTTCCAAAAAAAATTCACCCTGAACATTTAACGATAAGAAAGGTGACACACACCATTTTCATTTAAACATGATAACTATAGATTTATAATGATCATGCCTAGTAATTCCTGCTACCATTACTTTTAATTCACATGACTAAAATACTGTCATCATAATTCAAAATTTTGATTATCCCTTCTGCTAAAACAAATGTTTTATTTTGACATGCATGACAAGCCATCATAAGATCAAGAATATTATTTTCAATTTTTTGTAATCAAACTTTTAAAATCTTTCCTTCAAATACCTTACATTAATTCCCTATCCATTGGGGGATAACCAAAATATTGATTACTACTCCATGGAACAATGTGAATCTAGCATTGAATTCTATTTCTATCAATGAACATTAAGGAAGTATGTGATAAAATCCTAAGGTACATGTATGACATAATGTAGTAAATAAAAAATTCAAACAACTCTTATTCATACTTATGAACAAGACAAAATAGTCATAATCATTCTGAGAGAGAGTCGAGTGTACACATATGAGATACAATTTATAGTCAACATAAAATAGCTAGGAACTATCATTCATCATATACCTACATTTCAACATAGTTAGTAACACATAATCAAGGTATCCAAACCTGAACAATACTGAAACACAATATCAAGAGAATACACAAAAGAGACACACATAGGGAGACCATTTTTAATGTGATTCACCCTCTCCTTGGGCTACGTCCACAAAAGATTGTGTTTTATTATATTCAGAGGTGGTAATACCTCCCGTACTGCTGTGGTAAAATTTCTCGCTTTCCATTAACTCACAATCCAACCTATAAAGGTTATTTTTTTGTTTGGACAAATGAGTCCCTAACATCATGGATCTTTATCCTTTTAAATATACATACAAGCTATAAAGATATAAGACCAAGCATAAAGTAAAATATGGTCTAAGTTGTTCCAAACAACCCCTACATTCTTACTAACTTGAAAAAGGGAAATAATATTACAATGTTGAGAATATATATATATATATATATATAATTATTGTTACAAGGAATAAAAATATACATAATTAGCCTTCTCCCATAAATACGTACCACTTTATCACAAAGCTCTTCTTTTAGGTCATGAGTAACTAATATTTATCCACTTTAATAAATCTAAAAGGTGGAAACGACTATTATTATGATTTCACTGAAATCTTCCACCGAGTGTAGATGACATCATATATCGTGAGAACTTAGTCAAATTACACTATATAACAAACCGAACCCTACAACCCTACTAAGAGTGGTTCAATTATACATTTCCTATGTATACATTTTAAAAAGTCGCTGAAAACAATTACTTGAAGTTAAAAAATACCGCACAGCTAAAAAGGAATACATTCAAAACCTTTAAATCCTATCGAGAGGTGTAGGTTCTATCAACAAATAACTCCGGTTGAGGATTACATTCTTCAGAGATCATTTATGGAAATAATGTGATTTAAAAAAAAAGTGTAAACAAGGATCTCTGGGTGAACAATATTTAATATATATATATAATATATATCGTATGAGTGGGTTTTTCTTTCAGAACAAAAGTATTTATAATAATACCACGAAAATGGGAAACCTTTCCCGGCCTCTGCGCAATAGCATACAAACCAGGTCCAGAGCTCCTATGATTTCGCTATACTATTTGTGCATACAGGGATCCATAATCTATTTCTTACAAACAGGGAAAAAACCAGTGGCAGCAATCATCTAGATCCAAACTTTCAACAGACAACAAACAGAATATACGCCAGGATGAAAATGAAACCCAAACCATTCCCAGAGATTTAACCTTATCGGGTTTCTTCCTCCGTTCACATAGAAAATTTAGTTTGGACGATATAGGTTAATAGAGTAAATTCCACAGCAGTCCATCAACACACTTTAGGCAAACTTAAATATGAACACAAAGATTCGAGATCCATGCTCCGTCGACAGTCACGTTGGCAGCATGAATACAACAACAAGTAATACATGGATCGGTCTCTAATATGATTGTAGTATAAAAGAGATATAACAAAAGGTTCAGACTCTGGTTATTTGTTGGTGTCATAAACTTTACCGTCATGAGTGCATTGAACGATGAGTGCGTGCATTACTCAAGCAATCAATCGATAAAGTGAGGGGTAAAAGTTTTAGATAAAGTGCCAGCTAAAGGGGTACTAGAAATACTCATACAGTATCAATCTCGATTCCGCGGAGGTCAAACTCTCGTCACAAACAACCCGGACAAAAAGGAAAAATAACTGAGAACAGCAAGTAAGAAAACACCGTCAGTTAAAAACTCTCCTTTTACGCATTCTACAGGAATAATTTACTGGATATAAAAACCGATACACAGTAATGTAATTAAGTTGCAGCTATAAGGAGATCGCTCCTGTTGTAAGGATAAGCAGTGGTTTAGAATTTTCAAATCTATCAGTAAGTGATCATAATAACGAAGCATTCATTTTCTTCCTGGTGAGTGGGACGTACTACAAAATAAGAGGACTAAAACAAAAACGCCTCAGAAGTTCCTCACAATGTTTTGGCGCTACTTAAGCAAATCTAAATCATACATGCAATATGCTTGGAACTATACTTACCTAAGCAACCAAATCAGTCATTCCATTATGCAGAGAGACTCTCAATAGCAGAAAGAAAAAAATTATGTGCTTACCTCAAAGCCACAGTGAAATTCTAAAGACAGCTATAGAGAATGAGAGACACCCCTCCTTTCTCCACCACCTGACCCAAAAATAGCTCTCCCCTCAGCAATGCTAATGACATAGAAACAAAATTCTATCCCTTTCCCCGGCCAACTGTCTCTTTGAAATATCGCGGTTCCCCCCGTCCTCTCGTCTTGGAAGATCCACCAGTTAACAGAGAGAATATGTTTTCTCTGCGGTCTGTCTCCCTTAACTCAGTTACAATACCGTCATTAATATCTTATGGAGATCGTGGGGATGGTCGTTGGATCTGTTCGGTTCATGCCAACTCCTCCAGAAGTGTCCCATTTAAATACAAACTCCATCACAACATGGTTGAGTAGGCGGCAGTATGATGAGTCCCGTCAAACATGGTAGGGTATCCCCTCTTTCTTCCTTTGAGGATGGTTCTCCCTCATGGAGTATCCTCCTTTTACAAAACTGAGGTCGACATCCTGACAACTGGTGGTTCGCGGTTGCCAAATGGTAGTTCAAAAAGGACTGGCCGACAATATCCCTCACACTACCAAGATTTCTTACCCTACTACAGCGAAAACACCTCGAAGGCTATTTATCCTCCTTTAAGATAGACATCAACAATATCCTTAAAGTATATCCATTTACATAATACTTAACCATGCAAGTTTTATATATGCGCTTAATGCATATTTTGTTAAAAATATAACAAATGATACTATTCCCCGTGTGTGTATATATATATATAACGTGGCTATCCATCCATCGTTTATATAATCATAATCTAAAACAATTGACTATACTTCCTCCTCTCATAGGAGTGTGTTTAAATGATCCCCAATATATAAATAGATATTATTTTTATATAAAGGACATCTTATACCTATATTCACCTCCTTTTCTTATAGGAGTATATATATTAGGTTATTGTTTCCAATAACTCTTTTCATAAGTTTATATATATATCATGCTTACCTTTATTTCATGACCATCTCCTCGTTGATGTTTGATGTTAAAGAGAGATTGATTACGGATTCTCTTTCAAACTTTTATATATATATATATATATATATATATATATATATATATATATATATATGCCTTTTAAACACTTAAATTTTGGAATACTCGTATCTCATAAGTATGTATGGATTTATGCCAATCGATGGGTTGTTGGAAAAATATTAGCGTGCTACGAAAATAGTTGCTAATACTTGACTTAGGATGATGCCTAAGATAAATTATTATAAGTCACTAAAGTATTCCCTTAGTGTTCGTAGCATAGGATGACCCTACGTCTTTGTTTAGTGGGTGCAAGCCTTGTTGTGTAGTTGTATCACAACTTTCAATGGCCTTGGTCTACAACTTTAAGAAATAATACTGTGACACACAAGGTTTACTAGTGAGACCTTGGCCTTGAGCTCCTCACCAGGGCCGTTTTACATAGATTACAATATACATTTATACAAATTATTAGGTCAAAAAGGAGGGGTGTTACAATATTGGTCCAACATAGCAATCTTGCAAAGCAGGAACATTTTCATTCAAATAGGCATCCACAATTTCATGTTCATATCTTGTAGGTTCACTACTATGAATATCATGGATTGTCGATGGCCAAACGTTAGTTGTTGACTGATCAACACTCTCGAAGGGATTGTCCAAAGATTTATATACAACCTCCCAATAATTTAACTTGGGACGCCAAAATTTTTCATCTCCCTTCTCAATCCCTCCATTCCATAATGAAATATATGTTTCTATTCCTTTTTTTATTTCGTCAATGTCTGAAGGTATTTTTGATTGCAGATTTAATAACCTAAGCTACCCCACCGGCAAGTCTGCACTACCATCTAGAAATGACCGCCACAAATGAATAGGAGACGACCAAGCTTCATCCCGAAGTGATGCCCTCCATTGCATGACTGGAATGTTATCTATGAGATGAAATTTAAAAAATTGGAATTTTTTTATACCAATGATTTTGGAATTTCCATCCAAAAGGCCGGGTTTCACAAAACTCTTAAAATCATAAAGTTCATCAATTAGATAAGGAACATAGAAATTTTGATCTTCACATGTCCTATACGTATCCATAATTTCAGAGAGTTAAAATATATCCTTTTGCATTATCTTTACTGATAACCTTCCATAAGTTCCATCTATGTCTTCATGGGTGTGTCCAAACGGGAGGAATCCAAATTCAACTATCTCGAACACTCTCCTTGTTGTTAAAAGATATAAAATCCAAATACAAAGCATTTTTTGTTATCACCTAAACAATTATCCATTTGCAACAACAATATGGGTGGTAGTTTTCTATTTGGCATGCATTGATTAGTACCATAAACACACAATATATCATGTTGCATTACATCTTGTCTGTATATCACACACTTTTCATATGAATCTGATTGCAATAGAGCATCATGCAATTGGTGGTGCTTGGATGTTCCGCCTTTGTAGAGAAAATCACCATATTTATCAACCACTGGTTCTTCAAGACTCTTCAATCATTTAGCCAGGGATGTTACAGTGAAATTCGATCCCATCTCTAAAAATGAGAGGCTAAAATGGGAAAAACCCCCATTCTTGTGCCCATGAGTCAACATTCCAGTCAATGATATGGGAATACTCATAACCTTACTAAAATCTTTTTCCTTCTTACCCATCCTTGGAATGGAAGTCTTTGACTTATCCATTTTGTCATGAAAAATATTCAGAAAATTCTTTAGATTTTTTGTGAAGCTAATCTGTGAGAATAATATACTTGGCGACAACTTGCGATATATTTATTATGAGATTCCTGATGTCCTCAAAAAATTCCACCTCAACTGGATCATTGGTTCCCTTAATCCTATCCTGTATTGTAATGCACTCATTACACCTTGCAAAGGAGGTTGATTTAGAAATTTTAACATGTCGAAATCTTCTCCCATCACCTTGCTAAAGGAGGATTGTGATACTGTAGGAAAACCAATACTTTCGATTTCTTTATTTTCTGTTTTTCATAGCAAACCATGGGACATATTAGATGGAAATAATTTCAAGGTTTTCCTTGTTCCATCTTCACTGATTAATCCTGTAATATGTGGAGCTTTGTCTGAATTCTCTTCTACAATTTTATTAATAGTAGCTATCTGTGCAACAGTGTTAGCCCTAGATTTTTCCAAGCCAATGTTACCATGCACATATTTCACATCACCATTCAAGAACATGCTTTTATAATTGTATAAATTGCTCCTTTTTATCCCATGGAATTTATACCATTCATTTTGACAGACATCTATTGTGTCTAATCTCATTGTAAACATGCTTCTTTTTCTGTCATCTCCTTCTTTGGCCACATGATCATTTGATCCCATAGAATTTGTAACATACTTTCTTCTTGAATTTCCAATCATACTATGAAATTTATTCACACATTCAACTATCGATTGAAGTGAAATTTTTTATATACAAATATTTGAGCAACAATGTTCAGTGACAATTTTTGAAAGGAATGCACCCTGATCAATTCCAATCCTGTAAGGTACCGAGCTTGAATTTATTTTAGAAATTTTAGTTCCATCTTGCGACTTTACGGAATTGTATGACCTTGTTCCATTACCTTTAACATCTGTATATTCACAATGGGGAGTACTTGGAAGGACCATATTTAAAGGACACTCTTCAAAAATATTTCAAATGTTGACCATGTATTCTTCAGTGTTCTTTTTTAGTATATCATCCAAAGGAACATCATTGAGGTCAAGCAAATTTTTTGCAGGCCATCTTACAAGAGAGCCTTCAAATACACCACAATCCTCAAAATTGCAGAAGAATTTATGAACTAAAATACGAAACTCACCAACATCTAGTGGTTTGAATTATACAATGTCTCTTTCAAAAACAGTTGACACTATTCCCCAAGAAACATAATGTGGCTTTAAAGAACATTGATGTATCAAATTAACTTTCTCTCCCACAAACTTGATATTGTGATTTTCTCCTAATACTTTCAAAGTAGTTTCAGAATGATTATTGTTGAAATTGCTTTCAACAGAAAGGAATGTTTCTGTATTAAAATATATGATTCTTTTAATCGACCATACAACAAAACCTCCATTGATTAACCCTGGACAACATGCCAAACAAGAAAACACCACTTCATCCACCAAAATACCAAAGGATAAATCACCCAAAAATGTTCCCCCAACAAAATCAGTCCCACTCACATTTGTTACAAAACCTATGGAAATGCAATCCTTGCATTCTGAACACTTATGTAACAACTTAAATTTTCTCATAATAAAAGAATATTTATTCTCAATTGTTATGATATGTTCTACACTCGTCGAAGTAGAATCTGGTATATCATTCACCTCATTCTCATGAAGAGCAGATCCATTGTGGTTACCGATCTCAGATGCAGGCCATTGAATATAACCACCAACTGCCTTTGACAATGTATCTGCACCTTCTGATGGATAGGGAAATTGAATACTTGCATCTAAAGTCTTGGTAATTTGTTTACAATGATACATCCATCATGAATGTTGATATTATGCAATATTTTTCTTTCTACAAAAGAGATTCCTTTAGCAACATTCAATCCATTACAAAGGAGGTCCACACATTGTTGAGAACCAAAATCCATTTTAGAAGCGATTTCTAAAATATAAAACAAAAGGACACATTGTTGAGAACCAAAATCCATTTCAGAAGCGATTTATATTTAAATATAAAATAACATGAGCACATTAAAAATAATATTTATTTTAAACAAAGAATAATTTTTTCCACTAGTATATATTATCAAATAATTCAATAAGAAGGGTCGACCGACCCTTCATTTGCGAGAGAAATGTAAAAATATTTAATCTACGAAGTCTAGGCCGACAATTCCCGACTTTTGACTTCCGCTATAAATAGTAGGAATCCAGACATCATCTAAGTTATAACATATAAAAAATGTTTGTCTCGACTTCCGTTTACCGACAAGATCGGTCGCCCCTTCTTTTATTAGATAATTGTGAACACCTATATCTAGAAATTTCCTATAACCAGAATGGATAACACAAGAAGGATCGATCGACCCTTCTTGCGGTCTATAACTATTATGAAAAGAATATTGGGAAGAAGAAGGGTCGGCCGACCCTTCATTTATGAGATAATTGTAAAAATATTCAACCTACGAAGGTTAGGCCGTCAATTCATGTATATCCAAAATGGTGAACACTGGAAGATTACTGAACACAAGAAGGGTCGACTGACCCTTCATTTACGAGAGAAATGTAAAAATATTTAATCTATGAAGTCTAGGCCGACAATTCCTAACTTCCAACTTCTTCTTTAAATAGTAGGGATCCAGACATCAGCTAAGTTATAACATATAAATAAAATTTGTCCTGACTTCTGTTTTTCGACAAGAAAGATCGGCCACCCCTTTGTTTAGTAGATAATTATGAACACATATATCCAACAATTCTCTATATCAAGAATGAAGAACACAAGAAAGACCAACTGACCCTTCTTGCAGAAGAAGGTTCGACTGCCCCTTAATTTATGAGGGAATTGTAAAAATATTCAACCTACAAAGGCTAGGCCACCAATTCATGTATATCCAAAATGGTAAACACTGGAAGAATACTGAGCACAAGAATGATCAATCAACCCTTCTTGCAGTATAGAACTATTATGAAAAGAATACTAGGCAGAAGAAGGGTCGGCTGCTCCTTAATTTATGAGGGAATTGTAAAAATATTCAAGCTACGGAGGCTAGGCCGTCTATTTATGTATATCCAAAACGGTGAACACTGGAAGAATACTGAGCACAAGAAGGGTCGTCCGACCATTCTTTTATGAGACAAATGTAAAAATATTTAATCTACGAAGGATAGGCCAACAATTACCGACTTCCGACTTCCGCTGTAAATAGTAGGGATCCGGACATAAGCTGAGTTATAACATATAAAAAATGTTTGTCTTGACTTCCATTTTCCGACAAGAACGATCGGTCACCCCTTCATTTAGTAGATAATTGTGAACACCTATATCCAACAATTCCCTATATCTAGAATGGCGAACACAAGAAGATTCGACCGACCATTCTTGCAGTCTAGAACTATTATGAAAAGAATATTGGGAATAAGAAGGGTCGGCCACCCCTTAATTTATGAGGTAATTGTAAAAATATTCAACCTACAAAGGCTAGGTCATTAATTCATGTATATCCAAAATGGTGAAGACTAAAAGAATATAGAGCACAAGAAGTTTTGACTGACCCTTCATTTACGAGAGAAATGTACAAATATTTAATGTACAAAGGCTAGGACGACAATTCCCACCTTCCGACTTCCGTTGCAAATAGTAGGGATCCGGACATAAGATAAGTTATAACATATAAAAACATTTTGTCTTGACTTCCATTTTTTGACAAGAAGGATCAGTCGCCCCTTCGTTTAGTAGATAATTGTGAACACCTATATCCAACAATTCCCTATATCCAGAATGGGGAACACAAGAAGGATAAAATGACCCTTCTTGCAGTCTAGAACTATTATGAAATGAATACTGGGTAGAAGAAGGGTTCATCGCCCCTTCATTTATGAGAGAATTGTAAAAGTATTCAACCTACGAAGGCGAGGCCATCAATTCATGTATATCCAAAACAGTGAACACTGGAAGAATACTGAGCAGAAAAAGGGTTGGTTGACCCTTCATTTACGAGAGAAATGTAAAAATATTTAATCTACGAAGGCTAGGCCGACAATTCTCGACTTCTGACTTTCGTAGTAAATAGTAGGGGTTGGGATATTGGCTAAGTTATAACATATAAACAATATTTATCCCGACTTCTGACTTCCGATGAGAATAATCAGCTGCCCCTTTTATGATGACCGCTCCTTCTATGACCGATTCTATCTCAAATGACTATATAAAATGTGCATTCAATCTCTCATGGATAATGCTAGCATATTTGTTCTTAATCAATCAATTGATTTTGGAAATGAGCGGTCATTCCTTCTCCATCGATCATTAGCCTAAACATGTGCAAGTATACATCTAATATTAAAACACGAATTGATAATTATAAACATTGTATGCATTCTTATACTACATACACAATATTTATTGTTTTGCAGATAAAACATGCATGTGCTGTTGAGCCTTAGCCAATACCAAGAAATACCGTTCCTTGATTTGTTAAAAGATCACAACCTTGATTTATTCAAGCATGGATGGTATGTTGAGATGGATGAACCAGATAATTTGCACCCAGATTTATATCTATTTTTCTTGGATGAGGAAGGAGCTCCAACTTGAGCTGGAATATTGACATTTGCAGATCCCATTTTTGACGATTTATTGCGTGGTCAAGTTGAAGTGGTTGAGAGAGACCGGTGTTTCCTTCTACATGTTCATAATATGGTTTGTAATTTTTGACCAGATCTAATGAAAAGTGGTCTTGATTCAGATCCGGTTTCCTGTGCGAAGCAAGGGTGGGTTTTTCCCTCGTATTATGTTTGTAATCGGTCTAGAATTAATACCATGGCATATTTCAAGAAAGGATTTTTTTCGGTATGGAAGAAAAGAATCTTGGTTGTGAAAACTTCGTTTGTATTGCATTACATGAATATTGAAAAGAAGTTGACAAATGTAGACCATGAAAATATTATTTTCTACCTTAGAAGAACATTTCTCAATCATATTGAAAAATATGTGGCCAAATCTTCCTTGAAAGCACTCAAATCAAGTCCCTCTGTAGTGATGATGCGGAAAGCGACTAAGAGCTTCGTAAGTTCAAAAGAAGTTCAACAAGAACAGATTAAATCCTTTTTGTTCAATGAGAATTTTTTTTCTATTGACGTAACAAGATGTGTTGTTGCGCCTCCGCATTTGCAATATTGAAAAGTTGACAAGGAGGTCATGGAAAAGATGGGTTTATCTCTTCTCTCAACTTTTACAACAACATTGAGAGATGTTATTTTATTGCCTTTCGATAAGGATACCACATCGGAATTTATTCCTAGAAATGAAGATGAAATTAATTTGCATTCAGTAAATTTTTATATATTGGATGGGCGACATACTATTTTGGCGCAGAAAAAAAAATCATTGAAAGTGACAAATATCAATCGGTCCATTCAAGGTGTTGGCATCTAACAACTTGTCTTCTACATAAAGATGTTCCTTAGCACATTATCAACAAATTATGCAAACAACAAAATTTATCAAACAAGGAATTTGCAGACACTGCATTCATTTCTCAAGTTGTAAAAGGAAGGGAGAAATGGAGATCCTGTGGTAGGCCATCCTTCCCGGGAAAGGGAAACACTTCTAGTGATGATTGGAAGGTATAGAATTTTTCTTCTTATCAATCAAAGTCTTTAAATTGCTTCTTGTGTTATGAAATTAGCAAACTAAATATTATCTTCAATTTTATATGTTTGTAGTATTTCCAAGGTGAATGTATGGATATCTTTGTTTTTCAAACAAAGGACATCCTTAAAGACAAGCTAACTCTTGTTTTGACGTCGGATCGACTATGGAGAAAATGGATGTCAATATCTGAGCTTTACAAAAGTGGTTGATTTCCATGCTCACCCAAGAGCATCACTCAAGTTGATTTTGTTCAAAATAAAATAAAGAATCATGGATTTAATTTTTTTAGACCATTATGTGATCTTGATGAATATGAATTGACGATTGTGGAAGACAATGTAATCAACAGATCAGTTTGGTTGAACACATCAGTTGACAAAAATGTTTGCGCAAAGACTTTATGTCAATATTGCAAGCGAATCAAGGACGAGACATCAACCAGGCATTCGATCTTTGAATATTTCAAATTTTATGATGTTCAAACTTTTTGATCACAAATTATCATTGACTATAATGTCATTAAAATATATAAAATTGTACCAAATCATATCCATCAACTATGCATTATTTTATGCTCTGAAAAGCAAGCAAAATCTCCAGGTAAAAAGAGAAAGAAATAATCTGAAGAGGATAATGGTACCAAATTACAAAATGATGCTGAAAAAATATTGAACATATATATCAATAAAGAGGGGATGGGTTTGTCCATTGAATCCATCAAAGATAGTTCACAGTTTGCTTGTTAATGTTGTTATCCTACATCTTAGGTCAACACAACAACATCCATTGCATTTTTTGGTGCAGAAATCAACTATGAATTTGTTGTTGTTGACATGTGTAATTGTGATAGTTCCTAGATAGAAGAATATATCCTTGAATTGTTGTAGTACTTAGAATCAAATGAAGCGGCATGTACTTGTATTTTTTTAGCTGATATGGAAAAATCTTGTTTGATTTCTAAAGCTTTCACACTTTTCAGCAAGAAATAAAAAAAGAGGTAACGCGGAATCCTACCAAGGGATTTTATAGATATTTCTACAAGGACTTATTTATAGGATTCTCTATTATACAGTGTTGGAGAATTGGAAGGGATGAGGATAATTTGTCTCTGTTTCAAAAAGATATGGATTGGAAGGATGAGGGCCTAGCAATGATTGATTTACCTTTGCCCAAGGTTAACAATGATAGTACGAGAAGCCATGTTTTTGCAAAATAAAGGACACAGGAATTCTGGGATCACATAGTTTCTATATTGGTCTCTTCTCGAGGTATAGTTCTTTTGTTGTATGCAGGAGGTAGATTTCTTCGTTCATTGATCATATCGCCTGATAGAATATTTATTTCTATTGTGGAGACAATACAACAAGAGTTTTTTATGAACAATTTCTATCATGAATTGGGTATAAACCAAGGTATTTGTATTACCATTTTCAGATGTCTTAATTCATTGTATTTTAATTTTCTCGGTTGGTTATGTTCAATAAATTCTTCAAACTCCTATTCTACTATAGCTGCAAATAAAGAGCACACTTAGGTATCATCCAATAAAATTATAGTATCTGATGACGACATTGAATGTGATGGAGAATCGACAAAGAAATACCAAACTAGAGAACAATATGGACAAGAAGGTAAACAATTATTTTTCAAATATCATGGTTAAATTAACTGAATTATGAACAGGGATAGTGACCTTGAATACTTGCAAAAAGTTATATACAATGTATACCTGCAAATTTCCAGGTCAAGATGATTGTATTGTTATTCAACATGTGGATCATCCATAACCAGAGCTAGTATTGACGATGTCCATGGATATTATCCAACAAATCACATTGGATAATAATGAACCAGGCGAGAGCTTGGATAATAATGAACCAGGAGAGGGCTTGGTGTTAAAACGCAGTATCTCTAGCAATGTTACTCACCACTCAAATGATGGCCTGGCATTGACAAGTAAAAGACAGATTATTTTCTACTTAAATTGATAAAACAAATTTATTCCAAAATATATAATGACAAGCAATATTTCAGTGCAGCTCCTCGCACAAAAATGTTATTTATATTAGAAATGGAAGGTTTTCTATTTCGCAATAAAGTCACAGAAAATGACTCCAACAGATTAAAAAAAGGGAAATGCCAAAAAAAAATTGAATTTGAATTTAAACACAAAGAAACTTCATATGAGTCATGAACATATGCCATAAAATTTTTGGGATTATGTCTTTCCAAATTCAATGTTGGGATTTGGTCATCTAAATGTGGGGTGAATGAGGGGAAGTCATTATTTACAAAACAATTGAGGCCAGGTAGTGCATAAAAAACATATGGGGAACACATTTTATTTTTATGGTTTCGAGAGAGATGTAACAACGATAAAGAAGGAAATACACAAAAAATATGGAGAGTGTGTGGGGGGAGTTTCCAATGAAATATTCACAAAGTAATACATCAATGATTTTTTTGGAGGGTGATGATGTGAAAGCACATCCATCTGAAAATTGTATTTTGAGTAAGCCCTTTATTGCATCATCCGCTAGGACATATAGTGAATTGGTACATCAACTCTGGCAGGATTTTCGTAAAATGCATGACTCAATTGATATCAGAACCTTCAATTACTTCTTCTACTAGTTGAGTGACAACCATCAAATGTAAACTATCATTGCCTCTTTCAAGAGCGGGAAACACTAGATGTAACCTATGGATATTTTAAATCATTCAATTTGTTTCCTATTTTTTCGGTGACATTGTTATTTTCATCTGAATATAACATATTATTAATTCAATGTAAGGATTTTATTAAATCATTTGAATCTATTAAATTTTGGGTAATTTTGTATTAATATCTGGAAATAAAAATCTTCATTTACATTTGCATGCTTGTGATCATTAAATTCATGAACGAAGTGTTGTTATTGTGGTTATATATATAGTCACGGTTTTTGTATGCAGTTTGGATATAACCACAAAAGAAACTATTGTTCCTAGGATTATAGGGATTTCTCTTTGGAGTTCAGATGTTATCCAACATTGAATATTTTTCCAAACAACCTCATTTTTTCCATAATTGCTATCATTATTATGCACGGATGTTCATCCCCAATATTATTAGTGTTTCCAAAGAAAATTTTGACATTGCTCTATAGTTTTCCTCACTCGACAACATGGAAATTAAAAAATTGCTTGGTATATTTGAATGGTTGAAGAATGAAGATTTTGTATTTATTTGAGGTTGAGAGCAATGTAAACATAGTACTATTTATAATTACTCAATGTTTGAACATATAAAAAAATTCATTCAAGGATGTGTTATCAAATATGGAGATATATATATATAAACATAAATGTTGTTTATAGATGAAGGGAAATATCATTCAACAAATAATAGCAAGGAAAATTGCTTGAAAATTCCAAGTAGTTGGACATTTGACAATTCACAAGAGAGAGACATACAAATAAAAACAATGTTGGGTTCTCTGTTGAATTATCTCTGGCCTTGTTCAAAAATGTGATGCAAGTCACCTTACTGGAATACTTTCTTGCTTAACAATACACACGACACAAACCATGACGCTTACACAAACAAGGTGTAAAAAAGGATGCCAGAAGTGGCTTTATATTACTTCTATGAATTCAGTTACAATGCAGGGTAACTGTAAACAAATAACTGACTATATTTGGCCTCAGTTGTCATAGCTCAGAAGTAACTATGGTGTGTTCTCCCTATGTGTCGACCTCACCCTCACCTGGTTCAACACTAAACGCTGAGCTATGGCTCGATCTCAACTCTCTTCTCTGTGAGGAGTGTGACTCTTCACTACTTCTCTCGCTTCGTCTTTCTGATGCTGCTTATCCAATACTGAAGATCCTGATGATCCCCTCCACATATTCTACTCTACTGCTGCTATTCCTGAGACTGCTACAATCCCCGAGACATGCATCCACCTGTTCTCTGATCCTCCTAGATCCTGCAAACCTGCACTGCCAGCTCCTAGCCATGCTGCACAGCCTCTATCCATGATGTCACCTATCATGTCCTTCACCAACTCGCAATAACTGTATTAACTTACTCAGCAACCCTGAACGGATACCAAGTACAGTTTCTTGACTTTCTATCCTTCCGACCCCGCTACAGTAGTCGATCACATCTCGACCTTCCTGTCAGTTTGTTTCTCATCCTTTATGGTTCCTCAGTCCTCCCCTTCCTCCATGCTTGGCTCCGCCAAACCTGTCGATGTCATGGTTTGACCCCTCATCGACTACCCGACATCTTACCCCACTTGTCGTCCATCGACTAATTCCTGTCGATTCCTGATCCTTCTCAACGTCTGCTGCGTTGCTCCAGTTGGTCGCATCCTGATTGCTTCTGCTCAACTTGTTGACTTTGACAAGTCAACCTGATCTCTGCACCAATTGTCATCAGCACTCTCGTTGGTCGGCTCCTTCCAGTCGATCATCTTCGACTGATCTGCCCAGGTCCCGATGCTCCTGCATTAGACTCCCCGGGTCTAAAAGAATTCGACTACTCCGTCAATATCCTAAACTCCTCTTCGAAAATCCACGTTGCTTCCTGCAACTCATCATTTGTCCATCGCACTAAGTATTCCTTCATTCGTGATCTACGGACATGCCCTACTTCGCATTCTTTGATTACTTCTGCGATCTCTTTTTTATGTCGGTCTGGAATCTGCTCTGTTGAGTCGACATTTATCACTTCATTTATTCCGCTGCTTGACCCCTTTTCAAATCTGTATAGGTCTGAGACGTTGAATGTTGCTGAAATGTTCAAGTCTTCCGGCAATTCCAACACATAAGCGTTGTCTGAAATCTTCTTCAGAATCCTGCATGGTCCTATCTTTTTCAGCTTCAGCTTGTTGTATGTTCCTGTCAGAAATCTTTCCTTTCGTAGGTATGCATAGACTAAGTCCCCTTCCTAGAACGATTGTAGCCTCTTTTTCCTGTTGGCCCTCAACTTTTATTCCGCGTTACTCTTCTTAATGCACTTTCGCACATTTTAATGGAATTCCAGCATATGTTCTGTGAACGATTCTGCATCTGTGCTCTTCCTGGTTTCTGTCGTTAACTCGACCAAATCCACCACTCTGTGTGGGCTTCTCCCTTGAACAATCTGGAATGGGCTCAATCCCGTCGACCGATTCACATAATTTTTATATGCAAACTCTGCTTGTGCCAATACACCTTCCCACTGCTTGGGTCTATCGGCAGTTAGACATCTAAGAAGGTTTCCCAAACTTCTGTTGACCACCTCGGTCTGTCCGTCTATCTGCGGATGATGCGCCAAACTAAACTGCAACTTCCTGTCCAGTTTCTTCCATAGGGTTCTCCAGAAATGCCCCATGAATTTTGAATCTCGATCCGACGTTATACTCTTTGGAACCCCATGTAATCTGACTATCTCCTTGAAGAATAGTACAGAAATCCCTGTGGCGTCACTCGTCTTCTCACATGGTATGAAATGTGCCATCTTCGAAAACCTATCGACTACAACAAATATTGAGTTGCTTCCCTGCTGAGTCTTTGGTAATCCTCACACAAAATCCATGCTAAGATGCTCCCAATGGTTTTCTGGTACCTGTAATGGTGTATACAACCCTATGTTCTGACTTCTTCCTTTTTCCAACTAGAAACTTGACATTGTCGAACCCACCTTCCGACATTTGTCGACATTCTTGGCCAGAAATACTTCTCATCAACCAGTGCTTTGGTCTTGTCAATCCCAAAGTGCCTTGCTAACCCGCCATTATGAAATTCTCGGATTAGGTTCTCTCTTACTGATCCTCTGGGAATACACAATTGACTTCCCCTGAATAGATAGCCTTCTTGGATGAAGTAACTCAAATATGGAGTTCTGTCGACCCTCCAGGGTTCACGACACGCCTTCCATGCTTTCGAAAAATCCTCGTCAGTCTCATACTCTGTCTTTATCGACTCTATCCCTGTTGCCTGAACTGTCGTCATGCTCAATATCGTAACTCTCCTGCTCAATGCGTCGACAAATTTATTCGACTTCCCCGACCTATGCTGCAACACGAATGTATATCTCTGAAGCAGCTCCACCCACTTCATGTGTCTCTGGTCCAATTTCGACTGAGTGTTCAAATACCTGAGTGCTTGATGATCTATGTATAACACAAACTCCTTGGGCAACAGATAATGCCTCCACTTCTTCAATGCTTGAATGATAGCATAAAATTCCTAGTCATAGACCGAATACTTTTGCTTCGCTCCATTCATCTTTTCACTAAAGAATGCAATTGGTCGACCCTCCTGGCTCAGCACTGCTCCAATTGCCATTCCACTCGCATCACAATCGACCTAGAAAACTTTGTCAAAGTATGGGAGTGCTAACACTGGGCTCTCAATGACCTTTTCCTTCAACTCGTCGAAAGCTTTTTGGGCTTCGTCTGTCCACTTGAACTCACCCTTTCTCATGCATTCTGTCAGTGGTGCATAGATTCGACTGAATCCACGAATGAACTTCCTGTAGAAACTAGCAAGTCCATGGAAACTTCTCACTCCATCATACTTGTCGGTTCCGGCCAATCCACTATTGCCTTCACCTTCTCCAAGTCCATCACCAACCCTTTACCCGAGATTACAAATCCCAGGTACACGAATTCTTTCTTGATGAAAAAACACTTTGGCAAATTTACCATCAGCTTCTCTTCCTGCAATTTCTGCAATACTTGTCGAATGTGTCCCAAGTGTTCTGCCTTGGTTCGACTGAAAATCAGAATGTCCTCTAAATAGACCATGACAAACTTTCCTAGGAATGGTTTCAACACTTCATTCATCAATATCATGAATGTGCTGGGTGCATTAGTCAACCTGAATGGCATGACTAACCACTCGTACAACCCTTCTTTTGTTTTGAAAGTTGTCTTCCATTCACCTTTTTCTCTAACCCTAATCTAGTGATATCCACTCTTCAGGTCTATTTTTGTGAAGTATGTCGCTCCACTCAGGCAATCCATCAAGTCATCCATCCTTGGCAATGGAAACCGATACTTGATCGTGATCCTGTTGATGGCTCTGGAGTTGGTACACATTCTCCATTCTCCACCCTTCTTTGGTTTCAATATCGCTAGTGCTACACATGGGCTCAGACTTTCTCTGATTAATCCTTTGTCCAACAACTCTTGGACCTGTCGGTTTAAATCTTGTCCCTTCCTCAGACTCATCCTATATGGTTCTTTGTTTGGCAGACTCGACCAGGGAATCAAGTCGATCTGATGGGATATGCTCCTTGTCGGTGGTAGTCCCTTCGCTTTCTCATCAACCATTATGTCCCTGAACTCTTCAAGCAACTCCTCGATATTGACTGGAATGTTCTCCTTCCTGTTCATTCCTTCGACATATGGTCCTTTCGGAATGATCGCAAAGCATCCCGACTGCCTCTCCTCTTCTGCAAGGAATTCATTCGCGGTGCTCATCAACACTTGCTTATCCCAAAGATTGTTCTCGCCGTCCCTACCGGCAAGTGGCTCTTCTTGCCTCGGCTTAAGAGTCCTCTTCACGCCATTCTTCCACACTGTGACTGTGTTGGCTCAACCATTGTAGATCATTTTTTGATCATATTTACATGGCCTTCCTAACAATAGATGGCATGCATCCATGGAAACTACATCGCACAGTATATTTTCCTCTAATCCTTCAACTCTGAAGTTGATCAGGCACTGTCTGGTCACCTTGACATGGTGTCCTTTCTGCAGCCATGAGATCTTGTAGTGGTGTGGGTGTTCTCGACACTTGAACCTGATCTTGTCAATGACTTCTGTCGACACAAGATTCTCCATGCTTCCACCATCAACTATGGTTTTGCAACGCCATTCCCTGATCCGCACCTTCGTTCAAAAGATCTCCTTCCATTGTGATGGTTCCATCGGGTCACGTTGATATTCTTGGATCAAGGCTCTCTGAACTACCAAACTCCGGTTCTTCTTCTTCTCACCTACACTGCTGTCGGATGTCGGTTCTTCTCTTTCATTGACTTGCTCATCCCTTCGACGTCTGGGTTTCGACTCCTCTGCAGCATGTAAGTTTTCTGGGCACTCATATGCCTTGTGTCCCGTTCCTCGACACTTGTAATAGATTATGGCTAGTTTGTTATCTCCTTTCTTGTTGGATGAACCACTTCGACCATATGCACCTCGACCGCGGTTCTCGCAACCACCGCGTCGGTTTTCTTGCGCCTTCCCTGTCGATGTCCCTTCCGTGTGTTGGCTACCTTCGACACCTTCCCTCCTGTACCCGCTACTTTGGCCTTTCACGGAGACATTTTTTGCACCCCGACCAGTCATCCTTCCCCTGGTCACTGTTGATTTCCTTGACAGTTTCTCTTCTACCTTCAGAGATAACTGGTAGGCTTCGCTGACTGCTCTGAATCTCAACATGCTCAGCTTGTCCTGAATAGCATATTTCAAGCCGTTCACGTATCTAGCGACAGCTTCTTCTCCTTCATTAGTTTGTCCTGACCAAATCGAAAATTAGTAAAACTCATCCGTGTACTCTTTCACGGTCATTTCTTTCTGTCGAAAGTTCTGTAGCTTCCTGAACAAGGAAATCACATAGTCATTTGGCAAGAACTTTCCCTTCAAGTTGGCAACCATTTTGTCCCAAGACTTAATTTTCTCCTTTCCTTTCTTGAGTCTGTCAGCCTGTACGTTGTCCCACCACAACGAGGCGTGACCTTTAAACCTCAGACATGCAGTCTTCACCCTCTTAGGGTCCTCGATCTGCTCCACGTCGAAGTATTTTTCCATCTCTCTGAACAAGTTGATCAAGTCTTCTGGGTCCAGGCTTCCTAAGTACGTATGCATGTCTATCTTCTCCTGAACTCTCATATATGTCAAAAGCTTGATGAGTCTTTCTTCTAGTTCTTCTATTGTGGCTTCTTGAGCTTCCACTTCCTCGTTGCTGTGGTCTAACGCATCAGGAATATAACCACATCTCTGGATTTCTTTGATCGCTACGACTTCATTTGTCAAATTTTGCATCGTTCTGACGCATTCGTCGAACATCTCACGATCCACTATGACGGCTGTTGCGCCACACATCCTTCGTCCTCGGACATGAATGCCCCCGTGAGCCATTTTCCAACCTCCGCTGAAAACTCTCACGCATCCAATCACAATTGAACTTCTTTTCGCGCTCTGATACCAACTGATGAAAGTCAGGTTGGTATAGTCGTCTTTCCAACTGGGCTCCCTCCCGGGCTTTGATACCAAACTGACGCAAGTCATCTTACTGTAATACTTTCCTTCTTAACAATACACACGACACAAACCACAACGCTTACACAAACAAGGTGTAAAAAAGGATGCCAGAAGTGGCTTTATATTACTTCTATGAATTCGGTTATAATGCGGGGTAACTGTAAACAAATAACTGACTATAGTCGGCCTCAGCTGTCACAACTAAGAAGTAACTGTGGTGTGTTCTCCCTGTGTGTCGACCTCACCCTCTCCTAGTTCAACACTGAACGATGAGCTATGGCTCGATCTCAACTCTCTTCTCTTCGAGGAGTGTGACTCTTCACTACTTCTCTGATGCTGCTTATCCAAGACTGAAGATCCTGATGATCCCCTCCACGTCTTCTACTCTGCTACTATTGTTCCTGAGACTGCTGCAATCCTCGAGACACACATCCACTTGTTCTCTGATCCTCCCAGATCTTGCGAACCTGCACTGTCAGCTCCTAGCCGTGCTACACAGCCTCTGTCCATGACGTCGCCTCTCATGTCCTTCACCAACTCGCAATAACTGTATTAACTTACTCAGCAACCCTAAATGACTACCGGGTACAGTTTCTTGACTTTCTGTCCTTCCGAACCTGTTACAGTAGTCGGTCACATCTCAACCTTCCTGTCAGCTTGTTTCTCATCCTCTGTGGTTCACCAGTCCTCCCCTCCCTCCGCAATTGGCTCCGCCAAACCTGTCGATGTCGTGGTTCAACCCCTCGTTGACTATCTGACATCTTACCCCACTTGTCGTCCATCGACTAATTCCTATCGATTCCCGATCCTTCTCAACATCTGCTGCGTTGCTCCAGTTGGTCGCACCCTGACTGCTTCTGCTCGACTTGTTGACTTCGACAAGTAAACCTGCTCTCCGCACCAGTGGTCATCGGCACTCCCGCTGGTTGGCTCCTTTCAGTTGATCATCTTCGACTGATCTGCCTAGGTCCCAATGCTCCTGCATCAAAATGGGATGTTGGTTAAAGAAATTCAACTTCAAATGACTGTCATATTATATAGACAACAATTCATTTAGTGATTTGTATATTTTTGACAACTTCTACATTTAATTGATGTAAATTTTATTGGAAAATTCTCATATTATTTATGGACATCATATCATGTATCTGTTGATGTGTTTCAAAAATTGCAGAACATGAAAGAAATATACTTAGAAACATTGAAACATAATAATTTATTGACTAGATTGTGTGTGTGTGTGTTTTTTTTTTGTAGATACTAGAAGATTTGTTACTAGTGAACCATTGATTATTTTCGATTTCAATAGAGTTTTGTTACATGCAGTTCATAAAAAAAAGAAATTCTAATTGCCATGAACACCAAATATCGAATCAACCAAAAAGTATTATTTATATGTCTAGGATTTAGGGCTTTTTTGAAAAATGCTTTAGTATATTTGAAGTTGGGGTATGGACATCTGCACAACAAAAAAACGTTGACGAGTTTTTGCCAAAATTATTACAAAGAACAGGATTACAAAGGGAACAATTTAGAGTAATTTTAACACAAGAATATTGTTCTTGTATATCCAGAGAGGGTTATCAGGGTGATGGAAATACTTATGTATTTCTCAATACATTAAACAAAGTTTGGGACATTTTGATCCATGGTTGGGATGCTACAAATATAGTGATTGTAGTTGACTCGAAAGAAAAACATGTTTGTAACGAGGAAGGGGACTCTATTATAAAAAAAACATATACTTGCCAATATGTCAATGACACATTCTTGTTATATCAATTATGGCCTTGCTTGTTGCACCTGAATGGAGTGAGTGATGTGAGGCCAATTGTGAATAAAATGAAGATGGTATTATTTTGTTAAATAATACACTTGAATGTTTGTTTGTACTAGTATGTTCAATTTCACTATGATTATAATACTTGTAAAGTGTCGAGTTTGGTTTTCGAAAATGCAAATCCAGAGCTTGAAAGTGTCAAAATCAGTTTTCAAAATTGCAAATTTAAGTATTGAAAGTGTCAAAAGTAGCCTTCCAAAAGGGAAAAATCAGGTTCTAAAAGTGCCATTATCATATTTATCATATCGAAAAAGCTCAAAAACCAATTTCAAAAGTGGCTATATCAAAAGCAAAAGTATGCTTTTGGAACCTGGATTTGTCACTTTTGGAACCAGATTTGGCACTTTTGGAACTAGATTTGACACTTTTGGAACTAGATTTTGCACTCTAGAAACCTTGATTTTGGGGTTTAGAAAGGTTTTTTTTTACTCATCTTCAAAGTGACTTGGACTAGAATATGTCCAAGTTTAATGAAATAGGCGTCTATGGCAAACCAACCCCCCCACTAGAGCCTTATTTTGAGAAGACCTCGTGGTCTGGCGAGAAAATACTAAATCTAGAGCCAGAGTCATTTGAATAGTCGACCAGGGTTCTGCACACCTCTTCCATCAAACCAAGCCAAAGGTCGAAGCCTGCACACCAGCCCAAACCCTAGGCATCAAACCCTAGCTCCCTCATCAGAAGTGACCCAAAATCATCACGAACCTTGTTATGCATCATCAAAATCTGGTTAAACCATATATAGATATAAATACTCTTTATCAATATAATAAAACACATATACAATAACACTTCAATCACCTCAATATACATAAACCACATTAAGATATATTTTATATAGTTATATATAGAATAAAAATATTGTTATTATGTTATGGGATCACATATTACTATACTAAAATATAAAATATTAATATGGCTATAATATCATGCCTTAATATAATTTTTTTTTTGTAAAATGTTGCAAAGTTCTATTAAATAGTGGAAATAAAAAATACATAAGGAGAAATTACTAGATTTCTGCTTAGGGAAAGGAGAGTCAGTATGTTCAGGGGGGAACAAAGTTTATACAATCTCACATAAAAACAATTGAAATATACAAAATTTATGAGCATATTATAACAAAAATACTGAAAGTCGCAATTAGCCTCCGAAACCTCTTTAGCTTGATGTGTTTTCATTGGGGGGAATCTCTTCAAGAATCGGACAACTGATATTTTCCTCCTCTTTCACATTCTGATGCAACCGCTTGATTGGTTGGAGTTCCACCTTGCGCCAGGGAAGAACAATCTTCTCACTTTCACTAAGAACTCTTTTAATTGCCATTTTTCCAATCATGGAAGGGATGGGGAAGGTGTTTCGGGATATATCCTTGCCACGCGGCTCCAATTTCATTGGGTCTGTGTCACCCCCCTTCTGCTGCAGAATTATCCCCCAGGCCTCCCACTACACCAATGATGCTGCCACCGGCATGGCTACCTCTGCCATGGCTATCACTAGTATGGTTTCCGCCAACATAAGTATAGCCCCCAAAGGTGGTTTCCATATTTCCTACCAGGCCTTCCATTTAATCCAAGTGAGCCTTCATGATATGAGTTATGTTTCTATCCTTGTCCCAATTGGCCCTAGTGTCCTCCTTGAGGGCCCCCAACATATTCTCGACGATCCAGTAGTGGTTGATGCGGCCCTCATTCTTCCCAGAAGAGAGGTGGTCGGCTAGCAGGTGGGATTCCCAGTTGTTAGTGAGTAGCCGAACTGGGATGGAGACCCCCTCCCCATATCCATCAGTAGAAACCAAGCCTTTGTTGTTGGTGGCTTGACTGGATCTTCCTCTACGTGATTTTCCTCTCTGTCTTGACATGGTAACCCAGAAACAAGGGCCACTTCCAGAAGTTGAGTTCACCGATGGAGACTAAGCGTTAAGGAGTGCGGAAATGCTGGCTAGGGTCGCACACCCAAAAGGCTTGAACATACCGTAGTAATCCCCTGCAATCATCTTAAATATGTTCCCGAAGGAGGCGGCATTAGAGCCACACGCATGAGCAGCATGGCAGTGGTACCTAGAGGCCGACACCAGGTTGTCTGACTTGACAAGAAGGATACTACATTGAATGCAACGAGGTGTAATATCCATGTCACATTAAACTCCCATCATCTCTCCTGCCACGGGTCACTCTCGTTGGCTGGCATGCCATGTGATCGCCACGCATCCTGTTTACCATGACACCCTCATTCGGGTTCATGCCTTAATATAATTACTACATGACCACATTTATAATAAACAATATTTAATGATGTTAATAGGTCATATTTAAAGATATCCTTATGTGTCCATGGGTTACTACTAACAATCACATTAATAATATTAGTGTGGGACACCCATATGCGAATATTAGCACATTAATAATGATTTTCCTATAAAATGTATTAATTACGTTAATAGGCATATTTATTTTTGAATGGGACTCAATGTGACAAATTAAACCACATTTTAATCATAAATATGAATCTTATGGCTATGGTTTCTTGATACTAGCATATTCTTGGTCATATCCACTAAATCTAAGGTCTATTTTTAATAAATTAATGACCTTGGATCTAAAAAATCATATGTTTGTGATTAATAAATATGATTATCGATTATTAAAAGATTTCATTGACATTTACCTCTTTAGTTCGGCCACATTCCTCCTCCTCCACTAGTTTGAGTTTCCACTTGCATTCATTTCAGTATTCCCATATCTTCATTGTGTAAGTTCCACTCATGGTCATTTCAGTTTCCAAAGATAGTTTTATGGCTATGTTTAGTTTTTCCTTTGGGTTTTGGTTATTCTATCTATGTTGTGCCTAACCAGATTTGTTCTACCTTATGGCTTGCAAAGACGAGACTCAAGGGATCTAATTTACAATCCTTTGGTTCGATCTAGTGACCTAGTTACCAATGTTCTTGGATATCAAAGTTGCACACATGGATGCATGAGAAAGAGCATGTTTTCTAATTCATCCTAGAAACTTTAGGGTAGTATGGATTGCTATTTTTATTATTTTTCTTTCTGGTGCTTTTGGATTGAATTTCTCATGGGATTTTTTTGGGTTTTAGGATTTTTGGATGTTAAAGTATATGTTTACAATCCTCCCATGGGGGTACAACAAATAATTTCTTGTGGATAGTGATTGTGTCATTCAGTTGTTTCCTACAATGGTATCCATACACCATGCTCTGTTGAATAGCTCTATGCACATGTTCAATCCCTAGGAAATTGGTTTTTACTTTGTCTTTGTCTACATTATGTAATTTTAGTACAAAAAAATGGGTTCTTTGCTATGGGCCATGATTGGTCACTTGTTAGCTATGTGGTGTGGTACATATAAGAGACCATGCATTTTTAGATTATTTGATGAGGCACCAATCATCTTTTCACTTCTACACATGAAAAA
Source organism: Larix kaempferi (assembly GCA_027924585.1). NCBI lineage: Eukaryota > Viridiplantae > Streptophyta > Pinopsida > Pinales > Pinaceae > Larix > Larix kaempferi. The sequence goes on along the minus strand of BSBM01000179.1, from coordinate 21,389,628 downwards.
TAACTTTTTACCATGATTTGGGTGCCAAATATTTTTTATATTTTTCTTTTGTCATTCTATTGCATAAGTTTACCAATATATTCGTGGGTGAATATTTTTTGAAGGGAGGGTTCCTTTGTTTTTTTGTTTCATATGATCATCATTTTATGTTCAAATAACCATGGCTGTATATTTTTTCTATAATTTGAGTTTCAACACTTTATGTCAACCTGTTTATTGGTATTTGAGTTAAGAGTTTCAACACTACGACATCTCTGTGAAACATACCTTACATCCAAAAGAAAAGGGAAGGGGAATTATTCTATAGGAATGACACTTATTTATTCTCCAATAGGATATCCAAACATAAGGTGGTCCAAATGTGTCATATGCCTACACTATAATGGATTTCTTGGACCTCTTTATAACTGCTCCTCTGCTAATGGTAATGGTAATTGCATTTAACTCTATTTCAACAATCTTATTTTTTTTTGTATTGGGAAGAAATGAGGAAGCTCATGCAGACCTAGTATCTTCCTTACCATGCCATTCCATAAATATACATTTGTTCTAAATGGATCTTGGGAAGACATATATTTTTTGTATAATTATTGACCAAAGTGTATGTTGGGAGTGCTTAAAGAATATTTGACAATGCATAACAAAAATGTACAAGAGATTAATAAATCAATTTGTACAAGAAGGAAACAAGTAGCAAAATATATTTATTTAAAATATTTCCTTTTGGTTGAACAATGTACAAATCTAAACCTTATTTTATTTGGCCTTCCAAAAAGGATAAAACAATAGATCGTGTCTCCACTGATATGTCAAAGAAAAAATGACATACTAGGGAAACTAGAGCCACTTGTAATAACAATGTTTCATCTAGTTTGACTAGTGAAGGTTCCTCTAGCCTCCATCTCTCCATGGATTGGATTCACGAGTGAATGGATCAAATTAAAAGTTCGACAGTGCTATTAATAATATATAGAATCAATTTATATAAGTTATGTAGCTATCATTTACTAATATAGTTCCCCGCTTTTACTTTAGACTTGGATTATGATATGATACTATTATTTGAGGCAATTCAATGTCAAATGACCCAGTTGTGTGTGGATTCATACTTGGATTAATATGCTATGTTATTTTTTAGGGTGTTTGATGACGAATGACCCGTCTATGTGTTGAAACTAGTAATTTGACAAATAAGTTGAATGTTTTAAAGATATATGTTATGAATGAGATGAATGTTGATGATAAAATGTTTAGGTTGCAAGGAAATTATGGAATGGTAATTAAATGAATGGAGTTACTTTATGTGTATCACATACTTTTGACAGGTTGTTTAGTGTGACAGGGAAAGACAAGTACATGCAACGTAAGGTTGCATCAATACCGCATAGAATCTAGATTGATTTATGTATCCATGATAGGTGGTGTAGCCTTATGTAAATTGATATGTTATGTTTCTATTTAGAATTATTTGATGCATGTGATGTTTCATGTGTGGGTATAGAATCACAGTTTCCAATCGTTCAACATCAGGTAATGGTGCTAAATGGGAAGGAAGGCAGTAAGACTAGCAATTACTCCATCTAGTGAGTTTAAAACTGAGAGAGGATTTTTCTCATCAAATGCATGTTGTTGTGAGCGTACGATATGGATTTGGTCACTCATGAGGATTAGAGTAGGTGGTGTGCAATAAGGACTCAAAATTATTCCTTAGGAACCATGAGTCTTGCAGTGATGCAGGAGCATCGGAGACTAGGAAGATCAGTCGAAGTTGATCGATGTAAGGAGACCGACTAGAGGTAGTGCTGACGACCACTGGAGCGGATGAGTAGGTTGGATATCGAAGTCAACAAGCCAAGCAGAAGCTGTCGAAGTAGTCGACAAAAGTGTAGAAGGAGTCAAGAGTCAACATGCCAATGTCGACAGATGACAGTCGATAGTCGATATGTAGATGTCGACAGAGGTGATGGGTTGTCACAGGATCACAGTAAGGTCGACATGTTGTCCGGCCACGATATTTCCAGGTTTGGAGGAGCTAAGCACGGAGGAAGGGGAGGACTGGTGAACCGCAGGAAGCAGAGTAAAACGACGGAACGGTCGAGGTGATGTGACCGACTACTGTAGCAGTGTTGGAAGATCAGAAAGTCAAGGAAACTATACTTGGCAATAGTTCATGGTTGATAAGGAATTTGATGGAAGCTATTGCGGGTAGATGAGGCTGTGCTGCACGGTAGGGGCGCTAATAGTTGTAGGTATACAAAATCATGGAAGGATCAGTTGATAGATGATGCGTGTCCGGGGGATCGCAGTGGCCTCGGGAACAACAGCATCAGAGTAGAATACCCGGGAGTTTGGATCAGTTGAGGGACTTGGTATTTTGGAGGAAGTCAAGTGGAGCACAGGGAAAGCTCAAGAGAAGTCTAGTACATTGGATATGAAAGTCACACATCTACAGAGCCGACCAAAGATTGAACCATGGCTCAGAGTTCCATGGTGAACTAGGAGAGGGTGAGGTAGACACACTTAGAGAGCACACAGTTACTTCTATGTTGTAACGGCTGAGGCCGACAGTTGATTAGTTATTTCATTTCCTTGCAGTTTGCATTGTAACCGATTCGGAGCAGTAATATAATCCAGCTTCTAGCATATTGTTTGCATCTTGTCTATGTGAACGTGTGTGTGGTGTGTAGCTTTAAGCAAGAACCTTAAGTGTCTTGGGCGACTTGCGTCAGTTGGTATCAGAGTGATAGTATCCTGAGAGGCGAAGGATAACGTCAGCTGGTATTAAGCCTGCAAGTGCATCGAACAGCTCCAATGGAGGTTGGGTAGAGTTGTGAATGACTTGTTGAAGTCCGGTTGTGATTGGACGAGTGGAAATTTCAACAAAGGTTGAAAATGGCTCATAGAGGCGTTAATGTCTGAGGACAAAGACCACGTGGTGCAGCAGCCGTCATAGTGGATCGCGAGATGTTCAACGAGTGCGTCCAAACGATGCGAACTTTGACAAATGAAGTCACAGCTATCAAAGAAATCCAAAGGCGTGGTTGTATTCCTTATGTGTTAGACCACAACGACGAGGAGGTTGAAGAAGTGGAACCACGGGAAGCAGCGGAAGATGAATCAGAAGAAAAACTCATCAAGCTTCTGATGAATATGAGAGGTTGAGTGAAGATAGATGTCTGTACCTACTCAGGGAGTCGGGACCTAGAAGACTTAATTGACTAGTTCAGAGAGATGGATAAATATTTCGACATAGAGCAGATCGAGGATCCTAAGCGGGTTAAGACTGCATGTTTGAGGTTGAAGGGTCATACCTCATTGTGGTGGGACAATGTATAGGTTGACAAAGTCAATAAGGGCAAGGAGAAAATCAAGTCTTGGGACAGGATGGTCGCTAAGTTGAAAGGATAGTTCTTGCTGAATGACTATGTGATTTCCTTGTACATGAACTTGAAGAACTTTCAACAAAAGGAGATGACCGTGAAAGAGTACACGGAAGAGTTCTATATATTGTTGATAAGCTCGGGGAAAACCGATGAAGGAGAAGAAGCTGTCACTAGGTATGTGAATGGCTTGAAATATGCCATTCAGGATGAATTGAGCATGTCAAGATTCAGAGCAGTGGGCGAAGCCTACTAGTTAGCTCTGTAGGAAGAAGAGAAACTATTGAGGAAATCCACAGCGACCAGAGGTCGAACGACTGGTCGGGGTGCGAGGACTATTACCACGAAAGGACAAAGTAGCGGTTAAAGGAGAGAAATTGTCGAGGAAAGTCGACATGCGGAAGGGACATCGACAAAGGAGAAAGCACAAGAAAATCGACGCGATGGTCATGAGAACCACAGTCAAGGTGCGTATGGTCGAGGTGGTCCATTCGAAAAAAAGGGAGCTAACAGACCGGCCATAATCGGTTACAAGTGTCGTGGAGCAGGACACAAAGCATATGAGTGCCCAGAAAACCTACATGCGGTAGAGGAAGCGAAACCCAGACGTCGAAAGGATGAGCAAGTCGACAAGAGGGAAGAATTGGCATCAGACGGCAATGGTGATGGTAAGAAGAAACGTTGGGCCATGATAGCCAACAAGACACTGGTTCTGGACAACAAACGCGATGAGAAAGAGCCGACACAACGAAAGGAAAATTTTTGAACGAATGTGTGGATCGGCGAATGGCGTTGCAAGACCATAGTTGATGGTGGAAGCACTGAGAATCTTGTGTCAACAGAGGTGATTGAAAATGAGAAGTTGAGAGGCCGAGAACATCCACACCCTTACAAGATCTCATGGTTGTATAAAGGACACGATGTGAAGGTGACCAGACAGTGCCTGATTAACTTCAAGGTTGGGAAGTTAGAGGACAATGTACTATGCGACATAATCCCAATGGATGCATGCCATCTGTTGTTAGGAAGACCATGGCAGTATGATCGGAAAATGATCTATGATGTTCGAGCCAACATAGTAACAGTGTGGGAAAATGGCGTGATAAGGACTCTTAAGCCGAAACCGGAGGAGCAAACCGATGGTAAGCAGGGTGAGAGAAAATTTTGGGAGAAATGAGTGCTGATGTGTTCAGCGAAAGAATTCCTTGCAAACGAGGAGAAGCAGTCAGGGTGTTATGTTATCATTCCAAAGGGACCATGTGTCGAGAGTGCAACAGTGGAGGAGAAGATTCCGGTTGAAGTCGAAAAGATGCTCAAAGAGTTTCGTAGCATAGTGATCGATGAGACATGAACGGGATGGCCACCGACAAGGAGTATATCCCATCAGATCAACTTAATTTCAGGGTCGAGTTTGCCAAACAAGGCACCGCATAGAATGAGTCCGACAGAAGGCCAGGAACTCAATCGACAGGTCCAGGAGTTGTTGGACAAAGGGCTGATCAGAGAGAGTCTGAGTCCCTGCGCGGTACCGGCAGTATTAGCACCGAAGAAAGGTGGAGAATGGAGGATGTGTACAGACTCCAGAGATATCAACAAGATCACAATAAAGTATCGGTTTCCATTGCCGAGAATGGACGACTTGATGGATTGTTTGAGTGGAGTGAAGTACTTCACAAAGATAGACCTGAAGAGCGGTTATCACCAGATTTGGGTTAGAGAAGGAGATGAATGGAATACAACATTCAAGATAAAGGAAGGGCTGTATGAGTGGTTAGTCATGCCATTTGGGTTAACTAATGCACCTAGTACATTCATGCAATTTATGAATGAAGTACTGAAACCATTCTTGGGAACGTTTTTCGTAGTCTATCTAGTCGACATTTTGATTTTTAGTCGAACCAAGACAGAACACTTGGAGCACATTCGACAGGTATTGCAGAAATTGCAGGATGAGAAGTTGATGGTGAACCTACAAAAGTGTTTCTTCATGAAGGAAGAACTGGTATACCTGGGATTCATAATCTCGGGTAAAGGGTTGGTAATGCACCCAAAAAAGGTGAAGGCGATATTGGATTGGCTTGAACTGACAAGTGCGACGAGAGTAAGGAGTTTCAATGGACTTGCCACTTTCTATAGGAAGTTCATCAGGGGATTTAGTCGGATTTGCGCACCATTGACAAAGTGCATGCACAAAGGGGATTTCAAGTGGACAGAATCTGCCCAAAAAGATTTTGAAAAGTTGAAGGAAAAGGTCACTGAGAGCTCAGTGTTGGCGCTCCCATATTTCGACAAATTTTTCCAAGTCGATTGTGACACAAGTGGAATAACAATTGGATTAGTGTTGAGCCAGGAGGGTCGACCAATTTCATTCTTCAGTGAAAAATTGGATTATGCGAAGCAAAAATATTCGGTCTATGACCAGGAATTTTATGCTATTGTCCAAGCATTGAAGAAGTGGAGGCATTATTTGTTGCCCAAGGAATTTGTGTTGTACATAGATCACCAAGCGCTGAGGTATCTAAACACCCAGTCGAAGTTAAATCAGCAGCACATGAAATGGGTCGAATTCCTACAGGGATATACGTTCATGTTGCAACATAGGTCGGGCAAGTCGAATAAGGTTGCTGATGCACTGAACAGGAGAGTTGCATTGCTGAACACGACGACAGTTCAGGCAACATGAATAGAGTCGGTGAAGACAAAGTATGCTACTGATGAGGATTTTGCAAAAACATGGGAAACTTGTTGTGAACCATGGAGTGTCGACAGGACTCCATACTTGGATTATTTCATCCAAGAGGGATACCTATTCAAGGGACGACAGTTTTGCATTCCCAGAGGATCCGTAAGAGAGAACCTAATCCGAGAGTTACATAGCGGCGGATTAATAGGTCATTTTGGCATCGACAAGACTAAGGCATTAGTCAAAGAAAAGTATTATTGGCCAAGGATGGCGAAAGATGTTGGAAAATGGGTTCGACAGTGTAGATTTTTCTAGTTGGCAAAGGGAAGAAGTCAGAACATGGGGTTGTATACACCGTTTCCCGTACCAAATACCCCATGGGAGCACCTGAGCATGGATTTTGTGCTAGGATTGCCGAAGACGCAGCAAGGGAGCGACTCAATATTTGTTGTAGTCGACATATTTTCGAAAATGGCACACTTTATTCCATGTCGGAAGACAAGTGACGCCACAAGCATTGTTGTACTATTATTCAAAGAAGTAGTCAGATTGCATGGGTTGCTGAAGAGTATCACATCGGACAGAGATACCAAGTTAATGGGTCATTTTTGGAGAACCCTATGGAAGAAATTGGACACGAAGTTGTAGTTTAGCTCGGCATATCATCCGCAAATAGACGGATAGACCAAGGTGGTGAACAGAAGTTTGGGAAACCTTCTAAGATGTTTGACGATCGACAGACCCAAATAGTGGGAGAAAGTGTTGGCGCAAGCAGAGTTCGCATACAACAATTTTGTGAATCAGTCAACATGTTTGAGCCCATTTCAGATTGTTCAGGGTAGAATCCCACATGGAGTGGTGGATTTGGTCGAGTTACCGACAGAGACCAGGAAGTGCGCGGATGCAGAATCATTAGCAGAGCACATGAAAGAAGTTCATGAAGACGCGTGGAAGCACATAGAAAGGAGCAATGCAACATACAAGTTAAGAACCGACAGGAAGAAGAGACTACAGTCATTCAGTGAAGGATACTCAGTCTATGCTCATTTGCAGAAGGAGATATTTTCGACAGGAACCTATAACAAGCTGAAGTTGAAGAAGATTGGACCGTGTAAGATTCTGAAGAAAATTTTGGATAATGCTTATGTGTTGGAGCTGCCGAATGACTTGAGCATTTCACCAACATTCAATGTCTCATATCTGTACAAATTTGAAGAAGGTTCAAGCAGTGGAAGCGCATAAGTGTCGAACATCGACTGGATGATGCAGATTCCAAACGGAGACAAGGAGGAAATTGTAGAAGTAATACGAGAACGCGAAGTCGGGCGTAAGCGCAGTTCACGAGGGAAAGAATACTTGGTGCAATGGAAGGATGATGAGTTGTAGGAGGCGACATGGATTTCCGAAGAAGAGTTTAGGAGACTAACGGGGCAGTCAAGTTCTTTTTCACCTGGGGGGACTGATGCAGGAGCATCGGAGCCTAGGAAGATCAGTCGAAGTTGATCGACGTGAGGAGACCGACCAGAGGGAGTTCCAATGACCACTGGAGCGGATGAGCAAGTTGGCTATCAAAGTCAACAAGTCGAGCAGAAGCTATCAAAGCAGTCGACAAAAGTGCAGAAGGAGTTGAGATTCAACAAGCCAATGTCAATAGACGACAATCGATAGTCGATATGTAGATGTCGACAGAGGTGACGGGTTGTCACAAGTTGCAGTAAGGTCAACATGTTGTCGAGCCGCGATATCGATAGGTTTGGAGGAGCCAAGCACGAATGACGGGGAGCACTATCGAACCGCAAGAAGCAGAGTGAACCAACGGAATGGTCGAGGTGATGTGACCAACTACTGTAGCAGGGTCAGTAGAGCAGAAAGTCAAGGAAACTGTACTTGGCAATAGTTCGTGGTTGCTAAGGAAGTTAATGGCAATTACTGCGGGTAGATGAGGCTGTACAGCATGGCGGGGGCGCTAACAGTTGCAGGTCTGCAGGATCATGGAAGGATCAGCTGACAGAGGATGCGTGTCTCAGGGATCGCAGTGGCCTCGAGAACGGCAACATCAGAGTAGAAGATCCGGGAGTTTGGATCAGTTGAGGGACCTGGTATTTTGTAGGAATTCAAGCGGAGCACAGGGAGAGCTCGAGAGAAGTCTAGTAGATTGGATAGAAAAGTCACACATCTACAGAGTCGACAGAAGATCGAACCACAACTCAGAGTTCCGTGGCGAACCAAGAGACGGTGAGGTCAACACATTGAGAGAGCACACAGTTACTTCTATGTTGTAACGGCTGAGGCCGATAGTTAATTAGTTATTTCATTTCCTTGCAGTTTACATTGTAACCAATTCAGAGAAGTAATATAAGCCAGCTTCTGGCATATTGTTTGCATCTTGTCTATGTGAATGTGTGTGTGGTGTGTAGCATTAAGCAAGAACCTTAAGTGTCTAAGGCGACTTGTTTCACTCACCAAGGTCGACCGAGCTGAGTTAACGATGTCTCAGTCGTTGCACCGATCCCCACTATGGAAGATAAATCATCTGAAGGGAATGTGGGCATATTGGCACCCTTGATATTCCCATCATAAAGCAACATGACAATAAAAATAAAAATAAAAATATTAAGAGGAGGTAAGAATGTGCATTTTAAAAGATATGGAATAAGGTTTTAAATATAATCAAATAGGTATGTCATAATTTATTAATTGTGAATATAAATTAGCTTGTGAATAAAGAAAATAAAGGAATTGAATTATTTCAAGATTTAGTAAGCACCATGAACAAACACAAAAATAGGAGAAATTGAGAGAATCATCTAAGAGAAAATCTAGGAGATTGAGCACTTGGTAAATCTCAATAAATAATTAGAAAAATATGAATTAGTGAGCATAGTGCATGCAAGAGTGACACTTGGGGGTGATTATTTGTTGGAGGGATCCTTTAGGTCCTTAATAATCATCATTATCTTGTATGTTTGTACTTAACAAATGGGTGGGGTTGAGAGCGGGTAACTGCTCCAACCTCTTTATCTATGTATAAATAACTATTTCAAGAATGAATAAAATAGTTGAATGCATTCGACTCAATACATGTTTGATTTCTTGATTTGTTGTGTGTGCTTGAGTATCTACTTGAAGTATCCAAGAGAAGTAGTAGTTGGAGACTCATCGATTAACTTGTGTCGACTACTACTTTATATGCATGAAGTTTTTCGTCGACGGTGTTTTTTAATGATGCTGCTCGATGGAACCTCGCATTGACTTCCATAGTCAACCACACGCAAGTAACTATCTGTCATCGGTGAAAGTGCAATTGACTAGTGGATACGAATCCTTAGACAATCACCAGCTTTGACTATGTACTCCATCGAATTTGAAACATGTTCCCATCAAAACCTTCTCCTTTGTTTGAGAGTTGTCTATTGATAGGGTTCGTTGACAATACAAATGAATTTTTTCCAACGATTTGAGATGGTAAAATTATAATGTGATATAGTGTGAAGTTGGTTGAGTCTTTCATTTGATCGATGTAGACCATATTTTAATGAAAATATCTATCTTCAAGGGAATTACCATTTAAAGGTTCTCATTATTTATTGGTCGACATGGCTTGATAAGTCACTTCAATTTAGTTGAGAAAAAATGTTTAGAGCTTTGGTTCACATCACTTTGGTCGTTAATCTTGGTCAGTATTATCTCTTCCATATACATTTGCTAGAAAAACAGGATCATAGAGCAATAACAATCAACAGAAATGCAAATATAATCACACACACATTACAAGAGAGACACAGATATACCGTGGTTCACCCCAACTTGGGCTACGTCCACACTGAATTTGCCAGTCCTTATTATTATTACTGTCCAGCAAGGTGAAGGGATACAACCTACAGCACAGCCGCTACACTTCCTCTTCACTATCTCACAGTCTCTCTCCTGATCTTAGAGATCCTTACAATGCATAAAACCTAATACATCAACCCTAGCCGTATTACAATGTCTTTCTTTTATAGGGAAAATACAATGGGAAAAATACCACGAGATACCCAAAACCATGGGCCCGCAAAACAGAATGGGTGTATAGTCCTCCGGGGTGCACAGCTAAGACAATATCATCTATAAGACTGGAAGATTTGGCTCCACAACCAACAATCTCGCCTTGGAGACTGATCACAGCAACTCCACTGCTGCTGCACTTGGACTTGGCAAATTTCTCCTCTTAACCTTCATGCTAGAAGGCCAACTGAAACCGAGCAAGAACTCAGTTTCTCTCTGGTCACTACCTTTGTAAACATGTCTGTAGGATTCTGGCTAGTATGTATCTTTTCCAACTTCAACAGTTCATCTTCCAGAATAGAGTGTATGAAATGGTACTTGAGCTGTATATGTTTAGTCTTGGAATGGAATGCTGAGTTCTTTGCAAGATGAATGGCACTCTGGATGTCACTATACAACATGTTATCGTTCTGCTTCTTACCCACTTCCTCCATAAACCTCTACAACCAAATCATCTCTTTACTAGCCTCTGTAATAGCAACATACTCTGCTTCCGTTGTTGAAAGTGCAACAACCTTCTGCAGTTTTGAAATCCAGCTTACTGTTGTTCCACCTATAGTAAACACATACCCTATGGTGCTCCTCCTGCTATCCTTATCACCTGCCATATCTGCATCAACATATCCTTGCAGAACAGTGTCTAAACCTCCAAAACATAATTCCTAAGTGGTGGTACCTCTCAAATACCTGAGAATCCACCGTACTACCCTCCAATATTATTTACCTGGATTGATCATATATCTTCTCACAACTCCCACTGCATGTGCAATATCTGGTCTTGTGCACACCATGGCATACATCAAGCTGCCAACTACTGATTGATAGGGAATCTTAGACATGTAATCTGTCTCTTCCTGTGTCTTGGGACACATTTCCTTACTTAGACTGAAATGGCTAGCCAAAGGTGTACTTACTAGTTTTGCATTCTGCATTCTGAAGCTCTCCATCACCTTTTGTATGTACTCACTCTGAGACAATGTCAATTTGCAATTTTTTCTGTCTCTGGCTATTCTCATACCAAGGATTTACTTTGCAACACCCAAATCCTTCATCGCAAATGAATTAGCTAACTTCCTTTTGAGTATATTTATATCCTGCATGTTAGACCCTGCAACAAGCATGTCATCCACATACAATAACAAGATAATATATCTTTCATTTTCTAGCTTCTTGAAATAAACACAATGGTCAGAATGACATCTACTATAACCTTGTTCTGTCATAAACCTGTCAAATTTTAAATACCACTGCCTTGGAGCTTGCTTCAAGCCATACAAACTCTTTTTCAACCTGCATACCAAGTTCTCCTTACCTTTGACCTCATACCCTTGTGGCTGCTGCATATATATCTCTTCCTCCAAATCCCCATGGAGAAAGGTTGTTTTTACATCTAACTGTTCAAGATGCAAATCTTCTACTGCCACTAGACTTAAGATAGTCCTAATTGAAGTCATCTTAACAACAGGAGAAAATATTTCATCAAAATCAATACCTTTCTTCTGTGCAAACCCCTTTACAACAAGTCTGGCCTTGTACCACTTCTTACCTCCTTCTTCTTCCTTCAACCTGTAAATCCATTTGTTCTGCAATGCTCTTTTACCAGTAGGAAACTGAACCAGATCCCAAGTCTTGTTTCCTACCAATGAGTCCATCTCTGCATTCATGCATTGCTCCCACTTCTTTCTAGTTTCCACCTGCATTTCTTGTTCATAACATTTTGGTTCACCAGCATCAGTCATCAACAAATAATACATTGAAGGAGAGTATCGTTCAGGGAGTCTACTTAACCTGGTAAATCTTCTTGTAGTTGCAGGAGTTTTAGGTAATTGCTGTTGTTCTTGATTTTCTGGCACCTTTGGAACTTCATTTTCTTGAATTTCATCAAATACTGTGTACTCTGTGGTTTCCTTTTCCTGTTTCTTTCCCTGCAACTGATCTTTATACATGACCTTTTCATTGAATATCACATCTCTACTCCTGATGATTTTGTTATTTTCATAATCCCATAAGCGATAACCAAATTCATCAACCCCATATCCAATAAAGTTACATTTATTGGATTTAGCTTCAAGCATTGTTCTAGTTTCTTTATCAATATGGACAAATGCTTCACAACCAAACGTTATCAGAAATGAGTAGTTTACCTTTTTATCTGTCCATTCCTTCTCTGGAATACCACCATCCAAAGCACTTGAAGGTCCTCTGTTTATTAAATAAACAACAGTATTTACAGCATCCGCCCAAAACTGTAAGGGCAACCCTGCATGCAGTCTCATACACCTTGCACACTCCATGATTGTTCTGTTCATCCTTTCTGACACATCACTTTCTTGTGGTGTTCCTGGGACTGTCTTCTCTCTATGAATCCCATGGTATGAACAGTAACTCTCAAACTCCTTGCCGCAGTACTCACCTCCATTATCAGATCTAAGACACTTCAACCTTTTCCCTGTCTCATTCTCAACCAAAGCTTTCCAGTTCTTAAAAGTAGCAAACACATCAGATTTATATCTAATGCGATAAACCCAAGTTTCCTAGTTGCATCATCAATAAATGTAACATAATAATGAGATCCACCAAGAGATTGTACCTGAGCCGGTCCCCATACATGTGTATGCACTAGCTCTAACTTTTTATTCTTCTTTTGTTTTCCAACCCTGAGAAATCTGACTCTCTTATGTTTTCCATAAACACAGTTTTCACAGAATTCCAAACTTACCTGCTTCAAATCTGGCAGCAACTTCCTTGAGTGGAGAATCTGCATCCCCTTCTCACTCTTGTGGCCAAGCCTATGATGCCATAATGTTGTATCTGTTCCTGTGGAAGCTAAACAAATAGAATGGTTAGTATTATGAGGACATAAATACAACGTACCTGTCCTATCTCCTTTTTCTATCACCATCAATCCTTTAGTGATCTTCCACCACTTTTATCCAAATGTAGATAGACAGGCGCCATCTCCCAACTGCCCTGTTGATATCAGATTTCTTTTCATAGCAGGAATATTCCTAACATCTTTTAACAGGTAGTCAGTTCCATTCTTAACTTTTATCCATACCTTACCCATTCCAACAATTTTACATGGCTCATCATCACCCAATAAAACATGTCCAAAATCACTAGGAACATACTCATGAAAGTATTTCTTATGGGGTGTAGCATGACATGAAGCTCCTGAATCTACTACCCAATAATCACTAGTATTATCTAATGTAAAAATCAAAGCATCTTGTAACACATCACTTGCTACATTTGCTTCCTGGGTAGTTTCCTTCTGTGCATCTCCTTTCTTCTTTAGAGATATGTAGTCTTTCTTCAGATGTCCTTTCTTTCCACAGTTCCAGCACTCTATTTTTCCCAGTCTGGACTTGGATCTGCCCATTTTAGACTTGTCACGATTACCTTGGCTCTTTCCTGTCTCCTTTTGTCTTCCCCTGCTCTCCATGGTCAACGCATTACCTGATGTCTCATCTGTGATTTTTCTTCGCATTTTCTCGCTAAGAATAACACCATTGACATCATCAAATTTCAAGGTGTTTGAACCAGAGACAGAGTTACTTACAGCCATGACCAAGCAATTCCATCTTTCTGGCAATGAACACAAGATTAGAAGAGCCCTAACCTCATCATCAAAGTTCACACTTACAGAACTTGGCTGATTTGTAACCGTATTAAACTCATTTAAATTATCAGTAACAGATCCACCTTCAGACATCTTCATATTAAATAAATGCTTCATTAGAAATACCTTGTTGGAGGCCGAGGGTTTTTCATACAGCTTACCCAGTGCACTCATCAAACCCTCTGTTGTCGTTTCTTTTGAGATATTGAAAGACACTAACGAAGCCAGGCTCAGCCGTATTGTTCCTAGAGCCTTTCTGTCAAGAACCTCCCATTCTTCATCCTTCATGGCCGTCGACTGCTTTTCTCTTCCTCCCAACAGTAGGAATAGATCCTTCTGGTATAGATAGTCCTCCATTTGCATCTTCCATAACTGGAAGTTTTGGCCATTAAACTTCTCGACCTTAAACTTTCTTTCTTCCACCATTGCTCCCACTCGAACCAAAAACCCTAGCTTCCTGTGGGTTTATCTGCCAAATAGACCTTTGGCTCTGATACCAAATTTAGAAAAACACAATCGCAGAGCAATAACAATAAACAGAAATGCAAATATAATCACACACATATTACAAGAGAGACACAGATATATTGTGGTTCACCCCAACTTGGGCTACGTCCACACTGAATTTGCCAGTCCTTATTATTATTACTGTCCAGCAAGGTGAAGGGATACAACCTACAGCACAGTTGCTACACTTCCTCTTCACTATCTCACTGTCTCTCTCCTAATCTTAGAGATCTTTACAATGCATAAAACCTAATACATCAACCCTAGCCATATTACAATGTCTTTCTTTTATAGGGAAAATACAATGGAAAAAATGCCATGGGATACCCAAAACCATGGGCCCGCAAAACAGCTGGCAAAAACAACCCCTAAAAATGCAGAATGGGTGTACAGTCCTCCGCGATGCACAGCTAAGAAAATATCATCTATGAGACTGGAAGATCTGGCTCCACAACCAACAACATTTTGAAAATAATGTTGAATGCATACTAATTTGATGTCAATCAAATGTAATTGGAGTTTGCAGTTAAGTCTATCGAGTCATTAATTATTGAAGTTACTCTACTTTGAATTTTTGAAGTTGTGAGGGGGTGAAGCATGAGTCTCTTTTGCGGCAAGCAATCCCCTCAATCTATGTAATTCATTATGTCTCTAGTTGACTTATATAGTTGATTCAAGTCATGTCGTGGCAAGCAGTCGAGCCCGACCAAGATCATGTGCATGAGCAGGAAACATAAAATCTTGCAGGCATTTTACATCATCACAACAAACAAAGATGTCGATGCACATTCAAGAAGAAGATATCCTACACCACACAGACATAACTTAATGACCAAATGATGACACAAGAACAACTGAATATATCGTGTCCGCCAGTGTAGAAATGCAGAAGCACTTCTTGGATAGTGATTGTAGAAGTTGAAGGTAGAGAAACGATGTAGATATAAAAGCCAAAATACCTTCGTCTGAGCCGTTGAAGATTGGCTAGTTGAGTAAAGGTTGAGGCTTCACCAACTGTTAACCGATTGAAGGAAGATACTGAAGATATAAAAGCCAAAATACCTTCGTCTGAGCCGTTGAAGATTGGCTAGTTGAGTAAAGGGTGAGGCTTCACCAATTGTTAATCGATTGAAGGAAGATACTGAAGATATAAAAGCCAAAATACCTTCGTCTGAGCTGATGAAGATTGGCTAGTTGAGTAAAAGGTGAGGCTTCACCAACTGTTACCCGATTGAAGGCAGATACTGAAGAATCATACATCCTGGGTGTTTTCTGCATAATTGTTCTCTTTGGGACGAAGAAGCGTTTTGGGGTGGGGGTGATGTTGGAGGGACCCTTTATGTCCTTAATAATCATCATTATCTTGTATGTTTGTACTTAATGAATGGGTGGCTGAGAGAGGGTAACTACTCCAACCTCTTTATGTATGTATAAATAACTATTTCAAAGATGAATAAAACAATTGAATGCATTCGACTCAATACTTTTCATTTTCTTGATTGGTTGTGTGTGCTTGATTTATGATTTGATGATGTGTTGAACTTGCACGCTCAATAGTATTAAAAGAAAAATTAATTATGCATGTGTGAGATACATGGCAAGTTTCAGAAATCTATAAAGAGAAGGAGAGAGCATGAGGCTCTCATCTCTTTTTCACTTTCGTTATGGCATAGACGATGTCATATTCAGACGGTGACTGCTAAGAGTTTGGTTTGTCATTTTATGAATAGGGTTGGGATCCCTTTAGTGAGATCTACGTACCTTGACTACGCTACCATATTTGTTACATTCATCCCCATTGCGGCTCGGGGGTTTCCAGGGGAAGAAGATTCCCGTTGGGAGTGGTGGGGTGGTTTCTAGTGGACATTTGATGTTTGGCAATCGAAGTGTGGAATTGTGGCGATAATTCAAAAAAAATTGCAGCCTTCGACAATCTACAACAAGATGTCTTAGGTTAGTAAGATGGTTAGTTTAATTATTTCTGTTGTTCGATTTAAAAATTAATTTTGTTCGAACCCATTTTAGGATGCTAGCCTATAAATATGTTGTTTCAATATATATATATATATATAATGTTGTTTATTTTAAGTGACATCTGGTTGTGGTTCAATCTTTAAAAAGAGTATATGTTGTTTAGTGTCATTCCAAACGTAATGATTTATAATTGTTCAATTGGAAGAGTACTCATACATATATACCCTTTGTTGATTGTCAAAGGAATGGTTTTTGTGTTTTCAAAGGATACGCATTCAGAAAGGGTTAAATATATATACTCATGGATATCAAAAGAGTTATATGTCTTATTGTCTTAATATTTGAAAGATTATATATATTTATGTAAACACCAATCAATTTTTATACAATCAACAATAAGCATGAATAGAAGCATGATACTCCATGTTTATAAAAACCGATGGAAGCATAACGTTGGATCGAAGGGCGACCTTACAGGCATAAATATGATTTTTCTTTTACTAGAACCATATCTCTATGTTGTCGAACTTAAAAGATGATCTCATGAATTATTTGATGTCTCTTAAGAAACATAGATCTATGTCCATATGATGTTAGAGTGAGGAACCTGGAAACTATAGGTAGCGATATTAAATCAAAATTAAAAGAAATTTGTCAATATAATGTGTGGCATGAAGGTTGCCATATAAAAATGATATGTGATATTAGAATTGCGTGGCATGACTGTTGTGAAGTCGAAGAACCTATATATTATATTAAAATTTTATATTGTTAGCAGTTGAGAACGTTGAGTCAACGATCCTGAAGGATGATTTTACTGCGGAGGTTGGTCACAAATGAATCCCTCCTAATTGTCAATTGGTTGTTTTGAACCCTGAATTAATTGCCTCCCTGAAACGATACGGTCCATGAACCTGAGTGACGGGGAATGATTGAAAACAACTTTAGTACAATTATGGTATAATGTAGTTTTGTATTTTAAATTTAAGGTTTCCACGTGTTTGGTCGTGATTCAACACTGTATTTACAATGCTATCAAGATAGGCCATGGTTGATTTTCATGATAGCATCTGATGGTTGTGGTGCGAGAAGAGATGTATTGTTTATCAAGAAATGTTATGTTTAGGATAATCTTATCAAATACTATGTAACTGTATGGTATGGATGGTGTTTTATTGTGACAAGATTCAGATATGTTAAAGTGCGTGGAAATAGAAGAGCATTGATAGCATGTCATGTGTTGCAATTGTGATGCACTTGAAACAATTAATGAGTTTCATGCTACTTATCTTCACTATATAGACATGTTCGTACCTCTCTGTAGGTCAATTGTTCTTAAATTGTTAATGTAGTTTTGGGGACAAGTTGTGGGAATTGCAAGTATGGAATTGATAGCCTCTTTTAAATTCATCTAAATGAGGTTTTGGAATCATTAGAGGGGAATGTTTCTATGAGTGGATTCAATACCTCTAGTGTTGAGGGTCAAAACAACAATAGTATTGTTTATGGACTTCTCCGGTGTAGGGGATACTTAATTTCCACATAATTCCAATAGTATGCATCGATGACAAAAGAAAGGTTTGTTAAGAAATGTCAAAACAATACTTTTGGATTTGCTTAACTAGATGACTATTTCTTACGTTATGACAATCATAGTTTTTACAATTATAATGAGGGTAGCAAGATCTATGTTGTATTATATTTTTAGAAAATTATCTTTGGCATATTATATATAGCCATATGTAATCAAGTTTATATTTATTTTGGATTGTGATATTCATAATTGATGAGAATAAAAGAAACTCAATGCAATATAACCCTTGAAGAATGTCACAATGCAACATAAACATTAATGAACATTAGTTAGTCAAGATGAATGTCACAATTTTACATAAATTTAATTATGTTGAACTATATTGAGCATATCATCTTATCGGGAAAATTAATTTATTAATTTGTTGTTCATTAAATTATCAACCAAGGATCGTAAGCTGATGAGGCGTTAAGAAAAGTATATGTAAAGTTAATATTGACTGATGTTGAAATAACCTAAACTAATTACATCCAGAAAATGAACACTTCTAGAAACTAATTTAAACACTTGAACTCATCCTTTGCATGCAGGACAACTTCACCTTTCGTCAAACACTAATCATTCCAGTCATAGTTCTCATCAAAAAGACATTCAACAAGTTTAAAAATTCTTGTAGTTTACTTTAAGAAATAAATGAAATCTAATTAACTAAGTCACACAAGATTGTAAATGAAATATCAGAATATTTTGGAGTTGTGAGTCCAAACCTTGTGGCTTCTCAACCACTTCTTAGATTGACGGGGTTAACTATCCAGAAGCCTGGATCACACAAGGGAACCCTTCAATCCAAAGCAACATACTTACATAAAATGAAGGAATTAAAATAGATGACTGAATATTCACATAAATAATTAAACAACTAATGATGAACTAAAAATGAAATATGAAATAATTTTGCAAAGATATGCGAACAAACATTTAATAAAAATAAAATCTAACAACTAGTGTCTGCAAGTGCATCCAATTTAGGCGAACCTCTTGGTTCGGTGCACTACAGGAAAAAAATAACTTAGGGACTGATCAACAATAAAATATCTTCATTTATAAAAAATAAATTACAGAGTGAGAGTCAATAGGAACTGAACTTTGATCTCAAAACCAACCCCTTACTCTGTGCTTTCTTACCAATTAGACTTAAGCTAATATACTGAAAAGAATATTTTACATTATATAGAAAGCTCTCATACAAATTAGTTACAACTTTAGATCCAAATATATGGATCTTAGGCACTCAAAATAGACTTCCCCATCCCAATAGAGACATACATATAATCATGCTCTAGGATATTGTGCCACAACATTAATAATTTCATGATTTGACAACATTAAGTCATGATTGGAAACCAAAATTGGATATTGCGCCACCTGGTGTTGATCATGGAGTTGACCAAGAATGATTACGGAAGATCAAAATCGAGGAGGAAATCAAATAGAAGAGAGATCATATGAATAAATATTGGAATGGATTCCAAGTCTTCAATCAAGATCTAAAAGACCAAAATATCTCATCCAATGAGTGACTTCCTCCTGTAGTTCTGGTAGCTGGACTGTGAGTTGGAAGTGTTAAGAAACTACTAGAATTCATGTTTCTTGATTCCAAGGATATAAATTCTCTGCAGTTCTCGTAATCCAAAACATACTCTAGTGATGTCTCCTACAATCCCGGTAGCGTATGATCTCTTTTAAAACTCTTGTAGCGTAGTCTTCTAGAATCTACGGTTTGGATAACATGTAGTCTTCTACAGTTCCAATAGCATGTAGTCTTATGTGGTTTCGGTAGCATGTATTATTATGTGGTTCCAATATCATATGATGTTTATATAGTTCTGATAGCTAGAGGATACTTGCTGTTGCAAGAGCATAGAGAGACTTATGTAGTAGGACAATACTTGTATCATGCAAATAATAGATTATATAGTTCTGATAGCTAGAGGATACTTGCTGTTGCAAGAGCATAGAGAGACTTATGTAGTAGGACAATACTTGTATCATGCAAATAATAGAGAGAACATGAAAAATAAAGGAAGCTGGTTGAAAATTTAGGTGATAATAGATAGAAAGGGATCACCTATTTTGACCATAAGTAAGCCAAGATGATTGTCACAATATGACATAAATTTAATCATGTTCAACCTTGGTGAACTTGATCATCCATAGTAAACCATGGTCAAACATGTACATCATGGTCAAATACATGCAACAATAGTCAACCATAGCCAATTATAGTTAAACAAACTCAATGCGACATAACCCTTGAAGAATGTTGCAATGCAACATAACCATTGATGACTATCATTATTTGACATAAATTAGATAAGAAAAATATATCAATGTGATATAATCGTTCAGAAACATTACAATCCAACATAACCTTTTATGAATGTCGCAATGTAACACAAATATTACGGATCATACAAATTTAGCATAACTCAACTAATATGAGCATCCCAATAGATATAACCATATAATAAACCTATTAGTGTCAATTTGCAACAGAATATTGAAGTTAACCTCTTAATGTACCATAATGTGACAACTGACATAATCCTTAGTGAGCATCACAATGCAACAATACCATTGATGATTGAAGTAAATGAATCTCAAAATGAGACATAATCGATAAGGAATGTCATAAATAAACATAACCATTAATGATTATCACAATTCAACGTAAGTCAAACAAGATTAAAGTATCAATGTGGCATGACTGTATGAAATGTTGCATGCCTTGATATGAACCATATTTTATGTCTACATGGCCTATTATATTTAATATCAGTGAGCGCGCTCATCATGGTTAACCATAATCAGGAACATTCAAACATGGTCAACCATGATCAACCATAGTTAATCATGGCCAACCAAAATCAATTAATTGAACTATTGTCAACAAAAGTCAACCATATTTAATCATGGTCAAGCAAACTCAACTATAGTCAAACATGGTTAAACATAATCAGACATCCCTAAATGTAAACTAATATAATGTGTTCATTGACTATGTTGTTTACACATCTGATGGGCCAAATGAATAATTGAGTTAAGGATGGGATTTAACCATGATTAACCATACTTGAAGATGGTTAACCATAATTAACCATTATTAGAATTTCTTAAATAAATTCAACCATAGTCAAGTAAAATATATCATAGTCAAACATGATAAACCAATGTTAACATCAGGGGATTTTTGAGGTAAAAAATGGGCCTCAAAACAAAGTATGTACCATAAAAAATCATTTTATAAGAACCAATAAGATTCAAGATGATGATGTCAACCATAAGGGTAAAATTTGTAAAAAGCAAATGGAGGGAAAAAGAAAAAACTACTTTCTCTTATCATATTTTTGGTGTATCTCCTTAACGGTTTACCCAAATTTCAAGTTTGGGAACTTGTTGGATGCGTAATTTAACTATGCATCCAACCCATACCCACATTGCATACTTATGAGGCGCCCACGACATGAAGAAAATAAAATTTCAATAAAAAATGTATTTTAATATTAAAATGCGTTTTTTTATTGAAATTTTCCTTTTTTCATACCATGGGTGCCTCAGAAGTATGCAGTGTGGGTATGGATTGGATACATAATTAAATTTTTCATCTAACAAGTGCCCAAACTTGAAATTTGGGTAAATCAATAAGGATATATGTCAAAAATACGATAAGAAAAAATATTTTTTCTTTTTCCCCTCTAAAATTTAGAACTCTTATTTTATTATTATAACTCTTATATTATTATTTCCCTTAGGAGGCCCATTTTAGACCTCAAAACTCCCCTAATGCAATATTTGACCATTATTAACCATAATGAAACATCGTAAACCATAATTGAACATGGCCAACTATAGTCACCATTGTTCAACCTTAGTTAACCATAATTAACTATATTCAAACATGTGATTGATGGTTAAGGATGATCAAACATGTTCAACCGTTGTTAACCATAATCAAACATGGGGAACCATTTTCAACCATGTTAAACATTGTTGACCATTTCCAAACATAGACATCCATCATTAACCATAGTTAATCATGGTCAATAAAACTCAACTCTATTTAGACACAATCAACCAAGGTCAACTAAATTCAACCCCTATTATCCATACGAATCCTAATCAACTAGAATCTCCCATATCCACCCTTCTTCAACTATAGTCAATCATGTTTGACCATAGGCAATGATAATCAAATGTCACAACCATGGTTAAGTATGGTCAAATATAATCAACCATGGTCAAACAATCATTAAGCATAGAGAATCATGGTGAAGAATAGTCAACCATGTTAAAATTGGTAAAAAATATTTAATAAATATCAACCATAGTCAACCATGGCCAACCAAAGTCACAAACTCAATGAGAATTTTTTTTTATAAGTGTTGCAATGCAATGTAACCATTAATGAATGTATTAATTTCTCTAAACCATGTTTAACAATAGTCAAAGATAATCAACCATTGTAAAACCATTGTTAACCATAAAATAACACGGTGAAACATTTTCAATTTTCAACCATGGTAAACATGGTTAACCATAATCAAGCATGGTTAAACATAAACAACCCTCATTAACCATAGTCAAACTGAATCAATCAAAATCAACCATAATTATACATGATCAACCAAATTGAACTATATTAAACACTTGTTATCCATAATTAATCTCGGTCAACCATATTCTCTCATATTTACCCTTCTTCAACTATAGTCAAGTATGGTTAAACATGATTGACCATAGTCAATGATAATAAAATGTGCCAACCATGGTTAACAATGGTCAAACATAATCATCCATAATCAAGCATGGTTAAACATGGACAACCATCATCAACCATAGTCATACATAGTCAATCAAAATAAACCATAGTTATACATGATCAACCAAATTCAACTATATTAAACCCTTGTTATACATAATAAATGTAGATAGCCCCCTTTGTGGGGTCATCCCTAAATATTAATAATAAAACTTATCAATGTAATATAAAAGAAGATTCAAACTTATCCATGACAAAAAACTAACTTACGGGTACCCACACGAAGCTGGTACCCAAAATAACCGCAACAAGGGCATGTGAGCAGAAAAAAAAAGGATGTGCACAGACCTCCAAAGGCACGCACGCGTCCCTGCTTCGGCAATGCCGAACGTCCACGTGGTTCACCCCACGTGGACAAAAGGGGCGCGCACGCGCCCTTGATGCGTATGCACATATTGGCACACATGCGTTAGTGGCGCGTGCGTGCCTCTATTTTTTTATGAATAAAAAAACAGAGCTCACGGTTTTTGTCATTTTTGACAGACCCGTGAGCTAGAATACCAACCCGCAAGCGCACCTTCAACCCCATGAACGTGTCCTCGTGCACCCCCATCGTCGTCAACACCAAGCAGTCGCCCCTACACTACATTGCCATCCATTTCTCCAAGTAATTGCTCCTCAAAGCACAAATTTGTCTTTATTTTTGTTTTTTTTTGTTTTCCATTTGAATTTTAATTTTTAAAATTTTTTTACAATCCATTAAAAAACCAAGGAAATTTAATTGCAGGCCATCTACACACCTAACAAGATGTCAGACACACCACCACCATTCGATGAAACCTGACCTCCAGAAGAGAATATGGGAACCGACAATGAACCCAATGAAAACTCTGAAGATCAATTACACCAAGACTTAAATCAATTGAGGGCACTAAGTAATGAATTGAACAGTACCAGGGAACCCTCTCGGGTTTCCTTGGCTTCATCACTTCAAAACATTATTGAATCAATCAATATTGCACATAGTGAGATAACAAACTTGAGCTAATACAGGGCTCGAATGAGGGAACACTACTCCACTAGGTTGTCCAAAGAGAAAATAAAAGACCTCAACATCATCAAAGACCAGTTGTATAGCAAGTTCATAGTTTCCTCGACCGGACAGCCTCCAATTTTGACGAGGCCTCGGGTTTGCATGGACTGGTGCATTTACCAGCCATGGAGAGATAACTGGAGACAGAGATGGTTCATGGTGTTTGACAAGCCCCCGGGCAACAATTTGGAGGTCCCACAGTATTTCCTTCAAAAATTGTGGGCTGAGTTTGAGCTAGGGTACCATGTCAACTATTTTAACATCACTGAGTTTCAGAGTGTCGGTCTTGGCTTTGCCCAATATTGACCTTAGGCACACCGCAACCCGCTTAGAGGACCTCCTACACCCAGGAGAGAGCCAAAGCCTCCTCCTCAACCACTCGGGTTTGGTAGCGGTCTAGATGAGATTCATGACTCTGTCAGACGTGCCACACATGACTTGCTTAGACATACCAAATTCGTGTCCATGTATTCCCATAGCCGGGAGGACATCGATGAGACACAGACAGCTGCACAGTCTATGGGTGATGGCCGAGACATGTCGGGTACAGGTGGAACCCAGGCGGGGCCTTCTAGTTCTGCTGGAACAATGGCACATCATTGTTCTCACTATGGTCATTCTTGCCATGGTGATACGCAGCAACATGCCACAGAGAGCTTCATGGATCAGGTTTGCTATTTTTTTATTTAATGTTCAAGTATTTGTTGTATTTTATTTGATATCGTATTGTTTAATATAGTTAACTTTGAATTACACATTGTTGACTTTATTTGTTTTAATGTTCAGTTATTCGGTGCCGGGTCTCCACCCCCCAGGTAGGAGGACGTCGGTCCCTTTGACCTCGATGGAGCCATGGCAACAACAGAGGAGATTGCGACACCATACACACAGGTAACTTCTTTACTTTGAATAATTAGATCCAGTTATGAGTAATTTGTGTTTAGTAATTACAAATTAATTAGCATTGAGTAATTACCATATTATCATCATATTTTACAGTTGTGTTTATAATATTGTCTAATTTATTTGAGAGATATAAATTCGTATAATCCCACCAAAAAAAAAAAATGAAACCTTATCAAACATGAAAACCTAACAAAACTATAAACATTTGTGTTAGACACAATGCTCACTGAGGGGGGGGGGGGCTGAATCAGTGAGCCTATACTTTATTTAATTTCAACTTCAATCACCAACTCTTATATCATCATTTCACATTCACATCATATTCATCAATGAACTAACTATCAACTAATGAAACACAACACATAATACGAGACTAGATATAGTTTTTGTAATCTTTTGTATTTGGTTCAACGGCTACAACCGTGAGGCAATTCAGCACCAACTGATACAATGAGCACCAACT
Source organism: Larix kaempferi (assembly GCA_027924585.1). NCBI lineage: Eukaryota > Viridiplantae > Streptophyta > Pinopsida > Pinales > Pinaceae > Larix > Larix kaempferi. Next base: position 21,364,600 of record BSBM01000179.1, on the reverse strand, counting down.
CATCATCTAGGACCCAGCCTAGTTTTTCTTAGATCCTACTAAGAAAATGGATACAAGACCCTACTTGTATTTACGATTACATAGTTGTCACATATCATACATATCACAGTCATGTCATTATTCACATCATCTCATTCATCAATCTGTTTCCAGCACCTTGTCTTCAATCATCATTTTGTCCCTATTGCATCATGTCCAGCATCTTCTCAAACATATCGATATTCTATCTACATTCACATCTTTAACCTTTCATCAAACTATCATTAACCATAGGCAAATTATCATTCTGCTTTCAAGATATCCAACATATCCACATTTATATCACTTTCTGCTCATCATCACTCTGTCATAATTTTAACCAGGATATACACAAATACATCATTCTCTCCTTTCACCAAACTGTTGCCCAAAATATCATTAGTCTCTTCATACTATATAGATTGTCATGTCTTTCTGTTGTATATGCACATCATATCACATGATATTCAATCAACCTGTCTATGTAATTTTCATTTTATTTTTATTTTTAATTGCTGAGCCGACTTTGTCCTTTGAATGGACACATAATAGTTCACATACAATGTTTTATTTGCATGCTGGTTTGGTTTGACTTCACACAACCACATCAAAGGCCACATTAGAAACTTAGGGCTTTCTCATTTTTTTTGTGGGCTTCTACATCATCATGTTTAAATACTTCAGCATCAAAGGTTTCGTCAAGCAATTATGAGGGCAAGGGCTCCATCACACCCACAACAATAGACCACAAACAATTCCAAGAACCCCAAGGCAACAATACATTATGTCTTCTTCACCATACATCAAGGATTCCACATATGGACATCTTCAAGGTCCAAGGGCTTCAACATCCATCGTAAGTGCCATTAGATAAGGGCTGATTCAATTTGTATGTGGGTTTCAATGTGGGTTCCACCATTAAGAGTCAATCATTTAGTATTTAATCAACATGCTTTCAATGGACATCAAGCCCATCATCAAATGGTAGCATGGACCATCACCAAGGGTTCCACTGCCCCATCAAACCACAAATGACCACAGAATGGGTCATTTGGCTCATTAGGTGTTCCAATGGCTCCAATGCCCACCTCCATGGTTCTTCATGCCATGTGTCTTCTTCAAGCCATCCACATCATCATCTTCTTTGTTATTCCTCAAGCCTTTGTCATTAATGTTGTCACCACCATCACCATCACCGTCAACGTCTTCATAGTGGCCAAGCTTCTAGAAATTCAAGAACCTGATGTTTCTCATGTCTTATTACCCTAGTTTATTATCATGGGATTTTCAATTTATTCTAATACTTGAGACTGAAAGTAATCATACTAGTACTCCTAGAACATGCTATTAGGAAAGACATATAAACAACGTAAAACAACTTATCACATGTAGTGTCACTAAAGTTTTTGAAAATAATGTAAGGCCCATAAGGAAGAGTGATAATCTTACAAATATGGTCTATGGGGCCTTGCTATTATCTTGATTCAAATTCAACTCGATAAAATATTTGGCATCAAGAATACTCATTTAACTCATTTCACTCAAGATTTCTTTGATTTCAATCAAGTGATATCATTCTGACAACATAGCTATTCAATCAAGAACACATAATTACTCATTCAATGCAAAAGAACATGGCACATTCAAGCTTGTAAGTAAGTTAACCATGAAAAATATTTCTCCTTCTTCCTTTTTCTAACGATCAACACTCTAAAGTGTATTAAATAACATGCACACTAACTTAACTGCTATTTAGCACCTCTTTGCAAATTTAAACAATGAGATGCCATTTTATTTGATGATGTAAATGTTATGGAAATAAAGGGACTCAAGATCCTCACTCTAGGGATGCAAATACTTTTCCACTGGGTGAATCAAGCTTCTAGGAAACTACAAATCTATAAGAAGACATCAAAACCTAGGAACTCTTCACCAAGAACCCAAACACATTACATAGGTTTCCAATTCAAATTTGTAAATGGACATGAATTCCATTTGCTTATGAGACACTGCACATCTCTCTAGGGCTAAAGGAAAAACTCACCTATTCATGGGGATGACTCTAGAAAAGGAAAAGCTCACCTACTCATGGAAATGACTCTAGAAAAGGAAAAGCTCACCATGTCACCTTATATGCCCTCTCACCTTATTTAATTTTAATTTCATGCCATGCCACCTTCTATCCTTTTAGAATATTGGATATCATCTAACTTGAATATAAATTTATTGCAGTCATGTTTTCTAACTACCATCATTGTCATTCTCATTTTCATTGTGTTTAATATTGTTAATATTGTTTTTATAAATTCAGTCTAAAAATTGTAGTGTTCGCACAGGTGTTCGTGGGCTCCAGCGACTAGCCACCACCACTGGGGACCGGCAATTCTCCCCGTGCACAGGTATTGTGTGTATTAAATCATAAATTTAATTTCAAATACGATGACTTGTCTGTGTATATTTATATTTTTGTATATTAAACCATGAAGTTATAAATGTGTATGCAGGTGCGAGCACCTCATCCTGCCAGTGCCATTATTCCTCCCTCCCTCGACCTTTCGGCCACCCTATATGCCAGTTGCATCCCCTGGCATACATGCCCCATTCCCCAACCCCTTCCATCCAGCCCTCCCCTCCTATATAGCACCACAATTCCATCCAGCTCCCCCTTACGCATCATATCTAGCTCCACCTCCGTATCAGTTTTTCCCATGTTCCCACCCTCCCCCATCCGACCACGGCACACCACCCATCCACAGTCACCCATCCCTCTACCGCAACACAGAACTCGCCCCCCCCACATTCCCCCACCACACTTGCTTCCCCTTCTAGGGTGCGCCCATCCATACTACAGCCAGTTGGGGTTTATAGCCCTAGACGTACATCTCCACTTCCCCCACCCCAGTCCATGCCTCCTCCTGCCACGCCCCCTTCTTCCACTGTTACCCCCAGTGGTGTAGCCACCATTGATGTGGCTACATCCTCCCCTTTACCGTCCACCCTAGCATCAGAGCAGGCTATCCAGCCGACTGCTCCATCCGCCAGCCCCGAAGACCAGCCGATTTTGTTCACGGTGAGATTGACTAGTTTATCATTTAACTCTTGTTCAATTTAAATGGAAATTACTATATGCATCTAGTTTCAGCATTAATCTAATTGTTCTAAATTTTGTAGGGTGGCATTGCCGAGAGACTTGGATCACGGAGGAGGGAGACCCCCTCATGACTTACAGTCTCGCATGTGGTGAGTTATCCAAGATTTGAAAACTATTTTTAATTTGAAATTATGTTTTATACTTGTATAATTGCCAGAAAAAGTTGACATATTATTGTTGTCGTTTCAGGGCTCAGGGGGACGTTCTCAAAGACGCCGGAAGGACGCAGCTTCCTCTAGCACGAAGAAGAGGAAGATTGATTTTGGAGATGCACCTGGGAGCTCCGAGGGTGGGCGGGAGGATTGAGAGACCCTCCTATGTACAGTAGCCATGATGTGGCATTTTCAGCACGAGTTGCCATATTTTGTACAGGGCACCATGGGCCATATTTTGTATAGGGCACGAGTTGCCTTTTTTTGTACGGGGCATGAGTTTCCATTATATAGAAATTGGGAACGATGTTCCATTTTTCCAAAAATATTACATGATTGGATCATTTTTGCATATTACTAGATGGATTTGCACTTGTGTATATGATTTTGTCCTTGATTACATTTTTGCATATTTGATTTTGTCTTCATTTTAGAACTCTCATCTGTGGATCATAGTGTTAATTGCATGTTATTTGAATGGTTATTATTTCATAAATTTGTCTTAAGCAATTACACACACATATCCTAAATGTTTATGGTTTATTGAATGAATGTTTACAATCATCTAATCATTTACATTCTAGAAGTTACCAAACATGTGCAAGTGGTTTTAGTGTCATGTTCTCTGCCTTGCTCGGGAATGATGGGAGGGGACGTGACATAATGGAAATGACTGCAAGTGGTAATTGATTAAATTCTTAACTATTCTTTTGAGATGAGTTTAAATAATATAAATAAAAATAACAATTCAAAAGGAAGTATATATTGCCCTTTGTTATGAATCCATGTGCAAATGACAAATGATAATCCATTTATGTGATTAGACACTTAGGAATTAAGAGTCCACCTTCTATCCCTTAAGTGATTTAATTAATAATCGTGGTTGATGAGATGTAAAATTACAAGAACACTAACTTACAATTCTTGGAAAATTAAAGTTTCCCTCAAGCTAAGCTACTGACAAAACATACAATTAAATCTAACTAAAAATTCACGACTTGTTATAAAGATAACTATGCAAGTTACACAAGTAAATAGTTACACTTCCTATGAAATGAATTTGCATGCATATTACATTGGCCACTATGGAACACTACTGAAAATTAGGGATTCTACCATTGAACTCTTCCGAGAAAAAGAGAAAAAATGTGCAAGTCACCAAGATCATGCAAAATAAAATTCCAAAAACCTTGATTCCTTACAAGGGTTGCTAAGTGAGTTTGCATGCTAGTTAATGACTTTGCATGTCACTAGAGGTTAGAAAACAACTAAAAAAAACCTAGTAAGTAAGATTAATTGATCAAGATTCTAAACCCAAAATGGAGTAGTCAATCTATTTTAGGGATTTTGTTGCAATGATGAACAAAATTTGTTAATATATCCAAGTTGTGAGCGAGACAATATACAATGGTTATTTATTTGTCAAGCATGAGAGTACTATAACAGAAAATAAATAACTAAGAAGCATGCAAGCAATCATATCATAATATTAAATACAAGAATGTAATTCAAATACAATAAATGGATGGAGAAAACAAAACTCATATATTCTTCAAATGGAAAAGCATACAAATGTGTAACATCATTTGAGAAAAAATGATTTGAGGCAATTTAGCTGCAACACTCTCCTTGGGATGGGTCATTTTCCTTATTAAAATCTCTCTCTAGCTATAGTGACTGAAGAACACTTACTTCCTTAATGAAATAACTCGAGTAAGAATGAATACAATGAATGGTAAAGATGAGAGAATGAGGTGTTTGATCTCCAAGCTCTTTCTTCCCACATGACCTTACAATTATTCTCTTCTTCAAGTCTACCCCATGGCTTTGATTTATAGGAAAATTATGAGATTCAATGAAGAACTATTTCCAACCCATCTTCCCAAACCCTAGCACATACCCTTAGCCAAACCCTAGCACTAAACCATCTTCTTCATACTCACCATCGCCATCACCATCACCGTCAACGTCTTCATCATCACCACCATCTCCATCATCATCATTAACTCTAACTCTAACCCTAATTCAATTTCCTTCTATAACTCTAGCCCTAACCCTCACCCAAACCCTAGCACTAAGCCATCTTCTTCATCCTCACTGTCACCATCACCATCACCGTCACCATCACCATGATCATCATCATTAACTCTAACTCTAACCCTAATTCAATTTCCTTCTACGATTCTAGCCCTAACCCTCACCAAAACCCTAGAACTAAGCCATCTTCTTCATCCTCACCATCACCATCACCATCACCGTCACCATCACCATCATCGTCATGTCTTCATCATCATCATTAACTCTAACTCTAACCCTAATTCAATTTCCTTCTATGATTCTAGCCCTAACCCTCACCCAAAGCCTAGCACTAAGCCATCTTCTTCATCCTCACCATCACCATCACCATCACCATCACCGTCACCGTCACCATCATCATCATGTCTTCATCATCATCATTAACTCTAACTCTATCCCTAACCCTGACCCAAACACTAGCACTAAACCATCTTCTTCATCCTCACCATCACCATCACCGCCACCATCAACGTCTTCATCATCACCACCATCTTCATCATCATCATTAACTCTAACTCTAACCCTAATTCAATTTCCTTCTATAACTCTAGCCCTAACCCTCACCCAAACCCTAGCACTAAGCCATCTTCTTCATCCTCACCATCACCATCACCGTCACCGTCACCGTCACCATCACCATCATCATCAACATCTTCATCATCACCACCATATCCATCATCATCATTAACTCTAACTCTAACCCTAACTCTAACTCTAACTCTAACTCTAACTCTAGGTTCCTCATCAACATCTCCATCATCATCATCTTCTCCATCGTCATCATCTTCATCACCATCACCATCACCATCACCATCGCTGGCACCATCACCATCATCATCATCATAAGTGCTCGACGGACAATTTTGCAGAGTTGACCCCCATGTGCAAAAATTGCACACTCCCTCACTGAGCAAAACCCTAGTTTCCAAGATGGATGTTCAAGATGGAACTCAGGCCATGGGACCAGAGGAGAGGGGTGCCCCTGGCACTATCCCGACATGCTGAATCCAACGGAGTCGACGGTTTGTCAATCGGAGCCACAGTCATCATTCTATGGCTCGTTCCGTCTCGCATCCAAAAGGCCTTCAGGGACACCTATTGGATACCTGTCGGGGGCATAGAAGTCCAACCGTGCAGCAAAACTGGGCTCTAGGGAGTCCTGCAGGTGTGTCTAGGCAGGTTTCGGCTGGGAATGCTGACCGTAAGTGCTCGGTGGACGATTTTGCAGAGTTGACCCCCGTTTGCAAAAATTGCACACCCTCACTTAGCAAAACCCTAGTTTCCAAGATGGACATTCAAAATGGCACTGGAACAATGGGATCTAAGGAGAGGGGTGCCCCTGGCATTTTCCCAACGTCCTGAATCCAATGGATTCGACGGTTCGTCGATCGGAGCCACGGTTGTCATTCTATGGCTCGTTCCGTCTTGCATCCAAAAGGCCTTCAGGGACACCTACTGGATACCTACCGTGGGCATAAAAGTCCAACCGTGCAGCAAAACTGGGCTCCAAGGAGTCTTGCAGGTGTGTCTAGGAAGGTTCTGGCAGGGAACACTGGCCGTAAGTGCCCGACGGACGATTTTGCAGACTTGGTCCCCGTGTGCAAAAATTGCACACTCCCTCACGGAGCAAAACCCTAGTTTCCAAGATGGACGTACAAGATGGCACTGGGGCCATGGGACCGGAGGAAAGGGGCACCTCTGGCACTATCCCAACGTCTTGAATCCAACGAAGTCGATGATTCATTGATCGGAGCCATGATCGTCATTCTATGGCTCATTCCATCTCACATCCAAAAGGCCTTCAGGGACACCTGCTGGATACCTGCCGGGGGCATAGAAGTCCAACCGTGCAGCAAAACTGGGCTCCGGGGAGTCCTGCAAGTGTGTCTAGGCAGGTTCCACCTGGGACAGCTGGTTGTAAGTGCCTGGCGGACGATTTTGCAGAGTTGAACCCCGTGTGCAAAAATTGCACACTCCCTCACTAAGCAAAACCCTAGTTTCCAAGATGGATGTACAAAATGGCACCGAGGCCACAGGACCAGAGGAGTGGGGCACCCCTAGCACTATCTCGGCATCCTGAATCTAACAGATTTGATGGTTCATTGATTGGATCCACGTTCGTCATTCTATGGCTTGTTCCATCTCGCACCCAAAAGGCCTTCAGGGACACCTATTGGATACCTACAGGGGGCATAGAAGTCCAACCGTGCAACAAAACCAGGTTTCGGGGAGTTGTGTAGGTGTGTCTAGGAAGGTTTCAGTTGGGAACGCTAGCCATAAGTACCCGCTGGACGATTTTCCAAAGTTGACCCCAATGTGGGGGCCATCCAAATTTGCTCAAGGGGGCCATTTCTTGTCTGGAGGCCCCCGGGCGTACGTGGCCACCGTGGACAGGTCCACTGTGGCCACGTGGACCTATGGGTGCCGATAGAATCCAAGTCCGCTCACCGGTATGGGTTCCGTGGCGCCGGGGAAAATCCTCCAGGTGTCCCTAAACGGCCCCGGGGTGCCCGACTAGAATGCCCGTGGCACCCAGACCGTGGCTCGGTTCGCGAATCCGTCGACTCCGGCGGGTTTCAGCTAGGGGAGCCCCCACAGCATCCCCTGAAGACCCGGAAGCAGTGCCAACGAGCCATCTCTGGAGCTAGGGTTTTGCTCAGTGATGGCCATTCCAAATTTGCTCAAAGGGGCCATTTCTCATCCAGATGCCCCTGGGCGTGCATGGCCGCCATGGACAGGTCCACAATGGTCACGTGGACCTGTGGGAGGCGACGGAATCCAAGTCCTCTCACCGGGTTGGGTTCTGTGTCCCTGGGGCAAATCCTCCAGGTGTCCCTAAATGGCCCCGAGGTGCCCGACTATAATGCCCATGGCACCCGAACCATGGATCGATTCGTGAATCCGTCAACTCTGGCGGGTCTGGGACGGCAGGTTTCAACTAGGGGACCCCTCACAGCGTCCCCCGAAGAACCAGAAGCGGTGCCAATGAGCCATCTCCGGAGCTAGGGTTTTGCTCAGTGATGGCCATTCCAGATTCACTCAAGGGGGCCATTTCTCGTCCGGATGCCCCCAGGCATGCGTGGCCACCATGGATAGGTCCACAATGGCCATGTGGACCTGTGGGGGCCAACAGAATCCAAGTCCGCTCGCTGGTTTGGGTTTCATGGCCTCGGAGAAAATCCTCCAGGTGTTCTTGAACGACCCCGAGGTGCCTGACTAGAATGCCCGTGGCACCTGGACCGTGGCTCGGTTTGAGAATTCGTCGACTCCGAGAGGTCCGGGACGACGGGTTTTAGCTAGGGGACCCCCCACAGCGTCCCCCAAAGACTTGGAAGCGATGCCAATGAGCCATCTCCGGAGCTACGGTTTTGCTCAGTGATGGCCATTCCAGATTCGCTCAAGGGGGCCATTTCTCGTCCGGATGCCCCCGGGCATGCATGGCCACCGTGGACAGGTCCACAATGGCCATGTGGACCTGTGGGGGCCACTGGAATCTAATTCCACTCGCCGGTTTGGGTTTCGTGGCCCCAGGGAAAATCCTCGAGGTGTCCCTGAACGGCCCCGGGGTGCCCGACTAGAATGCCCGTGGCACCCGGAACGTGGCTCGGTTCGCGAATCCATCGACTTCGATGGGTTTCAGCTAGGGGACCCCCCACAGTGTCCCCCGAAAACTCAAAAGCGTTGCCAACGAGCCATCTCCAGAGATAGGGTTTTGCTCAGTGATGGCCATTCCAAATTCACTCAAGGGGGGCATTTCTCGTCCAGATGCCCCCGGGCGTGCGTGGCCACGTGGACCTGTGGGGGCCGACGAAATCCAAGTTTGCTCGCTGGTTTGGGTTCCATGGCCCCGGGGAAAATCCTCCAGGTGTCCTTGAACGGCCTCGGGGTGCCCAACTAGAATGCTCGTGGCACCCAGACCGTGGCTCAGTTCGTGAATCCGTCGACTCCGGCGGGTCTAGGACCGCGGAGCAAATGCCCAAAGTGTCCCTAAATGGCCCCGGGTTTCCCAACTAGAATTCCCATAGAACCCAAAGGCCATTCCAGATTCGTTCAAGGGGGCCATTTCTCATCCGGAGGCAGAAGAAGATCAATTTTCGACAAAACAATGTAGTTATTACATGTGGAGGCAGCGGTTTCCCATGGAAAACGAGTGTAGATTTGAGTAGAGGAAAGATGTTGGGAAATGAGCTATTACATTAGCTTTTCCAATGGGTGGCTGTAGGTATCTATTCTTTGGTGGCTATGGGAATCTATGCTTTTCTTCCGAGGGAAATCCTATTTCCATTGGAAGAAAAGCATAGATACCTACAGTGGCCATATTTCCTTTTGTAAACTGCTTTCCCATCGGAAAAGATAATTTAATAGCCCATTTCTCAACATCTTTCCTCTACTCAACCCTACACTCGTTTTCCATGGGAAACCGCTGCCTCCACATGTAATAACTACATTGTTTTGTTGAAAATTGATCTTCTTCTGCTAACTACATTGTTTTGTCGAAAATTGATCTTTTTCTGCCTCCGGACGAGAAATGGCCCCCTTGAGCGAATCTGGAATGGCCTTCACTGAGCAAAACCCTAGCTCTGGGGATGGCCCATTGGCACTGCTTTTAGGTCTTCGGGGCATGCTGTGGGGGGTCCCTTAACTGAAACCCACCGTCCCGGACCCGCCGGAGTCAACGAATTTGTGAACTGAGCCACGGTCCGGGTGCTACGAGCATTCTATTCGGGCACCCCGGGGCCATTCAGGGACACCTAGAGGATTTTCCTCGGGGCCATGGAACCCAAAGAGCGGAATTGGATTTCGTCAGCCCCCATAGGTCCATGTGGCCACAAAGGACCTGTCCACGGTGGCCACGCATGGCCGGGGGCCTCCGGACGAGAAATGCCCCCCTTAAGAGAATATGGAATGGCCATCACTAAGAAAAACCCTAGCTCCAGAGATGGCTCATTGGCACTGCTTCTAGGTCTTCGGGGGACGCTGTGGGGGGTCCCCTAGCTGAAACCGACCGTCCCGGACCCACTGGAGTCGACAGATTCATGAACCGAGCCACGGTCCGGGTGCCACGGGCATTCTAGTCAGGCACCCCGGGGTCGTTCAGGGACACTTGGAGGATTTGCCCCCGGGCAACGAAACCCAAACTGGTGAGCAGACTTGGATTTCATCGGCCCCCACAGGTCCACGTGGCCACAGTGGACTTGTCCACGGTGGCCACGCACACCCAGGGGCCTCCGGACGAGAAATGGCCCCCTTGAGCAAATTTGGATGGCCCTCACATTGGGGTCAACTTTGGAAAATCGTCTAGCGGGCACTTATGGATAGCATTCCCAACCGGAACTTGCCTAGACACACCTACACAACTCCCTGGAACCCGGTTTTGCTGCACGGTTGGACTTCTATGCCCCTGGCACGTATCCAGCAGGTGTCCCTGAAGGCCTTTTGGATGCGAGACGAGACGAGCCATAGAATGACGACTGTGGATCTGATCGACAAACCGTCGACTCCGTTGGATTCAGGATGTCGGGATAGTTCCAAGGGCATCCCTCTCCTCCAGTCCTGTGGCCCTGTGCCATCTTGTACGTCCATCTTGGAAACTAGGGTTTTGCTTAGTGAGGGAGTGTGCAATTTTTGCACACGGGGGTCAACTCTGCAAAATCATCCGTCGGGCACTTACAGCCAGTGTTCCTAGCTGGAAACTTCCTAGACACACCTACAGGACTCCTCGGAGCCTGGTTTTGCTACACAGTTGGACTTCTATGTGTTCGGATATCCACATCATCTATTTCAGGATCTTGCATGATCTATTTCAGGATATGCAGAATCTAGGGTTTGCATGCACCTGCATGCACTGGCATGCATCCCAGTCACCAGTTTGATGCCTCCAGCACCTTATCCACCTTCTTCTAGCACCCGGGAGCCACCTACCACAGAGTTTTAGCCCTCCTAAGCTGAAAGGCGCCCACTTCTCACCTACTGCCAGAGAAGGGCGCACTTGTTCACCTACCACTGCAGATTCACTTCAGTTACATTCAGTTAGCTACGATTCTCCCTGATTTGAGGCTAGTTTCACTCCTGACTGACTGTTTCACCTCCGATTGACCTCCAGTTCGATTAGGTGACTTGTTCTGACTTCAGTTAGCCTCCCATGCGCCCCCACTGAGCCTCCAGATCCTATATCAGTGCTACACACTTCAGTTACACTTATTGCACTCAGTTAGACTCAGATTGACACCTGGATGACTGGTTGTTGTGATTGATGAGCAACACCGATGATTGATGAGGACTCCTAGATAGAGTCAAGCTACTCCATTCTGTAATTCGAATGACCTCCTTAGGCAATTCGAATTGCTCTGTCATTGTGATAGTTTGTATTGTAATTCATTCACCCTTTCTGGGATAGAGAGCACTGCTGCATGTTTTGCACAGTTTTGCACCATATTTTCTATGTTCATCTGTTGTGATTGATTTACTTGTTCATTAGATCTGCTGTGACTAATTTTACATGGTATCAGAGCCATTGCAGGGACAAGATCTCTTTTCTACAGGTGTTTATACAAGAAGATTTGACTGAATTGCTAAAAATTGCAAAAAGTTTGGCATGAGATATCTCAAGGGCATTCGCTCCTGTGCATGCAAAGCTTGAAAATTATTCCAATACCACTCCAGAAGCTTGAGTAACCACATAATTCCTGGATCTGATACATTGGACCTATTCAACATTGCTTGAAATCCAATCCCAGGTGTGATGCAACTCTCAAAGGGTGGATTGTTCGACCTTATTGTGGTTGTTTTGATGTGATTTGCAGGTTTATTGTCTCCTTCAAGTGCACTCGCTATCTTCTGCATGCAAGGTTTCCTACATCAATTGCATTCGCTATAGTCTGCATGCAAGCTTCCTCTTCATCAGTTGACTCAATCCTTGCAATGGAATACTCTTCTTCAAAGCCTATCCTCACCCCATTCAATTATTTTGATTGGAAAGATGATATGGAGATCATATTACGTTCAAAAGGTTACTATCGAGTCACTCTTGGTCTTGAATTGGAGCCAAACAATGTGTCAGATCGAACCAAACACTACAACAAGCTTGATGAAGCTTATGGTCTTCTTTGTCTCTCCATCTCCAAGGATCTTCACTTCCATCTCAGCGGATTGAAGACTCCAAAAGCCATATGGGAGCAACTTGAAACACTATTCGGCAAGCAGGATGAGCTTAGGGCTTTTCAATTAGAGAATGAATTGATTGGCCTTAATCCTGAGAATTTTGAGACCATCAATGAATTCTTCACAAAATTCAAGAACTTGAACTTGCAATTGAAGAACAGTGGTGTTATCAAAGAGGATAAACAGTTGATCCTCTCCATTCTAAGCAAGCTTGGGAAAGATTATTCGGTATTTGTCTCTACTTTCAATTCCGGTCGGCTAACTACCCCGAATTGGAAGATGCCTACCTTGAATGCCTTCATTGAGTCCGTTACGAAAGAGCATGACAAGTTGATTCAAATGGGGTCCATAAGCTCCAAAGATTCAGCCCTATTTGTTCAAGGACCCAAGATCTCGAATGGTAAAGGAAAGCTAAAGAAGGAGAAGCCCAAATTCGAGCCTCACAAGCAAAAAGACAAAGGCAAGCAAACGGATGCACCATCCAGTTCGAAATCCAAGCAAAAGGGCAAAGAAGGTAACCAAAAATCTAAATGTACTTATTGTAACCGTGGCTTTCATCCCGAAAGTTCATGTATGAAGAAGACTATAGATCAAATGGCCCTCCTTTTGGAAAAGAACAACATAACCCTTCCTGACGGTGCAAGGAAGAAAGATCGGAATGACGATCATGAAAGAGGACAAGCACTCATGGCAACGGTTTCGAAGCCCACTAATCTCTTGATAGATTCGGGTGCATCAAATCATATGGCTGCAAATATTGATTCTTTTTCCTCATTCGATCCAAACAGCTCCATCCCCATCCATTTGGGAGATGACTCAAAAATTTCTTCAAAGGGCAAAGGTACGATTCATGTAGAACATGGATGCTTTCAGAATGTTCTCTATGTGCCTTCCTTAGCTTCGAATCTCCTTTCTGTGTATCAAATGACACATACTGGTGATCCAAAGAAAGTCACATTCAGCCCTAATACAGTTGAAATTTCTGATATCAAAAGTGGAAGACTAGTTGCGGTTGGAAAGGCAAACCACACTGCAAAATGTTATGAGTTTTCGCACTTTATTCCGCTTGCAAAGCCCACTGCTCTTTGCACACATGGTAATGAGGTTAGTAGGCTTTGGCATGAAAGATTTGGACATCTAAATTATAAGTATTTGCTGCTGCTATCAAATAAATCCATGGTAGATGGGCTTCCACAACTCCGTTCCTCGAAGGGAATATGCACCGGTTGCATTATTGGGAAGCACCCCGAGCACAGATTCGACCGCGGCAAGGCTAGCAGAGCCTCTACTATTTTGGGATTGATCCATTCTGATATCAGTGGTCCGCTGCCCCATATGTCATTAAATGGTTCAAGGTATGTGTTGACATTTATTGACGATTTTTCCCGCTTTACATGGGTATTCTTTCTCAAAAACAAGTCAGAAGTGCTTGGAAAATTCAAGGATTTTAAGGCTTCTGTTGAGACCACCACTGAGAGAAAGATCAAAGCTCTTAGATCTGATAATGGTGGGGAATATATCAAGTCTGATTTGCTGCAAATTTGTGCCCAAAGTAGAATCAAGATCCAACATACAGTTCCCTACACACCCCAGCAGAACGGTGTAGCGGAAAGGAAAAACCGGTCACTGAAAGAGATGGCTACATGCATGATTGAATCGAAAGGTTTGGCTACAAATATTTGGGCTGAAGCAATCAATGTTGCTGCATATATACAGAACCGAGTTCCACATTCATCCGTGAAAGGTATGACTCCTTTCGAAGCATTCTTTGGTCACAAACCGGATGTGTCAAGTTTGAGAGTTTTTGGCTCTACTGCATGGGCTAGAATTCCTTCTGAGAAGAGACGAGCTTTGGATCCACAAAGTATCGAGTGCATATTGATAGGATATGGGGAAGAATCAAAAGCATATAAACTTATGGATATCAGATCTAAAAAGATATTCATAGAGCGCAGTGTGCAGTTTGAAGAACCGCTTCAAGAATTGCAACTAGTTGAGGAGAAAACTGTCGATTCACCGCCTTCACCAGAAGAAGATTCGAGCAGCGATAATGAAGGTATGAGTTCTGATATTTCTGATATTGTAGCAGCATATGATGATCATGACATATCAGGTTCGGAATCCGACCATTATGATCCCCCTCAGTTACCAAAGTGGGCCCAAAACACTCTACAATCTGCTGGTTCGAATCTTGGAAATCCTGCTGATCCGAGACGAACAAGAGGAGACTTTCAAAGAGAAGGTATGGCTCTTTCTATTGATGATACATTTCTTGCTGAGACTTGTTATTTGATGGCTGGTTCAGATCCTACATCATACTATTCTGCTCATCGAGATCCGAGATGGAAAAGTGCCATGGATGAAGAGTAGAGTTCTCTTCAAAAGAACAATACACGGGAGCTAGTTTCTCTTCCACCTGGAAGAAAATTAGTGAAGTGTAAATGGGTCTACCGTACTAAAGTTGCTTCTGATGGCACTATCAAAAAATATAAAGCAAGGTTGGTGGAAAAAGGTTTTTCCCAAGTCCAAGGAGTGGACTACACAGAGACCTTTGCACCGGTTGCAAAGATGGATTCCATCCGCCTTGTTTTAGCTATTGCCGCATCCAAGCACTGGGAAGTGCACCATATGGATGTGAAGAGTGCATTTTTACATGGAGACCTTGCTGAAGAGGTCTATATGCAGCAGCCAGAGGGTTATACATCATATCCATCATTGGTTTGTAGATTGAAGAAATCTTTGTACGGGTTAAAACAGGCCCCAAGAGCTTGGTACCACGGGGGGGTCACTAGTGAGGCAATATCATATCACGTCCATTCATATTGGGGGTTTGAATACTCTTAAAAACCTCAAAAATATATTGCCCCGTATTAAGGGGTCAAGGGGGGTTTTAATTTGACATAATAATATAGATATTGGGGGTTATTTTATTTGGGTGGGCTGAGGAATAACCTTCAAATAACGGGATGTATTCATACCTCCAAATCATGGGCTAAATTCATACCCACCTAAAACTTAAGGACCCTCCATAAATCTAATAATAATGTACCAATGTTAATATCGATGAAAGTCTCTTTGGATTACTGGCCTTGAGAAATCCTCATTTAATAGCTTATTTAGGCTTGGTTAGAATTGATGTTATATTGTTTTTCATCTTTAAGTTAAGATATGTAGCTAATTGAGAGTTATGGAGTTGAACACTTGTATTGTATTTTTTGTAGGAATTCGAGTGAAAGATATAACTATTCATTTTTTAGGTTGGGGTTTAGGTGGGTATTGAGATTCAATCAGACCTTGCTCCATGACAACCAAGAAAAGTGAGATCAATCTTTCTTGGCTCATTTGAACCAAGAAAAGTTAGATCAATCTTTCTTGACTAATTATTTCTTTCAACTTTTTGTATTCTTGTTTAACATTTTCACATCGCTACTTAGGAATAGTTGTTAGATTCAGTTATATTTGGCACATTCATAATTGTAATTTCAATTATTAAATGCAAGGCATCCATCTTAATATTGTATTGGAACTGATATGAACATAGGTGAAAATATAAATCCTTATTTACATACCCTATGTGTTATCATTACCATGAAATGCTGTCATATAAGTTTGACCATCTGTGTATATTTATATCTATTGCATGCTTGAAACCTAACAATGGATATTTTTCCCTCTCATGTAAAGATAAAAAAAAACTAGATATAACCCAGGAAAATGTAACTAAATGTTGTTAATTCCCTTGATTGCAAGAATACATGTAGAAGAGTGGAGGAAATTCATTGCATCTTTTGAGACCTAAATCCAATCTATGCACATGATCATATGGTGTTATTGGAAAGTAAGAGGAATCTTTCTATGTTCATTTGGGTTCAGACATCAATGATGTATGTTTATGTTGATAGGAATGTAGGGGATTCCATCCACAAAAGGTTTCAATTTTTCATTTTTATGGAGTTTAATTTATTAAGCTTATAGAAAACATGAGCTCTCTATGGCTATACTTAAATTTCCATGATATAAAATTGGTATATTGGTAGGTTGTGGTGTGAAACATATGCAATTCCCATCTTGGACTATCATTGTTTTACATTGTTTGGTATGTTGATCTCTTGGTTGGGTTTTCTTTTACGCATTTTCCTTCCCCGATACTATTTCATTGGTTCTTCCACTATCTAATGCTACGAATTGATCAATCACCCCTGCAATCCTAGTGGGATCATTATTACCATTATACTATTATTTATTTAGCATCATGTTTGCTTATACAAAGTTGTGTTAGAGATCAATTGTTTGTTACAACTTGATAATATGATATAAAGGGGGTATTAAAAATGGTTTGATAAAAATGGATACATACAATATCTGGTGAAACTAGGGGTTTTCTTAATTGAAAAGGCATATTGGGAGGGGGGTTCAACAATAAAATTTTAGGAGGATTTTTCCAATATTTACTGAAATTAGGGATATTCTTTAATATCATGCGAACGATCGTGCTATGTCACAAGTTCACTAAGTGAACCCCCCGTGCTTGGTACGCAAAGATGGACTCCTTCCTTCTTTCTCAGAATTTCCAAAGATGCAAATCTGATCCGAATGTGTATATTCAGCGAGTTAAAGGTAATTTGTTGGTTATTGTACTTTATGTTGATGATCTGCTTATTACTGGTAGCACACTTACTTCAATAAACAAGCTAAAATCTGCCTTAAATCTAGCTTTTGACATGAGCGATTTGGGCTTGCTGAGTCATTTTTTGGGCTTGGAGATAGCTCAAAATTTTGATGGGATCACTATATCTCAGCAAAAATATGCTTCCGACCTGTTATTGAAGTTTAATATGGCTGAATGTAAGGCAGCCCCGTTCCCATTCCTCTCAGGAATCAGTCTTGAGGAGGGAGATTCCACACCGCTTGCAGATTGCAGTATGTATCGACAGTTGATTGGTTCACTACTTTATTTGACACATTCACGGCCTGATATCTCATATGCCGTGAGTGCCGTGTCAAGATATATGCAGCAGCCACATGAGATTCATTGGCGAGCAGCCAAGCGGATCTTGCAGTATGTGCAAGGTACGAAATAGTTTGGCATACACTATGCTGCAGATTCTGAGCTAGATTTCATTGGTTTTACTGATTCAGATTGGGCAGGTGATAGCATTGATAGGAAGTCCACTTCCGGTTATGTTTTCATGATTGGTCATGGTGCTATTTGCTGGTCCAGCAAAAAGCCAGCAGCCATTGCACTTTCTTCAGCAGAGGCAGAGTATCGAGGGGCAGTCAATGCCTGCATTCAGGCAGTTTGGTTGCAGGGTATTCTTTCCGAGTTTGGTTTTGGTGGCACTACTTCGACTGTCCTATTTTGTGACAATCAAAGTGCTATCAAGATCTCCACAGATCTAGTTCAGCGGCAGAGGACCAAACAAATTGAGATTCATATGCATTACATTCGACAGTTGGTGCATGACCGCACCATCATTCTGCAATATTGCCCTACTGATGAGCAAATTGCAGACATCTTCACCAAGAGCTTCACTGAGAAGAAGTTCTCTTACCTCCGTTCACTGTTGGGGGTGAGTTCCATCATGGTGGAGACAGATTGATTCATTATTATGCTTTAGCTTGAGGGGGGGCTTTCTTCCCACTGGGTTTTCCCTCTTTCCTCACTTAGTTTATTTTCAGCATTTTTTGGATTATTGTATTGGGGTGACCTTTGGTCTTAGTTACCAGGGCCCCACATTATTTTAGTTGGCACATCATAGTCTAGCTTGAGGGGGGGTGTTCGGATATCCACATCATCTATTTCAGGATACATCATCTATTTCAGGATCTTGCATGATCTATTTCAGGATATGCAGAATCTAGGGTTTGCATGCACCTGCATGCACTGGCATGCATCCCAGTCACCAGTTTGATGCCTCCAGCACCTTATCCACCTTCTTCTAGCACCCGGGAGCCACCTACCACAGAGTTTTATCCCTCCTAAGCTGAAAGGCGCCCACTTCTCACCTACTGCCAGAGAAGGGCGCACTTGTTCACCTACCACTGCAGATTCACTTCAGTTACATTCAGTTAGCTCCGATTCTCCCTGATTTGAGGCTAGTTTCACTCCTGACTGACTGTTTCACCTCTGATTGACCTCCAGTTCGATTAGGTGACTTGTTCTGACTTCAGTTAGCCTCCCATGCGCCCCCACTGAGCCTCCAGATCCTATATCAGTGCTACACACTTCAGTTACACTTATTGCACTCAGTTAGACTCAGATTGACACCTGGATGACTGGTTGTTGTGATTGATGAGCAACACCGATGATTGATGAGGACTCCTAGATAGAGTCAAGCTACTCCATTCTGTAATTCGAATGACCTCCTTAGGCAATTCGAATTGCTCTGTCATTGTGACAGTTTGTATTGTAATTCATTCACCCTTTCTAGGATAGAGAGCACTACTGCATGTTTTGCACAGTTTTGCACCATATTTTCTATGTTCATCTGTTGTGATTGATTTACTTGTTCATTAGATCTGCTGTGACTAATTTTACACTATGCCCCCGGCAGGTATCCAGCAGGTGTCCCTGAAGACCTTTTGGATGCGAGACGAAACAAGCCATAGAATGACGACTGTGGTTCCGATCGATGAATCGTCAACTCCGTTGGATTCAGGACACCGGGATAGTGCCAAGGGCACCTCTCTCTTCTGGTCTCATGGCCCCGGTGCCATCTTGAATGTCCATCTTGGAAACTAGGGTTTTGCTTAGTGAGGGAGTGTGCAATTTTTGCACACGGGGAACAACTCTGCAACATCGTCCGTCGGGCACTTACGGCCAGCGTTCCTAGCCGGAACCTGCCTAGACACACCTACATGACTCCCCGGAGCTCGATTTTGCTGCATGGTTGGACTTATATGTCCTCGGCAAGTATCCAGCAGGTGTCCCTGAAGGCCTTTTGGATGCAAGACAGAACGAGCCATAAAATGACGACCGTAGCTCTGATCAACGAACCATCGACTCCGTTGGATTAAGGATGTCGGGATAGTGCCATGGGCACCCCTCTCCTCTGGTCCCATTTCCCCATTTCCATCTTGAACTTCCATCTTGGAAACTAGGGTTTTTGCTCGATGAGGGAGTGTGCAATTTTTGCACACAGGGGTCAACTCTGCAATGGTGATGGTTACGGTGATGGTGATGGTGATGGTGATGGTGATGGTGATGATGAAGAAGATGGATTAGTGCTAGGGTTTGGGTGAGGGTTGGGGCTAGAGTTATAGAAGAAAATTGAATTAGGGTTAGAGTTAGAGTTAATGATGATGATGAGGATGGTGGTGATTATGAAGACGTTGACGATGGTGGCGATGATGAAGATGTTGACGATGGTGGCAATGATGAAGACATTGACGATGGTGGTGATTGTGATGGTGATGATGAAGAAGATGATGATGATGGAGATGTTGATGAGGAGCCTAGAGATGATGTTGGTGATGATGATGACAAGTCCCTCTAAGTGGTTATCTATGATGATGACAAGTCCCTCTCAAGTAAAGATCTCAAAAATACCACCCTTGAAACCTTATGATAACTCCCTACCCCAAGTGGAAGACCCTTCTATCCATACATGGATTCCTAGAAGGTTTCATCTACCAAGTTAAATTTTCAAGACCATTGTAATAGACTATGTACTTCAGAAAATTTCCTAAAACCTAGGTAATTCTAATCTTGAGAACCTATCAAAACCACTATCTTCAAATGCTACAAACATAAATAGATATATTTAAGAAAATACTAACTCAATTTACTCAAATTTGATCCAAATCACATCACCATTTTATTCAACATAAAAGAGAAGCATGGAACAGTTTAATACATATAGGAAAAATAAAAAACATAGGCGAAGACATGTATGTATGTATGTATCAACAAAAAATGCATGTACCACTGAAATAACATAAAAATACACATACCTCGATGTAAAACATAACATTCTTTGATGCAATTCTTTCTCTTATGTAAAGTTGAGTGGCCTCATTCAATAAATCCATCTGGATCCTTTCTATTGCTAATTGTCTCCATCAATCTCTCGTGCTCTGAATGAGGCAGGTAGTAGCATACCTTGGTTGAGCTCTTGCTTGACATTGTCTAAAGATGGATGTTTGTGCCAACGATCAAGTTTGTGAAGTGATACACCACTGAACCTGGTCTGTAATCCATGAATACATGCTCGCTAGTCTTTCTTGACTTCCCATCTAGTGTAAGATATTCCCCCTTAACCACCATCGAGCCAGTAGGAAATTCAATTCCTTCATCATCGATTAATGATCCATAGAGGGTTTTCTTACCTTGGATGCACCGTGCATGCTCGCCTTTTCCATGCCCGATCTCAAAATAGTTCCAGATATGCAACACATTGCAATCCTTATGCAAAGTACTCGTCCATTGGAATACTCGGGCATTTTTGAACTGGCCCGCACAACCATCCGACCATATCCAATGCTGATCCATCTGTATATCTCTCTCCTTCAACTGATCATAGAAAATTCGAAAACAATGTTGCACATAATGTAGATCATGGGTTCTATCATCACTTATGTAAAAGTTTGTCTCCTTCAGTATTATCCTCTTGTCATTGCTGCTCTTTGGCCCATGCCTATACATAATATGTACCATGATGTTGACTTGGTCTGAATGGTAGTATTGACTCTGGATTTCATTTTGTGGCTGAAGGGTGTAATTTTCTGCAAAATCCACAATTGACACTATGGTTCCAACCAGAAATGTGTCCCTTCATTTTCTGTATTGCTCATCTTGCCATCGCGCTACATGCACATGTTGAACATACTGCTCGGTTTTCTCGTAGAATTCCATCAAGAAGTCACATACTGGTACCTGTTACCATGGAAACAAGGGAAATATTACAATGTGGCCTTTGGAAAAATGTATATGCCATAAATTGAACGTGTAATATGAAAAATATGCAATATTCATTTGTACCTGTGACTTTACCAATGCAATCTTTTTACATTCTCTGACACTGTCTAATTGATAGGTCACGTACTTGAAGCTCTGCATCTCCACACCCATCATGCCAAATTCTGTGTCCTTGCTTTCATGAATGCAACAGTTCAAAAGAGAAAACCCACTGCACATAGAACATGTCCCATATAGACACGATTTTTGATAATACTTTTATCCTTCGGGCCTTAGACACATAATGTTGCGGATAAAGTCTCTTGATGCATTCGGTGGTAGTATGGATTCATTGCAGCCCTGCACAATGTTAGTATGCAAACCACAAAATATATGTTTATATGTGTCATAATAATATTCATATTCTACATGGTATCTACAACAACAAGTGTACCGATCAATGCATATACGAACGTACAATGGTTTGCATTTCTCAAAGGAGCTTTAGCCAAGGTTCATTTGTGTGTGCTCGTTCCTGAATCTCTCATAGAGTTCAGTCTGTGTGGTTTCAAGGAAGTGTTTAACATGGGGTTCACGTTCAGTAGAACCTTTTCTCAGTTTTAGCACGTCCCTTTGGTTTGATGAAGGTCTAGTATGATCATGCCAAAAATTTTGTACTAACTCCTTAACAGCATCAATTAGCTTCCTATCTGCACGAGGCAACCTACCAACAAAAGCCCAACAATCATTTCCACTCGGAGTGTCAAGATTTTCTCTTATAACAGAGTACATTTTAATAGTTTTTCTATTTAATTTGAGTATGTGAGAAGTGTGTGATAGCAGGCGACGTTGCCTTGTGGACTTGCTTACAACCGATTCCGATAAAACACGGCGAGCCGCACAAAGATCTTTTGTACAAGACTTCTTCCCAATCGCATTAAATGCAAATTGAAGATTTGTAACAATATGACTGTTGGCCTCTGAACTTTTAACCATCTTGATTCCCAAATTTCTCCTAACAATAGCTAAAGAACGTGACTTTAACAAACATAGCAATAATTGACATTTACCTGCATCACCTTTGGATTCAAAATATTCTTTCACAATTTTGTTGCATTGCCATTCGATAGTGCATTTTGGCAACTTGCCTTCAAGCCCCGACATAGCACTCTCATCCACATGAATACGTCTAGGAGTTCTTCTTCTTGCACTGGACATTCGAGGTAGGGAGGGTAGAAATGAGACATGAATACCAGAGCTTGTTTGTTCTGGTGCTTCATTCATAGATTGGGCCATAATGGGAGCGTGGTCTACAGGGTTGTGGTCTTCTTAGGGAGATTGAAAATTAAGAAAGGTTTGTATGTCCATCTCTACAGATGCAGCATCTCCCAAAATTCTTGTGTCGTGAGGAAATTCAGAATGACTCGTTGATGGATTGTTGGTTGGAGATTATGTTGATGTTGGAATTTGAGTTGGGTCCGTTGGACGCGACCGCTTTACCCATGGTTCTGAACAAGAGGTTTTCATGTCAACAACTGTGTTAGGATCAGTGGCAGGTCAGGGGCAATGATAGGACCATGTCTCAATCTTTCCATTCCCAACCTGGCCTTTTCTTTTAAGTCACTGACCTTTTCAATGGGCAGATTCCTTCTATTTTTTATTTTTGCATTTCGTGAGTTTCCCATCTCCAAAAGTCTCTTTAACACAACTATCAGGCCTACCCCTGCAAAAGAAACAACAAATAAGATATTAGTGCCATTATACAATGAACCTGACACATTCCAACATAGCTTACCACTTTACAAATTAACATATACAACTATAGACTATGTTGGTTTATTTGTGTTCGAATAAACATCATTATCCCTTACAATTCCAATCAATATAGATGATGTTTGGTCAAGTGTAGAGAGGAGAAACTAGTGTCTTGCATGGCCATGAATTCATAAAAATTATGGTAGTAACACCCTACAACAGAGATGGCTAGAGATGCCTTGGGAATAGTTTGATAGTTTTTCTACATCAAATAAGGTAACCTTAATTAATTGCATTTTTTGCTTTCTCCGTTAATGTTATCAATTCTAGGACTTTGCACCTAGTTTGATTGCTTTGTCTTCCTAGTGGAATGGTATATCCTTCCATTTGAGGCAATGTCCTTTACCATCATAAATTACTAGGTTATATAACACATTAAGGAGTTGAAGAAACAACAACAAACTATTTCGTTAGATCTATAAACCTTGAGATGATAGAATGTGGTTTTGAGTTTAAAATACCCATGGTTGAATTCAACAATGCATCACAATAGAATGAATGTATACCTTGTTTTGTGCAAAACCTTTAGGAGGATGCAAAGGTTTCTAACAAAGATCATGGTCTTGGGAAGGGTGATTAGGAGAAATATAATTTGACCTTTCAATGTGCAATATCTAGGGTGGGGAGGTGTTGGAGAGTGGGGAACTAGGGACTATACCAACAATCATCATGTTGAATAGAGGATGAAGTGGGGAAGTCTTGGTTTTTGGAAAAAAAATCATTGTTAGAGGTGAGGGGATATTGTAAGGATGGTAAATATGGATGAAAATTATCATATTTGGATTCATAGAGAAAGGAAAGGTGCATATACTTACAGATATCCTCATTCCATATAATGGTATTGAATAAGAGATGAGAGAGTTGAGGTTTTGTGGATGAGTCGAAGTGATATTTTTAGTTATGTTTAGTGAGTGTGTGGTTTTTTTTGCTAGCATAATATGAGGTGAAAAGAACAAAATTAACTTGGGAACTAATTACACAATGAGGAGGTTGCATACTTCATCTTGTCTAGTGTTCATATGAGTTTTTTTAGATGTGAACTTGGGCAATCTTCTTGTCAAATTCATTGTTGTCTATGCATGGATATTGTTGTGGGAATATGACAAAAACAAAAAGGCATGGGCTCATCTCAAATCTTGTGAATGAAAAGACTCATTTACAATTCACCATACCTCTATAGAAATGATCTCCACTTGCAATGGAAACTGGTAGCTTGAATGAATCCACTAGATTCCAAGAACAATAAAGATGTTTGATAGATTCCAAGGGTGATTTTGTGTCCAATAGATCAAAGAGTGTCCAAAATATCAATGAGTGTGAGCCAATGAGTAACCTGTGAGAGCTTGAAAGCTGCAAAAGAAGTGAAACCCGTGATTTTGGTAGAATTCCCGGGAAACAGAGAGCTCTGTTTTTTTTTAACTAGTAACAGGGCCACGCACGTGTGTTTTTTGCACGTACACGTGAGGAGTGCGCATGTGCCCAAACCCGCGCACATGCCCTTGTACAACATATAAACCATTTATTCCCCAACGTTTACACCATTTAATGCCAAACCTTCCCCCCACTTCGAAAATATTTGCATAAATTGGACTCGGTGATTAAGTTTGAAGGTTGGGTCTTAATTTTTATTGGAAAGGCTTACTCTTTGACACATTTGATAATTTATGGTTGTCTAGGCGCTTGGACCCAATTGACATTCTAAGGTGAGGATGTGCATGCATAATAATCCTTATTTATTACTATGTGATGAGGATTTAAAAGGAAGAGGATGTAAAGACGTGTTATTTTTATACGTATTTTTGATGGCGAGTGTTGAAGAGAAACGTGGTGATAAACCACAATTCCTGAGCCAAAACTTGTTTTTTTAAATTTTATTAATAAGCATTGTGGTACTTTGGTCCAAATGTTTTTTCTAACTCATTGTTTCTCCATATTGTTTGCCTACTGCCACCTCTCTATATCAATGCATAAAATCAACCTTTGCTTGGTTTGTGGTTATAGTTGCATGCCATTGAGTGTTGTTTAGAGTTTCTGTGATTCTGTGACATTCATGCAATAAATGAAGTCTTGTAGAGGAGGATTCATCAAAGAGGCAAATTGAATTTCATTTTGACAAAACACATCTTTTGTAAAGATTGAATGCCATGAATGCATCCTCAGCCTACCATGCAAGACCGTGGATATGTTGAAAAGCATTGAACATCATCGAAGAATGAAAACTGGTTCCTCGAGATCTTATTGAAACATATTGAGCACAATTGAATTCCACTTGGGCCTTAATTGAAAATTCTAGACCTCACGCGTCATCAATAACACATAGAATCCACGACACTATCCCTCTATAAGGAGCCTCCTCCTCCTCCTCCTCCTCCTCCTCCTCCTCCTCCGCATCATCATAATCATCTTCGTCATCATCATCATCATCATCATCCTCATCATCGTCATCATCCTCATCCTCCTCCTCATCATCATCGTTATCACCCACTTCCTCATCATCATCCTGTTAAAATTTAATATGCTAAGACTGAAAATAGCAGCATTACATTCCATTTCACAATAATAGCATATACAGGATCACTGAAGAAACAACAAGCATAGCATAAACACAAGAGACACAGATTTATCTTGGGAAACCCTCATGGGGTAGAAAACCCAGTAAAGCTTCCTCAATATAGATGACCAGCAATATACAAAGATGCAAACCAAAGACATGATCTCCTCCTCCACCATAGCAGACCTCTCCTCCACAAGTGTGCCTTTCTCAAGTGAGTGTGTGTGTCAAATGAGGAACACACCTCCTCTATTTATACACTACTCTAACATATCTTTTACACAAGTACACGTAGGCTCGTATTTAACCAATGGGTTAAATACCCCACTACAACTGACTGACCCGACCCCTCTAGGGAGGTCTAATAACCCTTTGACCCACATAACACATACAGGGCCGACCCCCACTAGGGAAGTCTAATAACCCGAGTTACCACATTCCGACGGAGGAATAAACATCTCCGGATATACAATAAGATCTTCACGGAGGAATGAAACATCTCCGGAATAATAAAGTACAAATATAATATTCTTTGAAGTTACAATATATCAACACTCCCCCTTAACGAGAAGGATATTATAATAGCATCTGCACGAACAAGGAGTCATCAACATCATACATGATACATCTATAAATGATTGGAATCTTTCTCAACATCATCAGTAACTGAACCAGTTACTGGAACATCTTCAATACTGGAACATCAACATCTTCAGTACTGAGTTTTTATCTTCTGCAGCACTCGAACAACTACAATAACATCAACATCTATAACCTCACGATTGTCAGCATCATCATCATATGATCATCAGCATCGTCATCACACGATCATCAGCATCGTCATCACACAAGTATCCATACCGATACAAGTAACCACATCATTAATACAAGTATCCATACCAATACAAGTAACCGCATCATCAATACAAGTATCCTACCGATACAAGTAACCACATCATCAATACAAGTATCCTACCGATACAAGTAACCACATCATCAATACGAGTATCCATACCGATACAAGTAACCACATCATCAATACAAGTATCCTACCGATACAAGTAACCACATCATCACACATAATCATATTACAGGATGATCAATCCTGCTCTCTTTAGGACATAGGTCCATGGATGATGCAATCCAGTCATGTACCTTTTGAACCGAGGTCCAAGGACGATCCAGTCCTACCATGTACCTTTTGAACCGAAGTCTAGGGACGATCCAGTCCTATCATGTACCTTTTGAACCGAAGTTCAGGGATGATCCAGTCCTATCATGTACCTTTTGAACCGAAGTCCAGGGACGATCCAGTCCTATCATGTACCTTTTGAAACAAAATCCAGGGAGGATCCAGTCCTATCATTCAATTCTCGGAGACCTCATGTCTACGGCTCAATTCACAGGACTAAAGTCCTAGGATGATACAATCCCCTTACCTGTTCATTCAGGATTTTGTTCTCGGAGACATCATGTCTACGGTTCAATTCACAGGACCAAAAGTCCGAGGATGATCCAATCCCCTTACCTGTTCATTCAGGATTTTGTTATCGGAGACATCATGTCTACGGCTCAATTCATAGGACCAAAAGTCCAAGGACGATCCAATCCCCTTACCTGTTCATTCAGGATTTTGTTCTTGGAGACATCATTTCTACGGCTCAATTCACAGGACCAAAAGTCTGAGGACGATCCAATCCTCAACCGTACATT
Organism: Larix kaempferi; assembly: GCA_027924585.1. NCBI lineage: Eukaryota > Viridiplantae > Streptophyta > Pinopsida > Pinales > Pinaceae > Larix > Larix kaempferi. The sequence goes on along the minus strand of BSBM01000179.1, from coordinate 21,337,067 downwards.
TAGGACCACGTCCAAGGATGACTCAATCCTCAACCGTACATTTAGGACCACGTCCAAGGATGACTCAATCCTCAACCGTACATTTAGGACCACGTCCAAGGATGACTCAATCCTCAACCGTACATTTAGGACCACGTCCAAGGATGACTCAATCCTCAACCGTATATTTAGGACCACGTCCAAGGATGACTCAATCCTCAACCGTACATTTAGGACCATGTCCAAGGATGGCTTAATCCTCAACCGTACATTTAGGACCACGTCTAAGGATGACTTAATCCTCAATCATCCACCAAGGACTTCATTCTCGAAGACATATGTCTACGGCTCTCTTTAGGACTGAAGTCTAGGGATGATCCAATCCCCTCACATGTCCACCAAGGACTTCATTCTCGAAGACATATGTCTACGGTTCTCTTTAGGACTGAAGTCCAGGGATGATCCAATCCCCTCACATGTCCACCAAGGACTTCATTGTCGAAGACATATGTCTACGGCTCTCTTTAGGACTGAAGTCCAGGGATGATCCAATCCCCTCACATGTCTACCAAGGACTTCATTCTCGAAGACATACGTCTACGGCTCTCTTGAGGATGATGCAATCCTATCATGTCCACGAAGGACTTCATTCTCGAAGACATACGTCTACGGCTCTTTTGAGGATGATGCAATCCTATCATGTCCACCAAGGACTTCATTCTCGAAGACATATGTCTACGGCTCTCTTTAGAACATGTGTTCAAGGATGATGCAATCCCTCTTCTCACCTTAGACCCTGTCTAAGGACCATCCACCAACCTCTCTGTTAGCATCACTAATATAGGTATTCACATCATCGACCTCACTGTCGATGCAGGCAATCTCATCATAAGTGATCACATCACTCCCCCTTTCGAGGAGAGTCCATCTGAACTACACCAAGCTTGTCTCGAAAATATTCAAACTTTTACTTGAGGTAGAGGTTTTGTTAGTACATCGGCAACTTGTTGACTTAAGGTAGAGGTTTGGTTAGTACATCGGTATCCTGTTACAAATTCGAACTTTATAGTTCCTTTCTGCACCATATCTTGGAACACTAGATTCTCTACCATCTTGATACAACTCTGTTTGTCACATAGTATCACAGTTGGGTCTATCTCTAAGTCAAATAGTCCTGTAGCCATACTGCTTCACAACTAGCAGAGCAAGCATCCATATATTCCACTTGTGCTCAGAGCCATACTGGACTGCTTGCTGCTAAACCACAAGATCATGGCTGATCCCAGACAATAACATCCTCTCAATGTGCTCTACTTGTCTGATACACTTTTTGCTCAATCAACATCTGTGTAGCCATCTGAAGTCATGATCTCCAAAATAGCATAGACCAAAGTCTATCGTATCCTTTAGGTACCTCGTCACATGCTTTGCAACTAATAGGTGAACACATCTAGTTTCCACTAGATACTGACTCAAGGTATTCACAGCAAAGCATATATCTGACCTAGTATTTATTAGATACATCAATGACCCAATAATTTGTCTGTACAGAGTTATATACACTAACTCTGATGATTCTTCACCAATAGCTTCAAGTTGGAATCCATGAGAGTGGACATTCCAACATATCAAGTCCTTTCCCTGGTTGAGAAAGATTCCTTCTGAGCCTTTCCATACTTCCAGACCTAGGAAGTAATACATTAATCTAAGATCTTTCATTTTCTTTTATGCAGCCATCTATCTGTGCCATCTCTCGTTAGATGGGTCTACTGATATGAACCTCAACATCATTTGAACTCTGAGGTGAGTTCCTTCTTGTATCCATGTCATCTATGTATAGAAACCATATTCAACCTTGTAGCAAAGGTTGAGATCCATATGACCCATGGTGATCATTAAGCTCATCAATTGATTATCGATCCTGGGAATCCATACAGAACCTGATTCACACTTCTTCTTTAATTACACCATTAAGAGAATGGTCTAGCCACTTGGAGCAAACATCTCATCATGATTCTCTTCCTCTTTCTAAGAGAATCTTCTAGCCACAAGCCTTCTATAGTGTGTTTGATTTGTAAATCCTTTTGTTGAACATCCATCACTTGTTCAGTGTTCATCATTCATCATGATCTTTCCTACAAATCAAAATTAAGTACATGATTAGTAATACTTCATAATCATCAAATCATATTGACATGATAACCTATTATGCATACAGATATCATTTACATAGTTATGCAACTATTTTGACCAATACTTTGGCACAACACTTTCTCATATCCTGTATGCATACAGTGGCTATCTAGATGCATTCCATCTCTACCAGAACATACTATTGAGAGTGTGCACAGCTCTCAGCATGTCAGCAAAGAGGTTTCATTCTAGACAAGCAACAATGGAATGTTTGTCCAACTTACCAATCATATGCATATTAGTAGTATACTGTTCAATGCTTTATGAATGTTTACACTCAGCATGATATATTCTAGGAATACAAATATGCATACAAGCAATATCATTTACTATTTCTAATAACAACTCAAATACTTATCTTTTATGTTTGTGTGGTTGCCTCCCGCTTGATCTTCTGTATGTCTTCTGAACTTCTATTCATTCTGTACCACTGTGCATGCTCAAGTGTGCACTAGTGTCATCCTCATGATCTCATACACAAACATACATTCATTAGTATATTCTCAATATTATCAAAACATTCTAATTCTAAATAATCTTGAATATGTATAGTCATGATCATTAGTATTAAGGGTTTCAAGGAAGTCTTCTTTTACTCATGCATATTCTTGTTTGATCTAGTTAGTTAAATCATCAACCAAGCTAAGAGACATAATATACATAAACCCTTGATTACTAACTTTATGAATAAGCATAACCAATCATACCAAGTATACTTATATAAGGGATCCTAACACAAGGTAAGATTCTAACATGACATAGGAAAACATACCTGGATTAGTATACCTGCTTAGTTATGTACAACATACCTAAACAATCTCTTCAATGATTTAGAGATCCTGAGCTAGAACCTGCATGTCTCATAGGTTAAACATAATATAACAAAGTCATACATACCTCGTAAGTAGAACAAAGATTATGGATGAGTCTTTGTCTTCATGTTGTCATAGTCATGGAAATTGATTTGTCTTTTGTGATGTACCTATATCTTGTTAGCAAACAACATCAACCTCACACAACACCATAATGCATTAGTACAATCATATAGCCCTAATCAATGAATGTATTCGATCATTCACATGCATTCATACTGTTACTAGGGTGATAAGACAATTCTAACATTAATCAAGATTGTACTAATAAATAATATGAAGACAAACACATCATGAACTTAATCAAGAATCAGATTTCAAGACATACCTGAACCTCCTTAAGTCATACCTATCGAGACTTCTTGTAGTCTTCTTATGTAAGGCCTTAGCCTCAACTCCCCCTGAAACTTGATCTGGAGCTTGATTAGGGTTTGCTAGAGAAACCCTAAAAATTCAATCTTTGACTTTCACACTTCTGAATGAATGGAAGGATGTGTCTTGCTGAGCTTATCAAACTAGCATACTTCAATTTTGAAATCTCCAAAATTTGACCCCTCAAAATTGTCTTTGAAACTTCTGGATCTTCTGGACAGGATCCCGAACTAGGGTTTGATGAAGCCCACCCTTCTGCTCAATCAAAAGGTTTGATCCAAGGCTCTAAACTCTTATTTTTCTGAGGAGCTTCCAGCCGTGGTTACAGACTTAAAAAATTCCAACTTTTGTTGAAGCCCTAATTTTCCATCTTTTCAATCAAAATCCCGAGCTAGGGTTTAATCAAGCCCGGTCTTCTACCCAACCAAAAAATTTGATCTTGGTCTCTAAATTTTGATTTTCCTAAGTAGCATTCAGCCGTGGATTCCGATTCCAAAAATTCTAACTTTCTCCGAAACCCTAAATTCCGGAAGCCATGAATAAAGGTGCTCCAAAAATAATTCTGTTTTGACAGAAATATGTACCTAATTGTTTCTGCTATAACTCTGAAATTTTCGCTCCATAGGGTCTGAAAACTTTTTCTGCAGTATCCTGACCTGTCATCTTTCCATCCTGATAGGTCTGACCTCAATTGGATTTTTTGAGAGAGAGTTATGCCAAATGTCGCAACGTGACCTGTTTTGGGATAATACAGGAGAGCGAACTTGTACGGTGTGCCACATGTCACTGTTTGAACATCGGCCTCCGAAAACTTTTCCTGAGATAGATCACCCTGTTATATTTCCATCCTGACAGGTCTGACCTCAATTGGACTCTCTGAGAGAGATTTATGCCAAGTGTCGCAACATGACCTATTTATGGGATAAAACAGGAGAGCGAACTTGTACGGTGCGCCACGTGTCACTGGTTCAGCTTAGGCCTCTGAAAAATTTTCCTGAGATAGTACAGTATGTGTACTACCTGTCACTTGTTACTAAATTTCATTTGGAGCTTCCTATCCCAAGTTATGACCTTTTTTCCTTGGTCACCTGATTTTGACTGAGATCTGGAAGAGGCAGAAACCCTAACTTGTACTGATCATAACTTACAAAGTACAACGAATCTAAGGGTTCCCTTTGGACACAAGATACCTGGAGATGTTATCTACGACCTGTAAAGGTTTCAGATCCTAAACCTTCGCCAAAATGGATTTATAGCGAAAGTTCCACGATGACTAGTTTTTGCTATATAAAACCCTAACCTTCAAATTGTCGTAAGTAAAGCAAGTGTCGTAAGTACCATACCTTGCCTTCCTTCAGTTTAGCTCTGATACCATGTTAAAATTTAATATTATAAGACTGAAAATAGCAGCATTACATTCCATTTCACAATAATAGCATATACAAGATCACTGAAGAAACAACAAGCATAGCATAAACACAAGAGACACAGATTTATCCTGGGAAACCCTCATGGGGTAGAAAACCCAGTAAAGCTTCCTCAATATAGATGACCAGCAATATACAAAGATGCAAACCAAAGACATGATCTCCTCCTCCACCATAGCAGACCTCTCCTCCACAAGTGCGCCTTTCTCAAGTGAGTGTGTGTGTCAAATGAGGAACACACCTCCTCTATTTATACACTACTCTGACATATCTTTTACACAAGTACACGTAGGCTCGTATTTAACCAATGGGTTAAATACCCCACTACAACTGACTGGGCTGACCCCTCTAGGGTGGTCTAATAACCCTTTGACCCACATAACACATACAGGGCCGACCCCCACTAGGGAAGTCTAATAGCCCGAGTTACCACATTCCGACGGAGGAATAAACATCTCTGGATATACAATAAGATCTTCACGGAGGAATGAAACATCTCCGGAATAATAAAGTACAAATATAATATTCTTTGAAGTTACAATATCTCAACACATCCTCATCCTCCTCCTCCTCCTCTACATCATCTTGGTCATCATCTTCATCATCATCTTCATCATCAACATCATCATCATCGGCATCATCATCATCCATCATCTTCTTCATCATCTTCATCATCATTATCATCTTCATCATCATCATCATTATCAATGATGATGACGATGAAGATGATGGATGATGATGCAGATGAGTAGGAAGATGAAGATGATGATGTTGATGATGACGAATATGATCACCATCATCATCCTCATCATCCTCCTCCTCCTCCTCATCATCATCATAATCATCTTCGTCATCATCATCCTCATCGTCATCATCATCGTTTCCATAGTCATCATCATCGTTATCCCCCAATTCCTCGTCATCATCCCCATCCTCATCATCATCACCATCATCATCTTGGCCATCATCTTCATCATCATGATCATCATCAATGTCATCATCATCATCTTCATCATCATCCATCATCTTCATCATCATGATCATCATCATCTTCATCATCATCATCACTATCAATGATGACATCATCATCATCATCATCATTAATGATGGATGATGGTGCAGATGAGTACGAAGATGAAGATGATGATGTTGATGATGACGAATATGATCACCATCATCATCCTCATCATCCTCCTCATCATCATCATCATAATCATCTTCTTCATCATCATCCTCATCATCATCATCCTCGTCATCATCATCATCCACATCATCATCATCGTTTCCATAGTCATCATCATCGTTATCCCCCACTTCCTTGTCATTATACCCATCCTCATCATCATCGCCATCATCATCTTGGCCATCATCTTCATCATCATCATCATCATCAATGTCATCATCATCATCTTCATCATCATCCATCATCTTTGTCATCATGATCATGATCATCTTCATCATCATCATCACTATCAATGATGACATCATCATCATCATCATCATTAATGATGGATGATGGTGCAGATGAGTACGAAGATGAAGATGATGATGTTGATGATGACGAATATGATCACCATCATCATCCTCATCATCCTCCTCCTCATCATCATCATATTCATCTTCTTCATCATCATCCTCATCATCATCATCGTCATCATCCACATCATCATCATCGTTTCCATATTCATCATCATCGTTATCCCCCACTTCCTCGTCATTATCCCCATCCTCATATCATCACCATCATCATCTTGGCCATCATCCTCATCATCATCATCATCATCAACGTGGTCATCATCATCCATCATCTTTGTCATCATCATCATTATCAATGATGACATCATCATCATCATCTTCGTCATCATCATCATTATCAATGATGATGATGATGAAGATGATGGATGATGATGTAGATGAGTATGAAAATGAAGATGATGATGTTGATGATGACGAATATGATCACCATCATCATCCTCATCCTTCTCCTCCTCCTCATCATCAACCTTGTCATCATCATCCTCGTCATCGTCATCATCCACGTCATCATCATAATTTCCATAGTCATCATCATCGTTATCCCCCACTTCCTCATCATCATCCCCATCCTCATCATCACCACCACCATCATCTTGGCCATCATCATCATCATCATCATCATCATCATCATCATCATCATCATCATCATCATCATCATCAACGTCATCATCATCATCTTCATCATCATCCATCATCTTCGTCATCATCATCATTATCATCTTCATCATCATCATCATTATCAATGATGACATCATCATCATCATTTTCGTCATCATCATCATTATCAATGATGATGATGATGATGATGAAGATGATGGATGGTGATGCAGATGAGTACGAAGATCAAGATGATGATGTTGATGATGACGAATATGATGATGATGATCATCATCACCCACTTAATCATCATCGTCATCATCCTCATCCTCATCCCCATCCTCATCATCGCCATGATCATCATCATCACCATCTTGGTCATCGTCTTCATCATCAACATCATCATCATCATCATCACCCACTTGCTCATCCTCATCCTCATCCTCATCCTCATCCTCATCCCCGTCGTCATCATCATCATCATCTTGGTCATCGTCTTCATCATTAACATCATCATCATATTCATCGTCAACATCATCATCATCGTCATCATCATCATCATCATCATCTCCATCATCATCATCGTCGTCATCACCCTGTTCCTCATCATCATCAACATCATCATCATTGTCATCATCATCATCATCATCATCATCATCATCTTCTTCGTCATCATCATCATTATCAATCGTCATCATCATCGTCAACATCATCATCTTCAATCGTCATCATCATGATGATGACGAAGATGATGATGATGATGATGATGATGATGATGATGAGGATGATGAGGATGATGATTAAGATGAGTATGAAGATGAAGATGATGATGCTGATGATGATGAATATGATCATCATCATTGTCCTTGTCCTCATCATCATCCACGTCATCGTCATCATCTCCATCGTCATCGTCATAATCATCTTCGTCATCATCAGCATCATCATCCTCATTCTCGTCATCAACATCATCGTCATCATCCCCATCATCCTCATCATCATCATCAACATCATCATCATCATCTCCATCATCCTCATCATCATCATCCCCATCATCATCATCAACATCATCGTCGTCATCCCCATTCTCCTCCTCCTCATCATCATATAAATTTAATTTAATTCAATTTAAAACATTATTAATTATTAAAAAATATATATTTTATAAAATTATTTAATCAATATGGAAAATTTCAAACTTTGGTAAAAACAACGTGCACGCGCCATTTTGCGCGTGCGCACATTTGGACGCGTACGTGTTCTTAAACTCGTGCGCGCCATTTTGTGTGTATGCGCTTTTTAAATACACGCGCACACGCAAGTTTAGTTTTTAAATTTTGGCGGGTAATTCGTTTCCCACCAATGTGGTGGATGACTTGGCTGCTATGGTTTTAGGTTCGGGTTGCCAAAATACATATAATAATATTAAAAAATACATCTTATTCTATAACTTCTTCTGTTTCGAGCATGATTCTGCGTATGCTACACTTGTCCACTACAAATGAAATTGCACACACTTGTAGAACTATGTGTGTAGATTCCGAATATGTAATTTTTTATTAAAACTATTATTTGTTCCTATTTTTTAGTTAATTTCAATTGCACTAATGTCAATCTTACACATGGAGTAGGTTATTTCTTCCGTCTATAACTTTTGATTGGCTCACCTATTTTGAAAATGGAAAAGAACCCACACAAGTACACACAAAAACATACATCCTTAAAAAAAAAATTGTTGATTGATTAGGTTAAGACCATGATATCAAGGGCTAACGCTGGGCCTCATCATTTTAGGGATGGGCTAACTTCCTTAATTAAAAAAAAAAAAAAATTAACATAAATAAATATGGAAAAATAACATTGCACTAGAATGGCTTGTTATCTACGACTGCACATAATTTTTTTAACAAAAAGCCACCATTTGAATATCGAACCAGAGGGCTAATGCAAACATATTCATTATATTTTCTTAAAAAAATAACATGCCAACCTTAGAATAACCCAATTTTTTTGGAGTTATACTTAATTTCCATAAATAATATTTATATATTCTGGAAGGTAATCCGATTTTCTACGTTTGATCTTCTTGCACCATATTCCAAAAAGTTGTGTAGGTAGCTCTAATATTGCTTTTTGACGTTCAGATTTCTATTTTTCCAGAAGTCCATTGTGACTAACGCGTCATGAGTGGCCAACATTAGTTTGCACCATCCCTTACACAAAAATAATAAGCTTTTGCAAATAACATAGAACCATAAACCTGTCAATCTGTCGATCGATCTTGCTGCCGAAGGAGTAGTTGTCATGAACCTATAACTCTTTCCCTTTTCATTCGCTTCACTCATTGTGTCCCTCCAGTAGGAGCTCGTTTAACCATAGGCGAAGCAACTGTTAGCTTTTCCACCCAACCATAGGCTTATGCTTTCAATCGCATAGCCACCCTCAAGCTTCGGAGTCATAGAGCTCACACACACAAAACTAGAGACTCAGAAGTGCGATTCCCCCCCATCAAGATCTCTTGCAAAACTCCAATAAAAACAAATCAATGGCTTACACGCATTATGATAACCATCCAGCCATAGGGTCCCTTTCCCTTTCCTCAAGCCTTCCTTAAATAGGAAAATTCATTGCGACACATGTCGCTTCATGCAAAAATGCCTAATTTTTAATTATTCAAATGCAATTTATCTCACCCATCCATGTGTCATATTTTCTAAGAGTGTGTACCAACCTTCCTAGATTTTTAATCAAGTTTGTCTCCTTGATGTTCAATCTAGTTTCATTTTTTGTGGATGCAAGTAGTGCTAACTAAATGCTAAAGCATAGTATTCCATTTTCTCCTAAAATAATATATTCTATTATTTTAATTACCAAAAATGCATTTCATGTGCAAATGGCCTAAATGCAATTTATAAGTTTTTATGCATAATTTCACCACCTATTTCCGTCTAGGATCTAGGTACCATGTCGTTGGGTGCATCCATCCTTTATGTTCTTTCGTCGATATGGTACCACACCGTCGAATCCATTTGTCTATCATTGCCGTTTATCGATAATGTACCACATTGTCGGGTCCTTTCGTTCATCATTTCCGTTTATCGACAAGGTACCACATCGTCAGGTCCTTTCGTCTGTCATTTTTGTTTATCGACAAGGTACCATATAGTAGCATCCTTTCTTCGATACTTCTTCGTTGCATCTGATTTGTGGGAACTTCATGTAGGGATTTAGGATCCGTTGCCTTCAATCCTCTGTCTATAGGCTATTGGAGACTAATGGCACTGAGGAGTAAGTCTGTTCTTACTGTGTGCCCCCCAACTTGTACGTGACCAACTCCGTCATGGTCCACTTCACACGACCTCACGCTTCCCCCGAGTAAGTGGATCAGTGCTTTTCAACTCATGTGTGGAATTTTGTAGGTAGTCAACACTGTCGTTGTTCTTTCATATGTGATTTATTCGTACTCTACGACCCTTTATTTCCTTTGTGTGTCCTTCAGTGAATCGTTTCACCTTTCGCTACACACATGCTCAAAAGCACACATCAAAAGCTATGTTCTCATTTATCATAATCTCTTTCATAACCCGCTAGTTGTTAAGCATCATAATTTATTTCTAATCATCCTAATTCAATTCATAAACTGTTAATCGTTAAGCAACCATAGTTTACTCATAATATCATATATTTCGTCAATCAGTTAGTCATTCATCCAACATGCATTTCTTTTTCTCACAACACATATTTCATCATACAACTAACCGCTAAGGAGCATATTCATGTACACATATCACATTTTTCATAATGCGACCAATTATTAAGCAACATGCAAATTTCATCAATTTTAGATAAATTATCCACTTCCAGAAATGCCATTCAATCCATTGTTTTCATTCATCCAATTATCTCCATGCACATCTTCAGGTTTTCCTCAATCGTTAAGATATATCAAGACTCAAGAGGCAACTTTATCGAAGTTTCTTCAGCCGAGTCAAGCGGCATGTGTCCTTAAAGTCCACAGTCATTCTAGGGGCATTACATACACCCCCTCTTACATAGAACTTCATCCCGAAGTTAATTTTTGTTCTCGTAATTTCGATCTCCTATTATCATATTCTTGTCATTCTCTTATATTTTTCTCAAACAATCATGGCCATAAGCATTGGTGTTTCTAATCATTAGTTTTCTTTTTTCATCCAACATGGTTCCAATACATACTCAGGAACTCAATCATAATTCCGTATAATATCAATCCGATAATACATTCAATAATTATCAGTCCCAAGTAGATTTCCTATCTCTCTTATTCATTCACGAAGGTCTACAATGTCCAAATTTTCAACAAGTTGCATTGCGTCAATAGACACCCAATAGTTTATCAAAACATAACAAATCCAAGCAAGGATTCAAATCTATTTGGTTATCCTCCCTTCAAGACAAGAAGGTAAACATCATAAAATATTCGGTAAGATATTTTCACGGTTTCAACAAATCAGGAGAGACCCTCAAATAACTTCCAAAAACCAAATTCGATAAGACTACTTCCAAATATCTCTAAATGTTTTAATAATGTTGGTTCTTAATAAGATAGGATTCGAGTCATCGAAACTTACTGACTTAGTCGAGCGTATTAAAATTTATCTCTTAGTCCTTTCATCATTATCATCATGTCCAGGTTAATGAGCTTATTACATCCTTACCTCATTTCATCATTTTTGTTGTCACTGGATTACTTCGACGGACTTATCTTGCCGTACTATGTGTGTTTTCTTAACCTCATGGAGATCCATCTCGAGGTCTAGTTGTCCTTTTATCAAGGTTTGACCATGTCCCGAGGTTATCTTCATTGAGTTCATTTAATTATGTTGATTGTCTCCACACTTTGTTTTACTCAAATCGTCTTCAATTGGCCCTTTTGACAGACTTTCCCCATTGAGAATTATTCTTTTATTGTCATCACAGTAATGTCGCATTTGTACTTTTTCGTTCTCTTTTTTTTTAACCACATTGTCATGCTGGAAAACTAGTTTTATTGGGCTTAGATCCTCATGCTAGTAACATTGATTTCTCACTTTTCAAATTTTACGTCTATTTCACTTCCTTGACAATATTTCAAAGTCTCTTCAATATGAGCATCTTGGTGTCTTACCACACATACAATCGTCCTTAGCTTAGATAATATCTAGCACATTTTCACAATGGTCAATGATTTCCTCAAAGATTGAATATGAATCCCAAGTGTAGCTTAATATTGATCACCATATATATAACTATATCTGAATTTACGATTCAATTGCTCAAAATGTTGGAAATCAATTCTTATTCAATGAAGGAAGTTATTTTATCTGAGTATAGCAACAACCTAAGATATGGTCAACTTGGATCACAATCTATTCCATGATCATTAATTCTAATATCCTGCAATCTATTCCTCTTAAATTTTTTTTTTATCTCTAATATACAATACCATATGTGGCGACACGTATATTTAGAATCCCCTATATATAATGTTTATTTTACTAACAAGACATATTATAACAATAAACTCATTCACACATGTATATCTACTCACATACATACTTACACCTATTTGGGTGCCTCTATTCCTCTAAAGTGTCATAATTACCTAAACGTTGCCATACAATTCCATTCACCCATGCGATAATGTCATCACAACTTAGACATGAACCATTTATCTTATGGTGTACTTAGTCTCGAAAATAATATTTATTCAATGTTAATGTCAACTATATGATGTTGATGAGAACTCTTTAACACATGCAATTTATATCATAACTGACTTGAAATTCCATAATCTATTTTTGTAAGGGTGGTAATCACCCTTTATAAACACCAAAGGTACTAAATACTTTTATAAAATCCCTAAAAAGTAACAAATAAAATATCAATAAACATAAGAATATATATATATATATATATATATATTCTTTTTATAATATAACAATTAAATAATCACCATCACAATTCTAACCCTTAATATATTAATTATGATAAAACCTATGGTCCTAACCCTAAATATATTAATTATGATAAAACCTATGGTTCTAACCCTAAATTACTTGGAATAAATATATTTCACATTCCCCCTTGTAAAAATAACAATTATTTTATATACATAAAATTTCTTTTTATGCATTTTGCAACGAGATTATGCACACAATGTCCCTTTTTTTAAAATAAAAATAGATAAAGTAATATTTTCATACAACTTAAATCTTTATAGTATAGTAATTATATTTTATTATATAAAATTCTTTTCTTTTTCTTTATGCATTTTGCAACGAGATTATGCACACAATGTCCCTTTTTTTAAAATAAAAATAGATAAAGTAATATTTTCATACAACTTAAATCTTTATAGTATAGTAATTATATTTTATTATATAAAATTCTTTTCTTTTTCTTTAATAGGAAGAATGTAGTATTTACATAAAAATTTCCATTTTGAATTGGTAAAATAACTATATTTCTATAAAATATAAATAATGATATAACTTCTTGTGATCCAAAATTTTCATATAAATGTTATATCTATCAAGATTTGTTTAACATTTCCTTTTAATGCATAGATATGATGCAACTCCAAACTAAGAATATACATTTTTACATCTTAATACCAAACTTCTTTTCTTATACAATTATATAACATAATCTGACCAGTCACAATAAATACCTATGCCTAAAATTCTACATAATTTACAACAAAGAAATGTATCTAGAATAAATCTCCTATGCAATGATATGTATTGAAAACTTTCCAATTATATGTCAAATTCTATACATGGAAATATTTAAATAAAAGAACCTTTACAACCATATAAATACTTTACTTCTATGTTGAAGGATATATGTTATTTATATTCTCATAATTTTGAATATAATACAATTTTTTAAATGTTTAAATAAAAGAACTTTTACAGGCATATAAATACTTTAATTATATGATGGACGATATATGTTATTTATATTCTCAGAATTTAAAATATAACATATTTTTTAAATAGAAATCTTTAAATAAAAGAACTTTTACAATCATATAAATACTCTAATTCTATGATGGAGGATATATCTTATTGATATTCTTAGAATTTAAAATATAACACATTCTTTAAATGAAAATTTGTAAATAAAAAGACTTTTACAACCGTATAATATGAAATTACCTTATTACTAAGTCACACTTTTATATGCATGTACTTAATCTTATATAACATCTACCATTCAACCATATGATATAACTATATAATATTTTAAGTCTTTTTTTCTTTTCTTTTTTTTAATATATGCATGCACTTAATTCTAATATATGAAATTACCCTATTACTTGATCACACTTTTATAAGCATGCACTTAGTCTTATATAATAACCGTAAACCATACACATATTCACTTTTATAAGCATGCACTTAGTCTTATATAATAACCGTAAACCATACACATATTTCACTTTCACCCTAATAGAATGACAAATTCATTAAGTTTCCATTTCTTAACTATATCTAATACAATCACATAATAACTTCCCCATCTTGACTAAAATCAATATAATGACATATACTTAACTTTCACTTCTTAACAAATTATTTTAATGCAATGCTTTTACTTTTCAGCTACAGTCGATAAAATGGCACACACATTAACATTTCACTCCTTGGCTCGTTGATACGATGACACAAGCATTAACCTTCCCTTGTTAGGGACCATCAAAACAACGACTCAAATTACTTTCACTTCCTAACTAAAAGTTTAACATGGTGAACTATACATGTAAGACTATTCCACTTGCCAATTACTAGGGTTAATTTGTAATAGTCGTCGAGCATTAAGCTCAGGCAGTCGAGTACATGTTCAAGATAATGCCCAAACACGAAGCAGCATAACACTGCAACACGTATCTATCAAGAATCCGAGTCACTCATCCATCTACTACTGCCGGAAGTAGAACTAACTGGAGGTATTTACTGTTCGAGGCGTTTGGATAAAAGGGCATCTAGGTCACAACATAAGTATACAGGGTGTTACCAATCATGATGGACAGGGTTCTATCAATTTCTGGGTATCCATCAAAAACTGAGAGCAACAGTGCATTAAACTGGATTCTATGCGATCGGATCGATAGCGATCAGGGTTACTAACTCACGACAGAGATCAATATCAATCAATGGAACTGAGTTTAGAAATACGACGATTGACGCCTGGGTGATCTATCACAGAGTTTAGAATGCGATTGTAGATCAGGTTAATCTCGCGATGTACACAAGGCATTCACCACTTCGATATCATTCACTCGATCCATATTACATCAGCGTGGGAAATATGATACAAGATCTGATGCTACCTCGAGTATCACAAGTTTGGGGTGGGATCATGCTCAAGAAATTAATGCAAGCGAAATATCAGGAAGCACGGAGAGTCATGGTGGAATCTACGGTGGGTCTTCTCCTTTCATTAAATCATTTCAACTAAGCAGACATATATTTCTTATGTTAGTAGACTGGATAGGATATTTTCGTATTAATACGATCCTTCTTTTCAGGCTTGAATTGAGTAGAGGAAATCTCGACCCGACAATCAGTTGTATAACAGGGATCTATCAAATGTTACTCCATATTCAGGTTCGCTTTTCTGTCGACCCTCAGCCTGTCAAATATCATGTGCAATACGATATGCAGTAAAATATGCACCCCTAGACTCACTAACCTGGAAGTTACAGAATCGAATGAATATTATTGAGAATGGGTCGATTCGGCGTTGACCCGATCACCAAGTTTACAAGGGTTATAATCATGTATTTTATACCTAAAATTTAAGCAATCGTCGAAGAAAAACGACTTAAGATTTTATTTGTAAATACAGTATTGAGACTGTCGCCATGCTCGCATTAGTATCTCATCCGACTTATAAATTTAATACTCATACAGTTTCTCAAAACCGATTCACCGAGGAAGAGATCAATTCGGCATGAAACCGATCACTCTACCCCTGGTCATATTTACATGACTTAAGAACTCGATATGCAGCTAGTCTTAACAAAATTGACTTAGGGACTTTGCCCAGGACATAACCGATGCGGTATGAGGCCCATCGCACTGTTCATGGTAATATGTCAATTGAGTCAAATAACGAAAAATATAGATGTAATTGAAACACAATGATTTGAATCTGTTATATATGAGCACTCCTTACATATTCACGACAATGGTCTATATAAGCAAATACAGATCTGTCATAATTATCACTGTCAAATATATCTGGTAATATATTTTTGGAACACAATGAATTAAATATGATATATCTAGGCACAATTTCATATTTATAGTTTTCGGTATAAATTCGATTTCTAATTGAATAATTACAGAGGTGAAATCTTCTTGTTTTCAGGTCAGATCTTACATAATCAAATTTTTAATGAATAAAACACAATGCCAGATCTATAATTTTTGGGTACAAAAGCGATTTCCAAAATTAAACATTACGCAGGTGCAATCTGCAATGCCACGGTTAGACTCCTGTATATTTTTACTCCGGAAACACAGATTCAAAGTTTGAATGAAACAAAATAAGTTCAAATCTATAAATAAAATTATCTACGTTTTCGGCAAGATTAGTTCAAATCTAAATATATAAATCCCAACGTTTTTAGCAGAGGTCAGTTCAAATCTATATAATGTATATCAATGTTTCAATAAGATCAGTTTAGATCTAAATATATAATTATGTCCGTTGCCCTCGAGGCTCGACCAAATGTAGATACCCCTTTGTGAGGTCATCCTTAAATCTTAATAATACAACTTATCAACATAATATAAAAGAAGATTCAAACTTATCCATGACAGAAAAATAACTTACACAAAAATAATAAAATTTTGCAAATAATATAGAACCATAAACCTGTCAATCCATCGATCGATCCCACTGCCGAAGGAGTAGTTGTAGAACCGATCCCGCTTGCCCTTGCCGTCCGCTTCACTCATTGTGTCCCTCCAGCAGAAACTCATTTAACCATAGGCAAAGCAACCGTTAGCTTTTCCACCCAACCGTAGGCTTATGCTTTCAGTCGCATAGCCACCTCCGAGCTTCAGGGTCTTATAGCTCACACACACAAAACTAGAGACCCAAAAGTGGGCTTTCCCCCCACCAAGATCTCTTGCCAAAATCCAATAGCAGCAAATCAATGGCTTACACACATTATGATAACCATCCAACCATAGGGCCTCTTTCCCTTTCCTCAAGCCTTCCTTAAATAGGAAAATTCATTACAACACATGTTGCATCATGCAAAAATGCCTAATTTTTAATTATTCAAATGCAATTTAGCTCACCCATCCATGTGTCAGATTTTCTAAGAGTGTGTACCAACCTTCCTAGATTTACTCAAGTTTGTCTCCTTGATGTTCAATCTAGTTTCTATTTTTGTGAATGGAAGTAGTGTTAACTAAACGCTAAAGCATAGTATTCCATTTGCTCCTAAAATAATATTTTCTATTATTTTAATTACCAAAAATGCATTTCATGTGCAAATGGCCTAAATGAAATTTATAATTTTCTATGCATAAACTCCATCACTTATTTCCGTCTAGGATCTAGGTACCACACTATTGGGTCCATCCATCCTTTATGTTCTTTCGTCGATATGGTACCACATCGTCGGGTCCATCCGCTTGTCATTTCTGTTTATCGACAAGGTACCACATTATCAGGTCCTTTTGGCTGTCATTTCCGTTTATCAACAAGGAACCACATCGTCGGGTCCTTTCGTCCATCATTTCCGTTTATCGACAAGGTACCACATTGTAGGGTCCTTTCTTCGATACCTCTTTGTTGCATCTGATTTGCGGTAACATCATGTAGGGATTTAGGATCCGTTACCTTCAATCCTCTGTCTACATGCTATTGGAGACTAATGGCGTTGAGGAGTAATTCAGTTCTTACTACGCGCCCCCCAACTTGTACGTGACCAAATCCATAACGGTCCACTTCGAACGACCTCACGCTTCCCCCGAGTAAGTGGATCAATGTTTTTCAACTCGTGCGTGGAATTCTGTAGGAATTCGACACCGTCGTCGTTCTTTCGTGTGTGATTTATTCGTACTCTACGACCCTTTATTTCTTTTGTGTGTCCATTGGTGAACACTTCCACCTGTCGCTACACATATTCTCAAAAGCACACATTAGTATCTATGTTCTCATTCATTATAATCTCTTTCATAACCCGCTAGTCGATAAGCATCATAATTTATTTCTAATCATCCTAATTCAATTCATAAATTGCTAATTATTAAGAAACCATAGTTTACTCATAATATCATATATTTCGTCAATGAGTTAGTCATTCATCCAACATGCATTTCTTTTTCTCACATCACATATTTCATCATACAACTAATCGCTAAACAACATATTCATGTACACATATCACAGTTTTCATAACGCGGCCAATTATTAAGCAACATGCAAATTTCATCAATTTTAGATAAATTATCCACTTCCACAAATGCCATTCAATCCATTGTTTTCATTCATCCAATTGTTGTCATACACATCTTCAGGTTTTCTTCAATCATTAAGAGATATCAAGACTCAAGAGACCACTTTATCAGAGTTTGTTCAATCAGGTCAAGCAACAAGTGTCCTTAAAGTCCACAATGATTCTAGGGGCATTACAATGAATCTCATTCAACCATAATCAACCATGGTTAGACATGGTTGACCATAATCAATGATAATAAAATGTGCCAACCATGGTTAACAATGGTCAAACATAATAAACCATGATGAAAGCATCATTAACCATAGCTAATCACAGTGAACCATATTCAGCCATGTTATACTTGGTTAACCATAGTCAATCATTATCAACCATAATCAACCATGGATATCCAAAGGAAACCAAACTCAATGAGACATACCCTTTGATGAATGTTTCAAAAAGTTGCAATGCAACATAACCATTGATGAATGTACTGATTTGTGTGAACGATGCTTAAGAATGGTCAAACATAATCAACCATGATCAAATCATTGTTAACCATACCATGACATGGTGAGCCATTGTTAACCATGATAAACATCGCTGACCATAGTCAACCATCTTCAACCCTAGTCAAACATGGTCACATATGGTCAAACATGATCAATCAAATTCAACCATATTCAACCATTGTTAATCATAGTGAAGATTGGTCAATTATAGTCTCCCATAGTCAGGCATGTTCTTTTATAGTTAACCATGGCTAACAATGGTCAAACATAATCAACCATGCTCAAACCATCATTAACTATAATCAAACATAGAGATGCATAGTCCACCATTTTAAACATAGTCAACCATGGCCAACCAAAGTCAACCAAACTTAATGACACTAAGCATCAATGCAACGTAACCATAATCCATCATGTATTAATATAACTAATATAAGGCCAATAATAATAATAATATGTTGTTAATATTTTGAGTTGACATTTCGAATCTAGATCGGGATTCATCTTCAAGACAAAAAGGCCAATTGAAGGATGAGTTGACGAGGAGAAATTAATATTAAGAATGCAAAAGAGACAATAATTAACAAAGAGAGTATGTTAGTGACTCCAACAAAATGCCTTTTGAATGTAATAAAGATAGCAAAAACCCTAAACTTGCCAAAAATTTGAAAAATAGATAGGAGGAGAATAAAAAAGTTTTAAAACATATTACAGGGAGCTTTTATTCTAATGAGGAAACTTATGTATTGTTTTAAATATTTATGAGAAAGTTTCTTGTTATGAGAGATCATTTTCGATATAAATTTTTAGAAATCTCATTAAAATTTTTATCAAAAAACTTTTATATTAATCTTCAAAATATTAAATATAAAATAGATGAGACTATTTCTATAATGCCCCTCAACCTCACCATGGCTATCAACAATGATGACAATTACTAGTACGTGAACTAGTAAGAAACAACCAAGAATAAATGAATGCTTATGGATAAATTGCTACTGACTAAAGATATACATGATAAATGAATACGCTTCTGAGAAATTCTTGATTTAAATGGAAAATATGGATACTTGTGATTATGATGAGAATTATTATCGATTAATTAGCACATGTAGATAAATGTTGCATTTATACTAAAATATGGAAAATGGAACAATGCGCATGAATTATGATGTGAATCGAATGGGTAATTTTTTATATTTTTGCTTAACGACTAGCAAAAGGATGAATGAATTATGATATGATCATTTTGAGCAATACTATTAATGTGTGCTCTGAGTATGTGTGCAGTAACAGGTAAGATAGCTCACCGACTACTTTACAATCGAATAAAAAGGGGTTCGTAGAAGAGGGAAAAAAACAAACGGGGGCATCCACGCATGAGTTGAAAACTCGTTCAGCTTTACTCGGGGAAGTGTGAAGTCGTATGGATGAGACCATAATGGATTGGTCACATACAAGGTTGATGGGTGCGCAGTAAGAATAGACATAATCCTCAGTGCCATTAGTCTCACATAGAGTGTATCCAGATGATTTATGGTAACGGCTCCTAAAATCACTAAACTGATGTTAAGTTTAAACCAAATAGACTAGCAAGATCACTGAAAGAAGCATAATCACAAGATAGACACAGAGTTTACCCTGGGAAACCCTCATGGGGTAGAAAACCCAGCAAAGCTTTCCTCAATAAGATGATCAACCAAAATACAAGATGTGCTCCCTCCTTCTTTTAACTCCTTAGCAGATCTCCCAGACAAGTGCGCCACTTTTCTCAAGTGAGTGAGTGTGTCTAATGAGGAGTTCACCTCCTCTATTTATACTAACCCCTGACTGACCAAAATACCTAATGGGGCCGACCTCTCCTGGAGAATTCTAATAACCCCTAAAATATAACCTCAGGGCCGACCCCCACATGGTGGGTCTAATAACCCTAGTTAACACAAACTCCTGGAGGAATAAACATCTCCAGATACATGATAGGGTTGCCTCGGAGGGATGAAACATCTCCGGAATAATAAAGTACAAATATAATATTCTTAGAAGTTACAATATTCAACACTCCCCCTTAACGAGAAGGATATTATAACAACGTCTACAGGAGCAAGGAGTCATCGACTACATCATACATGATACATCTATATATCATCGGAAGCTTTCTTCAATTTATCATTATCATCACACGATCGTCAGCATCGTCATCACACGATCATTAGCATCGTCATCACATGATCATCAGCATCGTCATCGCACGATCATCAGCATCGTCATCGCACGATCATCAGATCGTCATCTCACGATCATCAGCATCGTCATCTCGCGATCATCAGCATCGTCATCTCACGATCATCATCATCGTCATCTCACGATCATCAACATCATCATCACACGATCATTAGCATCGTCATCTCACGATCATCAACATCGTCATCTCACGATCATCAGCATCGTCATCACACGATCATCAGCATCGTCATCTCACAATCATCAGCATCGTCATCAATACAAGTATCCATAACAATACAAGTATCCACATCATTAGTACAAGTATTCATGCCAATACAAGTGTACACATCATCAATATAAGTATCCATACCGATACAAGTAACCACATCATTAATACAAGTACCCATACCGATACAAGTAACCACATCATCAATACAAGTATCCATATCGATACAAGTAACCACATCATTAATACAAGTATCCATGCCGATACAAGTAACCACATCATCAATACAAGTATCCATATCGATACAAGTAACCACATCAAGTATCCATATCGATACAAGTAACCACATAATCAATACAAGTATCCATACCGATACAAGTAACCACATCATCAATACAAGTATCCATACCGATACAAGTAACCACATCAATAAAGAATCACTTTCTCGGAGACATATGTCTACGGATCAATTCAGGGACCGAAGTCCGGGGATGATACAATCCCCACTTCTCGGAGACCATCTGTCTACGGATCAATTCAGGGACCAAAGTCCGGGGATGATACAATCCCCACTTCTCGGAGACCATACATCTACAGATCAATTCAGGGACCAAAGTCTGGGGATGATACAATCCCCACTTCTCGGAGACCATACGTCTACGGATCAATTCAGGGACCAAAGTCCGAGGATGATACAATCCCCACTTCTCGGAGACCATACGTCTACGGATCAATTCAGGGACCGAAGTCTGGGGATGATACAATCCCCATCACGTACATTTTGAACTAGTGGTTCCGGGATGATGCAATCCCCATCACTTCATTCTCGAAGACCATACGTCTACGGATCAATTCAGGGACCAAGGTCCGGGGATGATACAATCCCTATCTTTCCACTAAGGACTTCATTTTCGGAGACCATACGTCTACGGATCAATTCAAGGAACCAATGTCCAGGGATGATACAATCCCTATCTGTCCACTAAGGACTTCATTTTTGGAGACCATACGTCTACGGATCAATTCAAGGAACCAATGTCCAGGGATGATACAATCCCTATCTATCCACTAAGGACTTCATTTTCGGAGACCATACGTCTATGGATCAATTCAAGGAACCAATGTCCAGGGATGATACAATCCCTATCTGTCCACTAAGGACTTCATTTTCGGAGACCATACGTCTACGGATCAATTCAAGGAACCAATGTCCAGGGATGATACAATCCCTATCTATATCCTTATCAATACAGATGTCATCAAAACATGTATTCTCATCAATACATCAATAAAACATGTATCCTCATCAATACATCAATAAAAACATGTATCCTCATCAATACATCAATAAATAAAAGTAAGTGAGAGAAAATAAGTATTCTAAATATAAGAGTCCTAAGTCTAAGTATCTAAAACAGGTATTCATATCATCGACCTTGCTGTCGATGAGGCAATCTCATCAATAGAGATCACACTACTCCCCCTTTCGAGAAGGTTCCTTTTGAAACACACCAAGTTTGTCTCGGAAGTATTCAAATTTCACTTGAGACAAAGGTTTGGTCAAGATATCAGCAATTTGATTCTCAGTGCTTACATACTCGAGCTTAATGGCTCCTCTCTGCACCATATCTCGTATATAAAAGTATCGTATCTCTATGTGTTTTGACTTATCGTGAAATACTGGATTTTCTATCATCTTGATACAACTTTGATTGTCACACATAATCACAGTAGGATCCAATTCTAAGTCAAATACTCCAGATAGTAGTTTCCGAAGCCATACTGCTTCACAGCTAGCAGAGCAGGAAGCTATATATTCTGCTTCAGCAGTACTGAGAGCCACACTGGATTGTTTCTTGCTGAACCAAGAGATCATGGCGGATCCAAGTCCATAACATCCACCTCAAGTACTCTTCCTGTCTGAAACACTTCCTTCCCAATCAGAATCTGAATAACCATGTAATCTAAGTTCATGATTTCTGAGGTAGTAAAGACCAAAGTCTAAAGTACCTTTTAGATACCTCATTACATGCTTTGCAGCTATTAGGTGAACCTTTCTTGGTTCTACTAGAAATTGACTCAGAGTATTTACAGCAAAGCATATATCTGGTCTGGTATTTGTCAAATACATCAATGACCCAATGATTTGTCTATATAGAGTTACATCCACTAATTCTGATGAGTCATCAACTAATAATTTCAAGTTGGAGTCCATGGGAGTAGCCATGGCCTTACATTCCAACATGTCAAATCTTTTCAAGATCTCCACAGCATACTTACCTTGATTTAAGAAGATTCCTTTTGGTTCTTGCCATACTTCTAGACCTAAGAAATAGTGCATTAATCCTAGATCCTTCTTTTCAAATTCGGAAGAAAGCTTCTTCTTACATTCGATAATTTGGTTTTCATTTCCTGTCAGAAATAGATCATCCACATACAGTAGTAATATAACAGGTTCATCATCCATAATTTTGAGATAGAGATTTGGATAAGCTTTACTCTTGGTAAAACCCATACCTGTTAAGAAACTGTCAATCCTTCTGTACCAAGCTCTGGGAGCTTGCTTCAATCCATACAAAGGCTTTTTCAGCTTGCATACATGAGTTCTTCCTTCTTTAACCTCAAAACCTTGTGGTTGTTCCATGTACACTTCTTCTTCAATGACACCATTCAGGAAGGTTGTTTTAACATCCATCTGGTGTAATTTCCACTTCATCATAGATGCAAGTGCCATGATAGTTCTAATTGAAGTGTACCTAGCAACTAGTGCAAATGTTTCTTCATAGTCTATTCCCTCCTTTTGAGAGAACCCTCTAGCTACAAATATTGCTTTATATTTTTCAATGCTACCATCTGCAGCATGTTTTATCTTGAAAATCCATTTGGAAGAAACCACACTTTTATCCTTTGGTTTGGGAACTATGTCCCAAACATCGTTTTTCATTATTGACTGGTACTCTTCTGTCATAGCTTCTACCCACTCCTTTCTTTGAGCTGCTTCCTCATAGCTGGTGGGTTGATGATCCACAAGATCACACATTAATGCCGCATAGTTGGATACAAACTTGGGTTTCTTCCTTTCTCTAGTGGAACCTTCAGGAGCTCCATATTTTTCAGCTCCTTGAATAATGTCTCTAGCCCATGCTGGTCTTCTTTTTCTAGAAATATTTGGAAGGGAGGGTTCTTGAGGTTCTATCATATCATGATCTTCTAGTGTATCATCTTCAGGAATGGGTACAGCTTTTGTAACTCTAGGAGGTGAATCTTCTTCATAGATTTCTTCAAGTTGGCACTTCCTAGATTTCTTGATAGCTGCTTCTTCATCAAATGTTACATTTCTACTTATTTCCATATGATGAAAACCAGGTATGTAAATTCTAAAAGATTTGGATGTTTCACAATATCCAACAAATATTCCTTTCTTTCCAGAGGGATCCAACTTGGTTCTCTTTTCTTTTGGAATGTGAATGTACACAGGACATCCAAATATTTTGAGATGACTTACCTCAGGCTTCCTTCCTGTGAAAACTTCTTCTGGAGTCTTAAATTCAAGAGCACTATGAGAAAGTCTATTTTGAACGTAGACAGCTGTCCTGGTTGCTTCAGCCCATAGATACATAGGAAGATCTTGATCATGTATCATAGTCTTTACAGCTTCCATGATAGTTCTAGTCTTCCTTTCAGCAACCCCATTTTGTTGGGGATTGTAGGAAGTGGTTAGTTCCCTTTTGATTCCAGCTTCTTTACAAAAGTCTTCAAATTCCTTTGAAGTATATTCTCTGCCATTATCTGTTCTGAGAATCTTGATTTTCTTTTCTGAGAGATTTTCTATTAAGGCCTTAAACTCTTTGAATTTTCCAAAGAATTCATTCTTTCCTTTTAGAAAGAATATCCAAGTTTTCCTTGAGTAGTCATCAATGAATGTGACATAATATTCATATCCACTCAAAGATGTGGAGGGCATTGGTCCACATACATCCGAGTGTATTAACTCCAGGGTACTTTTAGTCTTAGTTTCACTTCTGGGAAATGGGTTCTTAACATTCTTCCCTTTTGCACATCCTTTGCATGTGCCATCATGATTAGTCTTTAATTCTGGCAAACCTATAACTACCTTGCTTACATAGGGTAGTGCCTTGTAGTTAATGTGAGCAAGTCTCCTATGCCATAATTCATTTGGGCTAATAGTTTCATGAACAAGAGCTGCTTCTGGAAGGCCCTTAAGCTTGTATAAGCCTCCTTCTTCTTCACCAATGATAATTGCATCCTTGATAGACTTACCTTTGGACCACATTAATACTTGTCCATCAATGAATGCAATCCTGTAGCCTTTCTTATCCAATGCTGAGATGGATAACAAGTTCTTCTTTAATCCTGGTACATACAATATTTCTTTCATTTTCATGGAGGTACCAGAATCAAGCTTGTATCTTGCTTCACCAATTCCCTTGATGGGATATTGAAAGTGATCTCCTAGAGATACCTTTTGGGGAGAAGTCTTTTCCTCAAGACTTGAGAGAGTCTTTTTCTGACCTGTCATGTGCTTTGAAGCACCACTGTCAATAAGCCATGTATCCCCTCCAGGGGTTATAGATCCAGAGAGTGCGAAGAAAAGAACATATTCTTCTGTATCTTCTTCTGTATTTCTCCTTGATCTTCTTTTGAAGAAGGTCCTTTCTTCTTCTTCCTCTTCACTTCTAGGTCTTTTATTGTGAGACCTTTCTTCCTCTTCTTCTTCTTCTTCACTATCATCTTCTGCAAGATGTGCTTGATGTCTTTTGTAATGAGAACCCTTTTTCTTCTGGAGAGGGAAATCTCTAGCAAGGTGTCCTATTTTGTGACAAGAAAAACACTGGAAAGAAGAGTAATCTCTTCTTTGAGTAGTTCCTCTTTTCTTTTGAAATCTGAGTGGAGGATGAGACTCCTTGTGACTAATCTTTTTGGAGTAGGATTGATTCCTTCTTCTCTTGGTGTGGGTGGCCAAGGCTTGGTCATCCTCTTTGAGAAAGGCTTCTCGGTTTGCAACCCTAGCCTCCTCTTGTTCACAATCCTCCCAAACTATATCAAACTTCATACTTTCCCGGATCCTCGGACAGAATTTTATCGCACTTTTGGTAGAATTAGGGTTTGACTTTCCCGGAGTTCTACCCAACCAAAAAGTTAGATCTAGGGCTCAAAAGATTGGTCTTGAAAAGGGCTATCCAGCCATGTAATCAGATTGCAACAATACTAACTTTCTGCTGAACCCAATTTCTGGTTTATCGCACTTTTGGTAGAATTAGGGTTTGACTTTCCCGGAGTTCTACCCAACCAAAAAGTTCGATCTAGGGCTCAAAAGATTGGTATTGAAAAGGGATATCCAGCCATGCAATCAGAATTCAATAATGCCAACTTTTTGCTGAAACCCTAGATTTCATCAGAGACAGAGAGAGAGATTCTTACCTTGTGAAAGATGTCCTATTCAGTCCAGCTCTGATACCATGTTAAGTTTAAACCAAATAGACTAGCAAGATCACTGAAAGAAGCATAATCACAAGATAGACACAGAGTTTACCCTGGGAAACCCTCATGGGGTAGAAAACCCAGCAAAGCTTTCCTCAATAAGATGATCAACCAAAATACAAGATGTGCTCCCTCCTTCTTTTAACTCCTTAGTAGATCTCCCAGACAAGTGCGCCACTTTTCTCAAGTGAGTGAGTGTGTCTAATGAGGAGATCACCTCCTCTATTTATATTAACCCCCGACTGACCAAAATACCTAATGGGGCCGACCTCTCCTGGAGAAGTCTAATAACCCCTAAAATATAACCTCAGGGCCGACCCCCACATGGTGGGTCTAATAACCCTAGTTAACACAAACTCCTGGAGGAAAAAACATCTCCAGATACATGATAGGGTTACCTCGGAGGGATGAAACATCTCCGGAATAATAAAGTACAAATATAATATTCTTAGAAGTTACAATATTCAACAACCGAATCCCAACACAATAGTAAAATGAGAAATAATTGTCAGAAGGACCCGACAATGTGGTACCTATATAATTAAAGAAAGAAAATATTGTCAGAAAGACTCGATGATGTTGTACCTAGGCGAATAAAGGAAATGGATAAATGAACACCTATGTATTTGGAATATAGTATTGCATTAGAGTATTTGTGCATGAAATGACTATTTCTAATTATGTATCTAACATATAGTATTGCATTAGACTATTTGTGCATGAAATATAATTACATATTTGACAATAGTATTGCATTAGATTATTTTCTCTTGAAATGATTATTTGTAATTAAATAATTGGGAATAATTAAATATGGAGTAAATGATAGACTAGGAGTCATTAACTAGTTAACTCCACCAGCACCCACTAAAATACACATTGGAATCCTAATATCAAGGGACATCTAGGAGTAAAATGTGGGAAGTATGTGCACTCTCATGAGAGAGTGATACATGGTTGGGTGAATATTTGTATCAAATAATTTTTCATAAAAGAGTATTTTTGCATGAGGCGACATGTGTCGCAGAAGATTTTTCTATTTAAGCAAGAGGAAATGAAGGAAAAGGGGGATGGCTCCCTAATGTTGGATGACCGCCTGAATGGCAAGGAAATTATGATTGTGCTTTCTATTGTGATTTTGGATAAGTATTTTGTTGATGGGGATCTCACTTCTGAATCCTTTCCAATGTGTATCCTCTACGACCCTGAGGCTCGGGGGTGGCTCTGAGATGGATTGCATAATCCTACGGTTGGGTGGTGAGGCTAACGATTGCTTCACCTATGGTTAAACAACCTTTTACTTGTGGAATCCAATGGAAGACACGGACGATAAAGGACAAGATGGATTGGGGTGATGACGACAACTCCTCCTTCGACGAAGGGATTGACCAACGGTTGACAGGTTTATTGTTCCATTTTGTATTTGCTAAGTTCAACCTTTTAATATATTTCATTTTTTTTAATCAAGAATAAGATCGAATTTGGTTTGTGTTAAGTTACTCAGTTTCATATTCAGTTTGAGAAGGGCCCCAAGAATGGGAGTCCCTACAATTTCATTGTATATACCTTTAAAATTTATCCTAAATTTTTATTATAAATTTTATATAAGATAATAATAAAAATAAAAGTTGTTATTTTACAATGTTGGGATATCAACGTATCATTGTTCTACCCATAGGGGGTAGAGCATTTGGTAATGAGTGATTGAGATGCGAATTTGTAAGTGTAAGATCACAAGTTCAAATCCTCGTGGGTACTTACTTATATCTATATCTATATCTATATCTATCTCTCTCTCTCTCTCTCTCTATATATATATATATAATAACAAAGATGAGACTCTAGAATTATAGAGTGAAAATTTTCCCTTAGGAATGATTAATTAGGGAAAACAAAGTTATGACCTAATTAGATTAGCAAATATATTAATTATATTATTGAGAGAAATAATATAACACAATTTCATTACTTGTGAGATAAACTATTTTAGACATGGGGAATGAAAACGAGATATACCTGACCTTACCCAATCCTTCCTTGGTTGATCATCGAGAACCAATTCTCATAGATTTCTAGGTCACCATCCATGTTTAGGTTGTTTCGGTTATTGATTATTTCAAGATATTCTCTAATCTAATGTTTATGGTAGTGGTCTTCTCTTGCAATGATATCATTGTATTCTAAGCATACATGGTGCTTCGTTTTAAGGGAATGTTCTACTAGTGTTGAGGTTCGAACACTTTCATTATTAATGTCAGCTCCATCCTCTTTAATCCTAATATGAAATGAAAAATTGGTCTTCCCAATGTAATATTTTACGCATGAGGATGAAATCTTATAGACATCTTTTCTTGTCTCCCCAATGTAATACTTTCCACATGAGGATGCAATCTTTTAGACATCTTTTCCCTAGCATTGGTCAATTCCCTCCTTTATAGGTCTCATTAACTACTTTATAGTTTCCATTGGCTTGAAAGATGTTGTGATGTCCTTTATTTTTAGGACCTTTGCAATCTTGTTAGTCGTCCCTTTTATGTAAGGAAAGCATGCTTTATTGCATGGGTTTGCATCACTTGGAGGTCAGGACTAACCTTGTTCTCTTTCAATTGATCTCTTCATTTCTCTTACGATGTCCATAATTTAGCACCCTATGCTTTCAAATATCTTGGTTAGGTGTTCCTTCTCTTTCTCATAATGGTCCTCATCAGAGATTTTGATAACTCTCATTGTTAGGGTTCTATGGATGTCGATCTTGAAGGAGGGGTGGTGATAAGAGTTAGCATAAATATAGTTGTCAATGTGGGCATTCTTCTGAAATACTTCATGGGTAAGGGACATATCTTTCTTTTTAGTGATCAACATGTCCAAGAAATAAAATTTTCAATTCTCCTTAGACTCCTTGGTGAATTTCATGTATTTATATAGACTATTGAGGATGTCAAAACAACTCTTAACTCTTCATTTCCATGGGGCCATTTTACATTGGTGTTGTCTTAATAAATTTTTTAATGAGATTTCTTAAAATTTATATAAAAAATAATTTCCAATAACAATAAACATTCTCATAAATATTTATAACAATAAAGAAGTTTTCCCATTAGAATAAAAACTCATAATAATATGCTTTAAACATTTTTGGTTCTCCTTTTATCTATTTTTTTAGCCTTTTGGGTTTTTGTTATTTTTATTAAATTTATAAGTCATTTTCTTGGACTCGCATATTCTTCTCTCTCTCTCTTTTTAATAATTACCATCTTTTTTCATCCTTAATATTAATTTCTCCTCCTCGACTTGTCCTTCAATTGGATTTATTTTCATGAAGATGAATCCTGATTTGGATTCGAGACATTGACTCAAAATATGGCTACTGTAAAAACCAAAAAATACCTCAAACAACAATCTTCACCACATAAATCTCCAAACACCAATAATCCTAATATTAAACCACACACACGCGCGTGCTCACACACACACACACACACACACACACACACCCTTTATCAATATAACAAAGTGCACACGCACGCGTACACACACACACACGCGTACACACACACACACAAAACAAAGCACTTATATAATAACACTTCAACCACATAAATATACATTTTAGCTAATTATATATATAAAATAAAATTATTGTTATTATATTATGGGATCACATATTATTATACCAAACTATAAACTATTAATATGGCTATAATTGCATGCCTTATTATAATTACTACATGATCACATATATAATAATAATCTACAATGTATAATATTTAATTATGTTAATAGGCCATATATGAGGATATCCTCTTTTTTTCAACGGAAAAATCACCTTCTTGCTATTCCGAAGGAATCAAGGAAATCTAACATCGCACGGGAAATCTCAACAAACTTCCTCACATATCATGGATGGTAGGTCGAGCAAACCGTCAGCCATTAATCCAAGCCAGAAGATGTCTCAACGAAATTGAAACCGAGTGGATGGAATGAAATCCATCTAACCCCACCAACGGGCCACCGTATGTGTCCATGGGTTACTACCAACAAAAACATTAATAATATTAATGTGTGATTCCCATATGCGAATATTTAACACATTAATAACATTTTTCCTCTAAAATGTCTTAATTACATTAATTTATGCATATTTATTTTGGAATGGGATTGAAGGTGCCAAGTTAATCCATATCTTAATTATACATATGAATCTTGTGGATCTAAGATCTATATTTAATAAATTAATGACCTTGGATATTAAAAGTCATATGTTTGTGATTATGAATATGATTATCAATTATTACAAGGTTTCACCGACCTTTACCTCTTTAGTTCGACCACATTCCTCCTCCTCCCCTAGGCTGATTTTCCAGTTGTGGTCATTTTAGTATTGCCATATCTTCATTGTTTGATTTCCACTCATGGTCATTTTAGTTTCCAAAGACATTGTTATGACTATGTTCATTTTTTCCTTTGGGTGTGCTTGACCAAATTTGTTCTACCTTATGGCTTGCAAACCTAAGATTGGAGAATGTGATTCACAAGCCTGTGGTTCGATCTTGTGTCATGGTTACTAATGTTCTTGGAGACAAAAGCTACACACATGGATGCGTGATAAAGAGAATGTTTTCTTGTTCAACCTCAAAACTTTTAGGGCACTTTGCATTGCTATTTTTATGCCTTTTCTTTATAGTGCTATTGGATTGGGTTTCTCATGACATTTTTGGGGGTTTCAAGATTTTTGGATGTTAGTATTTGTTTATGATCCTCCCATCAGGCTACAACAATGATTGGCATGTGGACAATGATTGCATTTGTCATTTGTTTCCTATAAAGGTAGCCATACACTATGCTCTATTGAATAGCTCAATTCAATCCCTAGGAAGCTAATTTTTACTTTTTTCTTGTCTACATTGTGTAATTTTAATACAAAAAAAATGGGTTCCCGGATCTGGGCCATGATGAGTCACTTCTCAACTATGTGGTTTGGTACATATAAGAGACCATGCTTTTCTAGAACAAGAGTTGAGCTATCCATCATGTTTTCACTGCTACGCACAAAAAAGTACATTATTCATAATTAATGAGTTGGGTGCCAAATATTTTTGAGTTTTTTCCTTTGTCATTGCATTGCATAAGTTTTCCATTATATCTAGGGGTGAATATTTTTTAGGTGGGGGAGGGGGTTCCCTTTGTTGGTGTGCTGTATATGCTCACCATTTTATGTTCAAATGACCATGGATGTATAACTTTTTCTAACCTCTAGGTTTCAACACTTTATGCCAACTTTTTTATTAACATTTGAGTTAAAAGTTTCAACACTATGAAATCTCTATGCAATATACCCTACATTTAGAAGACAAGAGAAGGGGCATTCTTCAACAGGAATGACACTCACTCATTTATTCTCCAACATGTTCTCCAAACATGAGGTGGTCCAAATGTGTCAAATTACACTCACATGGATTTCATGGACATCTTTATAACTACACCTCTACTAATGGTAATGGAGAATGTATTTCAACAATCTTATTTATTTTATGTATTGGAAAGAAATTTGTATTTGGAGAACAAGGAATTTGGGCATCTTTGAGGACTCTCTGCTTTCGGTCGAGTCCACGGCACACAGAGTTTTGTTTCACTAGAATGCTCAGCCAAAAACGATGAGGATTACAAAGACTCGTCGGATCACTTTTCGTAGGATGGAGGAGGGCATTATTCACGAATTCTTCGACGGTGCATCTCAGCAGGGGATTTGTGGAGCTGGGGTATTTTTCAGCATTCATCAAAACCATAACATTAAAATCACGGTAAGCCTTGGCAGCGAGAATGGTTTAAAGGCTGAGATCTTGGCGTTGAGGTGCCTGGTATGGTTTGCGCGCAGAAGGGGCTTCCTTCGTCTCATCATCTGTGGAGACTCACAAGTAACTGTCAATTGGTTTAACGGAAATCACAATATCAGTGCGATTACTTTGGAGCCATGGTTAGAGGAAATCAGGAGTCTTAGTGCCGGCTTCGTCTCGATCGAATGTCAACACATCTACAGGGAAGCTAATGTTGTTGCCGACCAGCTTTCTAAAGAGGCGCTGGGTCCGATTACTGGAAGTATGCTTTTTAGTGAATTTCGGGATGGTCTGATCGTGGAACAAGGGAGCATTTCTACTTTCTGACGGGCCATACTGAAGATCTGGTATTGATCTTCGTCTATAGACCTTTGCCTTGAGTTTCAGTCTTTCTTTGCTGCCTGATCTTTTTCTCTTCCGGCGTCCTACTTAAGGTCTGCAGTTATATCGTTCGGTTTTAGTCTTGCGACTTCAGTCAGCCCGAGCGGTTTTCTCTGTTTTAGTTTTGAGCTCATATGTATTCTTGTTTACAGTTGGTTCTCTTCAGTTTTTATGCAATTCCTTGATGTAACCGGGTCATTACTCTCATAATACCAAGTTACATATTTTTCCCATTGGAAAAAAAAATGTATCCGAAAGAAATGAAGAAACTCGTGCCGACCTAAAATTTGAGTTACCATGCCATGCCATGCACATACATTCCTTATTAATGGATATGGGGAAAGAAACTCGTGGCGACCTAAAATTTGAGTTACCATGCCATGCCATGCACATACATTCCTTATAAATGGATATGGGGAAAACATTTTTTTTTATAATCATTGGCCAAAGTGTACGTTGGGGGTGCTTAAAGCATATGTGACCATGTAGAACCAAAAAGTGTCCAAAACATGTAATAAAGCAAGTTGTACAAGCATTTTTAAGTGATATATATATATTTTTTTACGAGTTATATTAATGACTTTTTTTAATAAAATAATTATTCTTTAACATGAGTATTTTTATAAAAGAAATTTTATAAATGGTTAATTTAAGACATAAAGTCACCTAATGATTTACACCAAGTCACATAATGATTTACACTTTTTTTTTAATGAAATTAATAAAATTTTATGAGTATTAACATGAATATAATTTATGGTTTTTTTTTAATAAATTTTATACGAAACATTTATAGTTTAAATATATATGATTAACTAAGGTAAATAAATTTATAAATATCAATAAAAATAATTAATAATAATTGATGATAATAATATGTGTTATAAATTAATATATAATAATAATAATATATATGAGGATAAGAAGTTATAGCGACATCTCCTTGAAAACTACTTGCGTCATATTGATATAGTTAACAACTCTTCCAAATAATAATAATAATATATTTTGTTTTACATAAAAATAATATAACTAATATTAAAAATGGTTAATATTAACCATGGTTGATATAAGTTTATATCTTTGTATTTTTTAATTAATAATTCATATCTAAATATATCAACCATTTTTAATAATATAATTGTGATGCCCCTCTAGTTATCCATTCCTACAAATACAAATACTATTACTACTACTACTAATATATTTTCTTTTATATATGAAAATAATATAACTAACATAATGACAATATTAAAAGTGGTTGATATAAGATTACATCATTATTGATTTATTTGTTCATAATTCATATATAAATTAATTAATTTTTTTCATGTTAAAAACTACTCATTATAATTGTTTATTTTAAATTTGGAATGACTGCCATAAAATCAATCTTAATAATACATTTGTCTCATCCTTGTGCAATCTAGGAAAAGCATAGGCTTTAGTCCGTCCCAACTTCTAAAATAAAAACACTTTTTATTTTAGAATTTGGGGTGAACTAGAAAGTATGCTTTTTCTATTATAATTTGGGTATCATATTTTATTCCATCATAATGAGACAAGTGTAATGCAATAAATTCGAAATAAATAATTATAAAAAAAAACAATATCAAAAATAACTATTAGTTGATGAACGAAATATTAACAAGTGATGCATAAATAATAAATACTAGACAACTTGTTCAACTTGTTCTTGACAATCGATTTCATTTAACTTATATATTATTATTTACAACTTAATTTATAATTTATGAGATCATGAATTAAATAATTATACTAATTATACTAAGTTTTAATAATATAAAATACTATACCATCCAATAAATTTACAAAATTCATTCAAAATATCAGTTCGAAATTAAGGGAAGAGTGAAAATCGTTTGGACTATTCTATTTATTTATACCGAGTGGTCCCAACTAGATTTTTTTAAGAAGGGGGGCATGCCTTCCATCGAGTCCATTCCACGCCTTCTACAAATTCAGTTAGGACGACTTTGTAATAACTCCTTAGAATAGGTTAATCAAAACGATTTTCATTACTCCATTCCACTGGCTTCTTGCCATGTTTAATTTTAAAAAGTTTTCACTGATAAAGTCAACATCATTTCATATCATTACTAGACTAGATAATAAAGGGCTATCAGACTTACAACCTCGTAATCTAGGGCTATCACTCTTAGAACCTCGTAATCTTTAATTTTAATTTTTAAGGATAGATACTTAAACTTAAAAGAAAATGTTTTTATAAATTTCAACGTGGTATAATAAAGCATTTATATATGAACTTAGTTGTTTAGTTGTTGGTGAGTGGTATTGGCTTTTTTAGAACTTCTTCTCTTATTTTTTCATAAATATAAATTGTTAAATTTAAATTTGTCACTATCGATTCCAATGTTGGGCATACAGTAATATATCTTAGTTGTTGATCTCCATGTTGAACCTCTTATTCAAAATAACATGAACATTACATTAATTGCAAGATATGTTCAAGAAGTTTTCCTAAATAGTTGTTTTTGAGTTATAAAAATATGTTGAAAAAAATATTTTCTTCAATGATTGTATTGGCAAAGGTCTATATTGGTGTATCATACTAGTAAGCAGTTATTGAAAAAATATGTTAGGGATATTGTGTTTTGTAAAGTAGGAACTTGATTATGCATGTACCATTGAAACGTAGTTCCCATGAAAATTGTGATATAATTTATATTGTGACAATTAATTATCACGTACAATAAAAATGATATATTTTGGACAACATAGTTTCATGTTTTTAACAATTATAACTTTTTTTTGAATAGCTTGAACACCAATATCAATGCTTGTACTTATTCTTGGTTAGAGTAGATATAAAATTGTTTTACTGGAGCATACATTATATTTTTTTAAGTATTATGTATGTGTTTGAAAGATTCAAAAAGCCAAAACCCATAGTGTTTTGAGATTTATGCCGAGATCCAACCTACTATTAATGTGAGTATTTTTGTATCTAGAGTAGGATCCATAACTCAAATACAAAAGCACACTATATATACATTGTTTTACAATTATATTCTGACATTTTAAAACAATGCACATATATTTCAATAGACTATATTTCACTCTTTAATGATTACCTAATCAAATTGTATATATATATGAGTAAAGTCTTTAAAAAAATATCAAACTTTAACCTTGCATTATTCTTAACATAAAGATAACATTAATATTATGGCATACATTACTTTTGTTTTAGTAAAATGGATTTTTTTTTCTCAAATGAAAAGTAAACTGTTTATTTTAAGTTATTAATATAGAAGAATGAAACTCATAATAATTCGTCCAATTTGAAATATAATCATGTCCTTCAAATTTGATTTTCGATAACTACACAAATTAATATTATTTTAAAAATCAAAGATAAAAACTATTTATAACTACCACGTTGTTGCTTATAAGAAATTCTCCATAGTTATTTAATATAATGAAATTAATTAAATGTTGCTTAAGTTTAAGTTTAATTCATATAATAATTTGGCATGGTGAGGAGCGAAGCCTTTTATATGGGCAATGACGTCCGCTGTATCAACACTTTGTAACCTGAGAAGCGTGTTGTTATATCGATAATATATAGACATTCGTTATGCTTATATCTTATGAAATGACGGATGTAGTTCAAAAAGGAAATAAATACTAAAGGCCTAAACAAGGTAGGTTTACCCTAACTATTTCGCTCGTGACATGGACATAAACTCCAACCCTTCATGCAACGTATATAATAGGGAATTAATTAAATGTTGCTTAAGTTTAAGTTTAATTCATATAATAATTCATCCATGCCAAAGCAAATATATATACTTTTTAATATTATCATCTAAATTAATGATTAATAATTAATGATTAATAATGTCACTTCAATCTAACATTAATTTAACAGATTTTATTAATACTCAATTCACTATATCCGTGGCATAGTGTGGTCCAAGGATGTCACCTTAATCTAACATTAGTTTAACAAATTTGATTAATAGTCAATTCACTATGTCCATGGCATAGTGTGGTCCAAGGTGTATGAGGTGTGATGTAGATGTTTCGCCATATCATATTCATCACTTCAAGGAGCCATATTTTTATTTTTCTTTTTAAATGAGAGAGGATTGGAGCCATATTATTTTAATTTTAAAAATCAAAGATAAAGAGTATTTATAAGGAACAAACTCTAGTGTTGCTTAAATGAAATTCTCCATGGTTGTTCAATATAGCGAAATTAATTGAGTGTTGCTTAAGTTTAAGTTTAATTCATGTAATAATTAATAATTTCACCTGAATTAATAATTAATAATGTCACCTTCATTTAATAGACTTTATTAATAGTCAAGTTAGTATGTCCCTGGCATAGTGTGGTCCAAGGTGTATGAGGCGTGATGTAGATGTTTCTCGAGAGGATTGGACGTTTTAAAGGAGATTGATAGTGAAGTTCTTCCATAAGCTTACTTTTAAACAATTTAAATATGAGAAAAATGCCATTTTTTTTGGGTGTTCTCATAGGTGTGGATTGTCATTGAATAATTTAGTAAAATAAAATAAGATTTAATTAATTTAACATTACATCGAATTGTGGTGCCATTTTTACCAAATGACTTTTTCAAGGGACCTAAACTAAATATAAATGTCATTCTCATTTTCATAAATTAGGTGTGGCAAGTGTGGATTCTCATTGAATAATTTAGTAAATTATGATTTAATTAATTTAACATTACATCGAATTGTGGTTGGCAGTTTTACTAAATGACTTTTTCAGGGACCCAAACTAAACATAAATGACATTCTCATTTTCATAAATTAGAAAATATTGACTATTAGACATAAACATCATTATCAACTTTTGTGGATTGTTCTACTTAGGAGACACAATTTTATGGTTTAGGACTTGCCTCATAATTATTACACGATGTACTTTATGAATGGCTGAAAATATTTAATTCATACAAAATAACCAAAAATAATAATAATGGATTTATGAAGATGCCATTACTAAGAATAGATTTGCATACATGATGTAATTTATGAAATGGTTGAAAATATTTAAATCATATAAAATAACAATAAATAACAAGAGTCACAAGATGGTAATATCCTGGACATTATTATTGCTATGTGGTATTGGGAGATGGGAAATGTTGTAGTAGTAACAAGATCTTGTCATATTCCATCGTTGACATGATAATGGGAAACAAGGTCATGAACAAGCCATCCACAGTGGAGAATTAACCAAGCATACATAAATTATCCTAAAAAGGAATTTTATATCTGTCTTCCCTTAGATATTAGGCCAAGCAATGATAGAATCTTATGCATGTGTGAGGGAAGAAGGCCCAAAGACCATTCAGCTCACTAGCTGCATCAGTGGCAAGATTAAAAAAATCTTTCTCAAAATTGATGTGGGGGGCAGGCACTTATCTCCATGTCAAGATAATAATTAGTACAATTTTTAAGAACCCATCATCCATCATTATTTTTCAAAGGAAGTAACTATCGAAGATTTCTCTGATTCATTGCAAATTATTTCTTTTTACTGATAAAAAGC
The DNA here is from genome assembly GCA_027924585.1 of Larix kaempferi. Classification (NCBI taxonomy): domain Eukaryota; kingdom Viridiplantae; phylum Streptophyta; class Pinopsida; order Pinales; family Pinaceae; genus Larix; species Larix kaempferi. The sequence continues at coordinate 21,298,359 of BSBM01000179.1, read as the reverse complement.
ATATGATAAACAAAATTTTATAAAGTAGATATTGGATACATATGTCATACATCTCATTTGCAACTCTTACCATTGACGAATTGTCCTTATGATGAATCCATCTAAGGATTTGAAACGTTCAGTAAAAAATGGCAATCATGGATACTATGGAAACCTGCTCTTCAGGGTATAACAAATGTCATGAAGAAAATTGTACTTACAATATTTAGGGAAATGATAGGGAGTTATTTTATTTGGAAAGTTTTATTGGCGGGAGGTAGTAACAATAAATATTTGGAGGTAGAAACAAAATTAAATTATTCTTTAATTTCCCATGAACACATGTGCTATGCCATGGGTTTACTTAGTGAATCCATTGTTGTCCAATGCAAGAACATAACCTATGGAAGACACCAAGACACAATTATATGTTATTTGACACTCACAAACAAAAGCCTTCCATTGAATTGTGAGAAATGTTTTGTTGTTACATTTCTGTTGATATTAATGTCGACCATCACCTTATCTCGTATGTGACTGATTTTCAAACTCATACTAGTGCTTTGAAGGATAACTAAAGTATGAAGATATTTTTTGTTGTGGCAAGTGATACATTATATTTTGACCATCAATTTGCATGTTTTTGTCATGGCCCTTTAGTGTCCTTGGTGTTAGCCTACACATGTATAATGGAGGCAAGGTGCATCACTTGGAAAATTAAATTACAAAGTGCCATCAAAAGATCCAAGATAAGATATTCTAATGGTTGAAACTCCATCACAAGCCACACAAAGAAAAACTTAATAAGTTCGCGGTAAACCATTTCAATGTTGATCGATGCCTCCTACAAGACAAAGCATATGAATTAAGCATACATTATCCATGTTATCCATGCATCAACTACCAATTATTTTTGAATTTACTTTTAAACCCATAGGTGTTTATATCTTAGAATTTGGGGTGGACTACCATCTATTATTTTCCTAGATTGAAGGAGGATGGGAAAAGTGTACTCTTGAGATTGATTTTATGGGCCTTGTGCTAATGCATGGATAACTAGTAGCTAATGAATGGATAAATTAATTAAAGAAGTAACATGTAGCTAAGGAATGGACAACAAGTGAGGCGTAGACAATATGTGATTACAATTAATCATGGAGAACAAGTAACACATAGCTTGTTCATGGCACTTAACTTGTAACCTATTGGCATTCACCGACCACAAGTTAAGTGGTTGTGCTAGTTTTTATAATTATTTATTTCAAATTTTGAACGACGCCCATAAAATCAGTCTAGACAGTACACTTGTCACATCCTCATTCAATCTAAGAAAAGCATATATGGTAGTCCACCTCAAATTCTAAGATATAAACACCTATTAGTGTAATACAAGCATGGATTTTTAGTTTCAGAAAATAATTTGCCGTTGATTGGTGAAGATTTATGCCACCAGAAGAGAACTATCACTACCACCTTTAATATATAAAAGCATAGTTTTTTCAGTTTCAAACGTGCAACAAGATGGGTTACATAACCATGCTTTAGGGTTCATCAAAGGAGATGTAGCGATTCACATGTTAAGATGTTTGTGCTTTGAAGACACGGTGGGATTCAAAGGAAGATAGTTACAATATATTTTAGGTGTTAATAGTGTACAATGATGTTGGGAATTTGGATTACAATAGGAAGATTATACTTTTTGGTGGAATAGGGAGTGGCTTGAAGAAGTCTTATTAGTCCAAAAACTATTTTCAAAAGGTGCTTGCTTTTGTGAGTTTTTTTTTCCAGTAATATAAGCCTTAATTGGGGGTGTTAGAGTTTAATGCTTACATATTAATAATGGCACATTCTATAAATGACCAGTTGAATAGATTTTATTAATAAAGTTGTTAGAGGATGATTAAGATATAAAAGCTTTAATTGTTTTAATTAAAAAATTAATTAATTAATTATTACAAAAATAAAGATATTAATTATGTTATTTTTTATAATTAACCATAGTTAAGCATAGTCAATCATAATCAACAATATTTAGCCTTGTTCAATCATAATTAAACAAGATCAATATTATTTAGCATAGTCAATCATAATCAAACGTGTCAACCCATGGTTAACAATTGCCAAACATAATCAACTGTCAGCAAACAATCATCTCCACCAAATTCATCATAGTTAAACATAGTCTACCAATGCCAATAATTCTCAATCATAATGAATGAACATGATTGAATTTATGTCACAATGTGGCATTCATCTTTGCTAATTATGTTGCAATTCTACTCTTCTTAATTGCTATGTTACATTGGGACATTCTTCAAGTATCATATCACAATGATTTTGTTAACAGTGGTTGGTTATGGTTCACTATGGTTGGCAATGCATGGTCATAAAAGCCATGTTTAATTATGTATGACATCATGGTTAACAACAATCAAGCATACTCAAACAAACTCAATGAGACAAAAGCCCTAAAAAATGACTTGATGCAACATATCCATAATGAATGTATCAATTTTACATAAGTAATCCAAGATTAATGTTGTAATGTGACATAAGTTCAATCATGTTAAACCATAGTCAACATGGTGGTCCACACTAAACCATGGCCATCCATAATTAAACAAACACAATGTGACATTAACCCTTGAAGAATGTCATAATGCAACATAATGATTGAGGAATGTAACGATTCGATGTAACTCAACCGAGATGAATGTTGCCATGTGACATAAACTTTAAGCACAATTGACATAAGTTAGATAATATGATCATTTCAATGTGACATAAATTCTATCATGTTCAATCATAGTTAACGTGGTCATTTATAGTAAATCATGGCCAACCATATACATCATGGCTAACCACACTCAACCCACTAGAGGATCAGTTGCTACACAATATCATGGCACATGCATTTGTATTAAGGGATGAAATAAGGTCAAAAAATTAAAAAATGTGTTACCCATATTAAGGGGGAAAGGGGTGTTTATAATGTAACATTGCAATAGAAATATTTATGGATTTATTTATTATAGTTTGGGGTGAAGTAGTGGAAGGGAGGTGGAGGAAAACTGTGATCATTGTTAGGGATTGGAAAGGGAAACCAAGAATAGGGTATGGTTAGGGATTTAAGCTCACTTGGAACAAATAGGACAAAGGAACGGTGACGGATTCAAGCACACTTATAACGACCGGAGTGAGGGCATAGTAATGGTTTCATGATGGCTCAAGCTTGCAATGATCTAGAGGGTTTCATTTTCACTTTGTTGTATTTGGCACTAGAACTGTGGATTCCATCTGCTCACTTGAGGTAAACCTCACATTTTTTTTCTTTTTTTCTAGTTGATTGCTTTTATTTATGAGGGACCTTTTCTTCTTGTGATATAAAATAATTCCTAGTATCAATTTCAGCATGGAATGTTCTATTCTCTGTTTCTCCTCTATATGTATAATCCTCACAATTGTGTATTTTTCCTATTTATTTACTTTGGCATTAATATAATATGAATATATCTACCTGAAATCATGTTGAACATTTAATCCCCTAAAGGTTTCCCATTTAACACCATATTTTGGGGTTAGAAACCTTGAGAATTTAGTTTTTTGTACTCTACATTATGTTGATTTCTTTGCTCAACTACAAATTTTTGGGTTTATCCATGGACTCTATGTGAAAACCTTGATTGAAATCATAGTGAGTTTCATAGGATTGAGTAAAAATTGTGATGTTGGAATTGATTTAATACTGTGAGGGGGGTGAATTAGTATTAGTGCAGTTATCAATAGTTTTTACCTTCTTTAATAGATTAGTATTATCTTTAATATTTGATATTTTAATTACATATCCAACATAAATAAAACATTCATCCACATATGCACCAAGAAAAAGAACACACAGGATTTTGACGTGGAAACCCAATTGGGATAAAACCATAGAATGCTCATTTGTAATGAAAAGAATACATTCAAGGAAGAACTGACCTCCTTTGTTTTCCAACACCAACTAGAAGGAGGCACTAACCCCCTTGTTTTACAAGAACTGACCTGAAGGAAGCACCAACTAGTTCTGTTCTCCAGCACCAACTGGAAGGAGGCTACTATCTCCTGCTCCTTACCTCGTCCTGCCGCCCAGATGAACAATATATGATGTTTCCTTACTGAGATTTCAACTCGCACACACTTATGATCTTCTGATATTAGTTATGTTGTGTGCTACCTTCATATGCAAATGATTCACTGTCATTGTGTTGCATACATCACTTAACTTCTCATTCCACTCAATTCTTCACTTTTGATGATGACTTACGTCATGTAATGTGTGTTATTGATCCTGCAGTCTGTGGCATGGTCAACGTTGTCATTCTACTACTGCGCAACTACAATCATCAACTAATATTGTGCTTGCAATTGATAGCTTGTTGTTATAAGATTACGCACCATTATTATATGGAACTGCGCACTTACTTATATGTGTCCATTCGATTTAAGCACTACAATATTTTATACAATTTGCGACATGATTTGCATCATATGATTTGTCCTTTTGGTTGAACGCATTTGCATCATATCATCCTCATCATGACACACATACACGATTCTGCTGCTTCTCTATCGTTGCGCATCAGACGGACTTCTTTGCTTTCCACACTTTACATTAACCTTCGTGCATCAGCCTAACTTCTATGCATATTCTAATATACTTCGGTTCTGTCTCTGTGATTATGTCTTACCACATGTGTGACTGTCTGTGTGATTCCAGCAATACTGTCATTTGGTCCCCATGCACTTGTGCATACTTTTGTGATTCTGTCTTTCATCATTTGTGCAACCGTGACAAATCTACAACATCATTCTGCACACCATAAGTATTTCATTCTGTTGCATGTGCGCACTCAGATCCTTGCTAGATCATGCTTTTTTGTCCTTGATCCCTTGATGCCTTGAATATAAATATGTGTCTTACACTTGAAGCTCTATAGCCTTGCCATCAAGCTTACTTCAAATCTCCAACTTGCATCTCTATTTATACATGTCCTACATGGATTGTATGTCCACAATTTGGTTGTGGCATCCCTTCTTCCTTACTTCACGGATTGTGGTTTTCCACATGTCATCTTTTGTGATGCTGATGTGTCATCATTTGTGAGTCTTGGGCATCCATGGTCCATGAATTAGTGGAACTTACACATCATCAATGTATTCTTGCACTCTCGATGTACCATTGCTTTGGAGAACTTGCGCGAACATGGTCCTCGACTTAGAGGGACTTTCACCCTTGATGTACCATCACTTGTGGGTCTTGCACACTTGATGTATTAATGTTTTGTTGAACCTGTTCATACATGATCTTCGATTTGGTGGGAATTTGACCCTTGCGGTACAATTATTTGTGGGAATTGCGTACTTGTTGTATCATTGGATGTGGAATTTGTGCATATGCTTACTTCAACCACTCCACCTTTGTGCTCAATAACTGAAAGCATATTGTAATTGGTGAGACTTGCACGCTTTCAGGACTGTTCAACAATAAACCGTTTCACACTGCTTGTGCACTCCCAATATTTGACCATACATTATTTAGGATTGCTTGCACATTCCAAAACATTCTCTTTCCTTGCTTGCACATTTGTACATTTGCTTAACCAACTCCTTGGCTTCTTGTGCACATGTACCTTTGTCCATCTAATTCTTTGGCTTCTACCTTGAGAGAGTATGACTTGGTGGACTTAATATATGCGCAAGAACCACATGTAGTAGGATACATTTCTTATGTACTTCTTTGAACTGAATCTGCATGATGTATCCTTGGACACACAACATTCTCTTTGACATTAATTGACACCAATGACAACTAAAGTTCAACAATATCCCCCTTTTGCATTGATGTCAACACCTTATGAAGTTGTGTTTAATTGTCTTTGAATTGCATGCTTCATCTCTACTTGTCGCAGTGCTCCCCCTGATTTATTCGAGCCTTTGAATTCTGTGCATTGTGTTGTCAATACTTCTTACGCTTTATGTTAATTCTGCGCAAACTGCTGATCTACTTCACGATGTTTCTCATATGTTGCATTTGCATTCTATCTCTTCAATAATTTGCTTTGCGCTCTTTCATGTCTGATGCATTTGCATGTTGTTTCTTCAATAATATTCTTCATATGTCATCTTTATGCATCTTCTCAAATCGGATTTTCTCTCATGATTTTCTTCATGCTGGTTCTTCTCAGCTGCATTCACCTTTGTGTGTGCAATCAATGTACAGTCTGTTGTATCTACTTTTATTCTTGACTTCATGCCTCAGCTCTATGCATCTTATCCCCCTTTGACATCAATGGAAAATAGGTGCCATGACTTGCACAATGTAGGTTCGTCTTTCATTTTGTTTTGCATTAACTTATACCTTAACTGTTCACAAGAATGAATCCCTCTATCATCATGCTTCATTTATTTTGCTGAAATTATGTACTGATATTCTGTAATCTGCATGTTTCTTTCATAATTATCTTTGATTGATTTTTTTGTATAGGGGTTATATTAATTTTGTATCATGATCTCATGTTCCAGTCACAACACTTCATCATCCCTTGTGCAGTGATTCATGCAACCATACTTTTATGCCAACTGCGCAGTGCTAAGACTCAATCTACATTCACGTTTCTTTATTATGTTGCGAGTTGAGAATCACACCCAAGTTTTCCCTAAGATATTCAAATGTACCATGGGAAACATTTTTTGTAAATATATCCACAATTTTATCCTTAGTATCGACATATTCTAATTTGATAACATTCTCAACAACATGTTCTCTTACAAAGTGATACTTGATGGGAATGCGCTTAGTTTTGCATTGCATAACAATATTTTAGGAGATACTGACTGCGCTTGTATTATCGCATAAAATTTGTATTGGATAATTTATATGTACTTGCAGATACTTCAGGGTTTGTTTCATCCATAAAAATTGTGAACAAATGGAAACTGCTGCAATATATTAAGCTTTTGCTATGGATAATGTGATCGATGGTTGTTTTTGCTGATCCACGACACAAGAAAAATTCCTAAGAAAAATGCAGCTCCACTAGTATTTATTCTATCATCTATACTTCCTGGATAGTCTGCATCAGTATACCTTTGTCCACCTACTTATTTGGCTTCTACCTTGAGAGAGTATGACTTGGTGGACTTAATATATGCGTGGGAACCACATGTAGTAGGATACATTTCTTATGTACTTCTTTGAACTGGATCTGCATGATGTATCCTTGGACACACAACATCCTCTTTGACATTAATTGACATCAATTCCAACTAAAGTTCAACAATATCCCCCTTTGGCATTGATGTCAACACCTTATGAAGCTGTGTATAATTTTCTTTAAACTATATGCTTCATCTCTATTTTCCGCAGTGCTCCCCCTAAGTTCTTTGAGCCTTTGACTTCTGCGCATTCTGCTATCAATACTTCTTTTGATTTCTGTTACTTATGCGCAGATCGTTGATCTACTCCATGGTCTTTCTCATTTGCTTCATATGTATGGTATCTCTTCAATAATTTGCTTCATGCTCTTTCATGTTTGCTGCATCTGCATGTTGTTTCTTCAATAATCTTCTTCATATGTCATCTTTATTCATCTTCTCAAATTGGATTTTCTTTCATGATTTTCTTCATGTTGGTTCTTCTCAACTACATTCATCTGTGTGTGTGCAATCAATGTACAGTTTGTTGTATCTACTTTAATTCTTGACTTCATGCCTCATCTTCATGCATCTTCTCCCCCTTTGACATCAATGGAAAAGAGGTGCCATGACTTGTGCAATGTAGGTTTGTATTTCATTTTGTTTTGCCTTAACTTATACCTTAACTATTCACAGGAATGACTCTGAGTCTGTCTTCATGCTTCATTTATTTTGCTGAAATTCTGTACTGATATTCTGTAATCTGCATGTTGCTTTAATAATTATCTTTGATCTCTTTTTTTGTATAGGAGTTATATTAATTTTGTATCATGATCACATGTTCATGTCACAACACTTCATCATCCCTTGTGCAGTGATTCATGCAACCATACTTTTATGTCAACCACGTAGTGTTGAGACTCAATCCGCATTCACGCTTCTTTATTATGTTGAGGGTTGAGAATCACACCTAGTTTTTCCCTAAGATATTCAAATGTACCTCACGGAATATGTTTTGTAAATATATCAACAAATTGATCCTTAGTGTTGACATATTCTAATTTGATAACATTCTCAACAACATGTTCTCTTACAAAGTGATACTTGATGGGAAGGCGCTTAGTTTTGCAGTGCATAATAGGATTTTCGAAGATATTGGTTGCGCTTGTATTGTCGCATAAAATTTGTATTGGAAAATTTATGTTTACTTGTAGATACTTCATGTTTTATTTCATCCATAAAATTGTGAACAACAGGAAACCACTGCAATATATTAAGCTTCTGTTATTGATAATGTGACCGATGGATTTTTTTTGCTGATCCACGACACAAGAAAATTTCCTAAGAAAAATGCAGCTCCACTAGTATTTCTTCTATCATCTATACTTCCTGTCCATTCTGCATCAGTATACCTTTGTCCACCTAATTCTTTAGCTTCTACCTTGAGAGAGTATGACTTGGTGGACTTAATATATGCGCATGAACCACATGTAGTAGGATACATTTCTTATGTACTTCTTTGAACTGAATCTGCATGATGTATCCTTGGACACACAAAATACTCTTTGACATTAATTTACATCAATGACAATTAAAGTTCAACAATATCCCCCTTTGGCATTGATGTCAACACCTTATGAAGCTGTGTATAATTTTGTTTGAACTTTCTGCTTCATCTCTACTTGTTGCAGTGCTCCCCTTGAGTTTTTTGAGCCTTTGACTTCTGCACATCCTGTTGTCAATACTTCTTCTGCTTTCTGTTACTTCTACACACACTGCTGATCTACTTCACGGTCTTTCTCATTTGTTGCACTTGCATGCTATCTCGTCAATAATTTGCTTCACGCTCTTTCATGTATGTTGCATCTTCATGTTGTTTCTTCAATAATTTTCTTCATATGTTATCTTTATGCATCTTCTCCAATCGGATTTGCTCTCATGATTTTCTTTATGCTAGTTCTTCTCAACTGCATTCAGATTTGTGTGTTCAATCAATGTACAGTCTGTTGTATATTCTTTAATTCTTGACTCCATGCCTCAAATTCATGCATATTCCCCCCCTTTGAAATCAATGGCAAAGAGGTGCCATGACTTGTGCAATGTAGGTTTGTCTTTCATTTTGTTTTGTGTTAAATTATACCTTAATTGTTCACAGGAATGACTCCCTCTGTCTTCATGCTTCATTTATTTTGTTGAAATTCTATGCTAATATTCTGCAATCTGCATGTTTCTTTCATAATTATCTTTGATTTCTTTTTTGTATAGGATTTATATTAATTCTGTATCATGATCTCATATACCTATCATAGCACTTCATCATCCCTTGTGCAGTGATTCATGCAACCATACTTCTATGACAACTGAGCATTCCCAAGACTCAATCCGCATTCACGCTTCTTTATTATGTTGTGGGTTGAGAATCACACCTAGTTTGTCCCTAAGATATTCAAATATACCTTGCGGAAGATGTTTTTTAAATATATCCACAATTTTATCCTTAGTATCGACATATTCTAATTTGATAACATTCTCAACAACATGTTCTCTTACAAAGTGATACTTGATGGGAATGCACTTAGTTTTGCAGTGTATAACAGGATTTTAGGAGATACTGACTGTACTTGTATTGTCACATAAAATTTGTATTGGCCAATTTATATTTACTTGTAGATACTTCAGGGTTTGTTTCATCCATAAAAATTGTGAACAACAGGAAACCACTGCAATATATTAAGCTTTTGTTGTGGATAATGCGACCGGTGGCATTTTTTGTTGATCCACGACACAAGAAAATTTCCTAAGAAAAATGCAGCTGCACTAGTATTTCTTCTATCATATATACTTCATGGCGAGTTTGCATCAGTATATGCTACCAAGTGTAGTTTTTTTCTTCGTGGATACCATAATCCAAGATTCATGGTCCTTTTCAAGTAATTGAAAATTCATTTGACTGCTTGAACATGTGTTTCCTTAGGTGTTGCCTGAAATCTTGCAACAATTCCAACATCTTGCATGATATCTGGTCTTGAGGCAGTTACACATAGTAGGTTTCCAATCATAGATTTGTAGAGTCCCTCATCAACTTCCTTAGCTTCATCCTCTTTAATCAACTTGCAACTGGTGACCATAGGTGTACAGAATGCCTTGCAGTCTTCCATGTTGAACTTCTTCATCATTTCTTTCACATACTTATATTGAGAGATGAAAATGCCATTATCCAATTGAGATATCTGCAATCCAAGGAAAAGGGATAATTCTCCAAGAATTGACATTTCAACTTCCTTTTGCATGTCTTTAGAAAATTCTTGGCTCATTTTATCATCATTACTTCCAAAATTTATATCATCAATGTATACTTCAACAACTAACATTTTTTCATCTTCAATATTTATGTGGAGATTTTTGTCTACATTACCCCTTCTGAAACCTTGTTGTTGTAGATACTTTTCCAATCTTGAATACCAGGCCCTGGGAGCTTGTTTAAGTCCATATAGAACTTTCTTTAGTTTGCACACATAATCTTTGTTTCCTGAGAGTGAAAAACCATATGCTTGTTCAATGTATACTTCTTCTTCAATATATCCATTTAAGAATGTTGATTTCACATCCATTTAATACACCTTGACATTTTCTGCACAAGCAAAGGCCATAAATAGTTTGATTTCCTCCATTCGCGCAACAGGAGAAAATGTCTCTTCAAATTCTATATCCTCAATCTATTCATAACCTTTGCACACCAGTATTTCCTTATTTCTAATGACATGTCCTTCTTCGTTTAATTTGTTTCCGAATACCCATTTTGTACTTATAACATTCTTATTTTTGGGTCTTGGAACCAGTTCCCATGTTACATTCTTTTTAATTTGTTCTAACTCTTAATTCATGTCCTTCATACAACTTCCATAATCTCTTGCTTCTTCAAATCCTTTTGGTTCTATTTGAGATAACAACGAAAATTGAACTTCCTCAGTAGGGTCCCTTAGGCTTCTTCTGGTTCTTACTCCATCATTTTTGTCTCCAATGATTAGGTTTTCTGAATGATTCTTCTGGACATACTTGGAAGGGACCTTTGTATCATGTCTTCCTTCTTCTAATCCACATTTATATATTTCCTCCTATGGAAATTGTGTTTTTTGATTTTCTGGTGGCTCCTCATAAGGTTTCTCTAGCATAGGTAAATCATCATCTTCTTCTATTCTCCTATGAGTCAGTACTTCATCAACTCTTACGTCTGAAATTTCAACCATCTTTCTGAGTCACAGATTATAACACTTGTATGCTTTTCTCTTGGAAGCATAACCAAGGAAAATTCCTTCATCTGATCTAGAATCAAAATTTCCAATATTTTCATCATTTCTTTTAATGTAGCATTTTCTTCTGAATATCCTGAACTGCTTAACTATAGTTGGTCTTCCTTTCCATAGTTCATATAGTGTTGAACAACTATTTGTTCTGATCAGACATCTATTGAGAATGCGAACAACTTTATAAATGGCATTTTCCCATGTAGTGTCCATTTTTAATAAATTTGGTAAAATTGGAAAAATTGCAAATTTTGGCCAATTCGACCCTTAGACTAGTATTGACCCAAATGCCTCCAAATGCTTCCAAATTAGTTCTGAATGTGTTTGGAAGGTATTAATACATAAAATTGTGACTGGTTTATTCTTGGACACTTTCAAAATACTTCTGCAACATTCAATTATAATCAAGGAAAGATATGGCAATTTACTAGTCAAATCGAGGTTCAAATCCCCCAAGGGTAGTGGTCAAAGATGGATCTCCAAATTTTGTACGACTTTCCAAAATTTCAGAATAGAGAAATGGTACTATTAAAGGACTTCAATGGGATCCCAAATACATCATCGATCAGTTCCTCAAGTCTTATGAAACTTCCATAAATCAGGTGTTTGTATATTAGCTTTAACATAGCGGGAAATGATAGTAAATATTCACAAATGGTTATGAAACTTGAAAATATTGATCCAAATGATTTTATAATGAATATTAATGGTGCTCCATACAACAATAATATATCATGGTTTTATTTAACCATCCGAATTTGATACCACTTCAAGGACTTATAACAAGGTATTGGGGAAATGACACCATTTAATCATAGTTTAGCATTTGTACATAAAATATCTTGGATTTTTGATCTGAAATTATTTTGAGTAGTAAATAAAGAGTATATATATCATATTACAAAAATATGGGGCCTCAAGAGCTATCCCAAAGAGATCATCACCTCACCAAGTGCACCCCTCCTCAAGGAGCAAGAATATGACAAGAAATGGAAGAATAGATGTAGAAGAACGCTGAAGGAGATGTGATCACGAGCTTCCCTGTAGCTTCAACCTACAAAAAATGACTCCATTTTATCTCCAAATGAAAAGTCTGAATGGCCTCTCCAATTTCCAATTAGTATGGGAATATTTCACCCTCGAAATTGGTGCTAAGGCAAGTCGAATAACACTCTACTAGCTCTCCTCTCCAAATGCAAAATGTAAAATTATCAAAATCCACTCTCCTTATTTGTTCTTTATTTTTATAAACTTCCAAAGGCTTCCTTAACTCGAATTCCCTCCATGAGCTTCATTCCAACTCAAATTGGGAAGAGATTCCAATGTGTGCCAATTGTCCCTCCATTCCTAGCTTCCTCCTTCACTCAATTCGAATGGGTGACTATTTGGCTTCCCTAACTCCCTTGTGCGCCCTCTTGGAGGCTATTTTTGTCCCTAAAATTTCATATATTTCAGATGTCAACAATCAGGTCTGATTTGTGTCATAGGTGTCATAGCATCTTCATCATTGTTGTCATAGAAGCTAGGGAATCTAGCCCAAGTGTCTCAAATTCTCTCAAATGCCTCTTCCTCTTCCATGGGAGCTACTCTTACACTCCAATTCGACCTTCGTTGAGTCATTCCAAGTAATTGACCTTCCAACTTCCCCAAGAATTTGGACTCCACCTAGGATTCGAATGGGTGAGAATGGGATGCCATGTGGCATGAGGAATCTTGCTTAATGGACCCCACATCTCCCATGTGCCCTCATGACCAAGTGCCACCTTATTTTCATATCTTATTTATTGATTTATTCCCCATTTAATATATTTGGTCAATATAATGTCCATTTGGGTTTTTATACTTCCCTTATTCCAAATCTAATGTTTCCACTCCAACCTAGGAAACTAGTAGATTGGTG